>CM037155.1:24046555-24646555 GCA_020921065.1 Vaccinium darrowii
TGTAGTAAATCTTACTGTTGGCCTACTCTAGCCGTTACAAAACACTTGTCGCACATAATATTTGACATATTTTGCTATTTTAAGGTCATGTTATTGGGCCAAAAACGACCTAAAACTTGGTGGGCCCTAGAAAAAAGTTTTGCATTATCTATTCGGAAACAAATTAATATACTTGAATTTTACGGTACAAACAATTAACCGATGGACCTTGTAGAGGTTTTTTATCGACAAAACAATGATTTATTAAAGCTCGAAAGGTTACATCAAGGAAAGCGAGGATAATATCATTCCAAAACTTTACCTTGTACAAATCCAGTCACCGGATTTCCATCCAGAGTGGCTGCTACCACCACCGCCGCCGCCACCACCACCTCTAGGGTACCCAAAACCTCTAGCACGATGCATTTCACCGTCGAAGCCGCCCAACAATTCATCCTTGAAGGTACCACAGTTGAAGCAAGTCGATCGGCTAGCAAAGTTATGGGTACCACAGTTCCCAGCAGTACAGTACCAGTCCCCAGGCCTCACATCAGGACCAGTACTGCTACCTCTGCCACCAAAACTTCCACTAAAGTCACCTCTCTCTCCTCCGGCTCTCGTCTCGCCGCACCGGTGACACGTGTCTCTCCTCTGGAAGTTCAAGTGCTGGCATGACCTACAATTCCAATCTCCTGGTCTACTCATCTTTCCTGCCAACAACATGATCAGAGTGAGCAATTAATTATATGTTGGTCCAACTTTTCTGATTATGAAAATTCAACATTTGGAAAATCATTTTATTTTATTACAGTATTAAATTAATAACTACTATTTTGGTATGAAAAAAGACCGCCAAACAAGAGTTTTAAATCAAAGATGGACAAGGGTCTCACCTTGAGGATGAAACAAAAGGACAAAGGTGTGCACTTGTAGAAGAAGGAGAAGATACTGTAAAAGAAATCTGTGGGGTGATTGTGTTTGTGGGATAGTGTGGCCTATATATAGACAACTTGCTCATGACAAAAAAAAAAAGTAAAAAAAGACTACTTGTTTATGCTTCGAGAGTAGAGCTGCAAACAAAGCGAGCTGCTCGAGACTCGGCTCGCTTAGTTGAAGTTCGAGTTTTAAGCTCGTGTAATAAATGAGTCGAGCTCAACACTCTAAAACTCAACTCGGAATGGTTTTAAATCTCGGTATAGGGATACGTAACGGTATCGCTGATACAGTCAAACATCGGCTGATATCGAACTGTATATCAGTCAAATATCGATATCGGTCCTTGAAAAACCGATACGTATCAGCTGATATTTAAATCTTCGAGTCTCGGATCGAAAAAGCTCGGCTAACTTATATAAACTCAATTGGCATTTGAATTTGATTGGACTCGTTAGGAGATCATTTGAACAAACAAGCCGAGCTCGAGCACCGCTGGGTGGTGGTTGTTACTCTTTACTTGGAACCTTGGGAAAAGGAACCCACATAAAGCGTGAAATTCGATAAAGCGTATTGCTACAGCTTCTTTTAAGGCTTAATAGAGGTGGAAAATTGTATGGACACGTACTCCACAGACGGTGATTGGTATTCGATTTTGAACATTCTGTTTCTGTACTTAAAGAATCAAGAATCAAATCTTCAATCTCATACACTACTGGTCAAAAGAGTCAACACCAGATTCGAGGACTTTTTATGTTTCAAGATTAGGCCTGATTTGACTAAATTGAAAAAATTAATTTTTTGGTTTTTTTTTGTTGTCCTTATTCAAAAAAAATTTTGTATTTGTCAGTTTTCGGTCAATTTTTTTTGATTTCTTGGCTTGTCCCGACGAGAGGAATCTAAAAAGTATAAAATTGTTAGCCAAACTTAAAATTTTTTGAATAAAGACAAAAAAATAATCCAAAAAATTGGTTTATTTTGGTTTATTTTCGGCTTTATTCAAAAAACTATTACTTTTGACAATAATTTTATACTCTTTGGATTTGTCTCGACGAGAGAAATCCAAAAACCACAAAATCTTGACGCAAAACTGACAAATGCAAAAAAAAAAAAAAAAAAAATTTGAATAGGGACAAAACGTAAAAAACCAAAAAACCAGTTTTTTCAATTTAGCCAAAATAGGGCTAAATGTATTCGAAAAGGATTAAATCATATCTAATCAATTTGATTTTTGATGTAGTTAATGTTCTTAACGAGCTTAAAAACATGACCATCCTTTCTATAAAGCTGTGAAAGCCCTTTCGAACAAGCACGGTGTCCCTATAGCGAGGCTCTCAAACTCCATCTAGCAGCTCCCAAGACAACGTCGTTTTGGAGACAAGTTAACGAGTTAAGCCCATTTCAGCACTTTTGACATTTCACATAACGATTTGAGTTGTTCAGTAAATTTAAAAAGTGATCTCATAAAAAATCAATTCAATCGGATGATTGTAACTAACTAAACCGATCCTCTATGTTTTTATCTTGAATTTAAGATCCTAAGTACTTAATGAAGTTCGGAAAAAAAAAGTTGTACAATTGTGTGTCCAATATATCACTGATCTAAACCACACATATTATAGGACTTATAGAGATGGGCATTTGATGAAATAATTATCTTGATTGGAAGATAGACTAGTAGAAGTAGACAATGGAAGAGAGAGAGGTCTTCGAGGAACCATTTGACCATCTTTTTTCTTTTTCTCCCAACACTGCTGCTTATTATTGCCTTTTCTGGCTGTCACATATCTCTCTTTTCCCTAATGATCCTCTCTTTTGAATTGATTTTAATCCCACACCTAGTGTGTTGATTCATTATGCTCTCTTTTTTGGTAAAGAGATAGAAATCCATTAACCAAACCCAAGTACAACAATCTACCAACAAATCTATCCAAACCCTACAAGAATCGGGCCGGGGAAAGAAAAAAAGAAACAAACCAAAGAAAACAGAAATTACAGGGAAAAGATGTAGCCGGAGCCTTTGCCGGAGTTGTCACGGCACCCCACCGCCGCTGCAGATGATGGAAGACCGGATCTGGAAACCCCAGATCCAGCTCTCCTTTGCCCAAAAATCGGTTTCAGCCGCCCATGCAAGGAGGAGAGGAGCTCGATATCCATGGGGAGTCGCCGAAAACCAAGAGGGGGAAGTAAAAGAGTAGAGAAGTGGAGGAAGAAGGTGGAAGGGGGTGGTGGGGGAGGGAGAGTGCAGCGGCCACTAATGCCTAGGGAGAGCCTCCTCCCGCTTCCTCCTCGCTCTCTCTCTCTCTCTCTCTCTCTCTCTCTCTCTTGTTTTTACTCCTTTTTTTATTCAGTTTTGGGCATAGCCGCATATTCTCTCTTTTAATAGATATATATACAGAGTTCGAGGGCTCACAGAGGGGGTGCTCTATCACATACTACTAACCTCTAAGCTCCTATCGTTTGGTAAAAAAATAAAAATTTCGATTTTATAATTGACGTTTGAGTAAATTACATCATTTGTTAATGTAGTTTTATCAATATTTACTTCGAACATCCTAGTTTAATTTCATCACTTTTACCCCGTAGTATATATTTTTTTCTACCAATTCAGCCGTTTAATCTTTGGTTAGTATTTTAAACGAATCAAGATGCATTGAGAGGGATTGACCTTGGCTTGTACTTTTCTTTTCACTTTTTTTTTTTTGGCTCGCAATATTTTCTTTCTTGGGGTGAATTCGTTTGAAATGGCTATTATACCCCTAAGGCCTAGTTTCCAAAAAAATTTATCAAAATTTGATAAAATCACCCCTTGATTTTATCAAATGAGGAGATGGTTGATAAAATCTCAGCCTTTTTGAAAGCAAAAAAGCTGAGATTTTATCAACTCTCCACCTCATTTGATAAAAGCTGAGATTTTATCAACTCTCTCCTCATTTGATAAAATCAAAGGTGATTTTATCAAATCTTCGTTTGAGAAACTCAGCCTAACTAGGGAGGTGATCTTGCGTCGGAGGGGCTATATTGGGAAGGAAAGCAAAATGGATTACTAATAAAAATTCATGAAACAAAAATTATCTTAACAAAGATAAGTCAGTTGAACTTCATAGTTCGGTAGTGCTATTTTTTTTCTTATTTTTTAACGAATCTTTCTCGAGGCACATATGTATCTTTCTCTTTAGAGCTGTAAAGGAAAGTATCAGCCTACCATTCTCCAAGAAAAAACTTGGAAGAAAAAGGAAAAGGAAAACCAAATTATAATTGTGAACAAAGAGGAGATAATTAAATCATACGCACCATTTTCTTGGGAAATGTTAAAGAGAGCTCTGTAGCAAAATGTGTAAAAAAGCAAAAGGAAAGAGAACTGATTCGATTCTCTTTCCGTTTTTCAGCCCCACATTTAACATAGAGATATAAATACACTACGTATATGCATATTCTTTTCTGAATTTCAAAGGAAAACAGTCAAGATTTTGTTATGATCAAAGTAAACTGGTAAAGCATGGAAGACACACACCAAGCCATTTAGCAAGTTGGAAAACTTTAAGATGGTCCCCTACACTTATGCATTAACTTCAAAAGAACCCTCTCTCAATATGTCCACCGGTCAGAAATAGCGAACACATTATGTGGTTTTCGAAAACTTTGATTAATTGAAACATGTGCGCAATCTGATCTTTACTGGACAAAATGTAGTGTAAGGAATTTGGCACATCGAAATTAGGTACTTTACGGGGTAGGCATCGAATCGGTGACAGCGTTCCGCCTCATCTATTACCTGCCTAAAAATTACCCACGACTCCAGCTCGGTAGTGTGTAAAACTCTTCTCACAGTCTAGAACCATCAACATTGAAAGAGATTTTCCACTGATCTCCATGGCTTCAACGGATGTTGAAATATATAGCAATCAACCTAATTAGCACTCATTAATCAGGAAAGGCCAAGGGTTGTTAAACCCCTGCAATCAATATGTGGGTTATGAACCCTTTGATTGCCCACTCAAGCCCTTTGAGTTGCCCACTAATTGGCATTGATTACATCTCTCACTTGCACATAGTGGGCACAACCTAGCCATCTATTTTCTCTTCATCATTTCTTGTTCATAGTAGTAATAGACTGTGAGCGCATTTGCACATAAATTTTGGAGTACTATATATGCTAAATCTTAATAAAAGAACAACATAGTAACATCCCATAAAAGTGTCTCAGTATGCCCTAGACTCATTTGACCTCATATTAATCCTTCTCGAGTACAAATACTCAAAGTTTGCTTATCCCACAAAAGCTATAATGTACTTACAATCATGTCGCTAACCATTGGCGCCACTACCTGTCGATAGTAAGCTACATTACCATTGATGTGTTATTAAATAGTCTTTCCTTCGCCCTCATGCCACTCAACTTTGGTACAGCCGCTTACCGAGTAATGCTCCTTTAGACCGAATAAATCATGATCATAGGTAACATACTAAAGCAACTGACACTGCTCCCTCTAGCTTGCAACACAGTCAAAGGTCACAAAG
This sequence comes from Vaccinium darrowii, assembly GCA_020921065.1. Classification (NCBI taxonomy): domain Eukaryota; kingdom Viridiplantae; phylum Streptophyta; class Magnoliopsida; order Ericales; family Ericaceae; genus Vaccinium; species Vaccinium darrowii. The sequence continues at coordinate 24,051,989 of CM037155.1, forward strand.
AGCATAATAAGGGTCATTTAAATAACCCAATAGACTCACACGGTGAAGAAGTAGGGATCTATTCACTCACAACTATCATTGATCAAATTAGCACATGTAGTATAAAACACATGCTATGATGGAGTTCTCTTTAAAGAAAGAGCATATGTACCTAAAACTCTCCACACCGTACAAATCTTGGTCTAGTTGTCAACTAAGCACCTCACCCGAGTCTCCTATTCGCTCGCTATTCTGACCACCAAATTAACGTCTCGCATCTGACTTATCACAGGCTACATGGAAAGTGGGTTGTCCATGTACGGTCTAAAAAAACAGTATAGTCCTCATCTTAGCTTCAACTAAGGCAACATTTATAAACATACGTCTAATCTTTGCTCACTACCCCAGTGATAGAGGCAATCACTCAAGCTGATCTCTACCTGTCAACATACACATTACATGATACAATATGCGTGTAAATAATCATGCTATATGAGAAACAAAAATAACATCATATGCATTTAAAGACAAACATCCCAACGGTCAACTAAAAAACAAAGTACAATCACAGTCTACAAAGTCCTAAACTCCTAACATGACCCTGAAAAGCATCTCTAACTATAGGCTTAGTTAGAGGATCAATAATCATATGGCTTGTAGAAACATGCTTCAGGACCACTTCATTTTGTGCAATCATATCTCGAATGTAGTAGTAATGTATGTCAATGTGCTTGGTTTTTCCATGATACTTCATATATTTCGCATAGGCAAGGGCTGCTATACTATCACAATGCACTGTTATAGGATCTAAAATATCTGTGACAACGAAAGTGCTAAAAAAAACCTCCTCGACCAAACTGCTTCATGTACTGCTGAAGAGCAAGCTATGTACTCTGCCTCCATGGTTGACAAAGCTATACATGATTGCTTCTTGCTACTCCATGTCACTGCGCCATTGTTCAGTAAAAATGCATAACCTGAAGTTGATTTGAGTTCATCTAGGTCACTACCCCAATCAGCATCACTATAACCGATTAAGCGCAAGTTCGAACCCTGATAGCAAAGTACATAATCTTCTATTCCTCTGAGGTACCTGAGTATCCTCTTGACTGTTTTCCAATTAGCAAGTCTACGGTTTGACTGGAATCTACTGACAAAGCCAACTGAATAACATGTACCAGGCCATGTACACATCATAGCGTACATCAAGCTGTTGGTAGCACTCGCATAGGGAACATGTTCCAATTAGAGTGTCAATGGGATATATGCCTTCTGGAATAGACCGAGAAGTTTCTTTGAACAATCTCTTACAATTTTGACCCCAAGGATATAATCTAACTCACCCATGTCCTTCATTTCAAAAGTACAGGACAACCATTCTTTGGCGGTGACAATCACCTCTTTATTATTTCTAGTCAATAATATATCATCGACATACAATTAAAATATGATGAAACTTTCCTTGGACCGTTTAACATAAACACAATGGTCTTCCTTGACCATCGTAAACCTATTCAATAGAATGGCTCGATGAAATCTAAGATACCATTGCCTAGATGACTGCTTCAAGCCATAAATGGACCGATTAAGCTTGCAAACTTTGCGCTCTTGTCCTCTGACCACAAATGCCGCAGGTTGATCCATATAGATCTCTTCATCTAGATCCCCATTCAGAAATCTCGTTTTAACGTCCATTTGATATAGTTCCAAATCCAAATTCGCTACAATGGCTAGAATAAGGCGGATCGAGGCAAACCTCACTACAGGCGAGAAAGTCTCCTCATAGTCTATTCCCTCCTATTGTGTATAGCCTTTCACCACAAGGCGAGCTTTGTACCTCTCAATTGAACCATCTGCCTTGCGCTTTACTTTGAACACCCATTTATGTCCAATGATCTTGAGCCCAGGCAAAAGGTTCACCAAGTCCCAAACTTGGTTAGCCCTCATAGACTCCATTTTATCATTCATTACTTTTATCAACTCGTCTCTAGCAGAAGATAATAGAGCTTCTTGCACTGTTCGTGGCTCATCATCGTCATCCGAAGTAACCATAAAAGCTTCCCCTTCCATCTCAAATCGACGACGGGGAATGTTTCCATGATCGCTTCTACGCAACTGACGTTGTTGTGATATGCTCCCACTTGGTAGCAACTCGCTCCCACTATCCCTAGGAGCTTGAGGAATTTCTTCCACATTCTCTACTAGGCGATTTGGAGCAGCTTGTTCCACCATTTAAAAAAACTCCATGTTTTTCTCAACCTCACCTCTGTGTGGGAATTCATTCACAATGAAATTCATATCGCGTGACTCAATTTCAGTTACATTTCCATCGGGTTGTTCACTAGGGAACACACAGCCTTTAGAGTGTTCTAAGTATCAAATAAAGATACATTTCTTCCCTCTAAGGCCTAACTTCCCATATTTATGAGAAGTATCATGAACATAACTTGCCGGTCCCGATGGCCGCAAATTTCCCAAATCGGGTTTGTCATCGGTCCATAATTCATAAGGTGTGAAAGGCACTCGGTTTAGAATATAGGCAGCAGTCAAAAGTGCATCTGCCCAATAGAAAATTGGATGATTTGCTTGCGCCATCATAGTCCTCACCTAACAATGTCTGATTTCTCTTTTCCCCCACACCATTTTGTTGAGGCGGACCGAGCATTGTTAACTGTCTTTTGATCCCTTTTTCATCACATAATCTTTTGAATAACTCAGACAGGTATTCGCACCCACGATCTATTGAAAGAACTGTAATGCTCATGTCTAACTGATTCTCAACCAAATTCATATATCGCATGAAGCAATCTAATGCTTTTGACTTATGAGAGATCAGATAAACAAAACCGTATCGAGTAAAATCAACAATGAATGTGATGAAATAAGAAGCCCCATGTCTCGCACTTATATTCATTGTGGCACAAATGTCAAAGTGGATTAATTGCAAAGGAAAAGATGCCCTTTTGGATTTCTGAACGGTTTTCTTATTGACTTTCTTGCTAAACAATGTTCACATGAAGACAAAGATACTTTAAAGAGCTGGCCTATAAGGCCTTCTCTCGCCAACCTAGCCATCCTGTCTTTCCCAAAATGGCCTAGTCTAGCATGCCATATAATAGAATCAACAGACACATTATCAGAAGTAGTCAATAAAACAACTGAATTTTAAAAACGAGGATATTCAATATCCATTATTACAAAACCGTCTGAAATAAAACCACGACCATAAAGACTCATTCCCAAATAAAGAAAAACACCATTATTCTCAAAAACAAACTTGAAACAAACTCTAAGCAAGGTAACTAAAGACAGAAGGTTCCGCAGAATATTTGGAGCATAAAAAACATCATGGAGCAATAGAATGCAACCACTTCGCAAATCCAGCTTGTAAGTACCAATGCCTAGTACCTCCACGCTAGCTTCGTTCCCCACTTTGATGTCTCAACTCCCAGTTGGTATCCAATGATACTCTGCATACCCGACTCAATCTTGTGCTATCTATGTTTGGTTGCTGTTGAATCTATAGTCTACACAGGGAAAAAATGAGCAACCATAACATGACTGGTTACATAAATACTGTGAGAAACAGAGTCAAAATATACATGCTTCTGCTCAGTGCAATCACGAGCGAAGTGACCTTCTTTGTTGCAATTGTAGCAAATCAGCTTAGACTTGCCCTTTTTACCTCTGCGCTTTCCCTCTTGCACCGAACGACCTTCGCCTTCTTACGCACTAGCTTAGTAGCCAATCCCTGTTTGTTGGGGATCTCAGATAACTTGCGCTTAGGCCTAGATGCCTTGTGTGAACTTGACTCAACCATGTGCGCAAAACTATTTGGCTTAGTTGCCTCTAGGCGCTCAGCTTCCAAATGGCGCCCCACATCATCAAAAGTCTTGAGATTCTTGTTGTGTGTCAAGTTCAAACTCATATTATCCCAAGTCTTAGGAAGGGAGCGAATCACGGCCTGGATCTGCTGTTCATTCCAGCTGCTCTGAGTTCACAGATCATACTCGACATCGCATTCAGATTCTGCCTCATAGTATGTTCAGGGCACATCTTATAGGAGTCAAACCTTATGGTCAACCAACGGAGTCTAGTGGTTGAAGTCCGGCCATACTTTGCTTTGAGAGCTTTCCACATACCTTCAGCAGTTGGGTATTCATCAAACTCATCAAGTAGACCATTGTTCACGCTACTCAACAAAAAATAGCAAGCACAACAATCCTTCTTGCGCCACTTTTCATAGGCTGCAAGATCAAGTGTGTTGTACAGTGTCCTCAGGCTTACTAAGAGAGTGAGTTAGGAGGTCCTCAACCTCTTGCTCATTTAGAACATACTGGATTTTTCAGTGTCTGATGTCATAATTGTCCCCATTTCAACTTTTCACCCTTGTTCGAATTAGCAACAATCTTTTTGGAAGCCATTGTGGACGGCCCACCGGAAATGGTTCGGTTTGACGTTTGAAAAGATTGTGATCTGTTAAAGTCGCCACCCGGATTTGAGGTCCGAACCCGAGAAACCGATCAAAAAATGACTCGTTTGCCCATTGAAAAAGATTTCACTGATCATGGCGGAACCAAAGATTTCTCGGATTCGGGGGTTTGGTTACGAGAAGGGAAGGGTTTTACGGCACCCCTCTCGCCCGGTCCGTGAACCGGTCTCTACTCGACATTTTGTGGGATTTTGAAAATGTTTGAAGATCAATTTTGAGCAAATAACGGGGAGTATGGGAATGGGAAAACACATAAACAAGTATTCAAATACGAACCAAGTGATGGTGGATGCTTGTCCAATGTACAATGCGATGGTGGAATGATATAAACAAAGAAAATGACAATGAAAGAGAGAAATAGGACTTAGAACACCATCTTGGGCAAAAATATTTGTCTTTCCGACACTATTTGCATGTTTTGGAGGGTTTTGATATAGAAATGAGAAGAACATAAAACTACAAAGTTGTAGCCCTTCAAATTATCTACGTTTTGATATATAATACGCCCAAAACGGAGTTCGGAGTAAAAAGTTATGACTGAAACACTGTGACTGACTTTTTGTTAGGATTTGAGCGCTCAAAGTGGATTGAGCGCTCAAGGGTAAGACCTTGAGCGCTCAAGCTCAAAATAAAATGTTTTTCTTGATACTTTTCAGACCTTGTAGGCTCATTTCAAGTATGAGGAACTTGAATGAGCCCACTGGTCCCCGTCAGCAAGACCAAAACAGTGATTTTCACATGGTTTTAACTACCTTTTGGCTTGATCAAGGCTTGAACTTGGGGTTTTAATGGATGATTGAGTAGTGGCTTAGAATATAGGCTTGATTTGAGGTATTTTGGACAGAGGAGTGTGAGTGTAGGGCTGATTGGATGATTGATTGAGTGGATGAGGGTGTATTTGAGCTTAAAATGGTGATTTTGACTTGGATGAGGTGGGTTTTGGTTGAAGAGCTGGGTTTGGACGAAATGGATGGAATGTATGGGCTGTAAATGGCTTATTAGAGTGAGAGAGGGGCTGTTGAAGTTGGTATCTTAAAGACCCATGTGTATTTGGTCTTAAAGATGAGATTTTTGGGTGTTTTGGAGGTTGAAGATGATAAAAATGGATGAGAGGGAGGCTAAAACGTGATTGAAGGATGAGAGAGAGTGGGTTTGATCTGATGAAGGGTGTGTGGGAGAGAGATTCAGCAAAGGGGCAGCCAAGAGGGTGAGTGAGGGAGTGGAAGAGGTTTATATAGAGAGAGAAATGGGAGGGAAATGGGTTTAATTTTTGAATTGGGTTTGGGGGGTGATTGAGGAGATGTTCAAGGGTCTAGGAAGTGTATTTAGGCAGTAGAAAACGTAGGTAGACGCTCCTCTTGCAGTAGAATATCATGATTAGATGCTCTGCAGAAAATTGATCTGGATCAGAGTTGAGCGCTCAAAGCCGTAGGCTTGAGCGCTCAAGGTGTTTCTCAGGGGTTTGAGCGCTCAAGGCTGTTGCTCAAAAGGTAAAACTTTGCGGGGCCGCCCCGGGTGCTACCGAACTCTGTTTCGTGCGTGGTTTGAAGCGTTGGAAAGCTTGTCGAGTGTACTTTCTAACCCAAGTGGTTTGAACCCAAGATAATTTGTACATCCAAGTATGTGACCATTTTACCCTCAGAAGGTCGGGAAAACAAGTCATTTTGGTAAAACGGACACATCTCGCTCATTTCAAAATGGATTGAGACGTATTATATATCAATAAAGAGGGTTTTGAATGTACTAGAAGATGGTGTAGGCTTGGGTTTGTTTTGAGGAGGTTTTTGGGTGATTTTGCCAAGTTCCAAGCATTGTTCAAGCCTCGGGTAGCCATGATTGGTCCATTTCATCATCGGGAATGCTCGAGTGCATCCCGGGTTCAAAATCGGGGTGTCTACAGCCATCTCACTACAAGATAATGCGCCAAAGGGATATTACACACATATAATCCTTAAATTTGCCACATCAATCTAAATTAAAGAAAGACAATTTATCACACGTCGCAAAATCAAAAAATTGCTAAAGCTAATAATCATCTTTTGTGCATTAGTGATATTGTCAATATTTAATTTAATCAAGCGCAAAAATTTGGTTTTCGGGAGTAATATAACTCAACCGAATAACCACCCACTAATTAAGTCGTTTCTTAAACATGAAACAAATATGAACAACATGGATTAATATAAAATTAACCCAAATGCACCATATTCAACTGTTAGTATTCATGTAAAAGGCCATTAAAAAAAAAACTGACTTTTTCTTCTTTCCAGGTTGTTACATAAACTAGCAAATCTTAAAAAAAGTAACTTTCTCACAATTTATAACATGTTTAAAAATTAGTGATCAAAGGTTCAAGATCTGGAAACAAAACTTACTCAACAATGATACATAATCTTGGAGTACTACTAATTGAAGTGGGACCAAGCAAAATAATAATCTTTTTTTTTTTTAACTTTCCCAAAAAAAAATTTATTATTTCGAGTCGGTCAATACAAACAAAGTGCAAAATAAAGTTTGCAAAAGGTAGATAAGGCCATTGACGTAGTTTAAAGTTACTAACCAAAGACGGCCTTATAAAGTAAGAGCAAACACTATTCATCTTCTTCCTTTTTTTTTAAACCAATAGAACAGAAAAAAAAAAAACAAAGAAACTGGGTCTTTACTCTACACAACTCCAAAATCACATTTTATATACCATTGGACTCGTAGCGAAACAAGGATCCTAAAAATATGTCATGTCACGAATCGAAACTATGTGCGAGAGATTAACAGTCAAAGTTACGGGTACACAAATTTTGACCTCAAAATCCGGCCAAACAGCTCGACATCTTCAGTTCAAATTTTCCAGAATTGATCTCTACCTTATAATCTACATCAGGTACAATTTTGATGCAATTCTGAGTGAATTCGAAAAAAACACCATTTTTTTTTTGTTCGAAAAACAGTTTCATACGAATTTGTTATTACAGATCTTAAAACGTGATGTAGATGGCGTATATATACATAAACGGGAGAACTCCATAATCAAGCTCTGATACCACTGTAAGGAATTTGGCATAGCGGAATTACATACCTTATGGTGTAGGCATCAAATCGGTGACAGTGTTCTACGTCATCTATTGCCTGCCTAAAAACTACCCACAATCTCAAACCAACAAGATTGAAACATATTTTCCATTGATCTCTATGGCTTCAACGGAGGTTGAGCAATCAACCTAATTAACACTCATTAATCAGGAAAGGCTAAGGATTGTAAAACCCCTGCAATCAATCCATGGGTTATGAACCCTTTGATTGCCCACTCAAGCCCTTTGAGTTGCACGCTAATGGGCATTGAAGTAAATGTAGATTATGTCTCTTTATCTGGTTAGGCCTCTTGGCACTATATTGTTGTGTTTGCGGGAATTATACACACTTGAGAAGAAAATTATGATCGATATATGCCATGTAGTACAATCATACAAATATCTCTTTCACACTGACTCATTTGTTCAGTTCTCTCACCCTCTATTCTTTTAACATGCCCTTGCTCTACCTATATGTACATGCATATGTCTACAAAGGAGGCCAAATGCCTCTCATTCCCAATCTCAAAAACATCTCAAAAGTCTTTCTCATGGGAGGGACCCAAAGTCAACAAATCACCTCCTCCATCAAATGAGACAGTAATACACCCCTTGATTCGAGAAATGCACCCCAAAATCAAAGTCCTCTACTAGTTTGAACCTAGCACACCTCCTAACAGGGGTATTGGCAAGGATCATTTCCTAGCATCCAGTGACTCCACCTCCCCTAAACTTGCTTACGTTCTTCCGGAGTTGTACCCGTCACTAACAAGGTTTGAAGCAAACGAGACAATTGACATGGTTGTTGCGGTTGATGGTGTTTTACAACTTTTCAAACACTGCCTTCTTTCATTGCTCTGGGCTTCATCTGAACTTCCCAGAACACTTGTACACTCTTGGATTCTCCATGATGCGCTAGAAAGAGTTGCCTTAGGCCCTGTAAATTCTCATACGCCTATTTCGTATGCATTTGTGCAATAGCCTTGCTCCCTCTCCACTTTGATTATTCACTATACCATTAGACTCATTTTTTATAGTTGTTCCTCCTGTTACAGCACTCCCCCTCCATTCTATACAATTGACTAACCCTTCTCACTGCAATTTTGGACCATCTCCCTAAGAGACATTTAAAGCTCCTTCACTCACCGAAGATCTACAGCCCTTTGAATCCAACATTACGAGAGAAATAACATTTTCCTTCAAACCCGAAATACATCTCTGTTGGCCTCACCCTCCTTTAGTCTAAAATACAGAGCTGCAGTGTCCCTTTTGCCAACTATCTTATTAGATGAGTTGTTGACCATCCTAACAATCCCTCTGTCTGCAAAGCTTTTTTTGTCAACCACATGTGGACTGAACAATTTTAACTAACACCCAGCCAATATCTTGATCCTCGTGCTTGATGAGTATATAGATGTAGGATGTGTCAAGACTGTGACGTTGTCTAACCATGAATAAGGCCTTTGCAACAAACGATTACATTACAACCCTTGGGGAAGGTTTTAAAAGTGATTTGAGGTTGCCTTACTCGTGAAGGACTTAAAATTCAGTGAATGATCATTACTCATTAGAAACGAACCAAACACGACTTATATTATCAGAAATAAAGTGACAATAGTGTAGAGAACAAAAAACGTATGGATGAAACCTTGCTAATGTTGGAATTAGAAGTTTAAACGAAGAAATAACTAAGTTGATGGAACTTAAACGTAGATAAAGCTAAGAAGTTGTATGAAAATAAAAGACATTGAGTTTGAGTAATGGAGCCTTTGGCCTGCCCTATTTTCCTCGTTTGTAGCTACAAATTCCCTGAAAAATAGCACATCAAGGCCCTACAAATGTGCCCACATGAGCCTTGTTCCATCTTCTTCCAAAATTGTTCCCACTTATTCAGAAAAGCTTGAAATATGTCCAACCATTGATATTCACAACAATGACCCTGATGTCGTGACGTGTCCCTTTTATAATGGCCAAAAAAGAGCAATAACTCCTATTTTCTCGGGCCTATTCGTACTTCCTTATATGCACGAACCATTTTAGCTATATTCACAGCTCATTTAAGCTCCATGTAACAAAACCACTCTTGTAGCCTTTGAAAATATCAAATAATTGAGGAATATTTCCTCTTGAATACCCTGAAAAACTGTCATCTGTCCCTGAAATCAAGACCTGGGAATGTGGCACGTATCCCACATCTCCAAACTACTTCCTTTCATTTCTGGGAACTCAAATTTATAGTAGACGTTGATTGCAAACTGAAGTCCCTTGATGGTTGCCATGTGGCCCTTGGAATTGGTCAAAAGTTTAAATGCATCCTAACTACTTTCCATGATTTTGCTTATCCCTTTGACCATCTTCAACTAGAACTTGCTTCATTAAGTGCCACGGGGCATTCATGATCAAATCCTCGTGTAGTTTACTTTTGCAATGCTCAAAATCCAAGGAAATATAAAGAAAATTCCCTGGATATACCTAGAAGATCTGTTAGGGAATGTAAATAGCCCTCAAAAAATCTCAACTACCCTGAACTATAGGAGTAGATCCGATGTACCCTTATCATGTTGCAATTTGTATATCCACCGTTGATTTTTTTGCACTTTGACTTGATCAACTTGGACCAACAATGCAGGCCCACTAGATTTTGACTTTTGTTGACCATGAGCCAGGCCCACTTGTCTTGTGGCACTTCATTTTTAATTTATAAGTTTTCTATGTTTTCATCTCCAAAACTATCCCAATTTTTTCTATGTGGTCTTTAAACTATTAAAGCCCTTAAGTCGTCCATCAACTATGTCTTTGCAACCTATTGAGTCCAATTGGTAACAGAAGGGGTCAATTTGGACAAAAAATGAAGCACGTTAGCCGCACATGCGATTTCCCCCAAACATGAGGGGCTGAAATGCCATTTCACCCCTCAAACATTTCTTCTCTGATATTTCTTCCCTGTTCCAGTACTCCCCCTCTCTCTATCATCGTCTAGTTCTCTGTTTCTCTCTCCATGCTAGCAACAAGATTTGAAAAAGAATCAGATTACCACATAATGTATTGAAAAAATAATTCAATCCACAAAATCCACATCAGGTAACTACACCTATTTCAATAGATCTAGATTCGAGATTAAGATGGGTATGTACATAGGAAATATAGTCCACACCCTTCAAATGAAGACTCCATCCACACCTTCACTTTCCCAATCAAATTTTCTTGATCCAAACTGGCTTATATAATTTTTATGAAAAACTGCTCGGATCAAGGCCTCCTCGATCAATTTTTTGACTGATTTCTCGTAGGTACCCTTAAAAACACCTCTTAAACACATTGGATGGTTTGAATCATGAAAATTTGATCGGAAAAGTGAAGGTGTGGACGGAATCTGCATTTTAAGGGTGTGGACTGGATCCCAACTATATATATATACTCTCACACACATGAAACAAATAACCCAACATTTGACACAATAATAATTGGAGCCACACTTACAATCATAGTCGTTCAAGTTGTTTAAAACATGTTTGTAGGAGTTCTTGTAAAAAATCAACTCATTTGGATATTGGTAAGGGCTTGATCAATTAATTCAAATTTATTCTGTAAAATCTGACAGAAATCAACCAAATGAACCGATCAAGTCCTTACTAATATTCAAATGGGTCGATATTTTATAGGTAATCTTAGAAACATATTTTAAATTAATTGAACGGCTTTGATCATTTGTGTGGGGCTCACAAAAAATTTTGTGTCAAATATTGTGTTATTCGTGGTGTTAGAGCCACCCCATATACACATATGCACACACACACACACACAAAACAAGAGAGAGAGAGAAGTGAAGTACCAACGCCAATCAAGGCCAAGGATGGCGGTGACAAAGTGGACGAAGAGAGCTTCGAAAAGCAGAGAAGAGAGCATGAAGAGCATTTTGACGACGAAGAGAAAAGCGGAGCGGAGCTCGGCGGACCAGTTCTTGTAAGAGGGGATGTGGGAGACGGCAATTAGGCCGAGTACGATCCAGAGTGCCAGCCAAGGGGGGACAAGTGGTGGCGGCCGCCACCACAAGGTTTTCAAAAAATGTAATTATTATGTAGAAAATAAATTTTTATCCCTGAATTATGTAGACTCGCCACCACTAGATTTTTTTAATCTTTCATCCTTATAATGCATTTTGTCATTTTATTTTTTAAGTACATATTTTCGCCACCACAAAAGGTAAAATCCTAACTCCGTCCCTGGTGCCAGCATGAGGCGCTCATGCAAAGACGTGACAGGTACCCATGACACCTAGCCCAGGCCACCTTCACGTACAGCCATAAATATCCCCGCCGGCCGCCCCCACCATGGCAGCGACAGAGAGAGGGGGTGTACTGGAACATAGAAGAAATATTTGAGGGGTGAAATGGCCTTTTAGCCCCTCATAGGTGAATTGCACAAGCAGCTCACTTGCTTCCTGTTCCGTCAAAATTGACCATTACCGTTACCAATTGGACTCAAACCTTGTCACAATGTAGTAGGAGATGATCCATTGATTCCAAATTGAGGTCATAGAACTTGCGTCAGTATTGTGCATGAAGCCAAAAGTTGAGTAAATATTCTAAGGTCTGTATTCTTCCCAGATGCACAAGCCAACCGAAAACACTTTACTTTATAAGGAGCAACATTCCTCCAGATTAGATCGTGTGCAACATTAATTATGATGGCATTTGGGCTAGCAAGATCATAAATAGATTTTTCGAAGAAATACTTAGACCTGCAACCTTTCCAGATTAGAGCATCTTTTTATCCATCGATCACACTCACACCAGATTCAGGGGCGGCTGCACCTTATTGTATGGATGGTCACATGACCACTCAAAAAAAAAAAAATCCTTAGAATATATGCAGAAATTTTTGGATAGTCCATTGTTGAACACCGTTCGCAAACTAAATTGAACACCCAAGGCCTAATAAATTGAACATCTTGCCCCATAAAAAAACCCAAGTCCAATTCAAATTGAAACTCAAAAAACTATTGGGAGTTGTTTGTCTCTACACACTTATCAAGTTTTGCCCTAAAAAGTAAGACCGTTAACTCTCTCTTAATCTATTCCTTGTAATTTCAAGTGATTAGGTAATTTAGATTATAGATATGTAATTTTATACGTGCTACTCTGTTGGTTTTTGTGAAAGATTGATTACATTTACAATATAGGATGATATGGACGGTAGAATGTTTAATTTTTTGATACCGTTGATAGCGAGGCTATTATGCAACGGTTTCAAAGTATGAAAGCTCGTCGAGGGCAATAGTAATATATTTTATCCGTTGTTACTGGGTGGCATTGTCGATATTAATGGAATTTTTTTTTGTCTATATTTAGTTGTGGTTTTAGAGGTAATAAAGCATAAGAATTTATGAATAACCTTAGAAAATTTTCTAGAGCCGCCACTAACCAGATTCATCCAAGAGTTATAGCTAGAACATCCACTTCCCAATCATAAAGTCTCCTTCTAAACAGTACATCCCAATGATTCTGATCAGCTCTTCTTGCCAATGCCTGACTTAACATTTCCTCCTTATGGCTCACCACTCTAAACAAAGAAGGGAAAGCCTCAGCTAAGCATGGGGACCCAATCCAAGGGTTTTTCTAGAAGAAAAGCTTCCATCCCCTACCTTAATATCCTAACATTTTCAAAAAAAAAAAGGTCTGATTCAGTTCCTAGATCATCCATGTAGCATTGTAAACTTTCCAAGAAATTATAAGATTAAATTATAAAAGAGCGAAATGTAGTTCATTGATTTAGGCTAAATTATTATAGCAATTAAAATGAATTAGTTCACATTTGCTTATCTCTCTCTCTTTGTAAATGACCAACATGGTGGTCAATTTACTAGTGGACTGAACAAGGTTTGCATTGGGGACAAAACAGAAATCTTTAGGGCCCTAAACCCAAACCTTATGCCTTTTATAGAATTGGATTGGGTAACCAGAGCAGCAGGGCTACATGCTACCCTTTGGTAGGGGTTACAAGCAGCATTAGACACTATAACAAGTACTTAAATAAACTTTAAAAAAAAAAATTGTCATTATTCAAAAAACAATTGCATTTGTTAGTTTTGCATCGATTTTTTGTGGTTTATTGGTTCGTCTCGACGAGAGGAATCTTAAAAGTATAAAATTATGATCAAAATTTTTAAAAAATTTACTAAAGACAAAAATAATTCAAAATTTTGTGGTTTATTGGATTATTTTTCTCTTTATTCACAAAAATCTAAGTTCAGTTAATATTTTATACTTTTTAAATTCCTCTCGTCGAGATGAACCAATAAATCACAAAAAATCGACACAAAACTAACAAGTGCGAATTTTTTTTTGAATAAGTGCTTTATGTAGCCAAAAGTTTATTATATATTCAAAGGATCAGCCCAAGAAGAGAAATTCTGTATGTGTCCAAAGGCAACTCTTATGTTCCCCAGTTTGAGCATGCATTGAAGGGTATGGAGCGGGTGATCATGAGGAACACAGGGCAGTAGGAAAAGTGGAAGAAATGAAGGGATGGACAGAAATGACAATGTGTTCGGAAACCATTTAAATGTGCATTGCAAATGTTGGGAATGCAATAGACACTTTTTTTTGTTTGGGGACCAAAGTAAAACTTGGCTAATGCATTTAGGACCATTGGTAAAAGTTAACCCTGAAGTAATAAACCTAGTGAATAGAAGACTTATGTAATGAAACTCAACTTTCTTTAACCAAAGTCACCGCCATATGATGCAACTTTGAAACATGGCGAATACGTAGCTAGGTTGTTAGGGTGTGTTTCGCTAACAAAAAAAACATTGGTTTTTTGACTTTTTATGTGATGTATTATGAGAGAACTAACTGTTTTGATTTTTTAAATAAGCTGATTTTTTGTTATTGGAATGGGCCCTAACTCCGACTACACTTAATTGGGATCATAGGGAGGTTTAATTGGTTTGTTTTTGTTCGGTTTCAACCATGCTTCTTGGTATACATAGTAACATCTCTTTTTTTCTCAAAACCATAACCCGACAACGAAATCACAAAATCATACAACTATCAAATAGGATTGCTCGGTCTAGTTTTTTAGTTTATTGATTTTCTTTTCTTTTTTTTCTTCAGAATCCTAATAAAAAAAGTGAGTAATTCACCTAGACACCCCCTCAACTATACCTCTTTTACCCAGACACCCCCTAAACTAATTTAACCTACGATGAGAACCCCTCATGTTAAAGTTATCCCCGACACCCCTTCTGTTAGCATTCCGTCTACTTCCGTTACGAAATGTAAGTTTTCTTTCCAATATTGCCCTCTCCTACATTTTTGTATTATTACTAAGTCTTCATACCAAACTGAAATTAAATATGTCACATCAGAGCGTAATAATATCAAATCAGCCATCTTCTGTAAATAATGATATCAAATTAGTGAATCTCCCATTAAAATGGATTTTAAGTTTTCAATTTTTCAATGGGTCTTCAAATCTTGCAAGAGAACTCCAATTTCTGAAGGGTTTCACTCAAAATTTCTGCAAATCCCGCAATGAATCAGTGAATCATCAAGGTTGTCCCCCAATTTCAAGGTAAATCCCAAAGTTCTCTCTCTTGTCATACACGATCCATGTATCTCTCTCAAATATGGTTTCTGGACTTCTCCTCATACCCACGAAAATTTTCCTCTCATCTCACATACGACCCATAATTTCTCAGACCCCTCACTTAAAATCGTAATTGGGGCTTGATTTTTGCCCACCATTGGACAATCCGTGAGAACCCAATTGATTTCTGGATTTTATAGTTGTGTGTTTGCACTGTCACTATTTACTAGAAAAACTGTTGGATTTGTGCACCTGGGTTTGAAATCTAAATTCTGTTGGTGTACCCACAGTATTGGGCATTACTCACTGGGTTTATTGAAGATGTTGGGGGATGGATTGCGGTTCGGAAGAAATCTTTGGGAGGATCGGTTTTACAATCCGGCCAAGGCGAGGTGGTGGTGGTGGAGTCCATGAAGTAATGAAGTGTGAGAGTTGTTTTGGGAGTGGAGGGGTTGGACTGAAGTGTAGGAGGAGAATCTATATATAATGAAGGGCACAATTGTCTTTCACCTTATTTTTTTTAACGGAGTTAGGGCTTTTAAACCTTTTCGATAGTTAAGGGGTCTCGTCGTAGGTTACATTAGTTTAGGGGGTGTCTGGGTAAAAGAGTATAATTGAGCGAGTGTCTAGATGAATTACCCTAAAAAAGCCCTATTTTGAATTTTATGGTTGGTCCTAACCGGTAAATTCATAAGGGGAAATTTCTGGCCGCTCCCGCTTTTCCCTACTCCTCCTCCTCTTCCAACCTTCTTTTGTATTCTCCACCTCTACAAGCCATGAGCGTGTGAGACACGCAGATGTGGCATGTGTTTGTTACTTTTTGCAGTATAACTTTTTAAAATTCAATAGCTTTTATTATATATATCCATTTTTTTGGTAAAATTTACAGTTTTGGAACCTAATCGACAAAATCTATCAACCAAGATCCCTAATGAATATGAAGTTATAAGAAAAAGTTATTTTTAGGGGTGTGAATTTTTGTAGAGGTGTGAATTTGTGTGATGTTAGAGGTGTGAATTGTGTGCTATTTGGAGGTTTGAATTGTTGAGGGGCGTGAATTGTGTGCACTTGAGGGGTATGAATTCTTTCATTTCGGGTTGTGAATTGTGTATTTTAGGACGTGAGTTGTATAGATGATGTGTGAATTCTGCATTTAAGGGGTGCAAATTCTTTCATTTTGGAAGGTGTGAATTGTTTAAAATAGTGTGAATTCTTAATTAATGGGTATAAAATAACTTTTTTTACATGTACACAATTTTATATTCAAAATCGATCTTGTTTGAAAGATCTCATCTAGTAGGTTTTAAAAAAAAAATTCAAATTTTGATATGCACAACAAAAATTATAATTTTTTGAAATTTTAGCTATATATGAACTATACATATGTATGGACAAATATATGCACGTGTAAACATGTGACAATTCTAAGAAGAGAAAGAAAAGGTTATAATTAGAAAATATTATTAGATGGTTTTCAAATAATGCTCCACCACTCATCAAATGCCAAATATCAATTTGTGTCTCAACTTACTAACAAAAAGTAATGGCTCCCACAATATTAACCAATGATACATAAGTTAATAGATATACTAATGTCATATTCCATCTGCATTTGATAATCTTTTCTAATTTTAAACTCGAAGCGCGTGGGTGTATAGAAAAAAGGGCTTGGGTGGAAGAGATGTGACGCACGCAAGACCTAAACCTCTAAACTCTAGTAGATGATGAAACGGGGCTGGCTTGGATGAACCCCAATTAATAACAGGATAGAATCTTTTTTTTTTTTTTGCTTGGCATAATAAATGTATTAATCTTGAATACAAAGTAAAAGATTAATGGGACTTGAGCACACGGGCGAAAAATGCCACCCAAGACCCACTCCTAAGATGGCAAGGAACCATCCTAAGAGGACACCAACAAAGGACCGAGCCCAAATAAGTAAGCCCAACCCAACCCAAAACAACATCCCAAACAGCCACAAACCCTAAACATCCCAAAAGCCTACACCTAGACCACCAAAGACCAAGCATCACCGCCCCCCATCATGCCAAGCCGGCCACCCCAAAATGGCGGCCACCACCTCCACGACACGAAGCCAAAAATAGAGCACTAGTCGATCAAACCGCCATCAATAGAGGTGAAATTGATTCAATTCGGGGTGAATTTTTTCCAAAACCGAGTCGGTCGGGGCAGGAATGGCAGAGGGGAGGAATGGTGTGAGTGGTGGTGGTGAGGTGGCGGCGACAGTGGTGTTGAGAGTGGCGGAGTGGTGGTTACGGTGGTGTAAGTAGTAGTGGTGGTGGTGGTGGTGGTGGTGGTAGTTATGGTAGGAGTGGTGATGGTATAGTGGCGGTAGTGATGGTCGGAGTGACGATGTCACAACCCAAATTTAATGGATTTGGATATCGTGACCGACCAGTGAGTCTGACTCACCCAAGGCCTCCATTGACCATTCTCTAATTAATTTTTTTTATTCAAAAGAAACATTTCATTATTGCAGAAGCTAAATTTTACAATCTTATCTTACTAGGGCTTCTTAATCATTACATGAACTACATTTTTACTTTTTATTTATTTTACAACATGGCGTAGACTAATTGCTGGTACTTGGCCTGTACTTCTACTCTTGGTTGCCTGAAAAAAGAGAAATTGCAAAAACATAAGCCATTGCTTGTGTGAGTTTATGAATTATCAGAGTTACAGGGTTTACCATGGAATTCAAAACAGAAATAATAACATCAATTTTTCAAAGGCATAAATAAGCTTTTATAAAAAATAACATTCCATGAATGATACGATATACCATTCGACGATTATGCCAGCTATGAGGGAGTGACCCTCAACACATGTTGAATTGATCAATTCAGTTGGACACCTGGCGGTGCCCCTATCCATTCCGTCCTTGTAACACCGTTCCGACTGGTATCTTTAACCTCCCCCAGTTTTCAAGGACATCGTCCGGATGTATCAATAGCACTACTTTAAAAACTTTGCAAAACATCATAATTCCTTGGTATTTTGTTGAAAAAGAATTTCATATATCAATAATCATAATTTTGTAAGAAAATAGTTTTTTGCGAAAAACCTCATGTAACAGAGATAAATTCATAACGCACCTTCCTTGAGTCTGAGATCTACCGTAAAATCTACTAAAATGTACCGGGTCCTAGAATAACACATCAATTGTTAGATTACTAAAATTGTGGTTAATTTATTTAATTATTCTACTATTCTCATTGAACCCAAGTGTGTTCTAATTAAATGAGCATGAGCTAAGGAAACCACAATTTATAAGGTGAACCTCTATTAGTAGAGTAAAACCGTAGGTTTGATAAAATTTTCTAATTACCAGTAATTGACTTTCCAATGGGTTACATTTTATTTATTTTATGCTTTCTTTCGCTCCCTTATTCACCATCTCAAGTCGAAGCGGAAAATTATTAAAATGCTTGCTGGAATTTCTCGAACCTAAAATTTGAGTTCAAGTTCAGTCCGACTACGAAGTGGGTGCTAGTAGCTCCTAAATTGAACCTAACAACTATAATGGATTATGTTTGGTAATTTTTATGAACCGAATTGATCTCGAATTAAAATGATAAATATGTATTCTATATTTTCATTATCATTTTTCCCAAACTCTAATTCTCCGGACGACACAGAATATATCGTCCTCTTCTAAAAATTTAACCCACCTATGTTTGTCATGGAGGTGGCGAGGTGCACGTGTGAATGGGCATGTTGTTGTTGTTGTTTTTTTTCCCCTAACCAACAAGCTTATTGCTAATTAAAAAAAGATCCTATTTAAAAAGATGTCCTGCCTAACTTCAAAACTTCACCAATATAGTTATCATCCTTTTTACAAAATTCCGGTGTCAAAAGCTTCGAAATTAAGCGTAGCTTAAAATTTGTAAAAGAACCTAAGCCAAAATCACAGCTACAAAAATGTCAAATACGCTAAATTCAGTGGTCCTGAGAATATATCCGAAAAAATTCGAGAGATTAATTGTTAACGTACAAGTGCATGTGTGTGACCGTGAGATGGGAAAATATGAAGGGGTGAACTCACCTCCTGTTACTCCTATTAATTGTTAACGTACAAGTGCATGTGTGTGTGATGTGGTGTGCCTAGTGCATGGGAAGGAAGTGCTATTTATACCATGAATATGGAGAATGTCCAGAACCATCCTTATTAATTACATGATCCCATAATATCTTATATAATCTGATAAGAATCTAATTAAGATCCAAGTGCACGCCGCATTCTCGTGCCACGACGCTATTTGCAAGGCTAAAATAACAACTTAAGATGTTTAAAAAAAAATGACAAATGCCTAAAGAAAATACGGTATTCTATTTTATAGGCTTTAAGTCACCCCAAAAATACATTTCTTAATTCTAACGGTCAGCGGGTCTCCTACAGTTAACTCTATTTTATAATTCTTTTTTATTCTTTTATTTGTTATTAAAAGTCGGGGTGGTACAGACGGAGTGGTGGTCATGGTGGTGTGAGTGGTGAAAGTGATGGAGTGGTGGTGGCGGCGTAGTGGATGCGGTAGAAGAGTGTTTGTGGTAGTCGTAAATTCAGTAAAAATTAAGTAACTCAAAGCTACTTAATTTTTATCAACATTTTAGCTTTCATTTTAAGAGCTATTTAATTTTTTAAGTAATACAAAATGTGGTTATCATACCTACTTAATTACTTATTACTTAATTCATTCAGTTTTAAGAGTTGAATCTGGATTATCAAACAAAGCCTAAGAGTAGTACCTCAATCCATTTGCTTCAAGATTGATTTTAGTTGGTTTCCTTATCCATTATTGGAATACAAATAGATTCTTGAAGGTATGCAAATGGTCCTCTGTTTGTGAGCCAATGGTCCTCAGTTTGTGAGCCCTTTTTCCATTTTTGGTGATCAAAGCTTCTATTTTTAGAGCTAGTTGAAAAACAAAACATATTAAAAAATCGAACCGAGGGCTCTGCTGTCCCTCGGGGACAGTAGGCCCTGCCAACCCATCTGGATCTTCCATCTCGACAATTAACAGTTCAAATTACAGATTACAACAAATATGAACCGTTGATTGCAGCTATTGATGGCTAAGATCATGGTTGGCAGGACCTGTCATCCTTAAGGAATAAGAGAGCCCCTGAGTTGGAAAAGATCATATCAATCAATGTAATTTGAGAGCATATTTATTTCCAATAAAATATTTAGCCTAATTAAATAGGAGCTCATTTATTTTCAGATAAATTTGTTGCGATCATATATTGATCAATTTCCAAGACACATTTTTATTTTTACTTCATTGATGTTGTCGACAAACATGATACAAAAAAATTAATTACTGTAATTTAGAAGAATCCGCCCCGATCAATATAAATGACACAAGAGAAAAAGAGTGCAAATTTTGTAAGATTGGACAGTCAACCGCAGAATTTGCGCCGACGATAGACTGTCCAATCTTCTTCTTTTAGTGTCATTTTTATACACTAATTTTCAGAGGAATGAAGGGAAGAAAAAAGATACTAGTTAGGAACAAAAATGTGAAGAGAATAAACGAAAAAAATCTACCATGCTTAATTCTATTTTGTGATTTTGTTAACCCTTTTCACAAAAGGCAATGCAAGAAATAAAAAACCCCCAACCAAGTATATTTACTTATTTAGATCAACATAAAACCACTTTGCAGAAGAAAAACAAAAACAAAAAAACAAAAAAGAAAATACAAACATAAAAAACCGGAAGCAATAAAGAGAGTGCAAATAGCATCTCCCAAAAATAAAAATTTCCCGCTCAGCTTTGTAGTTTTAAAAACCCCTGTGGCTTAGGTCAGTTCCAGGAGGAGAGAGAAAGTAGGTAGAGAGAGAAATTATCGCGTAAGGATGCAGAGAGACTTCTATGGGTTAAGGTTTAGGGTTTTAGGCAATGGACTCCCCTGAAAATGACAAGGCCGCCACAACCATCGTCACCTCTTCTGCTTCAACCCGAGTATGCAAGTTATTCACTCTCATCTGCTCCAATTTTTCAGTTCCTTGATTATGTGAACTGGTAGCCAATCTATGGGTACATACATACACATATGTATATTCATCTTTACACATGCAAAAATTTATGTTACGGTGGTGCATCCTTTCAGTTTTAGCTTTTATCTTACTGACAATCGGTTTGGGATTTTGGAATTTGGTTGGGAAATGAGATTTAGGGTTTTGAGTTTTTTTTCTTGTTTGAATTTAGGAGTGATTCAAAGTGGGCTCGCTTGACTTATGTTAATGGGTATTCCACCCCTTTTAGGTTTATCAATTTGTGGATTGGGGGTTTGGGATTTTGGACTTTGGTTGGGAAATGAGACTAGGGTTTTGAGGGTTTTTCTTGTTGAATGTAGGAGTGATTCAAAGAGGGCTCGCTTATCATATGCAAATCGTTATTCGACCCCTTTTAGCTTTTTATCAACTTGTTGACTGGGGTCGGGTTTTTGGACTTTGTTTAGGAAATTTGGTTAGAGTTTCCAGGTTTTTCTTGTTTATTGTAGGAGATGATTCAAAGGAAGGCTCGCACAGCTGAGTAAATAGGTATTCACGTGTCCTTGTTGAGGATTGTAGTTAAATACAGCTTGTCATTTTGGACTTGTGTCAGGAATAGAAGGTCTTTTGTGAAAAGTAGGATTCATTAGGTTTTGTTAGTGTTTTTTAATGGGCATTCTTGCTGCCTGAAAGTCTTCAAAATTGAGAGTTGTGTTCAAGTTGTACATTGGAATTTTGTTGGAGTTTCTATATGCTAATGGGTAGGGAGTTAGCGTCACTTCAGGTAGGGAAGAGTTCAAGGAGAAAGCACTGAGACATTGACAATTAAAGATCAAACATAGAAACTTCACACATGTTCGTGATATACATTTTGTTTATTATTTATTGGACCATACTTAGCCTTGCAAGTTGTACACTGGAGTTTAGTTGGAGTTTCTATATGCGACTGAGTAGAGATTTAGCTCACTTCAAGTCAGGAATAAATCGAGAAAGAGAAAGCACCAAGACATTGACAACTAAAGATCAAATGTGTAGAAACTTTTGAAAGTCTTTATATTTTAGAAACTTCACACATGTTCGTGACATATTCTGCTTATTATTTTTTTCAGCATACTCTTACCCTAATGCCTAAACTTTAAGAGGTTGACTTTACTGCAGTTGTTTGCTTGCATTCATACAGTAAGAAATAGGAGTTATTTATGTCTATTTATTCGTCAATTCCAGACAACCAAACTGATTTTGCAGTTGTTAGTATCCTTCATTGAAGCATTTATTGTGCCGCTCAATTGGGAAGATTCCTTTCTTAGATTTTAAAATTGAACTATGTTTGTATCTCATCACATAAGTTATTCAGTGACCAAGCATTGAGTAGTTTGGAATGAACGACGTTTGTCAGGATGCTGGTATATTTAGTGACATAAACAATCTGACCCCCGGTAAGACCTTTGAAGGTGGCACCTGAGATACTAGGATTTGATTCTCCTCCTGTATTTGCATCACCCCATCTTAGTACATGAGAAACAAATTATCTCGAAAGGTTTGATGGCCTTGATTTTGTTCTTCAATCAAATTTTACTGATTGAAGACCACAGATTACGATGCAGAAGCTATACCATGTGAAAATGTTTGTCTTTCTCAGGCCTCAATGCCCTCAATTACCTAACGCAAAATTATCTCAACAGGGCACTAGAGCCAAGAAAATTGATGTACTTCCAGACAAATATCAGATGCCCAAAACCCAAGTGAGTCGTGCATTTGTACCCTGCACTAAGAAAGAATGTGCTAGCATGGCCTCTAGTCCCTCAGGAGGTGTTGATGAAGACTCGGTGGATCCTTTGGAGGTGGAGTGTACAGACTCTGCTCAGTCAGAGAGTTTAAGTTTGATGAAATCGGAAGGTATACCCCATTTTTGACTGATTCTACAGAGTTGCATGGCTTGGTACAAAAACTTGACCACAATAAATATACAGGAAAAGACGCAGGGAAGGCGTTGGGTGGTTTTCAAGCCGCGTTAGAGCAAGCTACGCAGGAACTTCAAGGAAAGCCATCGTTTGAGGAGAATCCTGCTGAAACTTATAAGCAGGGAGTCAGTGAAATGCCTTCTGTTGTATGCCAAAAAGATGTATCTGATTTGCAGTATCCCCCTTGTGGACCCTCAATCTCTCAGGTAACTATTGGTTGAAACTTGAAAGAATTATAATTGAATTCTGGCAGATTTATAATGCATGTTCAGTTACATTAATATGCACTTTTAATCTTTTATACGCCTGTGTTATTAAATATCACATGCTTTAAGTTCCAGCATGCAGGAGCTGCACATGAGGAGGTATTGCATTACGCGCCTCAGTTTATGGCAGAACCTTCACAGTTTACTCAAGAAAATGAAGATTGCAGCGAGAGTACTAGAGAAGCTTTAAACAAACCTGCTGAGAACATGATCCTGCTCGATCCCAAGGTACAACTAAATTTGTCTAGTTTCTGCCAACTTATCTTAGATCTCGTGTTACCTAATGGATATGAATCTTATTATTTGACACAATCCCAAGGTACAACTAAATTTATACTTGTCTAGTTTCTGCCAACTTATCTAAAATCTCGTGTTACCAGATGGATATGAATCTTCTTATTTGATGATTTGGTTTGAAACTAGTGGTTTACGTTTTCTGCGACTTACAAACATTTAATAGCTCAAATCTTCTAATAGTAGGAGGAGGAGAAAAGAAATGTGCTTGGACTCCTTTTAATGGGATGAGGATTGTAAACAGAAAATTTTTTACCAGTTCAATGAATGAAGAACAATATGCCGATCATGGTTTTAGGTCGTGGTATCAACTGGAGTAAGGGTCATGGTTGTGGTGTAGCAAAATCTAGATTATGGACCAATTTGGAAGACGCGTTATCAACTGGAGTAAGGGTTAAGCACCACAACATCTGGATTATGACCAATTTGTTACTTTTTTCTAAGCATGTCCCTTTCTTTTTATAACCTTTCTAACATTGTAGTTGTATCTAATTTCTAACCAAAGTTGTGGCACCTAAAAACATGTTTGCCAGATTAAACTTAGTTTATGTTGGTTGTAAGGCCAAAAAATTGTACTAGCCCATTCAGTAAGAATGTAAGATAACCAGCAAATTAATGAAGCTGAACATATCATTCTTGTTTCCTAATGATAAGGTTTGCTTTGGAGTTAAGAGATTGAATTAACTAAATTGACAATTTCTTACGTAATATAACTTCTAATCAGCTTTCTGCTTTAGCATAATTGTGATTGTTGATGTAGGGTCAACAGCATTGTGGCATGCATAGACGCCGTCTTCAGTTTGGAGAGGCCCCACTGTACAATACGGTGAATGGCCCTAGTTTTTGGAGTCCATCAAATATTGGATCTAGTTCAAATTTACCTGCTAATCCTGGAGACTCCGAGGTTCTTGAAACATCTTGTCAAGAAGTAAGAGCAAATTCTGGCGGCAGGCAGCTTATTGGCCCGAACCAACCAACAATTCCATTTAGTTCTCCTAGAAATAGTGGATATTCCAGCTCAACAGTTCCCAGGCCATTAGGTATTGGCTTACACTTAAACAGCATCATTAATGCCATGCCATATGGTAGTGCTGCTACTGGAAGCATGAAATCATCTGAGAGAGGTTGCCTGAACATAGAAGGGAGGAAATTAGTATCTATGCCAAGATGTCGTCAACCAGAAATCACAACAAAGAGCTTAGGTTTATCCAATGTGAGAGAGAAAGCTTCAGCAAGCAGTGAAGATGGGAGTCATCAAAATGAGTCCTCAGTAACAACAGGCTCTCTTGCTTCTCTGTCTTCCGACATTGTGAAATCTTTATATGTTCCTGTATTGTTGAATCCATGTGAATATCAGACGAACTCACGTGACAAAAGAAAGTCCATCTCTGAACGAGCCGATGCTGTTGAGGAATTGAACTCATCAAGTGCCAAAAAGAGAAGGCAAGCCTATGTGTTTCTTCTTATAATTTCATCTTTAGGCATTTTGTGATGTTTCATTTAATGGATCAATAAGTTTTCTTGAGTTCTATAGGAAGAAGGCATTGGCTGCCAATGATGATGATGGTTGCAAGCGTTGCAATTGTAAGAAGACTAAATGCTTGAAACTGTAAGTGGCTTCAACTATTGTTTACTGAGGCCTTACACAGCTTTCACGAGCCAATGTAACTTGTCTTGTTGCAGTTACTGTGACTGTTTTGCTGCTGGAATCTATTGCGCTGAACCTTGTGCTTGCCAAGGGTGTTTTAATAGACCTGAATATGAAGATACAGTTCTTGAGACTCGACAACAGATTGAATCCCGGAATCCACTTGCATTTGCTCCAAAGGTTGTACAACGCATGACCGAGTCTCCTGCAAATAGCAATGCGGTACTGAACTCCCACAATTTACCTTTTTACAAGTCTCTGTTACTGGCTTGTGGCAACGATTGTATTATGAACTTTATGCAGGAAGATGGGAATGCTTCAACACCATCCTCAGCAAGGCACAAAAGAGGTTGCAATTGCAAAAAGTCAATGTGTTTGAAAAAATACTGCGAGTGCTATCAGGTTTTTTTTCTCCTACTTCTTTGCTTAATCTGTGGCTCACTGTTTCTACTCTTGCACTTATTCTTGCTGGCCTGTTTTTTTGCCCATCTCAAAGTCAAATGTTGGATGCTCTACTGGATGCCGGTGTGAAGGATGTAAAAATGTGTATGGAAGAAAGGGAGGTAATTTCGCACATCCTTCCATATTCTCTCATGCCATTATAGATGTGCTGGTAATGTAATAATGTTTGTTGTCCATGATTTCTTCCACATGTTAAACTAAGAGATCTATGATACGTCAACCTCTTGAACTCCTAAATTCTTAAGGAACTAATAGTTTTAATGATAACAAAAACCCATTTGGAAATTATTCCGTTACATTATCTAATCTTGAAAAAAACTCCTTCATCTAGGTCAAAAAGTTGATCGCCATCTCCGACAACACCCCAAAGAAAAAAGGCTCAGGTCCTCAAAAGGAACTGTAAAAGCATGTACCAATACAGACGATCATAGTGAGAGTTGTCCAGATAATAAACGAAATGAAAATACCAAGAGTTTCCCCAACTCTAACCATTATATCCACATTTTCTGATAACTCCTCAATTGCACATACCCTGTATCAAACCCATCGAATCTCAATCACAACGTCCGCAGCACTGATATACAACCATAGGCCCACTCCACAGCCAAGCTATGCTTGGAAAGATTCTACCGTCGACAATTGGGTAGTGAACGGAAATTGGTGTTGATGTGTGAACGTGCTTATTTTTTACAAGGTGGTAAAGGATTTGTGGGGTTGGTCCCTCTTTCTTGTGCATGGATTAGGTATTCCCAAAGTCAACTTCAGGTGTGCTGTCCATCAGGGGGGCAGTAGAGTTGGGAAGAGTAAGAAGACATGGAAGTTGGTCCTTTGCGTTGATATGGCTTCTTTTGAGGGAAATTAATGGGAAAACTTTTGAGGGGCTGGAGGATCCAGTGCACATAATTAAGTTTTTTCCCTTTCCACTTTGTTTAGTTGAACTATGACGAGGGTTTTTTGCCTCTTTGGATTGTAGTGGGATTTAGTAGATTCTTCGGATTTGGAATATTTCAGGCCGCCCTTTTAGGCCTTTTTGTAGCATTATCTTTTGCCCTCAGTTGGTTCAGTCATCTCTGTAGACTGTTTTTTGTGGTCCCTTTCATGCTTAGCACTCACATTTCCCTTCTAATCAGAAGGATTCTGTCAAATTGTTTCTGATAAATTTTCTTTCCCAGATTATGGCATGACTGAGGATGTGTTAAGACTCGAAAGCTCATTTGAGAAGAAGCTGGAAATGATTGCAAGCCAAGATGGTTTTTTGCAGACTGAGCTGTGTAATCCTCACAACTTGACACCTCTGACACCATCATTCCCTTTCTCTGAGTAAGATTGCTCTTAATCTGGTGCCTTGAATTATTTTGTTTCTACTAAACAAATTTAACACTATTCCCACTTTAACCATCTAGCCATCGAAAGGATGCGTCAAAATCCCAGTTCTCTGCGAGAAGATGCCTCCCGTCACCTGAATCCAATGTTACTTCCTTGCCACCCTATGGAAAGTCACTGGTTTCTGAATATTCTCATAGTCATGACCTGTTATTGAAAGATAGGAAAAAAGTTGAAGACATATCTTCTCATCAGGAATTGGATTATAGCAATGTAGAGGCAGTAGATGAATTCTCATTGAGATATGATGGACTTCTCGATTCATGTGATCTCCATACATTGCCCAATCTTCCATCGTCAGTGAATTCCCTGAGTTGGCGGAACACACCAACCACCCCTGTTGCTCAATTTAGAGGGACCCTCCTTAACCGGGCAGTTAATTCTGATCAGAAGCTTCATGATATTCTGGAAGATGACATGCCTGACATACTGAAGGATGATTCTACCCCACTCAGAGCAGTGAAAGTTAGCTCCCCCAATAAAAAGCGTATTTCTCCTCCACGTAGTAGCTTGAAAGAGCTTGGTTCTAGCACTTCAGTTGGCTTGAGAATTGGCCGCAAGTTCATATTTCAAGCTGTGCCTTCTTTCCCTCCTCTTACGCCATGCGCTGATTCCAAAAACAACAGCAGTCAGAACATAGATGATCCTCAAGATTGTAGTAGCAAGACATGACTATAAACTAGAGGTGGGTCACAGCTTTTGTAATTCATTGTTAATACGTATGCATGTTTCTCGGTTGGATGTGCTCTCATATTTGTCTGTGTATGAACGTATGCATGTTTCTTCTTCATTTTCATCCTTGCACAAGGAGAACACCCATGCACATTATGCCTACACTTATTTCACGTCTTTTAATGGTACTAGGAACTCAGGTGAAGATGCGTGCGAAGGCTTGATGCACAAAGATGAAAAGTTCCGCATACTGCTGCAATTTCTTCGTATGCAGTCTCATCTGTTTGTTTCCGTTTTACCTTTCAATCTCCCTCTATTCAATCCTAGAATCACTTCTCGACTTGGATACCTGCTGGCTATCCCCGGTTCAATCATATCCTCAAACTTAAAGAGAAGGATGAATGAAGTACTTATCTAGTGAATAGAAGGCAATTTTTTTTCCCAAATAAGTCTCTTATTTTTGAAGAGTCTAGAGAGGCTTATAGGGCTGTTACTTCTGAAACTCTTCTATTATTATATCTGGGCACCGTTGTTGTAGTCTTTGCTCTCATTTGTTTCAAGTGATTGTCATTTCACATGCAAAAGAAAAGAAAAGCATGAGTATACTTTCGTGGAATTTTTTTTTCTCCATTCAAATAAAATCACGGACCTGTGTTCCTTGGAGTTTGTTTGCAGGTTAGATATCTTTTCAAGTGCTTTTCATTTATTTGTTGTGTATGAATGGTTTTAACCCAATACAAGGCCTCGTTTGGATAGTTGGACAACCCTGTAGTTTGGAATATTACAATATACATCTTCAATTGCCTAAAAGTCAATTTTATGTATAAAAAACAAATTCATAGTATCATGACTAGTAACCTTCTTGAAAAATTTTGATCATTTTTTTAATGTTTGGGTTTCACATCGGTTAGAAATTGACTAATTGAACAAGTATGGATCACCTTTAAAAAAAATCAATGTAAAAAACACAATTAAGTAATAAAATAATTGCTGAAAATTAGTTTTCTTTTCGTCTCTTTTTTTTTTTTTTGGGTTGCTGTTTTGGTCATATTTTGTTTTTAGGTTTCTATCTGCAGTCACCTAGACCAACTGAATGAAACAGTAAAAATGTCTTTAGTTCATGCTTTTATAAGTGGTATTTTTCTCATGTCATTGCCAATATCAGATAAGAGCTTGAAACAACCCCAGTAAGTCTGTAGATTACTAATTACTCTACTTAACTGTTATGTATGCATCTTACCATGAGGGTACAGGCATGTAGATTAATGTGTGAATATTGAACCAATAGAAAGGAAGGTAATGTTCATCCACTTTTAAATCAGTGAACCAATTCGAACTCGGTTGGAGGCCCCCAATAGCCACAAATTGAGGGTGCTATTAAGCCCTCAACATAAAAAGTTTAGCCATTGTGAAAAATGATAAGCTTGTTAAGAAAACATGTCCGGAGAATAATAAAGAAACTGAACATATTTCTTAATGTGTGACTTGGTCAATTTTTTTACAATAGACGATCAGTACTAATAAAGAGGCTTTTTGCAACCGCAAAATGCCGTTAAAAATACTCATTTTCCAGTCAGAAAAGGTTTTTGCGACAGCAGTAAGGGGATGCCATTTATGGGGGTGTCCAAAAGTTATTGTGTCTGCAAGGTGCCGTCACAAAGTATTGGCTATTGAATTTAGAGTAATGGGTGGAAAAGATGTACGAACTTTTAGTGACATTGCTCATTGCATGATGAGTTTTAATTAATGTTTTGAAAACTTTACATACTCTCTCCTAGAGGTGTTGAATGGACCGTACAAGCCCAGCCTGTTTATTTCCGTACCATGCCGTGCCAACTCATTCAATAATCATGCCGTGCCGTGCTATTTTAAAACATCCTTGGCCCGGCACAGCCCGTGCCGTGCTACGCTCATGCACGTGCTCAATCAGGCCTTGTGAAGCTAAAAAATACTTCTGAAAAATTGCCATCACTTTTTTTAAATTGAAAAAAGCTCATGCACGTGCTCAATCAGGCCTTGTGAAGCTAAAAAAATACTTCTGAAAAATTGCCATCACTTTTTTTAAATTGAAAAAAGAGATGTAAAATAATTACAACTAAAATTAAAACATTTAATTAAAGTGATAATTAATTCAAGCTCCATTATTTCCATCTATTGTGTGCTAAGCACTCCTTGGGACCCAATTATTCATGTCAGTCTTAAATCACAAAAGCATCTCATAAACACCTCTATCTATGCTAGGTGGGTTGCTAAGTGCTTCGTACGTTTAGAGACACCCGTTGATTTAAAATTTACGATGTATTTGTGTTGTTTGCGATCTATAAAATTGTTACGATATTCGTCTACGATTATGCAATGTAGTGGAATAGTATATGGGGAAGTCAGTTCTAAAGAGGGAGTTTTTGTTAACTCTATTGGCTGTGTTCGTTTGGGGGTTTTCCCCCAGTTTTGCACTATTCCAGTTTTGATTACATCATCACTTTTTTCACTTTTCTCTCTATCTCTCTCCACTTATTACACCTGCTTACATCATCAAAACTAAACTAAACTAAACTAAAATGTCTAACCGAACAAGGCCATTGTAATGTATGCAAATTTTTATAATTATTGAGTAGTCGTTGACTCAATTTTTTAAGGAAACAAGTGTAAGCTTCGCTACCCGATAGAGTACTGACCACACTGAGTGACAAGCCCTGAAGCGAAGGACAATAAGCAAAATGAATGAGCGCAAGCAAAAAAAAAAAAAAAGTACTTTGAAATCATAAAACGTTCAATGAGTACGATCATCTTTGTCTGCTCTTCAATATCTCCTCTTTTCTTTTTAATACTAGTTTTTACTATTCTTTCTTGTTGATCTCCTTAATCTTTTGGTTGGAGGTCCTCCTCCTTGATCATTACGATTGATTAATTTATGTTTGTGATAGTATGCTTTAGAAAAATAAATGGGCTTGTTAGACGGGCTTGAAAAATTAATATTTTATTTGGGTTGAGCTTAAGCACATTAAATGAAGCTCGATTATTAATAGGCGGGTTTAGAAATGCATAAATCTCATTATTTTCTAGTATAAGCTCGGCTTGAACTCCGCCTAATCTGGTGTATGCGCACCCCTAGGTCAAACACACGAAATGATTTGCCACTATATATACTTGAAGAATTAATGGCTAATTTGAAAAAACTGGTTTTTTGGTTTTTTTCATTGTCATTATTCAAATTTTTGTTTGCATTTGTTAGTTTTGCGTCAAGATTTTGTGGTTTCTGGATTTGTCTCTCCGAGATGAATCCAAAGAGTATAAAATTATGGTCAAAAATAATATTTTTTTAATAAAGCCAAAAATAAACCAGTTTTTTGGATTATTTTTCGTCTTTATTCACAAAACTTTAAGTTTGGCTAATAATTTTATATCTTTTAGATTCCTCTCGTCGAGAAAAGCCAAGAAACCACAAAAAATTGACCGAAAACTAACAAATGCAAAAAAATTGAATAAGGACAACGAAAAAAATCAAAAAAACAGTTTTTTCAAATTAGTCAAATCACCCGTAAGATTTCATTACATGTTTCATTGAATGTAACGACCCGGATTTTCGTAAATAAAAATTTCGTTTTATAATTTAATTAATTATTTTTTTTAATTTCCGATTTATTGGATTATTTTACTATTAGAATATTATTTAATTCATTTAACGATAATTCTAGCCGTGCATACTAACATACGAGACCGAGTAACACATCAGTTACACTACCGTAGCACCCGGAGACCGTGGCTAATGCCCGAAACCTACCCAACCCACTACCTTTACTCCATTCAACCACCATAGTACATCATGGTGTAGTCCCCTCACACCTTGGAACTTGTTGTATTGACCAAGTTAGAGAGAGAGAGAGAGAGAAAGCCACGGGGAGAGAGAGAGAGAGAGATGCCGAGAGAGAGAGAGAGAGAGAGAGAGAGAGAGAGAGAGCTTGGTAGAGAGAGAGAGAGAGAGTAGTGTGTGTGTGTGCTTGGTGCATGCATGTTAGTACAAGGCACATGCAAGGATTTAATGCAAGTTCACTTGCACAAGTAATGGGTGATTGAGGGAAGTTTCCCAAGCCAAGGTTTTGTACCCAAAACTAGTTAGAATAAGCCTTGCTATTTTTGGAGTAACCTTTGCATACCCACACAATACATGCATTTGAGCACAATCTACACAACTTAGACTTAGTTATGCTTACCTTGCACTCCAAGTTTCCTAGAAACATGCATCCATGTTTTAAGGAGAGAATATTCCCCCTACTTATAGCTTGTTAGGGCTACCCCTTAGCCATTTAATGTGTTCACATGCGTATTGGGCATATTAGCTTCTAAAAACACCCCGTAACAAAGGTGACCATGCAAAAACCTACACAA
This sequence comes from Vaccinium darrowii, assembly GCA_020921065.1. Lineage (NCBI taxonomy): Eukaryota > Viridiplantae > Streptophyta > Magnoliopsida > Ericales > Ericaceae > Vaccinium > Vaccinium darrowii. The sequence continues at coordinate 24,084,205 of CM037155.1, forward strand.
CGGGAGGCATTATTTCCCCACCCCTTTGCTTCCCACGTTAGTGACATTGAATGTGTCCATATTGGTTCATTTTTACAAGAATAAACCTAGATTCCTAGCCTAAGACCTAATCTAAACCTAGAGTGCCAAGTATGTACTTACCATGTGCCAATTCAATGCACATATTTACTACCCCACATGGAAATTTTCGGCAAAGAGAGGGGTGTGTGTACCGAAATTTTCAAGAGGGAGGGAGAAGTCCCATTTGGTCTATATATAGCCACCCTTTTATTCCTTGGACCACTTTACACCTTCTTTCTTTTAGTTGTCTCCAAATTTCCAACAAACCAACTATTCTAGCCAACCTATTTTAGTCCTAATTAGCTACTTACTAAGTGAATTAGTGAGTAAGCAAGGTAGATTAAGAAGATTTCTACACCAAAGGATAGCTTTTCGGCTTCCGGTTTACACCCGGAAATTAAGGTAGTTTACTAAACTACTCTTCTAATTAGTTATTTCTAATTTAATTATGTTGTTCTAATTTAGTTTCTACGTATGATTTTAGAGTTTGATTAAGTTAATTTATGCATGTGTTAAGTTACTAAGCATGTTTCTTAGTAATTTAGAAAGAGGATTTCATGTTGAAAAGAGTAACAAGCATGTTTATGAAGTTCTAATTAGATAGTTCTTCATGAAATTAGAAGGTGATTAGAAGTGATTAGAAGTAATTAGAAGTAATTAGAAGGTGATTAGAAGTGATTAAAAGTAATTAGAAGGTGATTAGAAGTGATTAGAAGTAATTAGAAGTTAATTAGAAGATGTGTTTCACTAGACAAGATTCTTGTATGATTATGTTAATATTTCTAGAATGAATTAGTTAATCTTGGTTGATTAACTCATTGGTTGTTATTTGAAGTGTTACTTCTTAAATAAGTGGAGTAATTTCTTTTATGAGAAATTTGTTAGAAAGAAATTCCTATTGTTCATTTTTTATAAGAAAATGTGGAGTTGATTTTTATAAATATGAAGAGAGAGTTTTTCATATTGATTTCTAGAAAGGTTTTACAAAAATATATTGTGAGTTTATTTGGTAAATTTTCTAGAAAGAAAATTGTGATTTTTATTAGATATGAAAAAGATGTTTATTTGAGAAAGAAAGTTTCTAGAAAAATAGAAAGTATATTTTTGGGAGAGTTTTAAATATTTTAGAAAGTCCACAATTAGTTGTGGTGAATTTTTAACAAGGGATTTCTAGAAAAGAGTTTGGTTTAAACTATTTTTGGAAAAAGCAAGTTGATTGGTTTTATTTCTTTTGGAAAGAAATAAAATAGTTTTGAAAGAGGACAAGGAAGAAATGGGATTTTTTATAAGGATTAATTTGAGAGAATTGAAAAATATTATTTTTGGAGAGTTGAAGGTGTATGATTTTATGTGAAAGGATTTTTAGAAGGATTATTATTTGAAGGAAATTGGTGTATTAAGATGTATGATTTTACGGGACAAGTTTTCTAGAGGAAACAATTTATTTTAGAGAGTTGGTGTATTTTTTTTAATGCATGATTTTATGTGAGAAATGTATATTTGGAGGAATATGATTTTAGAGAGAAATTATGGAATATTGCATGAGCATGATTTTGAGCATGTGGCACTAAGCACGTACGCGATACGTTACGACACCGGATGTGAAATTGAATAGCTATTAATGAGAAAATAGAGATGAGAATGAAATGAAATTATCGGGAAATGAAATGAAATGTGATGAGATGATTATGTTGCCACCTCAAGATTCGCGGAGAGAACTTGGAGGAATGGTTTTGATACGGTAGTGCAGCGAAAGCACCACTTCCAGTTCGCGGAGAGAACTTGGATGTTTGGGCTAAGCATGCACAACACACGGTGAACGGTCTTGCAAACAGGCTGTTAAGTTCGGTGATGCAAGGCAACCGGGACCGTGTCGTGTGAGTCGCGGGGTGAACGGACCGTGCAAACAGGCTGTTAAGTTCAGTGATGCACGATAACCGGGGCCTCGAGCGGAAAGGGTTGGTGCCGTCAGCTGAAAGGAGGCGTAAACGGACCAATAACTTTCGAGTGGTGTGAGATATTGACTAGGTTGAAATTTGAAGAAGAATGCTGAAAGCGGCACTATACGAGAAAATGATTTGAGACATGTGATGGGTTATTAAAATGAGATATTGTTTTGAGAAAATAACACGTGGCACAGTTCGAGATACTGAAATGAGATATTGTTTTCTGCGCATGTTTACTCTGATCCGCATAGACACGCATGATGTTTTGCATGGTTTACTGTACATAAGTTCCATATACTGTTTTTGAACTTATTGTTCTAGAATTGCTACTTAGAAGTTTAGTAGAGTGAATTACTGGGCGTTATCGCTCACGGTGTTGCACTTGTGTAACCTGGCATAATACCACGATGTTGCTCTGCGACTCTGACGTATTATGCTAGACTATAGAGATGAACAGGAGGAGTACTATGGCTTGAAGGCCTACGGAGCAAAGCATGATTCTGCCGGAATGGTCAACCGTGCGATGGAATAGAGAAACCTAGTCAACCCTGTAGAGAATGATTGTAGTTGGCAGGAAGATTTATGTAATTTCTTTTGGGTTACTGTTGTAAAACCCTATTTATTATTTATGTATTCATTATTAACAAACCCAAATTTTGGGGGCGTTACATTGAATGTTGGTACTGATAGTTTGAATTAAGATTTCATTGCATGCTTCATTGATATGCCGCTATATATTCTCGATTATCCATCCTGAATACAATCCCATCAACATTTTCGTTTTGCAGCAATGCTTTGAAGCGTGATCCAAAACGCCTATTACAAAGTTACAAGAACAAAAGATATACATCTATAATAAACAAACCTTATTAATATAATTTCCTGGTTTGCATAAAAAAATAAATAAATTGTCATGATAAGATCACACATTTGTTCTTTCATACTAACAATTAGGTCTTCCACCAGCCACATGTAAGAACAAAAATTACTATCTACATAAGACCAAAAACAAATGCCAATAGAAACCCAAATGAGAAAATATTTCGATAAATACGTTATTTTTTATTTTGAAAAATTGAACATAGTTTCGTAATGGATTATGAAATTGGGACGGAGAGAGTATAACACAACTACTTACCCAACTGCAAAAGCTGTTGAAACTTCAACTTGATACATTGATAAACTCTTATCAGATTATCTTCTCCAGTATCAAAATAGCGATAGATCAAGGGATACGTACGCCAATGAAACATCCAACATCGAAAGGGAAAAAAACAAAAAGTAATTAGAGCCTTCATACTCCTTCATAAACTTTATGTGAAAGTGGAAGGAAAACTATTTGGTCCCTTCAAATGGGGCAAGTGTCGATTTTGACTACTCGTTAGCATTTTCCACTAAAACATTAACCATCTAAATAAACAAGACAAATGTGAACACGTCCACTAATGCTCATTTGAGGTATTACTTGTGAGTAGGAAAAAGATCGATCTTACAGTAAATAAATACAGATGAACAAACTCATCTAACGTACCATGTTTAATAATCGCAAATAACATGGGAAGGAGAAGGCTAAGGCTAAGGCTAAGGCTAATTTAATCCGTCACTTATGTTCATGCTCTACCGTGCCGTGGGCTTCAGCTCGGCCCACCTTCATGTTCATGCCGTGCTGGTGCCATGCTGACCCATTCGACACCTCTACTTCCTTTATCCTTTATTCATGGTCCAATATTCTTTTTTGGGTCCCTAAATAAGTGTCCATTTTGAAATTTTGTTGTGTAAAACTAAAAGTTACTCCCATTTTGCCCTTAAAATATATTTCTTTTTGAAACGTTAGTGGATCGATAAAGTGTAATGATTATGTCTCTATGAAGCGCGATAATTGAAAGTTACAATTTGCAAAATGCAATGATAATATCTCAATAAAAAGTTGAATTTACGAGATTTGACACGGAGGGAGTAATAGTTTCATTGTATAAATTCTCACATTTTTCGAAAGCATTTCTCTACGACTGTACAAGAAAAACTGAAAATAACTTCTACTTGCACTGTTGCACATTAACCATTAAGTAGCTATCAAGCAAAAGCAACGAAAGTATTGTGTATATTTCAAGAAAAATTGTAAAAGAACTTGTCTTGATTGTCTTCAACCTAAATCAGATGTCCTTGTTAGAAACTTATACTAAAAGTCATGCTTTTATGTAATGGATTAATATTTAATTAGTTATCAGTTTTATCCCTTTTTTATGAAAATCTATTATGGGCAATGTTTGCATGATATAATTGTATGTTGTGCATGTGTCTTTTATTCTACATAGTAGATGATCCAATGTGTAGAGTACGACTAACACATAGAAGATTGGATTATCGATTCTTGTGGAACATAAGTTTTGATTCACAATCTTAGATGGAATTTGACACACCATCAGTAGGATTGTAGTATAATGTTTTAGTAGGTTTGTCTTGACTATAGGGAACGGTTCTAGTTCCGACTCATTGTGCTAGTACATTTTGTGTGTATTGAACAAGACCGCTTTAAGGTAATTGTCTTAGCACTGACATTTTAAGACAATTAGAACCTTATAGTTATTAAGAATACTTATGCTCTTAATCCGGATATAATTAATACATATATACATTTAATGTTGTTGACTTTGATTCATTATAAAGTGCGATCTTTTTTCACAATCAATACTCTTGGTGAGTTGGGTCACGATATTATATACATGAAATATATGGATATTAATTATTGATGGAACCCACGTCCCGTTAGGGACTGATGATACCCCCTTGAGTAAACTTATAAGTTTCGATTATGTCAAACCCTATAGGTAGATATTTGTATCCAACATATCGAATGAGTTAAGTGGAAAGTCTCAAGGTATTTTAGAAGACGTTGATTAGTGGGATATTGTCAGTAATTTAATGGAATCAACGGGTATCTGTAATCTTAACGTGAGGAGATTAATAAGTACTCCTTCCGTCCCAATTTAATTGTTTCTTACGGTTATGCGTGCCTTTTTAAAACTCTTGTAGTTTTCATTCTATAATATCTTTTATATGTAATATGGATCTTATTTGATAGATCTCAATTAGTTCTGTTAGACAAAATTTTTAAAAACTTTGAAAACATTACCAATAAAAAGATATAGACGTTTGAAATGGCACGGATATTCGTAAGGAGCATTTAAAATGGGACAGAGAGAGTATTTAATAACGTGGAGCTCGAAATATAATTGAGACAAAGACGGGAGTGCAATTATAATTTTTTAGTGGTGTGAATTATAATTTGTGAAATAAGAATAGAATCCGGGTGGGATTAGGTTTTCTTATTTACACAAGGAGCTTAGATTTATTTTTCCTCAAGCCCCTGCTCAAGCCCTATAAATATATCGTTATGTTCTCTAGGTCTCACAACAGTCATTCAAAAAATTAGAATAGAGGCTGTGAGAAAGAGAACAAAGAGACCACGTAGAAATCCACGGTTGGCTACGTGATCAAGATATAAGGGAATATGACAGAAGATCATGAGGTATTGTCGAGCAGAGTTTGTTGCATACAGTAATCTGGTCTGTCAAGTTCTAAAATAAACAAGTCAACCAGCATTCGTGTCTACGAATGAGAGGTAAATCCTAATTCCACCTCGTAGGATTTATGTTTATTTTTATTGTTTAATCTGTACGCATAATTACTGGGTTCTGGGATTCGTTTCCCAACACTCCTAACTTTGAAAGTATGATAGGGAGAGGGAAATCAAACTGGAAACTTTGTCCCCACCCCAATGACACTCAAATTTTGCCTAACTGGAAATCAACAAGAAATTCCAAGGACCATTTTGATCCTATGAAACAACTCGATAAATTCAATAAATCCTAGAAGGCCCCCACGATCCAATTTTTTCGGGCCCAGCTGCACGGTGCAACACAGTATCCCTGGTAATCTACTACAAAGGTACCTATGATAAGCTCGTAACAATTGATTAAATGGAAATGACAGGAAATCTCAAATTTAGGGCTAGTTTTATTGATTGTTGAAACAATTACAGTAGAAGAAGAGAGATACAAGAGGTAGGAGAAGAGAAGAGGATTTGAGATGAGAGAGAGAGAGAGAAGAGAAGAGAAGAGAAGAGAATTGCTCAACAACCCCCTTCCCACTAGCATGACACCTCTCTTAATACTGCCCCCCCCCCCCCCCCCACGTGTAACGGACTTACAAAGAAAGATTACAAGAATCACACTAACCCCCTGCATTTCTAGATATAATGCAGTTGACCCCCTAATCTTATCATCACCCACCCTCCAAGAACAACCTTGTCCTCAAGGTTGAAAATCTGGAAAGCGCTGCTGCAAGTCATACCAGGATTCCCATGTAGCATCCTCAGGGATGGAGTTAGTCCACTGGACCAAAACCATAATATGAGGCCTGTTGTGTTTTTTGACTAGCTTGCGATCCAGGATAGCAAAAGGTTCCAATTGTATTTGTCCATCATCACCAGTGAGGGGTAAGGAGGTCTGAACCACAACATGATGACCCAACTTCTTCTTTAATAAAGACACATGAAAAACTGGATGAATTTTAGAAGAACTAGGCAATGCTAGCTTATAAGCCACAGGTCCTATCCTTTGTAGGATCTGATATGGGCCAAAATACTTCGGAGCTAGCTTAGCATTCCTTCTGAAAGCCACAGTACTCTACCTAAAGGGCTGGAGTTTGAGGAATACCCAATCTCCCACAGCAAAAACTCTTTCAGCACGGTGAGCATCAGCAAGCTGTTTCATCCTATTCTGAGAAAGAGCTAAATGTTCTTTGAGTAGCTTAAGCATGGTTTCCCTATCTTGTAGCAAGGCTTCTATTGCAACCACTATGGTACCCCCAGGGGCATAGTGTTTATATTTAGGAGGAACTTGACCATATAAAGCTTCATATGGAGTAACGCCAGTAGAGATGTGGTAAGTGGTGTTATACCACCATTCTGCCATTGAAAGCCACTTAACCTATCCATTTGGCCTATCACCAGTAAGACATCTCAAGTAACCCTCAAGACACCTGTTTACAACTTCTGTTTGGCCGTCTGTCTGAGGGTGATAAGTAGTACTTAAGCACAATAGAGTACCCTGCAGACGAAATAATTCCTTCCAAAAAGTGCTAGTGAAAATAGGGTCCCTGTCAGACACGATGGAACTTGGCATGCCATGTAACTTAAAAACATGGTCTAAGAAGGCTTGAGCTACTGTGGTGGTAGTATAGGGGTGTGTCAAAGTGTCACGCCCTCAAATTTAATAAACCAAAAATAAATAATATCCACATGGAACAAGTCAAAGTCTTACATTCACCTTTTTAAATAATCACAGTCAAAGTAGATACATTCTCACCATAAATAATACACGAATTCTAACTACGAGCACCTGTAACCCAAATGCATAAGTATCAAGTTTTAAGAGTTATTACAATAACCAAATGGCCAAAAGATTAACAAATTGAAGTTATAAAACCATCTTTCAAAAATATAAAACAAAGATGAGAAAATAACTTCATGCTCAATGAACTCCAATGCTATGCAACCACACTTCAAGCATCCATCTCATGCTCCATGCCGAGTACCTGAAAATTGATAGGTTGAGCTTACTAGCCCAGCAGGAAAACTATTCTACCATCGCTAGGTGCATAGATATGATACATGCATAATGAGTGAGTATGATGATGGACACGACCAAAATATAAGGTTAGGATGAACAAAAGGTTTTAACTCAACCACTAAGTACCCGGAATGTGTTCACGTGTCTAAAATGTGTCCAAGTGTCCCAAACTAAGTTTAAGTATCCCACCCAAGGCCAAGTAGTTACCAAAATCCTCATTTTCGCATATCGAAAACCAATTTTCGCCAAATACACCAAATTAGTCCAAATACATCAAAAACGATATTTCATAAGAAAATATTCATCAATTTTATTAGGAAAGTATCCCTTTGCCGGATTTCGTGGGCTCCGTGCACCCCTGCCGGATTTCGTGGGCTTCGTGCACCCATGGCTAGGGACACCAAACGGGTGATCCCTAGAGTTCACTTTATCCAATAACATCAATTCAAACCATTTGTCTTTCAAAAGTTCTCAAAAGTCCCATTTATTCCAAAAGTTCACCATTTTCGCAAAAAATGTGTCAACCGACGCGTGTCCGATACATAAACCATGGAATTTGTTAATTTACGTGCTCAAGGGTTAATTTTATGAATTCGAAGTGGATTCGGTGTTCAAAATGGTGGTATGGGTCAAAAACACGATGAAATGGATGATCGGGGACCAAACGGGCATCAAAGGGTGGCCGAAAACCACCCTAAAAACAGGGGATAGCCTCTGGAAAACAGGGGCAGCAGCCCAAAAACAGGGGCAGCAAGCAGATTTTCATCCTAGTGGTGTGGAATTTCAACCCAAACATAAATGTGAGGTTTTAGGCTAAAATTTGGACATGTAGAGCAACAAATAGACTTCATGGGAGGGTAATCCAACCAACAATTACATCAAACACTTAATCAATCCATAGATCACAAAATCAAAGTCAAGCAAAGCCACTATGAGAGTAAAACATGAATTCAATGGATTTGAGGAGCAAGAACAAACTATATGCTATACATCACATTAATACAACTAGAGGGAGTAGCATTTGTCTTCCTACCTCAAGAAATTTGCTTGAGATGAGTGGGAAATGGAAAACCCTAGCCTCCAATGAGCTCCAACCCGAATTGTGAGCTTTTGGTGCGAAACGAACGTAATACGAGCTTCAAAACGCGTAGAAAAGGTGATTTTAGGTGGGGTTCTTGAAGGGGATTCGAGATTTTGGTGAATTTTGGAGGGTTTTGGCAAGAGAAATGGAGGAGAGGAGAGAGAGAGAGAGTAGTCGGCAGAGAGAGAGAGAGAGAGGGCTGTTTTTTTCTTCTTTTTTTAAAAAAAAATGCAAGACTACAAAGTCTTATATACTCACACCCCTTTACATTTACACCCCTAAACTTCCAAATGTATTTTAAACCCACCCAATACATTCTGCCACTATCACATTGACCTCTCTTAGCTAAAATTTAATTCCTCACATTTACCCAACATTATTCCAGAAAAATTTTGAGAAAAATACGGATCTTTACACAAAGGAATAAAATGTGCATACTTACTGAGCCTGTCCACAACTACCAATATAACTGTCTTGTGAGAGGAAACAGGTAGTCCTTCAATAAAGTCCATGGAGATGTCACTCCACAGCCTAGTAGGTATGGGGAGTGGTTGTAATAGACCTGGGAATGCTACTGTCTCAGTCTTGTTTCTCTGACAAACGTCACATTCTGCCACAAATTTAATTACATCTTGTTTAAGTCCCTTCCAAAAGAAAGCTTGCTTGAGTCGATGGTAGGTCCTTTGTCCACCTGAATGCCCCCCAGTTGGGCTGGCATGATGCTCTTGAATGAGCTTGTGTCTGAGTTGCGCATCCCCTCCCACTGCCAACTTGGTTTTATAGTATAACATGTGATGTTGCCATAAGTATGAAGGGTGACTGTTGGGATCTTGCTGCAGGTCAGAAATAATTTGCTGTAAAACTGGATCATTGTGCCAACTAGCTTGTAAGTCTTGGACCCAATTACACAAAATCACATAAATAGTTTCCAAAGTTCCCTGGGCTGCTGTGCTTGACTCCTCTTCCTTTACTCTTGAGAGTGCATCAGCAACTGCATTTGACTTTCCACTTTTGTATGTGATCTCATAATCAAACCCCATGAGTTTGGATATCCATTTCTGCTGCATAAGAGTAGTAACCTTTTGTTCCAAAAGGAATTTAAGGCTCTGGTGATCTGTTCTTATACAAAAATGTCTACCCAAGAGGTAGTGTCTCCACTTAATCACTGACTTAACCACAGCGAGAAGTTCCTTTTCATATGTGGATAAGCCTAAGTGGTAGGTGAAAGTGCCTTACTGTAGAATGCCACCGGTCTCTCCTCTTGCATGAGCACAGCCCCAATGCCTTTCCCTTAAGCATCACACTCTAGAACAAATGATTTAGTATAATCTGGCAGGGCCAACACAGGTGTTGTAGTCATGGTAGTCTTTAATTGCTCAAAGGCCTTTTCAGCTTCAAATCCCCATTTGAAAGAATCTTTCCTAAGTAAAAGGTTGAGATGTTGGCAAAGCTTGCCATAATCCTTGATAAACCTCCTGTAGTAGCCAGTCAATCCAAGGAATCCAATTAAAGCTTTGAGAGACTGTGGTGCAGGCCAATTAACCATGCTTTTTATCTTAGAGGAATCAGCAGAACCCCCCCCCCCCCCCCCCCCCCCCCCCTCATCTATTATATGCCCCAAGTATTCCACCTGATGTTGCCCAAATGCACACTTGGACAATTTTGCAAATAATTGGTGTTCCCTCAACTTTGTAAGAGTTTGGGATACATGTTGTAAATGGTCTGACCAAAGCTTGCTATAAACCAATATATCATCAAAAAAACACCAAGACGAACTTCCTCAAATATGGTCTGAACACCTCATTCATTAAACTTTGAAATGTGGAAGGGGCATTGGTTAAACCAAAAGGCATTACCAAGAATTCATAATGTCCCTCATGGGTTCTGAACGCAGTTTTCTCTATGTCCCTTGGGTGCATTCTAATCTGATGATATCCAGACCTAAGGTCAAGTTTTGAAAAATATTTAGCCCCATGCAACTCATCTAATAACTCATCAATTATAGGAATGGGAAATTTGTCTTTGATTGTATCCTTGTTTAGAGCTCTGTAATCAATGCACATTCTCTAAGTATTGTCCTTCTTTTTCACCAATAGTACTGGAGACGAGAAAGGGGACAGACTAGGTCTTATTACACCTGTGTTCAACATTTCCTTCACAATCTTCTCTATTTCATTTTTCTGAATGTAAGGGTATCTGTATGGCCTAATATTAGGTGGTTGAGAACCATTTTGAAGGTTTATTTGGTGATCATGGGTTCTGGTAGGAGGTAGATCTTTAGGAACATTAAACACATCTTTAAAAGCATTCAGAATTTGTAGCATTTCAGAAGATACATTAGAAGTTACCTCTTGAGTGGTGACAGCATGAAGATAGCATATTTGAGCCATGACCCCAGTTAGTCCTTTATTGAGCAAGTTCTGCATTCTTTTGGTATTTACCACTTGCACCCCAGTAATGGTGTCCCCCTTGAGCACATGTTTCTTTCCTAAGGCAGTAAATTCCATCTGTAATTGCTTAAAATCCCACAAAACTGGTCCAAGGGTAGATAACCACCGAACCCCTAATACCATGTCACATCCTCCTACAGGTAGCAACCTCATTTCAGCCGTAAAGGTTGTGCCCTGCATGACCCACTGACAATCCTGACCAATGCTTTACTACTGATTCTTGAACCATCTGCTACAGTCACAGTTAGGGGGCTGGTAGTTTGGATAAGTGCCCCAGTCCTTTTAGCCACCTTTGGATCCAAGAAATTGTGAGTACTTCCTGAATCAATCAGAATGTGCACCTCACTCTTTTTGATATGGCCTTTGACTTTCATGGTTCTATATGATTGTATCCCAGACAAGGCATGCACTGAAATTTGGAATTCCTCTTGATTCTCCTCTTGGTGTAAGTCCTGCTGTGCCTCTTCAAAAGTGTCATCATCTTCTTCTTCTGCCTCAATCATGAAGAGTTGTTTCTTTTTACAGATGTGCCCTCTAAAGTATTTCTCGTCACACGCAAAACACAGACCCCTGGATTTCTTATCATCAATCTCCTTCTGTGTTAATTTCCTGACAGAAGTTCCTAATTCAGGTACTTTAGAGCCTACTTCATGTGATCTTGAAGGTATTGGATTGGGAATAAACTTTGGCAAAAGTTTATTTTTCTTTGTCACAGCATCTATAGTCTCTTCTTGCAATCGTGCAAGGCCCAAAGCCTTGGCAATGGTCCTTGGTTGGAACATTTTTACCCCTGCCATGAGCTTCTCCTTGAAGCCACTAACAAAGCAGCTAATAAAGAATTCCTCCGACAATCCAGTGGTTTTGTTTGCTAATTCTTCGAACTTTTCTTGGTACATTTTCACTGAACTCCACTGTCTAAGTTTAGTTAATTGGCCTACTGCATCTTCATAGGCATTACCCCCAACACGCAATAGCAGACCATCTATACCAATTCATTGCTTTTTCTTCTAAATGTAACGAAGCCAAACGTAATTTCTGAGACTCATCAATAGCGTTCAGTTCAAAAAATTTCTCGCATTTGTATAGCCAAGACTCTGGTTCTTCCCCAAAAAATTTGGGAAAAAATTTGGTTGAAAAGCTCGGTAATTCAGGTGAGGGTTATTCAAGATAGGAGGTTGTTGGTGTATTGGAGAAGATGAGGTTGGACAGACCCTCGTATTTGGAATTCAGAGTAGTGAGCAACTGGGTGAGCCATTCAATCAAATTCTTGATTCCTTCTAAGGCTTCTGCATGTCGATCAGTGTTTTCTGACAGACCCTCGTATTTGGAATTCAGAGTAGTGAGCAACTGGGTGAGCCCTTCAATCAAATTCTTGATTCCTTCTAAGGCTTCTGCATGTCGATCAGTGTTTTCTGCATTTCTTCGTATTGCATCATCTATGCGTTTCATTTCTTGCAATCTCGTGTTTTCTGCCATTGTTCCCACAGCCAAGAACCGAAGGCTCTGATACCACTGATAAGCTCGTAACAATTGATTAAATGGAAATGACAGGAAATCCCCAATTTAGGGCCAGTTTTATTGATTGTTGAAACAATTACAGTAGAAGAAGAGAGATACAGGAGGTAGGAGAAGAGAAGAGGATTTGAGATGGGAGAGAGAGAGACAAGAGAATTGAATCTGCTCAACAACCCCCTTCCCACGTGTAACGGACTAACAGATTTACAAAGAAAGATTACAAGAATCACACTAACCCCCTGCATTTCTAGATATAATGCAGTAGACCCCCTAATCTTAACAACCTGGGGCGGTGACAACGCACCGTTCCTTTTAAATTCCTCCTTCCTTTCATCTGCCTCTGACATAATTATGCTAGTATTTCTAGGCTCATTCTTCATTCAATTCTTCTGGACTAGTCCAACAATTTTGCTCAACAGGCTCTTTTTGGATCCTAGTACGCTCTGTTCTCAAAAGCCGAAGAGTAGCTAAACTAAACTTCACTTACATAGGCTGGGACCAGGGTGGAGAAGGTTCTTGCTTGCTACTGATCTATTCTATTACGGCCCCCAGGCTGTTTGCAACCCGAAGCCATCCAAAAGTGTTTTCAAAGGTCCAGATTCATAGACGATTTCTTACCGTTCAAAGTATACTCTTACCAGTAAGAAAACTTCAAGGAATCTGGACCATTGATTTACAATATGAACAGTTGTGATATGCGGTGCATGATGCAGTGCATTAGCCATCCCCACTTGTTCACATACTCGTCATGCCTGCCAATTTTTTTTTTTGTGGGGTCAACGCCCTTAAGAAGTCATTTTTCTCGTCAGTCATTGTAGCCAAACAAGGAAGATAATGAGAAGTAGGTGAAAAGAGGGTAAATGTAAGACATACTACATCTAACAGCAGTGCGACCTATGCAGACATCAACCACAGATTCGACCACATATGGCTTTGCAATCGTCCTATGCACATGAGATCCACAAAATCTGACGTGTGCAGTCTCATCTATGGTCGGATCTGTCGTCAAGGCCTGTGTATAACATTTCCAAACATAGAGTGGAACACAAGTCTAGAAAATTCACTTCAAATTACATTAGTGTTTTCTCAGCAACCTTGCATATAAGAAAGTCCTGATTTACACCGAAACCCAAATGAGGAAAATAATAGTACTAGAAAAACAAAAATAATGACAGAAACAAACGCAAATACAATTATTTTTTCCAAGCAATTCCAGAAAACCAGAGTACACCACAGAGAATGTTTATTTTCGGAAAGACAAGACCACGAGATTGAACAATGCAAGTATACCATATACCCCCATGCCAATATCTAAACTAAGCTGCCCTTCTACTCCCTATGGTTGTATTTTTTTGTTTTTGCTTCTTCACGTATACCCCAACCTTCCTCAGAAACATTTTCCAAAATTATGACTGTGACCCCTCTAGCCCCAACCTCGCTGTCAACCAGTGGCAAACTTCATCAGTCTCTTGAGGGATAGTGTAATGACCAAGCCTGCATTACGAGAAAAAAAAGAAAGAGAAAAACATTTAACGATCTAATATCGAGACGATTAAGTACTATGTAAAAAGTACGTACCCATTGTAAGATCTGAATGTCAGATTTTGAAATCCAGCTGAACTTAGGGTTTGTGCAGATTTCTCTCCATGATGATATGCTACTACTTCATCGCCTGAAACAGTCAACGGAATATGTAAATGACATGTCTCCATAAAGATTTCTATGTTGTGCAAGTGATCGTCAAATAACTGATGATCAAGTCACCACTTTCACACTTTTTGGTTTCATGTATTCCAAGGACATAATAAATTAGAAAAAGGGAGTGCAGGCCTACAAATTACAAAAGATCATTATTTTGAATAGGCAATGCAGTTACACATTTCTTTTTAATAGGCGGCATTAACTATTCAAATTACCATACATTCTAGGACCTATCCCCGCACAGTCACTCTGCATTGTCGTCGAGAATAACAGTGCATATTACTTGTCTGTGAGACTATTGCTATTACATATGTCCACACCAATAACATAAGCCCCTTATTAGTATGAATCTTACCACCTACCAATGAAGCTCTTGATCCTATCATTAAGTAACTTTGTGAACATTTCCAATATCTTGTGTCTGATGCAAAATATGCCACAAACTCAGATATCAGCTGAAACAACCGCAAAATTAAAAATAAAAGCTCTTGCGAGGCCTCTCAGCAGACTATGTATTCTAGTCTTAGTTTGTAGTAGACTGAAAGCCTTGTCTAACATGATATCTCCCTCTTGTGACAAGTCAATAAACCATCTCACATAAGCACATACGAGCTTGTCTGACACGATAACTCCCTCTCCTCAAGGACTTCTGGAACCTTTGGAAATGATGATCTGAAACGCAAAAAGGCACCGGAAACAAATCCTCCAATGCTCTGGCAAAGAGTCATTTGCGTAATCACCAACTGTACCAGAGAGCATTACCTAGTGGGGGCATACCGCATAGGAAACAGGAACCCTAGTGTGCGCTCCCTGGTGTGCGGCATCCGAGCCATCAGATGTGTTTTCAATGGTCCTGATTTCATCTCGGCACTTTGCAGATTTGAGCCGTCCATTGCTAAGATGAAATCTGAACCATTGATTGCCGAGATCATACTACATACCTGGCCCATGCTTGAGCACAGTTGAAAAATCAAGGGAAACTTCCGATGAGATACATGTCTTTGCATGCACCTACTCACTTTTCCAAAATCGATCTTGTTGATATAGTTTCAAGATCCTTCTATTGGAGTGACGGATCCATCTCGGAAACACACTCCAAGTCAGAGTCTCCTTCCATAGCGAAAGAATCTTATTCCCAATAGGATAGAACCTCTCAAGCATATTTATTTGAAAGTAACAAAAGAAAAGCTACCACGAAAGAGAAAATAAGCAGCAAGCCAGCAACCAAAAGATACTAGAAAGAAATAAACTCAAATATAGCCAAGTACTCAGTAAAACATACTATTTACTTATATTTGACACCAATTATCAATGTATTCATGTCTGAATACTACAGTACAAACTAACAAAAAGGCAACATTTTAAGAATATCAGTATGCTATGTACACAATTACATAAGCGTACTATTCTATATCCTCTTGCTACCCGCCCCTGCTTCAGCGCCTGGTCCTACTTGGTGCAACAAAGGATCAGACAAAATCGAGGTATGTGAAACATCAAAACAGAACTTCATCTTCGCAATATCGTGGGACCATAATGAAAACCTCGAGGGTCTAGCAGCTGGGGTGTTTAGGCTAAATAATTGATCCAGGTCTTTTTTTGTCCTTATTCAATTTTTTTTCTCATTTGTTAGTTTCGCTTCGATTTTTGTGGATTATTGGTTCGTCTCGCTGAGAAGAATCTAAAAAGTAAAAAATAATGATCAAAATCTTAAAAAAGTTGACTAAAGAAAAAAATAACCCAAAACACACCTTTTCGATTATTTTGTCTTTATTCACAAAAATTTTAGTTTGGGTTGATAATTTTTACTTTCTAGATTCCTCTCGTCAAGACGAACGATGACGCAAAACTAACAAATGCGGAATATTTTGAATAAGGACAAAAATTATCTGGCTCAATTATTTAGCCAAAACAACTATGTTTCAACAAACTGGGACTAGCTCAGTTGGCCAAGACCCTGGATCTCACAAGGAGGTCAGGAGTTCAAATCTTCCCACCTGCGCGTGTGTAATTCTCCTTTTTTTTGTTGGGCCATTTCTCCCCTTAATGGGGCTCTTAGCCTAGTTGGTCTTACAGTGGACTTTGTTTTGAATCTCTCCACCTGCGTGTGGGTGTTTCCAATTTCATGTTATTCATATTTGTACCCTCCTACTAGGCTACCACTCGAAGGGGAAAAAAAAAAAAGTTTCCAAAAATTGAAATATGCCAATCAAACACAATTAAAAAAAAATTATTACCGCCAACGTTTCGATAACTACAAAAGAAGATAAGAAGAAGAGAACTCTTGAAATGACAAGGAAGAAGGCAAACATATTTCAACCAAAGGAAGATGAAAATCATATCTTCATACTAAAAACAAAAAGGCTCGAAATAGATGTGGAGACAAACAAAGCAACAATGAAATGAATCAACCTTTCTAATACAGATAATGAATACATGTCCTATATAAGTAAAAAATACCTAAACCATGGCAGAGTAAAATGGGCAAGGATGCTGCACGCCCGGCAGCCTCATGTGACCCATCAAACCGGTTCCTCAAAGTCCTAAAAATAAGATCATAGTGGTTGAGTTAAACAAAATGCATATCCATAGAGAGAACGAGAACAGTACACACACATGCATAAATATATATAGCGAGAGATGAGTGTATAAATCACAAATAGCATATAGACTGTTTGTTCCGTGCGAGTGCAATTCAACGTAGAAGCCAAACCTTGAACATGGAAGCCAGCCGCTGAGGCCAACAACAGCGCTTAGGTTGACAGGATATGGGCTTCCATTCCCATACTGTTTGAAAACATGGCATGTTGCTGAGTATAGAGCTGTTGCGGCACCCATACTGAAGCCCCCAACACCTAGTTGTACTGCAACAACGATCAGGCTTTACATGTTATGAAGTAGTTACAGTAACTCTTTGAAAATTATGCATCTTGAATAACTGCTGGCTTGCATCTAAAAAAGGCACTAATAAAGAACTTCGAAATTGCTTATAGGCATTTGGAGGGGGAAAAAAAGAAGGTTAAAGTACGGAGGTAACAACCATTAAAACATGATAAATGTTACTATTAATAATTAGGAACCAAAGTGAAAAAGAGGTTGAATTATCACATTTCCAAAATCGCAAGACTCGGAATGGCACTGGGCCCCAAGGTTGTCATTGTTCTTTCTGATAAAACAACAAAGGTTTGTCATTGTACTAAATCAGCGTCTACTGGCGGTACATGATACTGCTATAATCTTAACGAGTTTGGTATGAGTGACATACAATTATTCGAGTACCTCTGTAAACAACCACCTTGGCTTTTTTTTTTTTATCCGAACAACCTTGGCTGATACTAATAGGGTCAGTGACATTTCAGACTTCAGAGAACCATAACAGAAGTTAATGGGAGAATGCAGGACAAGAATAACAGAATAGTACCAAATACAACATTAAAAAAGGTAGGAAAATTTTTGCGCACACTAAAAAGGATACATCATAAAGCTTCTGAGAGCAACTAACCGTGAATTTTACTTTGTAATGAATAACTCTTCAACAAATCTTAAGAAGGAATCCATGAAGATATAGACACATCACATATAATGCATATCAAATTACCGTATGGAGTACAATTAATTCATAATCAGATATAATCACATATGCAGGAGTAAGAAGTTAAAAAGGGACTGGAGGATAGAGTAAATAAAGGACTTGGATTTCTCAAGGCTCTCATTATTAGAAGAAAGAGAAGAACATGCACATCACCAAGCAAACCTCACCAAAGACCCCAGAATGGTCAGATTTCCTTTTCCTTTCGTTTCAATCACCTAACTCCTCAATCTATGTTGAGTCCTCAAGTTTTATATGTGCCTATATTGGTGTCTCTGTGCATGTGTGTGTGTGTGTGTGTTTGTTTGTTCAGAAACATACCATCGGGGGGCTCTGCTGATAGAAGATTTGCGACATGTGCTGCTGTAGCATCCAGTCCCTCCAAATCATCAGGACCATCTTCTGAAATATCTTGTACGTCAAACCCTGGGGTGATTCAGGTCAGCACTTTATCTTCATTACAGTCAAATATAAGACACTATAGACTTCACCATTAGATCATTGACATGAATATGAAATACTAAAAACAGAAAACATTTGGGCGAGGACCAAGTAGAACTTCATTTTCTTTCGGATGAATTAGTAACGGGGTAAAAATAAAGATTCAAAGATGCCTTAAAACCATGAGATGATATAAAGAAGCCTTTCAAAGCAATAAAATCTTACAAGCAGTGCAAGGAAATCCACCAAATAGAGCGACAGCTCGAGTAGGAGCAGTTGGGCAAATCCACTTAATCTGCATTCATGTTTTTAAAAGAAAAAGATGATAGAGTCACCAACATGTAAGAATCTGGTGACTGGTGAGATAGACTCGTGTTCAATGTTTGCACATGCAGAAAAACAAATGAAGAAAACTTATTACTTACATTTGGAAGAGGGAGAGTTTCCAAAAGCTGGGACCAGCTGCAAAACAAATCACCAAATGAGTGAAACAACAATATTCTATCTTGGTGACATGTTAATAACTGCCCAATCAAGTGGGCAACATGTGCTTAACTAACAAAAGATTGAGAAATCAACTGTTGGATTAGTTGCTGGAGCTCTTTAATAAGTATGAAGAGCTTTATAATACAGCAAGGGCCAACGATGAAAATCGTGTCAGTCTATCAAGTTTTAGGACCACCTCAAAGTTGAGGACAGCCCTAAACAATAATGTCAGAAACCATATTCTGTATTAGAATATACTAGAATAGCACATAACAATAACCAACATTAAATCCTTTGGTCAATTAGATATGGCCTCATGGGTATTATTGAAAATGAGAATCAATAATATAACTATGTTATATTCATTACTTGCCAAGTTGAAAGGACCATGGTAGTGCATAAGTGGTCCCCGTTCAGCAAGGCATATACTGTTTTCCAACACACCTTAGAAGCATGACAGATGTAATCAAGAATGCGAATCTTCTAGGAGGTACAAAAATTCAAAAAACTAACGTTATACCAACTACATAGAACAAGACAATATATTGGCATTCTTATATTTGTAGAATACTTCTTTCATTGTTTTTCAAATACAACTAGCTCAACTGCTTC
Organism: Vaccinium darrowii; assembly: GCA_020921065.1. Classification (NCBI taxonomy): domain Eukaryota; kingdom Viridiplantae; phylum Streptophyta; class Magnoliopsida; order Ericales; family Ericaceae; genus Vaccinium; species Vaccinium darrowii. Next base: position 24,103,719 of record CM037155.1, read on the forward strand.
ATGAAGCCATAAGAATATGCTTAAGGTTCACGAAAGAAACCTAGTTTTGGAACTTTTACTTCTTAAGCTTAAAACTCGGACATTAATGCTTATTAGGAACACCCACAATCCCCCAGGCCACAATCATGTCACTCAAACTATTGATCAACTCTCCGGTAACAATAATAAAATTAAATCTCGAAATATAATAAGGATCTCCACCTTCAATAAATATTCTAACTTATCACCTCGAAATAGAACCATAGATTTAATACTGCAGAGCGTCAAATGCAAGGCAAGCATTACTACCTTGCGCCCTTATCTCCAAGGCCGTGCAGCCAAACTATAGTAGCTTGGTGTTTTCCTTTAGGCCTGACAACATGGGTCCTTCCATACTCAAAAGCCCTTCTAGATGTCCTACTACCTGTTATGCCACAGTAACAAATCAGGAGTTATGTCACATTTCAAATATAATTTAAGAAAATCACTAATCATGGTAGTGACTAACCAGAACCTCCACTAGAGCTACTGAAGCTCATCTTTTCGGACTGAGTAACTACACTATGCAGAACCTTGTGGAAATGGTTAGCCGGAGCTTCTGGAATGAATAAAATCACAACTGAGCATCCTTTTTATACCCATTTTGGAGGGTCAAAAACTCAAAATGGAATACGACACATTATTCTGTATCGGCTACTCTTCGCTTACTCCAGTCATACACAGGCTGAAACTGCCTAAAAGTTAAATCACGAAGAGAGAGGCACCCAAAAATGGAGACAAAAAGAAGAACCAAAAAAAAAAAAATTCCTTTTAAAAAAGGCACCAACTCTTTATGGGCAAAGAATCCACAACAGTGAAAAGCAACAATCGACGCAAAAAACAAGCAATGAGCTACCCAGCCAAGAAGGTCACTGTTTTGCAATGCTCAAATCTAGAATCTATACCTGTGGACAGTGGAAAAGAAAAGCAATTCAACTACAACAACCCAACATTATTCCCACCACAGTAAACGAGGAACAATCCCATATTTTAGTCCATACATACATACGTATATACATAATCTTTTATATGTGTACATGTGCATATACAACCACTCCAGTTGTTCAACTTTCATTCATTACCCATTAGGCACATACCAAGACTTTTGAAGTGAGAACTTGATAAACAGGTTATAGAGAAAAGATCTAAAATAAATGGAGAAAATTACTGAATTTAGAGTAAGAAGGAGAAATGGGGTTTGAGGTTTTTGTACCAACCTGGATGATATGGGTATTCTATCTAGAGCAAGAACAATTCAAGAAAAGCACAAGGGCTTTTCACTTTCCCTACTACTAGCTTGTTCCGCTTCTTTCCCACTTTTCAATTTCTTGCCTTTGGTTTTGTCTGTTTCATACTGTGGCCCTCACTCACGGAGGAGAACCCAGGAGCAGAAGAGAGAGAGAGAGAAGCCGAAAAGTCCAAATCTGATCATTTTGTTAAAGCTATTCTTTTCTGAGCAAGATGCCCATGTGCACATGTTTCACAATTTCACCGAATTTGAGGATGCTGCAAGCCTGCAATGCAGAGCAGTACACCGGGTTGTAGTGCAGCATCCGAATCGTTGATTACGTAATTAATGGCTAGGATTTTATTTCGGTAGTTGCATGATGCGAGCCATCGATTACCGAGATGAAATCCGAGTCGTTGATTACCGAGATCAATGGCTCGAATGTTGCACTACAAGCTGTTTCACCGTCTCAACAACATTTTTAAACGTGCTCACTCTGTCTCAATTTAATGATCTTCCGTCCTATTTTAACCGGATAAAAAAATTTATCTTAATTTAATAGTGTTTCATTTATTTAAACCGGATAAAAAACAAAATGAATGTAGGGATAGACTACTCCGCTATAATTGCCTTCCACACTGCATAACCAATTCTAGTAACCTAGTTTTCCATTTGGTAAAATGGGAATTTCATAAAATTAATGGGTTGATTTTAGGAAATGAGGAAATCATTTGTAAAAAGCAACTCATTCCCTCGTTTGTTAAAATCAACTCATTTTCATTTGCTAAAATGGGTTTATTTTAGCAAATGATTTTCTCATTTGCTAAAATCAACCCATTGATTTTATGAGATTCTCATTTTATCAAATGAAAAATTAATAAACCTCTTCAGCTGTAATTTATCAACCAAAAACTAATAAAACCTCCTTCCAATTTTCTACAAGCGAAATGTGAATAAAAGGACCCTAAGAAATAAGGATAACAATGGTACGGTTCGATTTAGATTTTAATAAAAACTAAAATCAAAACCGAAATTTATAACTAAAACCAAAATTATAACTGCCGAATTTATTTTTATCTAACCCATAATCAAAATTGTCGGGCACCGGTTCAGTACTTATATTCCAATTGCATTAGTTTATTTGTACTTATTAAACTCTCTTTTTTGTTTCTTTGTAGTACTTATTAAACTCTTTTTTCTGTCATAGGCCATTGCCCAAATCCTGAGAAGTGAGAATATGAAATTTTCCTGGGTTTTAATAAATATTTCAAAGTTCATTGCATTTTCTGCGCGGAGTAAAAAGCTCAACTTAAACTTTATCCATAGGCCCAAGTATCTGGGGATAGAGTTGAGGCTGCTAGTAGGGGCGGTCGCTCCTGCAAAGAAAAAAAAAAATCTCTAAGTTTATATAAGAAAAAAATTCAAAAATTTTTCTATGAATTATATAGGCTCGCCCCTGCATAGTGAAATTCATGGCTCCGTCCTTGCAACTATCAATCTCAAAATGTTATATAAACGTTAAACGTAATATATATATTCATGGTTCGTCCTTCGGTCCTTGCAACTATCAATCTCAAAACATTATATAAACGGGGCTGGGTTTGATGCACTAGTCAAATTAATCACAACATGTTTAAATTACGGTTGCCCTAATTACAACAAGAAAAAAAAGTAACAATTATCCTTGATAGATAAGCAAGTTGTCTTAAATACATATCCTTAATTTTAATCACGATACTAATGGCCTAAAGATAATTACAAAAACAGTAGATTATCCAAACAAATACTAAATCATTGTGAATGCAACTTTATTGTACAAAACTTTTGTTTGTCAACCCTTTTCTTACACCACACTAGATAAGTGGGGAATCGCAGATATGTTGGAAAGATCATGAGACAATTCTTTGTTTTCAAAAGGTGTTTCATTAGTGTTCCCATTAGAATAGTCATGGTTATGGGACAAACAATCTTTAGATTATCATAACTAGAAAGATATGCTGATGCCCACTACTTAAATATGGGGAAACTTTTAGGGTGGTCCTTGGGCACCGCAGCCCTACAATAGTCTAATGGGCATATTTTAGGGCCTAAGAACGGCTCAAAACACTGCTTTAGGACAACAAATTCATTCAAACTTATACGCGGTGCGTTTGGTAAGTTTCAAATTTCTTAGTTCACTTTGCAGAAAAATATGTTTTCTTTCTGTGATGAACCCATAAAATAAGTACTCGAAATTTGGAAATCGATGGTGATCAAGGGACGTGTCGCACTCTGTATTTAAGACGGATTCATTCTTGCTACGTTGCTTACGGTTTAAAGACGTCTATCTCTTAGCGCTAATTGATCAAACGCCCCACAAAAACAACACTACAATCAATGGGTTTGACAAAGCAAACAATATTTTTTACTCTATCATATGAAGACTCGAGAAACAAATAAAAATATGAGAAAAACAATCCAACAAAATACTCTCTAATCCAAACAAACACCAACTGATGGAAACAATTTTTTTTTTTTTTTTTTTGAATTATTCCTAACCCTTCCAAATAGTCACGGAAACAAACGACACAAGTATTCATCCGAATAGATGCTACCGAACGAACACAACTCTACACTCAATAAGTAATTCATCTGAATAGATGCCACCGAACAGATACAACCCAATAAGAAATTAATCTTTATTGAATTTTCTTCAACCAATATTAAATGAAAATCAACGGAGTCAATTTCTCATCCGCTCTTTAATGATACAGACACACCTTTTCAGCCACACTCTACCACACCCTCACTCACATGCGGGTGGTCTCCACATGTGGTCCCCACACCCACATGTGAGTGAGGGTATGGTAAAGTGTGCTTGAAAGAATGTGTCTGTATCATTTTTGGTCCGTGAGTTATCATCACATAGCTCCCTGTACTTTCCACAGAGTCACCTGGGAGGGGGCTGTGATTTTTAGGTAAAAGTACCCATTGAAACTCTACAAATTACCCTCAATGCCATTTATCTTGTTCTCCCTCCCTCTCCTCTATTATTTCTTCATCATTCATAGCTACCATAGCAGACCAGCCTTTGCATTTCACGTTTGAAAGTTGAAAAGGTAATCTTCATTCTAAGGTTATACATAAGAGGCATTCTGAACAGGAGTTAAGTTCACTTTTCTATCCTTGGTGGTAATTTGTTGTTTCAAATTTTGGGTGGATTTTTTAGGTATGTAGCACTGCAATAAAATTTAGTATATTCACTGATGTACATTTAAGGTACATTTTTTGTAGGGCTGCTAAAAAAATCCGGTGAAATGTGAAACTAGTCCGAACTTATCCGATCCCTACGTTTGGATTTAGTATATTACATTAAATTATATTGGTTCAAGGTTCCAAACCAGGAAGCAAAAAAGACAAGAATCAGTTTCTATTTTGAAACGCTAACACTTTCAAATGCAATAAAACAAGACCAGGTTCCAATCCAGCAAGGAAATTTTCAAGGTTTTAATCAATGACGTACATTCAAGGTTCCAATCCATTATGTAAAGCATTACTGTACATCAGACATCTCTGATAGTTGTAATGCAATATCCAGAAATAGTTAAAAATATTTCTAAAATTCTAATAGTGGTAAAATTATTTATATATGACCATATATTCAATTTTTTAAACATCTCACAATCCGGTTAAGTTAATCTACAGTTTCAAATGAAATTTGTGTCCGGACCGGAAGTCACTGTTTATAATTATTTGAATCAGTGTTCAGACTATTAAACCACAGTTTCAATCCCTACTAATTCCTCTACTACCACGTTTACCGAGCTAATTGTTCGTTTCGATTAAATTTCAAACACTTTAAATTTTCTATACATGATTATAACTTACCAAGCTATGCTGTTATCAACTCTCAAATCCACAAATCCACAGATTTTCTTTTCATCCGATCTTTTTTCTGTCATTTATTTCTTCCCTCTGACTTTTGGGGAAATACACGTATACAATTGGCGAAATACATGTGTGTCAATGTACTTAGATCCGAGAAAGAACGATGGTAGTAAGGTAAATGTAATGACCCTAACTTTTTTTAAAAAAAAGTAAAAATTAGTTTATTAAAGTGCTTTTAATTTTACTTTAATTATTTTCTTTGTAACAATTATTTTGGGTCAATAATTATATTTGTACCACTATATATATCTCTGTGTGTGTACTATAGTATATTTATACTACTATGTATATATTGGTACTTCTACATTTCCTAAGATTCCCTTAGATTTTCCTAGGAGTTATCAGTCATGTACTTGCACATGGAGGAAGGAGAGAGGAAGCTTCTTGATTACTTAGTCACCAAGAATAAGTACACTATATATGTATACACAAGAATCAATCCTATGGGATTAGATTCTCCATAAAAACCCTAGGATTGTATAGGATTCTCCCATTAAAACCTATAGATCTTCAAGAATAAAACTAAGATTTGCCTAAGATTCACTATGATGAGCCTAAAGATTTGCTAGGATTTTCCTAGATTATATAGGATTGTGTAGTACTTCTAAATTTAGGCATTTAGGGGGGGGGGGGGGGGGGAGAGAGAGAGAGAGAGAGAGAGAGAGAGAGAGAGAGAGAGAGAGCTACATCATGAGAAAGTTTTCTATTTAGCACATGTGTATAAATTTGTACACTTACATGTATGACTAGCACCAAAAACCCTTTCTAGCGGAAATTTTGTACTACAAACCTAACCCTAATTCCCCACAAGTATTCCCTCATTAATAAGAGAATAAGAATTTATTCCCTCATTAATACCAAAGATTCACTTAGATTTTCCCTAGGCTATTAGACTTGTGCCTATTATTGAGCTTGTGCTGGTATCACTAGTACCTAAAACTCCCTAAAACAAAGGTGGCCATGCAAACCCATGCACCATAACTAGTGACTAGATTTCCTCCCATTAATTCCTAGAGAGAGAAGCTCTCACATTTCTCTTGAGTTTTCTCTTGAAAACTCAACTATTTCTTCCTCAATCAACCTAGAGCCGCCACTCTCCACCACCAAAGACCGCTCTCCAATCCATAAAGGAGTAGAAAGTTAGTGGTTAGTGTACGAACTTACAGAAGACTAGCCGTTACGCCATCCGTAAGAATTCAACCTAGCTTTTGCGTCTTCCGACTTACGCTCAGAGTTAAGGTAGAATACTTCAACCCTATTTCCCAAATATAGTATTTTCACGTAGTCGTTATAATCCTCGGTTTTCTACTTAAAATTTCTAGTCGTTGCTAACTTGTTTTAGTTTTTTTTTTTTTTTTTTTTTTTTTGATCGGGAACTTGTTTTAGTTTATGGGAAAAGTTTAGCGAAAGTTTCTAAAAATATTTTTTCAATAACACGTAGTCGTTTTAATGACCGTTTAGTACATCGACTTATCAATTTTATGTTGTTACAATGTCCAACTAATTTATTTTGAAAAGAACATGTAGCCGGCTAAACTTTTTGTTAACCACTTTGTTAAAAGGATATTTACGCAACACGAGATTTTCTTAAAAAGTGACTATGTAATTGTTCAGTACAATTTTCTACTAACCCTAGACCAGTTTTCAAAAAGATTCGCGTAGGAAAAGTTGTGACTTTATGTGACACGTTTTACAAGAAAGTTACATTGTTTTGAAACACATTTTACAAAAAATTGCATATTCACAAAATGAGATTTACGAGCCATGTTGCATATTCACAATACACGATACGATAATGACACGACACGGTTTTCGAGAAAATGAATGAATAGCGTTGAAGAGAAATAGAGATGAGAATGAAAATGGATTGAATTGAATTTAATTGAATTGATGCGGTAGGGCCGCTTGAGCGCCGCCCTAACTTCGCGGAGAGAACTTGGTGGTTTGGGCTAAGCGTGTACAACACATAGTGGATGGACCTTGTAAACAGGCTGAAGTGAACAGATGATACAAGATGGCCGGGACTATGTACGTGTGTGGTGCAGGGTGGACAGAACTTGTAAATAGATTGATGTGAATGGGAGATACAAGACGGCCGAAATCTTGAGCGGAAAGGTTGGTAACCGTCAGTTGAAAGGAGATGGAAATGAGCCAATAACTTTCAAAGATGGACTGCAGGCCCGGAGGATGGAAGTAGTTCCATAAGAGTGGAGTGAATGGACTGTGGCCCGGAGGACGGAAACATTGCCCAAACCTAGATAAATTTGAAGAAGAATACTGACACTAAAAGATAATACGAGACACTATTCTATATGTGTCATTCACCTGTTTACATTGACACCAGCATCCCATCATGTTTTACTGTTGAACTGTTAAACTGTTATTCATTTTTTGTCAAAATCTTTTATAACTGTTAGTATATGGATTTGGAATAGTGGTTTCTACTGAGCCTCCTCGCTCACGGTGTTGCACTTGTGTGACCCTGTCATAATATCACGATGTTGCTCTGCAACTCTGACGTATTATGCTAGGCTATAGAGATGAACAGGAAGAGTACTACAGTTTAGGAGCTTATGGAGTTGAACAGGACGCCGCAAGGACTGATGGCCGTGCAGTGGAATAGAGAAACCCTAGTCGGCCTTGTAGTGAATAAATGTATTAGCAAGGAGATCTATGTAATTTCCTTTATGGAAAAACTGTTATAAGATTTTATTCATTATTATTGTAATAAATATAGCGTTCCCAAAATTAAGGGCGTTACAGTAAATTTATAAGTTTTGTTAACGATGTTTGTTATGTGCTTTTAGTCCACAAAGCCTGGGAAGTTATGTATTGAATCTATTAATGAGTGAAAGTTAAGTGGTGTAGCAACACATTGATCGAACCACAACGGTTGTAAGTGAAGTTTACCCTTATTTAAACTATTTAAAACGGTGATCGATTCAGAGGCAGTCCTAGGGGTGCAAGATGGGGCCTGGGTCTCTGCACACCCCTAGTTATCGTATTAGCTGTATTATTATATTTTTTGTTTTGTTTATAAAAGTTATGAAAGATAGCCCGCTACATTGCAAGTCCAGATCAAAATTCTTGATTTTTTCCCCTTTGGAAAGCCATATTTTGTCCCTTGAAAAACGTACACCGCTCATTTTCTTCCAAAATGTATACTTACCTAATCCACTTTAGCCTTTTTTTGTTATATGTAAGCTAGAAATGTAGTTCACAGTATTCATTTTTGTTACCTTTTGGCCTTTATTTCACTCTTATCAATATTTAAGGATGATGTTTTGTTGTTTATATATGATACATGTGATTCTGTCCCCCCCACGCACGAATCATGCATCCACCTATTTGGTTCTTTTACTTCTTTAAAAATGGAAATGATTGAGTGCGAGCGTACCAAAGAGAGTTTTAATCTCCTCCCTCAAATTAACTTTGGAAAACCAAATCTAATCAGGCGATTGTGTTTTTAATGGTTCAAATACCTCAATTAAGAGGATTTTTCTTTCAAAGTGAAGAAATACAAACCAATGAACTTAGGAAATTAAAGAGCAACAAAGAAACAAGATACTTCGATTAACAAATCAATGGTAAACTTACTTCGAAATTGCCTTCAACTTCAAATACAAGATACCGAGAACTTCAAACTGATGATTGTTACAAGAACAACCGAGATTTATCCTAACTACTTCCTAATCTACTTCCTAATCTACTTCGAACTGAGTTCGAAATCCTAAAACTACTTGCCAATGAACAAACCAAGCATCATTTGTTTGATAGCTGTTTGTTGAATATTTGTCCGGGGGTTTTTACTCTTTAGTTTCTTCTATTTATAGACGCTGCTTGTTGGTTGAACTTCCCGCTCAAAGAATTTGAACTTGGCTTGCTTCGAACTCCATCTTTTGCACTTTGAATTGGCAGTTTCTTCCCTTCTCCACGTCTGGATTTGAATTCTTTCACTCTTCTTCGAAAAGATTTAAATTTGAATTTGCACAGTTACTTAAACTGAATCGAATGATTACAATTAAGGAAATAACTGCCTCTTAAGATATGTTCCACGTGTTTTAACTGCTCATTGCATTGTTTTATAAGTTTACACGTGGATCTCATGCACTTGGCAGTTTAAACCGTGGCTTTGAAGTTGATCTTTCATATCAACAATAACTCGTAACTGCCAATAACTGCTTTAAAATTGATGACTAATACGACATCGTATTAGTCAATTCTTATTCCATTAATCCAATGTATCTGATTTGACAAATATTAGCCAATGATTGGCATACTTAATTACGTGTCAATTCACTATTGAATTTGATAATTTTATATGTAAAACACCACCACTCATCGATTGGGTCATGAATAAAAAATGCATGTGAGATCCACTCAAATATCTTGTGATTAACCAGTCAATCATCAAGTTAGTGCTAATAGCAGGGTCAGTTTTTCAGATTAAGCACGAGACCAGTTTGGATTATATCCAATTTCTTTTAGTTTTGAACCGTGGGCTCGCCCGAGACTCACAATGATGATCCAAATCATCATATTTGTAAAGAATTACTCTTTCCATCTCAATTTTTGTGTCTATTTTGTTTTTTGGACGTCTCAAAAATTTACAAGTTTATAAGTTTTATATTTAAAAGTTAATAACAAGCACGAGGGAAGTATGGTAAATTTATAAGTTTTGTTAACTGTGTTTGTTATGCGCTTTAGTCCACAAAGCCTGGGAAGTGAGAAGATATGCATTGATAAGTGAAGGTTAGGTGGTGTAGCAGCACATTGACCAAACCACAACAGTTGTAAGTGAAGTTTGCCCTAGTTTAAACTATTCAAAACAGTGATCGATTTCAGGGGCAATCCCACCGGCTCTAAGTTTCTTGAGGCTTAAAGCGAACTTTTTAAAGGAAAAAAAAAAATGGGCCTTCAATCTTTTTTACATAGTGAATGATACTTGAGAAAGAAAAAACATTCATAAGGAAGGCAATGCAATAATTTGAGACCATAAGTACCCATAATCAATAGCCATTACAATATATTAAAATTTGTCATTTAAAGATTACTATTCTCGCTTTTTTAGCAGCAAAAGTACTAATTAAACTTGCATAATTAAGTTTCTCCACCATAGCCTTTTCAATAGACAACATAACCAATCCGTTCGGTCTCTCTTGTGACATCGTCGACCTAAGATAAGTTTTGATCAACTTTAACTTCAAAAAACCTCTTTCACCAGAGGCAACTGTAAATCGGAATAGTCAACAGTATTCTGTATGCAATCCACATATTCAGAAAAAACAAACTATCCATTGTCTTCAAGTAATTGAGCACATCAATAGGCTTTCTTAGCTCTTTTGGTAAAATTTCTCTCAAGACTTTCAATTCCGAACATAATCCTTCCCATCAATATCAGAAAGCTCATCTCTTTTCAAAAAATCTTCAAGATTACATTTGGGCCCTTTCACTTGGGCCTTATTTTAAATTAGGCCCTCAAATTTTTTAGACAAATTAAACTTAATTTTTTTATTGATACCTAGTAACTATATGGACCTATATTATTGGGGGCTCCAAAAATTAGACAAAATTTGGAAGCTTAAAGCGGTTGCTTTATGGGCTTTAGCCCAGAGCCAGCTCTGGCAAGAGGGGGCATGCGTCTCTGCGCACCCCCAATTATCATATTAGTTGTATTATATTTTTTGTTTTGTTTATAAAAGTTATGAAGGATGGCCCGCTGCATTACAAGTCCAAATCAAAATTCTTGATTTTTTTTTTCCTTTGAATAACCGTATTTTGTCCCTTGAAGAACGTATACCACTAATTTTCTTCCAAAATGTATATTTACCTAATCCACTTTAGTCTTTTTTGTTGTATGTGAGCTAGAAATGTACTTCACGGTATTCATTTTTGTTACTTTTTGGCCTTTATTTCACTCTTATCAATATTTAAGGAATGATGTTTTGTTGTTTATGTTGGAATATCTGAATTTAAATTGGCTAATTATAGCGCAGCCGTTGCGATTTCATGAATTCATTTGGGAGCCATCCATTATGTCTGTTGATGGCAGAATAACTCTCACATTTACCACGTCAGTTTCATGAGTTGAATTCTGCAGCAACTTAAGGGTTGTGGCATTTCCTATATCTTTTAATCTAAAAATGTTTCTTATATTTAATATGAATCTTGGTTGATAAATCTTAATTAATTTTGTTAAACAAAGATTTCGAAATCATAAAAAACATTTATAGAGTATGAAATATAGACCATGTTTTTGAGAGATTCCAAAAAAGAAACAGACACAACAAATTGGGACGGAGAGAGTAATTATCAATTCATTTTGTTCCGCAAAAATAATTTTTTTAGTTATCAATGTTTGATCAAATCTAATAAATTTTTTTTTAGGTAAAAAACTACGAGTTGATTGTTTTGTACTCCCTCCGTCCCCATTTATTTGTCACTTTTGGAAGTTCGTGCCACTTTTCAATTGATTATATCTCATAATTTACATTGTTTTACGTGATTTTAAAAACATTGTCTTGTAGATTTAATCGAGATCTATCAAACAAGATCCATATTGAATATAAAATTCATTACCGATTTAAAGTTATAACTAATTTTTTATTCGATTCAAATAAAGCGAGGGATCAAAATTTGAGGACGGAGGAAGTACTATTGTTGTGAGTGCTTCCGACCAAAACCTAGACTGAAACGGACCAGAGCATTACTTAATTATAGTGCCACTAAATTTGTCGTCAATGCAGCAATTAGTGCGAGCTCAGTGCTGCTGTCACCTTTTGTTTTTTGTCACGTGACACTGGCTTAGAGAATCAATCACTTACATAATTACATTACATGTCTTCGATTCAGTCATGCAGAGAATCTATATGGAATCCAGAGCCCCTTGAAAATACCATGCTTTAGTGGCCCCACCACCCCAGCTCTCAGTTAAGGACTAAAAACCAAGGGGGAATTACAAAACAGTTGTTCTTCAAACAAAAAAACCATGCATCTTGCGATTAAAGCATTGCACAAGTCATCTAGTTCCTTCTTTCCAAAAATGACAATTGTTCCTTAAATAAAATAAAATAACTGTTGGAATTATACTTTGAATTTTAGACGTTCGAAGAAAGGTGCAGTATCTGTCGTGAGCCGTTTGCATTTCAGACCGTGGGGTTGCAATATGAAATTCCCGTCCAGATAGGTTTCAGGACTGTCCGAACAGTTTTACATGGGTTTTATGCATTTTGTCACGATTGCACGTTTCTGAGGTCTCTTTTGACCTAATTTCTATACTTTCTTATGAATAGGGGCCTTATGGCTTCCTAGGATTTTGTCCCTTTTGGGTCCTTTGTAGCTTTAGTTCTTGGGATTGGATATTAGAGTTTTTTGTGTGTCACTTTTGTGTTATTTGAGACTTAGTCCCTAGATATCTATTGGGTGTTTCAAATCAGAGTTGCGGGTATAGCCGGCTCTTTGTATTCTCTCCCCATTCATAGTGAATCCTCTCTCGCTCTTCGCCCATGAAGTATCTTCTTGCTTCGTGCTTGAGAAGAACCGTGTAAATTTGTGTTCTTAATTTTCGTTTGTTGGTTTTTTTCTTTTGTTCTAACTTCGTGGCTGTCATAACAACAACATTGCATCTAGACTGAAAAGATTGCTATTTTTTTGAACTCACTTAACTCAAACTCATTGCACTTAGTTTAAGTCAACCTATCTTGCTATGGTGAGGTCAAATCAAACTGTTTGAACAAACCTTTCAAACATTGTACTGTAACTGAATTAGGATTGCACCTTATATGAACAATATTTGCACATTATCTCAAACTCATTGCACCTAGGATTTTGCATGATTTGGGGAAAAAAAATACACTCAGGGATATTTTGGGCAATGCAATGATAAAATACCATGAATTGGTGATTTCCGAAACCGAGACCATGAAATCGTGTTTTTTTTTTTTTTTTTGCCCCAAACACCACTATTTGGTTATTTCCCCAAAAATCAAAGTCAGTTTATGCTACTCCCTCCGTTCCATAAAGTTGGTCTCATAAGGAACTACGTGCAATTTTCAAACTTAAAAATAATGCATCCACTAAAAATAATTTTCCGATTTTTTTTTTTTAACCGTTCAAAAGATCTCGTTACACACCTATCAAACAAGATCCATGTTGCACAAAAAAAATACTTACGGTAAGTACATTATTTTTAAGCTTGAAAATTGCACGTTATTTCATTAAGGGACCAACATTACAGGACGGAGGGAGTATACCGAAGTAGTTTGGTGTATGCGATAAGTGTTTCATATGCAATGGTAAATAATCGAGATGATGAAAATCAGACACAAGAAAAGAGTTGTTTCGTATAAAACAGGATGTTTTGGCGCAGCATCCGAATTATTTACCACTACATGAAATACTTGCCAGAATATCTGGAATACTTGTTCTTGAGATACCAAACACCAAAACGATATTGGTGTACCATAAAAAAAATCCTCAAAACCCTCCTAAAGTTACAAAGGAAATGGATCCTCCCAAATTCTTAATTTTGAATGGAACAGTACATTCAAACCAGAATCGTTCATTTGCTACACCTGATGATTTGGATTTATTCAAGAAATATATGGTTCAGAATTGGATTGTCTTGTCCAGTCAAAAACTTGGATTGAAGAGGATTGGTGAGAATCTGAACTCAATTAGAAAAACAGGAGAGAAATCACACTATTTTGTACCCGATAACTTCCAAATTTGAGAGACCCTGGTTATCCTCTGGCAAAATAAATACGCCAAATTCTGATTGGCACCTCCATAGAAAGTCTGTTTGCATTCAGAATCCTTTCGTTTATAGTAAATTTTATCTCAACTCTTCAGTGAACGTTTTGGAAAGTATTTACACAGAACTTTCCCGGTAAGAAAAGAACCAGAGAAGCAATTCTACTTGCAAAAGCTGAAATTTTTACCAACCACAATCTCCAACAAAGGTGGATTTTTAGGAAACCAAACGGGACGTAATGGCTGCAAACGCCTTTTTCCTTGGTACAAGGAAACACACGTTCAGAGTAACTTGCGATAGAGCTTGTGAAAGTACTTGTAAAAGTGTCCACGAATGTTTCCTTGGCGCCCACGATCTCAGTTAAACGGAGAGTATTTCAGTCGAAGACTCGGAACAAAGAGAGCAAGAGAAAACAGGGAGAAATAGAACTGCTGCACTCACAAAAGGACTGAGAACGAGGATACGCATTCAGCAGCCGCTCTGGAATGAGCATTTCAAGCAAGCGTGAATGAATCTAAACCAAACCACAAAACTGTCCTGAAGAATAACTACGGAACAAGCATCAAAAATAGAATGCAACATCCATTATTCGCCATACATCTCTAAATTAACGTCCAACGAAAGTCGAACAGAAACATACAAGTTCTCCAAGTCGCATCTACCACTCTTCGAACTTCAAAACGTCATAAAAAATATATTTAAGAAAAGCATACGAGAGCATCATTCAATCAGAAAGATCACATCAAAGCTTTGATAAGACCACCGAAACATTCATTGCCGTCATCAAACACGTCCTTACCTCTGACCAGAGTCTGGAGAGCCGTCTCCGTAAGAGACCAAGCCCTTCTTCCCTTGGGGGCTCCCAGAAGATGACCTTGACCTTTCTTTGGTAGCTCGTTTGGGGGATTGGGAGTCAAGGGAGGATTTCGATACAGATGAGCTCCTGCTGCGAGAAGGTGACCTCCGTCTCTCAGCACGTGGTGGTGGGGAATCGCGGAACCTAGATGTCTCAACAGGAGAAGGACTGCGAACAGGGCTGCGGCTGTAACGACGGTCTCGGTAGCGGACTGGGCTCCGGGACACAGGGCTTCTGGTCCTGCTTCTTCTGCCTCTGTACCTGAAACAGGTGTTGCAACGGAGGAATCTTACTTGTAAGTTGTAACGAAGAGAGAGGTTTCAACTAAGAGCAATTTGACTTGGTGTCTCTGAACCGGATTAAATGAAACCCATGTCATATTGCAAGTTGAAGATATACGATTGCAGGAGTAGAACTAGTAAACCATGAGCACAGTAAGACCGAATGAACCCATTCCACAAGTACAGAAATAGCTAACATAATAGGCTGAAAGCTATGAAGCACATATATGGTACAAGTATGAGTACGTATCCCAGTAGGATATTGGTACAGCGAACCCTACGAAAAATAGGATGCCTTCCGGGCATGACTTGGGCATTTTAGTAAGAAACATATGGTTATAATGTTGAGCAATGCATCAAATTTAATAAATATAAACCAAATAAAAGACCACGTTAAATGGCTTAGATGAATAATAGTGGAACATAAAAACCACATCAAAGAACCAATAGACCAGACTTAAGAAGGATTTGATTTTTGCACTCCCTTATATGCAAATGAGCCCCCTTTTTGTCCCTATTCATGTGAAATTACAAAACGATCCTCCATACATTCTTTCCTCTACGCATGAGAAGGATAATCAAGCAATTTCACATGAATAAAAATACAAAAGGGAGTGCATTGGATAAAATGGGAATGGGGAAATGGAAATCAATAAAAACATGCTAGCATAGAGGACAGCCTGGTCAAGCAGTTGCTCGAGAGTACGTCCATCTACAAGCTAAGGTATCAATGTGATACAAGCACCAACATAATAGACCTCTTCACGAACACCCTCGCTTTGAGGTTTTCTGATTCTATTAAAAACACATTTCCAGAATTATGTTATCAAAATCTGGGCACGTCCAAATGCGACAACTGGAGATATGCCATACAAATTGAATATTCTTATATGCATTGTAGTAGAAGAGGAATACTGGTGTGTCATTTTTGCCTATCCATCAATATCATGTTCTTGGCAAGCACGTTTTTATTCACCCCGCTTGGAAAGAGCAAGAGGGTCGCATTTTGATGGAGGCCTTAAGCCATGTGGTTGAGAGGGTTAATCCGTTCAATGAGGCATTATCTATGCATCTTGAAGGTGGTCAAATTTGTGTCAGTCACATTTCCTTTATGCTGACGATACACTTATTTGTTTGTGATATTGTTACAGATGTTGAGATGTGTTATGCGGTTGTCCTCTGTTTGCATGGATAGCATGAAGTACTTGGCTGGAATTTGGAGTGTAGGGTTGCTTCCTTTCCAATAGTAAGTTATTTGAGAATGCTTCAGGCTGCCACATTCCAAGCAAAAGCTGTTTTGAGTGATCGACAAAGCTCGTTACTGAAGATGTAGCTCTAAAAAGGGGGTGGATTGACTTTGATCAGCAGTAACTCATCTAGTCTTTCCGCATAATTATGCATGACATCACCATTCCGTGCTCACTTGGGGAGGGCAGTTTTTAAGGAACAGCTGAAGTGACTGGGACAGAGTGTACATACCCATTTCCCGCTTTTTGATGACAAAGAATTACCTGTCCCACGTGGGGAATTCAATACAAACACCAAGTGTGGTATCTATTCAAACAGGGGACGTGTAAGAATGCCTGCATGCAAGGAGTCTTCTCGGTTACCTTTTTCTACCATGATCTTTGTGGTCGCATGACGACTTTCGCAGCTTCAAAATGCACAAGGAGGATTAAGCTCCAAGTGTTGTTTCCTTGACAAGGACAACTGTTGTTTAGCCTATTCTAGTTCTAGACAACCTTAGCAAGAGATTCAAGATAACTATTGACTGGTGTTGCAAGTGTAGGAATCTCTGAATGGTCTTCCTCTACATTGTCAGTGGCCATGGAGATACAGAATTTGACTAAGAGAGAAGAACTTAGTTGCAGCTCTCGTGTCCTTGCAAGCCCATGAGTAGGAGCAAATAGGCTCTTTTGACAGCACAAAGCTTCTGAGTAAAAGTTTGGACTGATACATACCCTCTTATTGATTTCTTGGTTGAAAAGAGATCATCCTATTGGTACCAATCCTTTAGCACAGTTTATACGCATGACTTTTACTCTCCTGTGGGATATAGAGTTAATACGGGATGGCTTCTTGACTTTTGCCAGCTTTGTAGGGGCTGTATTTCCGCTAATAATGTCATGCATTATCAAAGAAAAAAAGAAGAAGATAAAACCGGATGGCTCAGTTCTAACGACCACAAATAATCAGCTTCACAAGATTTTTTATTGAAAAGCAAGTCAAAGCGTGAAAGAAAGTAAAGGCTGTATTTATGGAACATAAAGTGCATTAAAAACTAAAAGATGTAGGAATATCCCAGACCTTGGAGGAGTTCTTGCTCTCGGTGGGGGGCTCCTGTAACGCCTAGGAGATCTCCTGTAATATCTAGCAAAGCAACCAACCATCAATAGAAGAAGTAAATTGCATTTCCCAAACAAATAAATAAATAAAAAGTAAACACACTCTCTCAAAACAACTGCACACCAATTTCAGTGGTGCTCTTGTAAATGACTTTATTACCTGTCACGATCTCCTCTACCACCATAACGGTGGGACCTCACGGGGGAATGAGAAGGGGTTCTGTATCTGCGCGCATAAGAGTATCGCTGACTGAAGCCCCTCCCCCTTCTGATACGCTTGGGAGACCCATTTGGACTACCACTTCTGGATGAGCTCCTTCCACGATCAGAAATAGGAGACCTTGCCCTGCGCCCTCCATTTACAGGACTCCTTGAAGGGCTGCGACGATTATTTCTCGCCGGTGCCCTAATTGGACTCCTGCTAGGGCTTCTCCGGGAAGGAGCCCTACCTGAGCTTCTGCTCACACTTCTTCGATAAGATCTCACAGGGCTTCTGCTTACACTTTTCACAACTCTTATAGGGCTTCTGCTCACTGGCTTTCGTGACGACTTCCTCGATGAGGTTCTTGGTGGAGATGCTGTGGGAGTCCTCCTAATGCTTCTTACTGGACTTCTGCTAACACTTCTCACTGGGCTTCTGCTACTGCCGCTTCTAACTGGGCTTCTGCTGGTACTGCTTCTCCTTGAGACTGGAGGGCTTTTACCAGCACTACGACTCCTGCTGACACGCTGTCTAGGGCTCACACTCTGGCTCTTGCTTGAACTCCTCTTGGGACTAATACTCATACTCTTGCTCATGGTCCTTTTAGGACTAATGCTTCGGCTCCTGTTCATCAGCTTTTAGGAACATATCTAGGATATAAAATAAATAATAGCCCCTCCGTGCCATTTGGTTTGTCATTTTTCACTACTTTGGACATCTGAAAATATCGTCAACAATCTCTCTTTTATTTTTCTTTAAATGATTTTGAAATTTGCCCTCGATAAAACTCAATCACGAAAACGGATTCTTGGCCCAATTGAATGGGACTTATGGCTCATTAACTTTTGATTGGTTGGGGGGAAAAATCCATTATTTGGTTATCCGATTAAAGGTCACACTACCGAAAATGGGCAAACAAAATGGCACGGAGGGAATAATTGAGATGTGATAAGAGCGTTAAAGGAAACCTAGATTTCACTTGGTAGTCCTGGTCCACTACATCAGGTCTATCTGCACTTCTGTCAGACTTGGTATCCATTTCTACTCCATTGCTACGCCGCTCTCCATTTTCTTTCGGGTACTCACCCTCTTCCCTTTCAAGTACACTAGTTGCCTCTCCATTTTTATTAGGAATAGGAACTCCTCTCTCCTCAACCGAAGTAGCCTGACCTCCAACTACAAGCAGCCAACAAAAACAGATGAGGTGTTTAAGCAACATAAACGATGCAGGAGAACAATGATTAGTTACATAGTTAAGATGTGGCCTGTTTGTTAGCCAGACTACTTTTTAGGATAGACTATTTGCCCGGACTAGCTAATCCGAGACTAGCTAATCCAGTCTTTGGTAGGCACACACACCCAGAGTATTTAATCCCAATGAGTAAATAGTCCCTCTGTTGCTGGACTGTTAATGGCCGCCCCCCAACCCTGTCTTCCCCCTTCCCAATTACTCCTCCCCACATTCAAACTTGAGTATTGAAGGAACTTTGAAGGGCAAACAAGTAACTGGTTACCTTTTTCATCATCCACCTAATTTTATCCACCAATACAAACTACCAACCAAACCAAGTAAAAAATAATATCCCCTTCTAAATTAATCACCCCCCTTCTACCATATTTTCCTTTTATCCACCCTCCTTACTTAATCCCCATAACCAAAACCAGTCCAGCTAAGCAGCTAACAAATGGGCTATAAGAATCTTATCACAAAACTGAAATCTCAAATTCATTGCTGAAAATAATGCAATCCACGTAAACGAAAATGCAAAAAATGAAATGTGACAAATGACATCGCCTTTATGCCTAATCACCAACCATTTTAACCATGAAAAAGGATCCTTCCAATGTACCACCACATCGACCAAAACCGTAGTACCAAAGCAGATGAGTAAAAGGACATGCAAAGAAAATGCAGGTAACCAGCTTGTAATCCATTTTAACCATGAAAAAAGATCCTTCCAACATATCACAATATCAACCAAAACCGTAGTACCAGAGCAGATGAGTAAAAGGACATGCACAGAAAAAATGCAAGTAACCAGCTAGTAATCCATTTTAACCATGAAAAAAGATCCTTCCAATATATCACCACGTCGACCAAAACAATAGTACCAAAGAAGATGAGTAAAAGGACATGCAATGAAAATGCAAGTAAACAGCTTGTAATCTGGCCTTCCCTCACTCCTTCACGTGCATAAGAACACAGCAAAGAAAGATGCAGGAGGAGAGTTCCATCCTCATTGGATATCGGACATGCAGGTGGCTATCTATATATTTACAGCAGGCAATGTATATATTTGTATATTGTATGAGAGACTGCAAAATGTTACGTTTGCATCTTTATAGAATCTCTATTGTCATTCAATCAACGATGGGTTCCTCAACCCTTTTTTAAAAATATATGAAAAAACAAAAGCAAAGACTACACACATACAAAAACATGCGACTAAGACAGGTCAAATGCATACACGTCCTCATCAAGGCATCATGAGAACTTAAAAGAGTACAGATAAAAGTAGATGGTAAGAACCAAAGTAGAACTGAAAGCATAAGATAAGGAAACATACCAGCTATCTCAGCATGGTTATTATGCTTCCCATCTGGGCCCCTCATGCCAGCACCATGATCATCTGAGCCACTTCCACTCTTACCCTCGCTCTCGGAATCAGTAAGACTATCAGATGCCCTTTCATAGCAAAAAATGGGAAACCTCAGCACCACAAAACGCTAAAAGTAGAAGAAGAAAGAAAAAAAAAGAAGGGAACTTTGCTACATCATAAGATTGGATCACCATTTTTTTTTCTTTTTGATAAGTAAGCAAGTATATTAAAAGAAAACCAAGGGGGTGCAAGCCGTATACAAAAGAAAATGATATACAAGAAGAGGAAGCCAGAATAAAGCTCACTTTAGAGCTTCAACAAAATCAAAAAATTGGTTTAAACCAACCATTCTTGGATAAACCAAGCAGAGACGAAAGGAACTATTGAAGAGGGGGAAAATAAAAACCATAGAAAGAACACGGAGAGAGATTCAGAAAACCACTAGTCCAATCAATACTCTCAACGTGGAAAAAGAAAAAAAAAATAAATCAATACTCTAAACCAGTTAGAATCTGCATTCGTGATGCTTAAATTTATGCAGAAAGACTAGAACTTATCAAAGATGTTAAACCACCTTCCTTAGACATATACGTATAGTCCAGCCAAGATAGTACAGCAACCTTTTCCAAAAAAAAAATCTAATGTCAAACAGCAAAGATGTCCCTTGATGCTAACTCCGGGTAATCAACACAATGAAAAAGCCAAAATTCTAATTCAGAAAAAGCATCCAGTTCAATGAAAGTAACGGATAATGAGGTGAAATAATTGTTCAAGTCTCGTCAAATAGACATCCAAATCCTGCAACCTCAATATATCGAAACATGAAAATAAAAAACAAATAGCTTCTCAGACCTGATTATAATAGGATAAAAAAAGTGTGGACAATTAGCGAGGTACTAATCGTAGCTATGTCAACAAAAACAGGGAATAGACAACAGATTGGTTTGCGATCAACATAAACAACTTAGTCAAATACCTTTTTGACCGGCGCTTTGATCTCTTATCGCGCCGCCGCCTCTTTTTTTCACGACGTTTGTCTCTCTTCTTTCCACGTTTATATCTGTCTCTCTTAGAAGATCGCTTTCTCTTCTTTCGCCTGTCATCACTTGAAGAACTCAAGTCAGATGATGATGAGAGATATGAGTCAGAATCACTATCAGTTTCTGATGATTCCGTCTCGCTATCTGAAGAAGTATCCGACTCAGATGTATAATATCTTCTTCTCTTTTTCCTTCTCTCTCTAGACGATTTCTTGTGCTTTCCTTTGCGGCGAGCTTCAAGACTGTTAGCCTCTGAAGAAGCATCCTTTCCCATTTTCAATTTATTGGCTTTCTTTTTCTCTGTGCATTACATAATTATAAACAAGTAAAACACAGTGCATCCTTCACACTTTCAACTCATACATCGAACACTTAAAAAATCATGTGTCAAAATATTACAGCTAAGACCTCCAAGTTGAGACCTTTAAATATGCCTACAATGGACCTCTAACCAGAAATCAATTACTAAAAGTAAAGCGCTATGATTCTCATTTCTCACCCTCATGGAATTCACCACAATTGATGATCTTCACAGTGACAGCAGGTATCCCGTCTTCGTCACCCACATTCTCAATCTTCTTCAAAACTTCAGACCCTTGCACAAGTTTCCCAAACACGACAGACTTCCTGTTAAGAAATACAACCAAGAAATTTAAGCCAGATCGAAATTTCTTGTTAGGTATCACGCAAAACTGACGAACTGTGTACTCATTGAAGTAAGTTGAAGAAATATAGGTGATCGAAATTCAAACGAAAGCCAATTCAACTGGCATGCTTAGTATCCAAATGACAATGCCGGTATACAAACCTGTCAAGATGATGATTAGGCTTGAAGGTGATTATGAATATCGAGCCACGTGCATCACGATCTGCCACTGCCATTGATAGGAGACCACGGTCATCATGCTTTAGCTTGGATGGTGGTTCATCTGAAATACGTTACAAGTAGCACTCTATTGGTAAGATAGATCAATGTAACATGCCAGACCAAATAAGCTACACACCAAGTGAGAAGCCCAACTTAAATTACACACGGAGAGCGACTGCATTGTTGGTTTGGCGAAAGTGATATCGGTGGACAATGGAAAAATAATTACATATAAATCTTGCATGCAAAATGGATCTAATCTCCTCAATTATTACCACAAGATGGCTGACATGAAAATCAAAGTAGGTAAAGACTAGAGAGTTCTATCCTACCAAAATATATGTAAATTCACATCACACACAAAAAAGAAACCACTGATAGTTTTGGCAGGTTCAATTCCCTTAATCTAATGAGAAAACGTGAAATGTTGCATTACAACGTTACGCATAATCCACAGAAAGAAAGAAATCACCATTCCACATAAAAAATGGAAGATGTTCCATTATATAGTACTAGGTTTTCGTACAGAACTACCATGGCTGTAACAGTAATTGAACTCTGCAAGTGTGTTCTGCAATGAAGAAGAAAATCATGCTCGGCAAAGGCAATGACAGTCGGGCAAAGGCAATGATAGTCATCATCACAGCAATATTCTTAGAAATATCACAGTTTAGAAACAATCCCAGAGATTTGACAGAGTCAACGCCAATACATTGATCAGACACAAAGGCATTTAAGGATTCAAAACTTCAACATAATTCCATTAGCCCCTCTAGCATATGGATGCTTATACAATACATATTATGGCCCTTCCAAAATTTTCGACTAACAAAGATTTATTCTCTCTTTTATGAGTTTCCAATAAAAAAGGAATTTCCTTTTTTTCAAAGGACCTTTGACATCCTTATATTCAAAATTTGACTTAGACCTAAGGTGCGGTGGAAGTGGCTGTACAATGTGAAAAGTGACGATGAAGATGTCTAGTTTTTTGCAACAATAGTCACTAATCAAAGCAGTGTTTGCCAAGGCGGCAAAATTGGGGCAGTATCACCCACATACTATGTCCCACTAGAACACCCCCCAAACACCATTCCCCAAAAAAGATCAAAAGAAAAAAGCATAAACAAAATCTCACATGGTTAATGACGTAGACACAGGTGCAAAGGTGGTGACAAATTGCCCAGCATATTTGTCTATGAAGCACTAACACTCCAAATAGGTCGCCATAACGCGCCACAAAAGGTATGGTGAAGTCAATTAAATTTTTGGAGGGGGGACATGGGAGTCGCCAGTGGTACATATGTAATATTTCTAAATTTTTCTGGAGCAAACATGTTATTACTGTAAATATTGGGCATATCCCTTAACTTCAATTAATTTTTTGGAGGGGAACACGCGGGGGAGCCGGCAGGGGTAGATATACAATATTTTTTAATTTTTCTAGTGTAAACATGTTATTACTGTAAATATTAGGGGATATTTGAGTGGTAGTGTGATGAAGGCAATATTATCTATCCTACACATCGATGGAAGCCAAAAGAAAATCACCCTTGAAACACTAGATCAAAAAAGGGGGAAAAAGTATCTGCCAAAAAAAGGGAAAAAGTCACTCTTGAAACCTAGGATCAAAAAAAGGGGAAAAAGTCCCTCCCTCTCTCTGGATGCTCATGAAGTGAAACCAGCATACGTTTTTTGGATAGAAGAAAAAGCAAATTAGATACGGTTCCAAGCTGAACTGCCAGGTTGCAAGCAAACCACTTAACCACAAATATGCCAACTACATAGGGGTTAGAAAGTTTTGTACAGGAAATCAAACAGTTTACTTGATGTTGGTCATAAGTTGACAAATAAATACAGGCCAGTGTTCTAGCAATCTTTACAGAACCCTACATTTAAGTTTTAAAATCTATAAATTTCTAGCTTCAGCTTCTATTTTTTGATAATTCCAGATATGGTGTAACTACTGTGGCAACGAGGTTAACGCTCAGTGAAAAAACCGCTCAGCCTATACACAATGTAGTTTGCTTTGGCTATTTCTTGAATTAAAAAGAACAAATACGAGCCCACTCAGCAAGCACTGTAGTGGAACTGTCATCCTGAAGCTGAAACCAAAGAAAATACACAAAATAAGACGTTCAATTCAAGTATAATTAGACCTTCCATTAGTATTTGATGAGTACCAGGTATAAACTATTACAACCACAAGGGAATAAATGATGGCCATTTTCCTGCCTACCAATATTCAAGCCCAATTTGAATACGCTACAATATATTAGATATACACCCCGGGGGGAAAAACCACTCTTCAAAGGGGGCCACTTTAATGGACCCATCAAGCTCAATTGAAGAAGCATTGATCCTGGGGTTAACTATACGAATCCAGCTTCAGCAATCCTGAAGCCATAACAGGCACCAACACTCCTTGCATGCATGAGGAAGTTAACAAAATTCAGTAAAGAGACATCGTACTTTCCAATATACCCTATGCCCATAACCTGCTACATAGGAATCTAAACAAAGGAATACACTTGGAATAAAACAACAATTACACCTCGAATAGAACAGAAGAACTAAATAAAAGAAAAAACAGAAGTTCATAACCATGTCAAAATGGGAAAAAGTGCACTTGGAACACAACAGGAATTAAATAGCTTACTAACTTAGAAATCAATGAGATACAAACACACATGTAACCATAACATCCATACACCCTACCATTTAAGAGACAAATACAATTGTCCAATTTTCATTTGGGTTGAAGCTCCCATGCACCGAGAATAAGATCAAAGTCAGCCCCAACCTTCACAGGCAATGCAAAAACGAAACCCATGTGCTCTCAACGTCAAGATACAAATTAACAAGGAATTGAACAAAAAAAGATTGAATTCTGTGGGTGTGTTTTTGGGGTATTCTTTTATTACGATTTTGAATCGCAATGCTTAAAAGATGCAGCACAAGCTATATCCTCAGTTCTTAGGAGGATGAATCATGATAGACCATCAAGACAACCAAAATTAACACTCAAACAAGAACAGAGTTGTATCTCACCTGGAAACCTTTCGCCGTATATGCTTTCTCCAAAACTCCCTGCAAATTACAAACACCAGTTTAAGATAATCATCTCATGAATACAGTTTCAATTAATTTGATCCACCATTTTGACACAATAAAATTTCATAAAACCCTCGTTGGGGCAGTCATATTCAAGGTAAACAAAAGAAGTTCGGAGAAACTAACTCCAGGCCTCCAATTCTCCAACTATTTGTGCAACTACTGCTGTTGGGTCCAGTGCTCATGCATCTTCACATACCCCGAGCATAGGCCAAAGAGACCTATCAACATCGCTAAGTCCAGAATAAACTTGAGTTTTTTTATTTACCATCACACCTTCTGCTAATATTTGGGTCTTCCATCCGCTATCTTCACAAAGAGTGGGAGAAATAGCGCCTAGCCTTCTCCAGTATTTCATAATTCACCCCTGCTCCAAGATGTTCCACTTGCCTTACTATTCTATTTTGTTCCATTATTGAAGCAATCAAATAAGTACCCCTACTAGCATGCATACGAACTCATTCCTCTTCACATTTGCACCCCACAACAGTCAACATAAGACAGTGAAAATACACCCAGAAAGACTTCCGAACACTACCCATATTTTAATCCCCGCCACCTTTCCACATGTAGTTTCAGCAACTAAACAAGTAATTTGAAAAAAGATTCACAGTGAAGGAGATATTCGACATATGTGCACATAAGACAGACTACGACTATGACTAACACCAACGTAGTGCAAGGAGACCCCGAACAAATCATATGGTTTATTCCAAGAATTCTTTCACCATTTAAGTTCATCTGGTGAATACAAACTTGTCAAACTTCGGAAACCAAATGCCTGAGCATACATGCGTCATCGCCTTCAAGGAATAATTACAACAATGCATAAACCACCACATGCAGTCAATTCCATTTTCCCTCTTGTCATATTCAAGGTCAGAAATTCCTCTTATATAGTAAAGTAAGGAGGTTGATCCTAAGTCTACTGTCATTAGGTATATCCAGTTGGAAGTTACAGTGCACCTTTACCAATTTCCACACCCCTAAAGGAAAGAACTGGTTAGACAAATCTGATGTTAGCCATTTTTGAGGTGATTTTCCCAATTGCACCCCTTGAATGCTGGACTTGGTATTTTGCGATTACAAGATGTTGACATAATTTGCGATTACAAAATTTCCCTTATCAGACTCTGGGATTTTCCATTTGGGTCCTTTTTTTGGCCTTTTTTTTGTCATCTTGTCAAAGGGCATTTTGGTCAACACAACAAAAGTAGCCTAATACAACCAAAAAAAAAATGTAGCCTAATAAAACAAAGTAAAGTAATAAAACAGAAGTTGGTCCTTCACCAAAAAAATTGGGTAAAAGTCATAATTTTTTCCTTTCGTCAAGACAAAAAAAAAAAAGGAAACTAATTTTGGCACTCTCCAAATTGATCTTGGCACTCCAAAAAGGGAGTGCCAAAATCAATCCTTCTATGGACTTGATCTTGGGCCTTGGCAGTCCCAAATTAATTTTGACACAGGCTCCAAACAACAGGCACGATACTCGTGTTGGGCACGAGCCGCAAGAGGCATCGCACCTTGTAAGGAGTTAAATTTTCTACAGAAGGTCAAAGGACTTCAGAACTTGTAGGATGCATACAGTATATACTACCAGAGGAATAACCATGAGTTCTTCAATATCATGTCCACTAATGTCTGTCAAAGATATGAACTCTAACTGTCAAAGATAAATTGTTCAGATGCCGAAAAAGAGAAAACTAAGGCTAGGTTTGGCTAAATAAGTTGGCTTAATGTTTTTTTTTTGGTCTTTATTTGATTTTTTTTTTTTTTGCGTTTGTTAGTTTTGCATCGATTTTTTGGGTATTATAGGTTCGTCTCAATGAGAGGAATCCAAAAAGGTAAGAGATTATGATTAGAACACAATTTTTTGAATAAAATCGAAAAAAGTGTAAAAAGCTAACTTTTTGGCTTATTTTTGTCTTTATTAAAAAAAAATTAACCTTCAGTCATAATTTTTTACTTTTTTTATTCCTCTTGCCGAGATGAACCAATAATACACAAAAAGTTGACGAAAAACTAAAAAACGTGAAAAAAAAAATCAAATAAAGACAAAAAAATAAGCCAGCCAACTTATTAGGCCAAACCTCACCTAAGCACGGTCTTGGATTATTTAACCTCAGTTACAAGTGGAAAACAAAGGGACCAAACTGCAACTGCCTAAAATATGCGACATAGAGATAAGAGACAGATAAATAGGTTAAAGTGACTGCCCCAAGAATTACATACCATCTCGTTTAAGGAAATCGCCACCCTGCATCATAAATAACAAGAGTTAGAGAGAGGTGGTAATTGAAAAGGCAATTTCTGCTCAAAAAACTGGGCCAGTTATGACAAAGTTTAATAAATTCTTGAGGATAGACAACTAGTAAGTACAACCTTAAAACTACATCACAAGAAAAGCAGTGGTGACCATCAGCCCTGTATCCTACATCATGAACAAGGATAGCTGACTGAAAGACAAAGCAACTTCTAAGCCATGCTTAACTAAGAAACTAAGCACAGAGGCAATCACTAGGATCTATCTATGAAAAATCTCGAACTTAAACAAGGATAGAAGGACATACCTGAGCCATCGATCCTTTGATTATGCGATGAAAAAATGATCCTTTATAGTGTAGGGGTTTTCCACTCTTAGGACCAATTCCCTTCTCCCCTGCAAGGTACGAAATTTTGGAATGTTAAGACACTGATAAAACAGTCCACTATCAGCAGCAAAACAATATTAGTGCATTGGCATGGGCAGCATAAGATTGAAAAGGCAGACCTGATAAAAAGAAACTAAAAGGGAAGGAAAGGAGATTTGAAAAAAAAAAATGCATCCTAATTCTAACAAGTAATGACAACCCAAAACAAAAAGCATGGTTCTGACATACTTCGTTTATAAAAAAAAAAAAATCTTCTGACAGAAGCAATAAACAACTAAAATCTATTATCCATATACACAACATCCTAAATCCTAGGTCAAGATTGATTTCGCATTTTTGGATTTTTTAAGACAAAGGGGGCTTCATCGATAGAAACGAATGGGGGCTTCATCTTTATGTGTAGGAAACCAATTGAAAATGGAAAGAAAGGGCAGAGTAATTGAATGCAGAAGAGGTAATAGTACAACATAAAGCCCACACGACATATACCTGTACAGAGTGCACGGAAATTTTCAGCAGTCTTGGGAGCAACATCAGAGAAAAGCTGCAAGGTCACAGATCACAGAATGAATTAATGCAATATGCCAGTAGATGACAACAAAAAATCAGATGCTTCAGAAGAAAACAAAACAACAAGAACTTCAGCGTAACTGAACATTTAGAGTAGAATTGGTTCAAAGCATAAATTACCTCAAAAACCATCTTTTCAGTGGGATCTCCATCAATAGACACGTCCAAAAACACTAATGGGTTCTTCTTGCTCATTTTCTTTGCATTCAAGGATCTCAACACAAAGCAAGCATCAGCGATGATCTGACGGCACAGATGTTAGCTAAAGTACCCACAACCTATAATCGAAACGATAAAAACACAAATAAAACAAAAAATAAAGGTCCAAAATATATTTGGCTACAAACTACCAGTGATCCAGACAAGAAAACTTCACAGACAATTCAAACATCATAATACCGACAGTCAAAATAATTTAAGTACCTATGCCAAGAACAATTGTGCAAAATTATGGAGAACATGCATGTTTATAGCAATATGCTAGTCGAATAACACTTGACCAGGCTGTTAAAGAAAGAAAGATAGGAAGCCATTTCTAGTTCTCCATAGTTTCCAATGATACTTCCCCGATGCTATCTTGCATAATATTAACTGAACAACACCAAAATCACATTACAACTGGATTACTGGAAAACCATCTTTCATCACGATCTATCTCACTGACTGTCAATGAATTCATAGAATGGAAAAAGCATACCGCTTCAGCCATAAGCCCTTTTTATAGCCTTGACAACATCGCCATTAACAAATCACCTAGCAGCTGTTAATCACCCCTTCCTCACCTTCCCCAAGGTTCTAAAAGTCGTTAGGCGCTAGTCAGGCAGCCGGGCACCGCCTAGCGATGCAAAGTTCAACATTAGATCCTGAACTGGGTGCTGGGGTCTACTGGAAATAATTGTGTATCATAGTAAAATTACACCAAAGCCCCTTCTACTATATTACCATGACACTAAAGCCCTTAAATTTTGAAAAAATCACATTACCTGGCCAATTAATCTTCCGCCTAATCCCGCCTAGACACCTAATGCTGCCTAATCTGCCCAGCAGATTAATCCCGCCTAATGGCACCAAGATCACCTCCTAGACTTCTACACAAGGAGGCAGGGTAACGCCTGGCGCCGATTAATCGGCTGCCTAGGCCACCTTTTAGAACACTGACCTTCCCCCTAGTTATATGCAAGTACTCACATCATAATCTATGGTAAATGCTCACAAATTCAACTTATTCTATCCTTCTTCTATGGTGCCACCAACCCCAATGATCTTCGCATTTTGTCTGGAAACAAATTAATAAGGGATATCTTATGCCGTTATCTGTACTCAATGTGTGATACTTCTTCTTTTTTTTTGGGTGAACATGTGTGATACTTCTTTACCACATAAAAACTCAGGCTGAACTTACTTTTTTTATATTAAAAAAAATAGGCTGCATTAACTTTGATGAGTATCAGATGAGGAAGCAACAAATCCAAAGTTCCAGCTCCCATAATCCAAACCTTTAATTGTGGGAAACATCCACCTTAACCTTGTAAACTTTATAGAATATCCAATTCAAGATAAGTAATCCCTTTTATTCCCCCATGACAACAACTTTTACTAAAGAAATTACACGCAAAAAGCCATAGCCCATCATGCACTTCGTCATACGCGAAACATAAACTTCATACTCAACCTTCGAAAGTAAAAATTAAATCGAACCCCACAACCATCAAAACTGCGTCCAGACTGCCGAATAGCACATTCTAAAGCAAGAAATTCTGGAAGGATTAAAAAATGGCACTCCATAAACATAGGCATAAACCAGTTAGTATAACCATATTCAAAATGAAAAAATCAAGATGCTTTTCATGGACTTTTTAATGTGGGCTTTGATACATTCCGTTGTTTGTTGAGAGGGAGGAAAGGCTGAAAGTCCTCCCACACCAAAATGATTTCTGGGTTCCTGCCTGAGATAAATTCTGTGGACGATTCCCCTCCAAAGCGCCCAAAACAAATACCACCTGCTTTCAAAAGCTACCTCTAACGAGACTGGGACCTCGAAACTAGAGTCAGCGTGTTGTAAAGAAAATAAGAGGATCAAAACTGACGAACAGTTGAATTGCATATCTAACTACCCTATTCTCTGATCTTGGCTAGCATCCAGTCTTAGTTGGCTACACCCCTCGGGGTAAAACATACAGAAAGTCAAAAGTTACATCTAGCCACCAAGCAAGAAGAGTATAAATCCTTTTGCTTTAACCAGGGCATCAAGGTAAAGATCACGAGAAGTCATAAAGGAAAGACTTTCTACCTCTATCCTCAGCTCCTAGTCTAGAAACCACAAACCCTATCATATCTATATGTACTTGCATATGAAATCAATTCCAGAATATATACCCATAAAAAGATCTGACTGCATGGCACTAATCGCATCAAATCCCAAACCCTAAAACCCTAACTATTTTCTGTTTCCTACAAAAGGAAACCCTTCATCTGATCGTCAACGTGCATTACCGAAAAAAAAAAAAAAAGAAGAAGAAGAAGCAAAATCAGAATCGCGATTGATGTGATTATAAACCACCGAACAAAAAAAAAAAACCGAGATTCTGGGGAAAAATCAAAACTGAATACGTAGATGCGTGAATTGTATAAAGCAATCGACAGACCGTGTGAATCGAACAGATATCTGTTATGTGAAAACGCGTGTGTGTGTGTGAATTCTCGAACATAAACCCTAGTTCGTACCTGATAGAAGATGCAGCAAGAATTGCTGCTGCTCTCTCCTCCACAGAAATATGACAAAAGACAAGTGCGTATGAGTGGGCAAGAAAACCTAGCTAGTTCTACTTGCATGCGTCTTTACTGAAATAACCCTTCCTTTGGCCTGTAATAACTCGATTTGCCCTGTGATTGTTGGAAATGACTACACTGGCCCCTTGGTAAAATTCGGTTTTCCATTGTTTTTCTTTGGGTGACAAATCTTTGATTTCACTAAAAAAAAAATCTTCATTTGATAAAATTAACCAGTGATTTTAGCAAATATTATCAGATTTTATCATTTGGAAAACTGACTCTAAGTAATAAATTAAGTTTGTTTGTAAAGACCCATAAAATTTTAAAAGAACCTTTCAAAAATTAAATTGGGGATTTGTGTCATTGCATTTAAGCGTCTAAATGAGGAGTTAATGTGAGAAATTGATTGACTTTGGACTTGTTTGTAGCATTTTGGTAGTTAAGGGGTGTGAGGTGTATTTGGCACTTTATAAACAAGTTGGGAGTGAAAAAATTCATCTCTCTCCCTCCTCTCCAATAGCCCGTCCTCTCCCTCTCCGTTTCTCTCTAAAATTTCTTCCTCCCTCAACAAAATCAACCATACCCACTTGAAATCTATACAAATCCAACCTAGATCATTCCTCACGTCTTTTGGACCAGGGATTCACATGCAAAAGCTTGGGGGAAGCAATCTTGTTGGGTTTCGGTTTGGGGGAGCTAGGATTTTGATTCAAGGCTTAATTAGAACTCAAATCTTTGAGGTAGGGATCTCCTCTCTCTTCCTAAGTGTTTATGTGTAGATTGATGCACATTTTCGGTTTGATTTATACCCTTTGTAATATTTTGGATGAAATTCCAAAAATTTGAGTTTTCTGCAGTTTTTGCGATGTTGACTAAGCATGGGGCGCAAATGATGGCTAGCTCACGCGGTAGAGTTCTTGTATACCTCACACCGCATCCCGGGATTGAATCTCATTCCCCTCTCCCCCATGTAATAGATTAAGAATGACGAATAATAATAAATAAATAAAAAGACTAAACACGGGTCGGGTTGGGCCGGTTTTGTAGGCTTCGGGTCGGGTTAGAATTAGTTAGGTTGTAAAAAAAAAAAATGGGAACCTCCAAACAAGCCTAGAACCCGATCGGATCGGGTATGTCAAGTTGTGGTTCGGGTCAATCGGTTTGAGCTATTGCTTAAATGGGCATTTTAAATTGGGCTTTCCAAATATTCCAATTGGGTCAATGGAATATTTTTAAGGGCCATTTAGCCAAAAATCCAAAATATTTAACATTTTTAAAGGGAAAGACGATAAACTTTTGCAATCGAACATAAAAACAAAAAACATTTGACATTTTTAAAAGGAAGGACAAGGAATTTTGCAATCGAACATAAAGACCAAAAAAAAATAGTGGAATGTCACTAATTTTTAAAAGTTTTAATTTCGTACATAAAATTCAAAAAAATCACCACCCCACCTCTGGCCAACCACTTCCAGCAACCAAAAAAAATTGTGAAATGTCACTAATTTTTAAAAATTTTAATTTCGAACATAAAATTCGAAAAAAATCACCACCCCACCTCCGGCCAACCATCACCCCCACCTCTGCTCGACTACTTTTGGTGACCAAAAATATTAGCGAAATGTCACTAATTTTTAAAAATTCTAATTTCGAACATAAAATTAAAAAAGATCACCACCTCACCTCCGGCTGACCACCACTCGACCTTTGGCCAACCATTTCCGGCGACCAAAAATATTAGTGAAATGTCACTAATTTTTAAAAATTCTAATTCGAACATAAAATTAAAAAAAAAAAAATCACCACCCCACCTAAAGCCGACCACTCCATCACCCACCTCAAGCCAACCACTTTTGGCGACCAAAAAACGTTACCAAACAGCCCTTAAAGTATGAATTTGCTATTTTAGTTGTAGTTTTTATTTTTACTCGAGATCGATGCTACAGTAAGATCTTACATACATTAGAGTAACCTTGTTTCTCACTATCAATATTTGGTTATCTATAGCTTTGTATACAAAAAGGAACACATATTATAATATTGCAGAAGCCAAGAGAGGAGAGAGAGGATCCAATTCTTTTATAGAGAGAGAGAGAGAGTCTCACTTTTAGGGAGTGAGGGTATTTGTGACCAAAATAAAGGGAAAGTGGGTGTATTTTATCCTTTTATTAAATCATAATTACAAGGAAAATTTATCGAAATGGTCCCTGTAGTTTAACCCCAGTCTTGATTTCGTCCTCCACCTTTCAATTTCACTCTAACGAACCATGTAGTTTTAATTTTGGTCGAATTGAGTTCAAAAGTTAACTTCCGTTAGCAAACTTAACGGAAAATCCCAATTTGGGAGTTTTTTGGAGAGGTAGAACAGACATTTTGCCCTCCCTCTTGTCCAATAACAAACCCTAACTCCTCCTACCCCTTTTTAACCCTTTGCAAATCTCAAAAAAAATAAAAAAATCCACCAAAAATATAAAATTGAGGGGCAAAAGAACTTAATCTCACATTAAATTAAACCCAAAGGAAAATGGGCAAAATCACAAAATCATCAAATCAAAAAAACTTAATCTTACATCAAAATAATAACCGAAAAAGCCTCAAAATGCATCACTTCCACTGGAAGAAACCCCGCAATTGGCAATCACGATGATGACGATGTGCTCCTTCATGCTAAATGGACCCGAGTTCAAGCTGAATGGACCACCAGGGCAACTTCCTCAACTAGGCACCTGTCATGGTCCGCCATGTGCCCATTGGGTTTCTTGGCGTCGGGTTTGGATGCCATTTTGGGGCACCGGTGAGAGTGGTGGAGGTTCAATTTCCTCTCAATTTTATGAATTTTTTTTTTTTTTGAGATTTGCAGAGGGTAAAAAAGGGGGTATGAGGAGTTAGGGTTTGTTATTGGGAAAGAGTGAGGGAAAAATGTCTGTTCTACCCCTCAAAAAACTCCCAAATTTGGGATTTCCGTTAAGTTTGCTAACATCAGTTAACTTTTGGACTCAATTCGACCAAAATTGAAACTACAGGGTTCGTTAGAGTGAAATTGAAAGGTGGGGGACGAAATTGAGATTGGGGTTAAATCAGAGGGACCATGTCGATAAATTTCCCTAATTACAAATAATGTCTATATGTTTGATTGTAAAAGTTCGTTGTCCTTCCCTTCAAATTGGCAAATTGGTGTGTATTTATGACTAATTATTCCTATTTTTTTAATGTTTAGAGACTGGGTATTTTTTTAAAATAGCTCTAAAATGAGCCCATTATTTTTTGGACTTCCACAAACAATATTCAAAGAAGCCCAATAAGTAAGAAATACATGTCCAACAAGGCAACAATAAATAATTTCTAAAAATTGAAGCGCAATAATCCATAAAAATAAAAACTTAGTTCATCCAAAAACAAATTGAATCCTGATTCCTGTGTAATGCATTCCACCACCAGTTCATCCCAAAAAGGCATTTCATTCTCCAACGATCAATGTTCAAATAAATAAACTAGCAATGCAAACTTCAGAAGCTAGAGCGTCATACTCAGTACTTAATACTTAGACCACCAGACATGTCGCGCCCTCAATTTTCAACATAAATAAACGAACATTTCTTGACAGAATAATTCCATAATTCCATACATAATAAACATTCAAAAGTCATCTCACAATGTCCAATGTTCATAACGGATAACGAGCCTAAATAAGGTACCCATGTCCCATGAGAAAATATGTTCCAAGTAGTTAAAGTTATTACATTTGCCCAAGGTCAAAAAAGAAAAAATAATAAATTTACAAGTTCATCTTTTTAAAAATATAATATAAAAGATGATCAAATAACTCTTCATGATATGTCTTTCATCCATGCACATGCACCGCACGGCAATCAACTCATGCTTTGTGTTGAGTACCTAAAATTATTAGGGTGAGCTACACTAGCGCAGTAGGAATTCCTCTGGAAACTCTAAATGCCTATGAAATGAAATGAGCATGATAGAAATGAGGTAATCTAAACCAACCAACAATTGAGCAACATTGAGATACAAGCTGAGTGAGAGATCAAGTGTCATCATTTTCATAAATCCCCATTTCATTCATGAAATTCTCTTTGTCAAAATCTCAAGTGTCCAAGTACACTTATCACCCGTTTCCATCTTTCATATCAAATCATTGTTATCCATGTTTACGAAACTGGGAATTTTTGGTCTCGTAACCCCTATGAGTATTTTGGTCCTTGTTACCCCTGCCGAGCATTCAAGATATCTCCCTAGGACCTCGTAGCCCTTTGCCGAGATTCTTGGGCCTAGTATGTCGAGATTCGCGGGCTTCGTAACCCATGCTTAGGGTTGCAGCGAATGGTGACCCTAGTAACTATTTCAAATTACCCTAGTAACCATTTCTCTTTCAAATTACCAAGTGCCCCTCAAGTATCCCTCAAGTGCCCCTTTCAAAACATAATCCATTTCATTTAAGAACATATCAATTGTCCATTGTGTTGCGTTATCACGTGTCATGTTCATGGGGGTAGGCATCATTGTCATTGAATTCGAGGAATAACGAGTTACATAGACAATGGATCAGAAATAAGTGTTTCAATCAAGTAACGAAGTATAAACAATGGGTATTTCAAGTACACGATCAAATAACTCAAACGGATGCCAAGGGAGGGTCAAACAAAGTTCGATTTCACTAAATAGGATTTTGGTAAGTTACTAGAAAATCCCGTCCCGTCCGGACGGCTTGATTCCCGTCCGGATGGATGGGACAGATTGAGGGGTAAAAAACTGGGTATGATAGATTTTCACAAATGCGGTTATACACGTAATTTAGATTTTGAATTGATGTCCACGTGTCCGTAGTTAGAGAAATACTATGACCTTGTAGGACTTTCTTCAACTTATCATTCTCTTTATTAAAAATCTTGATGACATCTTTAGCAACGGTAACACGAGAAGGGGTAGTATTAAACTTGGGATGCAATACATTGCAAAAATTTTGAAAATCAATTCCTTCTACGAAACTAAAGGGCAATTCATCAATCATTACCATCTTAACAAGAGCACTTCTAGCAGCTCCTACAGAAAAACTAGTTGCAACAAGATCAAAACCTTCTTTTCCATTCTTTTTAGGTTGAAAATTCAAACTTTGTTGACCATCCATAGGTTTTCTCTCGTAAGGATATCTTTTGCAAGCAAGCATATGACTCCTCAAAGTACTTACCCTATGAATTTTAAGATCAACCATATATTTCTTATGGCAATACTCACATTCAGTTGTTGAATCCCTATCCTCGATATCTTTAGCTTGAATGTCAAAATGATCTCATACATCGGATGCTTGTCTATTAGTACCCTGGTTACTGGCCTTAGCCTTTCTATTGGAAAATTTTCTAGGGACAATAGAAGTTTCTCCACCATGAATAACTTCACTCATCAACTTTGTCGGAACCAACAGGGTCCATAACCTGATCTAAAGAAAATAATCCCAAGCAAAAATGAATCTAATAAATAGAAACAAACCAAACTTAGTATTTAGTAATATAGTTTCTCCAAAATTCAAAATGCAGTAATATGATTAGCAAGACAGCAAGAAAG
Source organism: Vaccinium darrowii (assembly GCA_020921065.1). NCBI lineage: Eukaryota > Viridiplantae > Streptophyta > Magnoliopsida > Ericales > Ericaceae > Vaccinium > Vaccinium darrowii. The sequence goes on from CM037155.1 coordinate 24,140,517, forward strand.
CAAACTCAGAAATACCAAGCAAACCCATCCTAATTAACAAAAAAAGACCAAATAAAAAACACTATCCTCATAATATTCATTGGCAAACATACTGATTTCAAGATACAAGACACAAGCTTATTGATTTAAAGCCAAATAAAAAACACTATCCTTATAATATTCACAAACAAACATATTGATTTCAAGCCTACTGATTTCAAGATACGAGCATACTGATTTCAAGCCAAATAAAAAATAATATTGAGAACACATACGAAAGGATAATATCAAGATACAAGCATAATGATTTCAAGACCAGATCTTGCAAAAAATTTGAGATTTTAAGCCTACTAACCATATTCTATTCATGACACAACTACACATATGAAAGGAAAATACAAGCTTCAAGAAAAGTAGATGTTGCAAAAAAAAAATAGAGATTAAGAATCAACTTACACGTTCTTTTCGTTAGATGGCGATTGACTTCACGTCGTTCGAAAAGAGAGAGAGAGACTTGCTTGCAATTTCGCTCCTTTCAACAATCATATTCATGATTTTCACCCGAATGGCATCCACCAAGTTCCTTACGGGTAGGTAGTGCTGGAAAGTGCACAGTGCTCCAATGTTCAACGGGGAGATTCTTAAGGAAATCAGTCACTCTAGGACCGCCCTCAGCCACCATCTTATAAATGTAATTGTGGAACAACTCCACGGTAGGGGCATGAACACTCTATAGCAGCAAAAATACCAACGACTCTCTATAAGTAGCGGGAATCCCACACAGATGGTATCTCAAGTTGAATGTTAAATGGAATAGACAACATCCATGAGGAGAGTTTGGAAAGTCCGTCTTCATTGCCTCCAACAATCCAAGGTTTTGATTGGAAACAAAAGTGATCCTCCTTTCCTGATCGAGTATGGAATTCAACTGTTGTATGAACCATAGCCAATTATCACGATTTTTTGAATCAACGATAGCAAAACACAACAGGAAAATATCTACAAAAAAAAGTAAAAGAAAAAAAGGTTGTGTTAGTACATGTTACATACCACAGAGCCATATAAATGTTCGGCGAAATCAGAGAAAAAACAATTGCTATTGTGTTAAAGTGAATCAGTTGATAAATAAGTTTTAAAGCGAGATTACTTCATTTTTTGAAGAACAATGGATCATGGTTACTTTACATACAACCTGTAAATTATCGAATCAGTCAATACGGGAAATTATCAAACCATGATTACAATATGACACTACCATTAGTCAATATGGAGGATGATCAAACCATATTCACCAGAAAATGATCAAACCATTTATTCAAGGACGATGCTTCCATGTCGTCCCCCCCCCCCCCAATTTGGGTACACCATATCCCCCCACCTTTGAACCGTTGGATCTTGTCAAAACCATCTTAGCTCTTGATTAAAATCTATTATTTTACTTGACACCCCTTGAATCGGTTACCCCATCAGTTAAAAAAAAAACTAACCAAATGACATAACCCTGGTCAAAGCATTTGTTTCCTCTGCCCCCCCTCCTCATAGGTACAAAGACGACCAATCTCCCTCTCCCTCAAAGGCTCAAATCGAAACCAGGGTTCTCTCTCTCTCTCTCTCTCTCTCTCTTCTCTCTCCAAAATGGATCAGAAAATCTCACTCACCCTCTTGCTTTATGTAAGGACCCGTATTATTTTTTTTTATAACACTTTTTCCAGAATAATGTTGGGTAAATGTGAGGAATTAAATTTTGACTTTAGGGGTTGATTAGGGAGCTTTCAAATGCACTTGGGTGTGTTTAAAACACATTAGAAAGTTTAGGGGTGTAAGTATAAGAGGTAGGGGGTATATAACACTTGTTCTCTTGCATTTTTTTCAAAAAATTTCCAGAGCACTGCCCTCTCTCTCTCTGCCGACAACCTCTCTCTCTCTTCTCCTCCATTTTTTCTTCTTTCAAGCTCACCTCTTGCCTTTCCCACTCAACCCCTTCAAAAACCAAGGTCATATTCACGTTCTACGCACCGTGGGGAGTTCGGGTCACCTTGGAATCACACCGGGAGCACCAATTTCGGGTTTGTGGGAAATCCAAGCTTAGGGCTTCATTCACCCACATTTTTCAAGCAAATCTTTGAGGTAGGGGAACAATTTTCTACTCTCTCTAGTTATATGTTGGTGATTTATTGCACATACATGGATTTTAGCTTCTATTTCATTGGATTTCATGTTTTCCCCAAATTGGGGTGGGTTTCTCACTTGATTTCTTGATCTACTCTTTGGCTTATCATTTGATGAAATTGGGGGTGAAATTGACTTCCCTCCATGTCCAATTGTTGCCTTGCACTTCCAATTTGAGCATTTGCTATCCTTAGTGTGATTGGGTTGAAATTCCACACCCTTAAGGTGAAAATCTGCTCTGTGTACTGTTCATGCTGCTGCCTCTGTAAAATTCAGCGACTGCCCCTGTTTCTAGGTGGTCTCGGTCACCCTTTTTATGTCCGTTTGATCCCCGATCGCTTGTACTTTGATAAAACCGCCTTTTGGCACCACTTTCGGACGTATTTAACCCGAGAACTTTGGTTTTATAAGCAAATGAGTCGTTTTACATTCCATGAGAGTTTAATGGTTTTTTTTTTTTGAAAGTTCGGATGTGTGTGTGCGTAACGAATTTTAATGAAAGATGCGGAAAATGAAGTGAAGTTTTGAAAGATGGACTACTTATAGAAGTTTTGATGAAATGTTTGGGGAATGATGAGATATTATTAAATCGATACCTTCGTTGGATAAAAAGTATTTGATAAAGGCTCGCGGGGCCTATGGAACCCGGCAGAGGCACGCGGGGCCTACGGAACCCGGCAGAGGCACGCGGGGCCTATGGAACCCGGCAGAGGGATTAAATCCCTAGCACTTTATAAATTTGATGATTTTCTTCAACAAAAGAAACGAGAAACAAAGTTTTGGTCTATCCCTAACATTTCGTCGGAACTTGTTATACAAACTTAATTTTGACTTGGGTGATGAGCTTGGGTGTTGGGGTGGATCCTTGGAACTGCTTGAGTACGTCGAAATTTCCTAAGTTCTCTTCCATGCCTTAGCCCCGTGAACCCATACATGAGCCCTCATTTGACATGTCTAGCTCTCATGTGCATGCATCATATTCATATGGCTAGCGCTAGTAGATTAGTTCTCCTACGAGCTAGTGTGCTCACCCTATCATTTTCAGGTACTCAGCTTGACCGTGCATAGTGTGGAGTGCATGACATGGATGAAGAGCATACCGGCATGGAGTTATTTTATTCATCTTTTTGCATCAAACCTTTCTTTTGGGAAGATGATATTGTAACTCTAATCTTTTCTTATCTTTTGACTACGGATTTGTAATAACTTTGAGATTTGATTTCACCTTTGGGGCAAGGGTGCCCAAACATTTAAAGCCATTGGGCTAGGGTCGTGTTTTAGTTGATGAAAATCTTTATCTTTTAACTTATTTATTGTATGAGATCTTTTTTTTTTATGTTTTGTAAAAATGAGGGCGTGACACTTTATCTGTACCACCTGAACTAGGGTTCTCTCTCTCTCTCTCTCTCTCTCTCTCTCTCTCTCTCTCTCTCTCTCTCTCTCTCTCTCTCTCTCTCTCTCTCTCTCTCTGCGAAAGGAAAATAGGCGAGCGACTAAGCTAGGCTACGATTTGAGCTGACCAAAACCCAGCCAACATCGCCGAGAAGATCTGCTTCGACTGGTATGTGCAATTTCATCCCCTTGTTGGTAGCTCATTGACATGGTTTTTGGTAAAATTGGATTACGGGTATGTGCAATTTGATGTGCTTCGACTGGTTATGTGCAATAGGGTTTTGTTTGTGAGAAAAATTAAATAGTACTCTGTTACAGGTATGTGCAATTTGATGTGCTTCGACTGGTTATGTGCAATAGGGTTTTGTTTCCTGGAAAAAAAATTAAATAGAACTTTGTTACAAGTATGTGCAATTTGATGTTCTTCGACTGGTTATGTGCAATAGGATTTTGTTTGTGAAAAAAATTAAGTAGAACTCCGTTGATTACTTAATGTTAGAAGTCTGTTGCACCCAATTTCATGCATTTCCCCTTGAAAAAATAGCCAATATGCCATTTTTCCTAGGCTGTTAGAGATGCCTGAGTGGCAATGGAGCTTAACTTGGGTGCTTTCATACTATACAAGCACACAAAATAAACAGTAAATCAATCTAAAACTGGGAATTCCAAGGGAATTTGATGTGGTGGTTTTTTTTTATCTAACCAGCCAACTTGGTGGGATGACTCCATGTATTATGGTTGTGTTATTTTTTCTATTACAAGTCAATTAGCAATTAATCTTAGTGTTTGTAGTTGGAAAGTGTACGAGTACTCTTAGGCACTTTGTTATACTACTTTTTCTTTCGTACAATAGACTAACGTTGTAAAGATGCTTCAAGTGTTTCATGATTCCTTCTAATCTAAGCATGTTGTATGCTATGTGAATTCACGTTTACTATGTGGGTGGTTGGACTTAAATCCTTGCAAAGGAGATGGTTTATGAATTGCATTCTATATTGGTTTAGTTGATTCTTTAACGGTAATTGATTTACATTCAATTTTTATTTTTCTCTCCTATAAAGCTTATGGCCTGAATTGAATCTTGCACAATTCTGCGTAATTTTTCTTAGATATTGACAAATTTATGTAATTTGGATACAGGTGGGAATGCATTAGTCAAAATACTCGATAATAGAAGCAGTCTCGACAGTTTTGTATGCTTGGTTAAGATTTGGATTGGATTCGTCAAGAAGTTTGCAAAGCTAATGTTTTAATTATGCAACCAGTTACTGACACTTGATAATAGGAGCAGTCTGGACAGTTTTGTGTGCTTGGTTACTAGATTCATTAGTAGTAAGTGCCTTCAGGACAGGCATGGGGAAGCTGATGTTTTAATTATGCAACCAGCTTATGTGTTCCGTGCTATCAAGCATGGACAATTTCTAGGAATCCCGCTTGGTTTCATTGGTCGTTGTAGAGTGTTTTTTACTTGAATTGTTAGCTGAAATTGGTTGGATGGTACATGTTCAAATCATATTCAATAAGAAGAAATTCTAGAAGTGGAGTTTGTTTGAGACAAAGGTTAAAATGGAGACCGATACTTTATTTAGATTGTGTTCCATCATACAAGGTGAAGATGATGGTTTATTTGTGAAGCCAATTTGTTTGGGCAATTAATGTCATTAGTTGTGAATCAAAACTATATTATGCTCACCTTTGCCTTTAGTTATTTTACTCAACTCTATATTTTCTCTTTAGAAAAATGTTATTTATAGTGATGAATAGCAAAAACATAATTCATCAAGTTCAATACAAATTACGACGATGCGCCGTGCCTTTATGCACGGGCAATCCCGCGTATATATATAAGATAGGAAGATTAAATTTTCAAGAATGACGAATGACAAAAAAAAAAAAAAAAAGCTCACAAGAATGTAAAAGTATCACTTAAATATGACTCTTCTTTCACTTTTACTTTCACTTTTAACTGCTAAAAGTAGTAATTATAGTAGCATAATAATGGGTACACCATTTGAAGCAAAAAAAATATACACCGTGTTGTTTTCGATCCATTTTGAGATTCTATACAAATAATCGGACCCAATCAACTTATCCATTTTGGGATTCTATACAAAGAACTGAAAGTCTCTACCGATAGCCAATTGAGCTGATTTTTTTTTCAGGAATTCTTAGAAAACTATTTTAAACAAATTGAACGGCTTCGATTATTTGTGTGAAATCCTAAGGTGTACTCCACACAACATGGTGTGCACCAAATGGTGTACCCATAGTTTTATTTTTAAGGGACTGACCAAAACCCAATTAAATAAGATAAAGGTCAAAAAAGACAGAACAGAAAGTCGAGGTAGAAAACAGAATATGGATAGTAGTACATTATGACTTATTTTCCAATTAAAATATGTCGATGTTGTTTATAATGTAGGAAATATGGATAGTGGTTCCAATGGCAAGGGTTTGATGAGAGAATCGTAGGATCATGAATCCGAATTCGAGTCTTCCCCTAGGATGCTAGATACTACGCACACAATTTTGGATAGCGATGTTGATGGGAAAAGTGAATGGGAAGGTTTGGTTGGATGTGGTATTCATAGTTATAGTTTACTGAAGGACCCCGAGTTTAAAGAAATGAAATTTGTGTCTGAAGAGAAGGCCCATAATTTTTACAATGCATATGCCAAGGCAAAGGGTTTTAGTATTCGGAAATCTAGAAGTAAACCATTGAAAGTCAATGATCTTAAAGTAAGGTATTGGTCCTGGGTTTGTTCAAAGGAAGGGAAAAGAGATAACAAACACTTACAGTTGGATAATCGGACAAGACGTCATAGACCTGAAAGTAGAAGTGGTTGTGGTGCCTAAATTTCATGTTCGTTATGTGAATGCAATTGAAAAGTACATTGTTACGTGCTTTTAGAGTGCACACATCCATAGCTTGGCAGCCTCGCATTGTGTTCCCTTTCTGCGATCGCATAGATGTATAAAGAGAGCCGACAAAGCTCAGACAATGACAATGTAAAAGGTTGGTATGAAGTAGTGGTTAAATTATGGACTATATGATATGTTAGTTTGGGGGTTTCCATAATGTGGGGTTGTAGACACCCCAATTTTGATAATTTGTGCATCCCCAATGATGAAAAGAAACGCGCGAAATATACCTCGGAACGATTGCTTAAGTTAGATGGATCAAAAGAGCCAAAAATCCAAAACCCACCTGAACTGGAAGGCCCAAAACCCATGAACGTACGGCTTGAAATTCTTTTTACACCGTGCGGTGTCACTATGTGCACCGTACGGCATACCTTTGACGCCGTACGGCGTTCCTTGTCCCATCAACAGGATTCCCGGGTTCCTCCAGCAGCTCAGAAACAATCATGATATTCGCAAATGATGCTATTCACTAACGAGCGCGAATCATCCAAATGATGGAATCGTTCAAAACTCCATCTATATAAGACGTGAAATCGAAGGCCGACGGGGGAATTTCTCGAGTTCTCGAAAAAATTACTCTCAGAAAGTAAGAACTTCTCGTCCCTTATTACGCTGTCAAAATCATCCTCAAACTCCAGATATATAACCTTATAACCGTCATTCCCAGCCTCCAAACCAATCCATTACGAAGATTTCGTCATAATCGGGCAAACCCGAGGTATATATTCGTGTTCAAATCGTGGTAACCTTCTGAGGGGAGCCTCTACTGGGCTCGAGGAGAGCTCTGTAGCTCTTCCTCGAGTCCAAACAGAGATATCTCAACAAAATTCAAACCTCTTGGGTAAGTACCGTGCGACATCGCCCATTGTCGCAGGATGCCGTCCCTAAAACGAGGTACATCCATTCATTCGAAAACATTTTCAAAACCTACTGTGATTGATCAACAATGAGTTTTTTTTTTAACGAAAATAAAGCTTGTTTTCAATCGAGGGCAATCTGGACTTTTTTTGAAAATCATAACTCACAGAGATGTCGTACGGCATCCCTTACATACCGTGCGGTGTCATTTTATACACCGTGCGGTATCTCTGGAAAAACATTTTGGGTGCTCTGTTTTCTAAAAAAATCGATGCTTTGTTTTTGATAAAAACCAGTGGGTCTAATTGCAATTTACCCTCCTCCACTTTCTATTTTCACGTTTATCTCCCCTTTCTAGTTAATTTCCTCGCATTTAGATACCGGATTATGTGTTGTTTAACTTATCGTCATTATTGATTTCCGTTAAATTTATTATTTCATGATATGCTGTTCATGTGATATAAAGTTTTTCAATAAAACATTTTCAAGGAATAATCCCACAAAGATTTAGTAAAGACCGGAAACTTCCGGTCACGCAGTGTGCATTTTTGAAACAAAACCTTCCCCGCGGGTAACCTGGCTTCCGAACCCAAATCTCTATTTTTCGCAGATCAAACCCTTTTTCAGCGGCACAAGAGTCATTATTATTTTTTTTAAAACGGTTTCTCGGGTACCTAACATTTTCCAGAAATTAAACCCCGGGTGGCGACTCTAAATTTTTCCTTTTTCCCGAATCGCCCCTTTTTGACAAATACAACCAAAACAGGTGGATATGCCCGCCAAATCGAGCGTCCACAAGGGTATATTGATAAAGATCTTCGCAACAAATTAGATAGGGGTCGTAAGAACGAAATTAAAGATGGGGACGTTGAGGGTGCGTTGGGTTACTTGTCTGCTAAGGTAAAAAATGATCCGAACTTTTTTTTTTCAAATACACCGTTGATGACAACAACCGGTTGGAGGCATTATTTTGGCCAGATGGTAGGTCTCGGATGGATTATTCCGCATTCAAAGATGTGTTAGTGTTTGGCACGACGTATTGAACTAATGCTTACAAGAACCCTTGGTCATACTTGCGGGTGTCAGTAATCAGTTTAAGACGATCATATTTGATTGTGCATTGTTGGCAAGTGAGATGGAGGAGACGTATAATCGGGTTCTTAATGTGTTTCTGGAGGCTATGGATGGTAAACGACCCATATCTGTTATGACAGATGGTGACTTGGCAATGCGCAACACAATTAGAATCATATTACCAAATGCGAGGCACTGGCTATATAAGTGGCATTTAGAGCGAAATGCCTGTACAAATGTTCGTAAATTCGGTTTCGTATCTGATTTTACAAGTTTGATGCTGATGGAATGTGAAGAACAAGAATTTGAAGACTTTTGGGCTGATATGATAGCACACTACGTCCTATAGATGAACAGTTGGGTCATGGAGATTTACAAGAAGCGCGAAAGATGGGCTGAGGCATATCTCCTTTGCCAATTTTTTGCCAGTATAAGAAGCACTCAACGTTGTGAAGGTATGAACAGTTATTTGAATCAGTTCTTAAAAGTGAGGTGAAGACTATATGAATTTGTCGAGCAGTTTGATCGTGCTTTTAATAGGATGCGAGCTGCTAATGCAAAGGCTGAGATAGAAACAGAGCAAGTGCACCCAGTCTTAATAACGCAATTGAAAAGTCTAGAGAAGCACGCGAGCCAAGTGTACACTCAATACATGTTCAAGCTGTTTTAGGAAGAAATAGTACGCGAAGGTTCATTGGTTGTGGCAAATTGCGTTGATGAGGGGGATCGGTGTTTATACTACATGGAGTATTACTCACATTCAGAATTTAAGTGGACTAGTTGAGTATTATCCAAATGATAACAGCATCAAATGTTGTTACTTGATGTATGAGTCATTTGGTCTCCCATGTTGCCACATGATTGCGGTAATGAAATATGAACACCTTTTGGCCATTCTTGCGTGTTTAATAATGCAAAGATGGACAAGGCGGGCTCAACCGGAGTGACGACAACCTAATGTTGGCCAAATTTCTCACACTTTAACTCGTACAACTCGATATGGGATTTTGAGTTCGGATTACAATTTGATGTCGTTCTATGCATCACACGAGGAAGAATCATTTCAACATACTAGGCAAGTGGGAGAACAAATGACCTCCTGGATGAGGAAGCGCTGAGAGATGAGAAACAATGGGTCTAAGAATGAGGTGGGTAAAACAAGTGGTGTAGCTAGTAAATTTGGCGTTGCAGATTCTATCGTAATGAAGCTGAAAGGCAGGCTTGCGCACAACTCTACAGTCCGAAAACCGCGGGCACCCAGGAAATGCAATCATTGCAAATGCATTAGCCACGGCAAGCGAACATGTTCAAAGTTGTCATCAAACAAGTAATTTATTTAATTTTCGAAGAATAAATATATTTCATTAGCTCTTACTTAGTGAAGAGTATAAGTAATGTCATTATTGATTGATTATTTCTTGGTTATTTGTAGTATTTTGTATTAAGCATGTTCGTCCTTCGTTAAAGTAATTACTTAATTGTTTTAAGTAATTGATGCATGACGTGTTTGTATGTAAATATGCAGGTGATATTTGTTACTTGCAAATCAGTGTTAAAAGTTCGTGATTTGGGCCTAGGCGTGATATCTATAGAACCTTGTAGCGTAGCCCATAAAATTTAGCATAAATAATTTATTTTACAATCTTTTTCGTGTTATTTGCTCTAAACATCAATTTTCTATTTCAAATTTAATTTGAATTTTCCATTCGTTATCACAACTCATAACGTTTAATCTGTTTTATTTTTTTTCATAAAAATAAAAAATTGACTTTGTTGAAGCTTGTTCTCTCTCTGCCGTGGAAGGGGATTACACATCACACATGTAAATATGTCAATCGTCGAAGGGAAGAACCCGACATTTTTTAATTTTGGGGTTCCATTCATTTTGAATCCATTTTCAAAATAACTCCACCTATATAAATACATGTTAATATGGGTTAAACCCATATGAACCCGAATAACAATATAGATGGGTTGGGTTAGGTTATTATCCGAACTCTAAATAATTTTTTTTAAAAATAACAAAAATATGTCCAAAAAATATCGCCTTTTGATTTATTTTGGACACAAAAATCTCTCCAAAAAACGTTGTGCTTCACCATACCACATCTTGGTCTTGCAAAAGTACATATTTTGTGTCAGCCAAGTATTCCCACCCAATTTTCCTACTTTATTGTATTTCTCAAAATTTCAATTGGATAAGACCAAACATTAATTTAAAATTTTCAATTGGATACCCAACATTCTCATCCCCAACCCCCAGCCAAATAGTCCCACCTAATTTTCCCACCCACCTTCAAGCTCTCTACTTAAATCCAATCCGCCATTCAATCGATTAGCCAATCCATTGGGCCTATATAAGAAGCACACATCCCCCTTGTCAATATCAATATCTAACCAACACGCACACACAGTGTAAGAAATGAGAAAAAAAATCCAAGCTTCCTCTCTTTGTCTTTGTCTCTATATCTGTTTGAGACATCCACCAACATGCTTCTCCTCAAGTTCTACGAAGGTGATGAGAGTATCAGCAGACTTTTGGATGTAATTCGTAAATTACGAGAGGCTAGAGTATGTATTAATACCCTTTTCTTTATGTTTACTTACCTTTGGAAACACATACCGTATTGCTCCTAACTTGTTTCAAACATTTTATAGGGGTGAAGCTGTTCACAGCCGGTTAGACTATGAACATTTAATTCCTCAGGAGACTCCTCATATATACAAAATTGATACATTTTTTTGCCGCTCTTCCAAGTAGCTGGGTCTGGGTCTGTTTCATGCGCTCGGTTACTCCACAATTTATTTTTTAACTTGTAATTGATTGTAATTTAGTTGTTTGGAGGAGAAAAGTAAATATTCTGTTATGAAAGGAAATTATCCATTTTAAGGAAATAAAAATTCGCTAAAAATGGACATAACAATCGTGAAACTAATGTACTGACTCCCTCTGTATAAATCTGACCTGGGTCTGGGTCTGTTTCATGTGCTCGGTTACTCCACAATTTATTTTTTAACTTGTAATTGATTGTAATTTTGTTGTTTGGAGGAGAAAAGTAAATATTCTGTTATGAAAGGAAATTATCCATTTTAAGGAAATAAAAATTCGCTAAAAATGGACATAACAATCGTGAAACTAATGTACTGACTCCCTCTGTATAAATCTGACCTGAAAGGCCAATGTTGATGGGAAAAATTCCACACCCATGGTGCGTATCAACAGCACAAATAAAAACATTTGTCAAATAAGAGAAAAAAAGCCACTATTTTACACTAATTCCAGAAATATAGTACTTAAAAATATATAAAAGTTCGAGATAAGTCACACAAGATCAAAAGATAGGGGTTACAAAACGGATAGTCAGATGCCACATGCTAGTGACAACTACAAAAATAGTAGAAAAGCTAACGAAGAATGAAATTTTAATTCTAGTAGTGAATTATACACTACTACCCCATACTCCACCATTACTCATCACCGTTCTACTACCGCACATTGCACCACTACTCATCACCATCCTCGTCATCATCATCCGCTTCCTCCTCCGCAGTCTCATCACCCTCTGTGGGCTTATAGGGGTCCTTAGTCAATGTCCCCACTTTCTCCATAAGCCACTTCAACCACCGTTTCATCTTTGAATTATCCCTCTCGAGGCGGTGGAGACGCCTGTCCAGTCAGGGTTGCTGTGGAACAATTGAATCATGGCCCTTGGCAGTACACTTGGAGGAGGTAGCCGTTGCATGCCACGGTGGTTGGGTCATTGCCTTGCTCTTTTTCTCCGATGAGGCGTTGATGGCTTGACGGCATCCATGGTGTCCCAATGTATCTCCCTTTTCAGGTTGACCTTGGCATTTTCACACAACGTCGTAATCATGGCGGGAAAGGGGATGTTTGCATTTGACAGGCCCTTACTCTAGGACTCAACCATTACATCCCAAATCCACTCCGCCCAATCCACCTTGTCCTCTTGCCCACGGTTAAACACATAGAGCAATCTTCCATCACTGAGCCAAGAACTCTTTTCTGAACCATAGGGGTTTAGATTATAATGCACAATCCAATTTATCAAACGGTACAAGTCCATCATACTCCCCGATTTGAACCTACTGTTGTTAAAAGACTTCGGATTATCAGCCAAAGCACTCACAATGTCATTGTCCAGAACACCCCATGCCTGCCTAGGGAAAGTTATAGCATCAATAGCAGGGCGCTCATAACCTAGGTAGGTGGCTATGGAGTCGGGGGTAATAGTAACCGTTTTTTACCCAACCATGGATGTAATGGTTTTCCGGTGTTCATAAATTTCCATATTACAATTAAATTGCCTAACCAGCCTTTCACGAAATCCAGCAACTTTATTGAAGAAAAATTGGAGGTGTTGATCTTTGATTACCTTGATTATAGGGTAGCCATCAAATTTATCCCGGTCAAGTTGGTGCTCGCATCCCTTCATGTTGACCGATGCAATCCACTCCCGCATATCTTTTTCTTCCTCATCCTCTTTTTTTTTTTTTTTTTTTTCTGTTCCTCCTCTTGTTCCTCGTCCGAGATTGTTTGGTGCGGCTCTTTTGTTGGAATTCTCTTCCTCTTCCCGTTCTTCGTGTTAGTGTACAGAGGGATGGGTTTCCTTCCCGTAATGGATGCATGTTACGATGTCAATTGATATCTGAACAGGATACACAGTCAAACATTATGAACACTAACTCAAATTAACCCAAAATATATGATACATGTAATTACCTAAAACCTATTTGGTTTGAAAAATAACTTGATGCCTCTTTTGCACATTTCATCAAGCACATCAAATGCAAGTACTGTATGAATGGTAAACCTATATTTTTTGTTTAAAAAGTAACTTGATGCATCTCTCTCTCTCTCTCTCTCTCTCTCTCTCTCTCTCTCTCTCTCACACACACACACACACACACACACACATTTTATCGAACACATAAAATGCAAGTATTGTATGAATAGTGAAACCAATTTTTTTGGGTTTGAAAAGGAACACATGACTTGCATACTGATTGAACCCTAAGTATCCCCCATTTATCAATTAAGAACACGCACAAGTTAAATCCCCATACTTTTGCCACACCAGAAACACGTTGTTTAATTTAATTAACTAGTTCGTGGATGATGGAGGAAATGAGTAAACAAACGACTGAGATGAGCGAGGAGGAATCCATTGTTATTCACGAAAAATGGAATGCAGTTAGAACGAAGAGAGAGTGTAGAAGAGAGAGAAAGGTGAGACCCCGAGTGACTTGGATAGAGCCAATTGATTTAGGATGTTTTGTAGCCGATTGAAGAGAGAGGGGGAGAGAGATGTGGGGGTTAGGGTTTTCTTCGTCTGAACCCAATTAGAATGAAGGGTGTTCCTTGTGAGTTTTATAACGTGTGAACCAATTCCAAAAATTACCAAAGAAAGAAAAAAAATTACCCCATAAGCCAACCATTTTATATTTATTCTTTCTTATTTTTCTATATTTAAAAAAAACATTTTTCCAACCATATTAATTGTTTTATCAATTTCGTTTGTGTAAAACGATTTTTTTGGGTTGGGGCCATTGTCATCCAATGTTGGAGTTGTTACTCCTCAGTCCCAATTTAAATGTCCCCTATACGGGAGACCGGGAAAATTAGACCTTAAAATTGGTTCAATTACTTTCGGGGTGATAAACTCCTTGGTCCCAATTTAAATGTCCCCTATATGGGAGACCGGAAAAATTAGACCTTAAAATTGGTTCAATTACTTTCGGGATCACTTAGCACGCAATTGTTTGTACCGTTGAAAAGATCTGAATGAGTTCTTTTGAATGGTGTATAAATTTTTAAGAAAAAAAAATACAAATATGAGTTTTGTTTAAAAATCAGAATGGCACGACTTTACGTAGGGAACCGAGGGGGAAGTAATAAATTTCTATGAAATGGACGTGAAGCAAATATTAAGAATTCATTTAATCGGGATGATATTTATTACAATGAAAATAAACACAGTACATGATACTTAATATCCAACATCCACTAGCTTCTAATCAAAATTTAAATATTTCCAAAATTTCTTATTATAATAAATGTTTTATGATCTGACTATGATTCTAAACACACACACACACACACACACACACACATATAGTCTTGATTTTCTGGGTCGGGGGTTGAGATGTTCTCCAATTAGAACGAAGGATCCTACCGGCCTAGATGGAGCTCCTACAAATTCAAAAATAGAGAATTCATAAGTAAAATGCAAAAATTACTCTACATTAGACCAAATAAGTGCCAAGGGCAACAAGTCATACCAAGTTTGGCATGCGGTAGGACCATCACTTTTTGTTCCTTCAACCCTTTACAAAAGAAAATAGATAAAAATAATAATAATATAAGGTTACAAACCATCATAAGAACCTTCGAGAAGAATACAAGGTACTCCCTACATCCCTTATTTTTAGTCCACTACGGGACGTGGATTTTAAAAATTATGCAACATTTATTTCCATAATTAAAATGCACCAAAACAATAATAAAACAGTTTTTTTGGCAAAAATTCAATTGTTTATGTTTGCAAAAATACTCGTTTCGCAGGGTTGACCAAAATTTAGGGATGGAGTACAATAGACCATGTATGGGGTTGGGTTAAGCAATTGTTTAGGGACTTACGCTGGCAACCCAAACTCTACCATTGGCATCCAAAATACTGTTGATACTCTCATATTCTTCAGTGATAGATTGTAAAGGTCTAATATCTCCAAAATCCTTCGATACTCTCTTTTCCAAATGTCCCCCACAGAAATTAGGTAACGAGAGTATCAACAGAATTTTGGAGGGAAACCATGACCTCCTTGAAACTCTCATAACCTTCATTTCAGTAGAAAAAAGATGGTTTAGAATATTAACAGCACTTAACAATGAACTAGCAATTAGTCAGTATAACAAAACCCAAGTCATAATCAAAACGTCCGACAACATGATCATAAAAACAAAAAGCCAGTACGAAACTTGGCCAAAATCTGCCAATGTCATTTTAAACCTTGGTGAATATGACCACCATTGCGGCAAACAAGCAAAAAATCAAACCAAAGGCCATCTGTTTGAAGAATTTCTCATTCTGTTGGAGCATGTCATACTTTGTTTGAAGAAAACGAATATGGTTTTCATCTTCCATACTAACTCTATCATTCAGATTCCTCCTCCATGCCTTGTACAAGATATGGGTAAGCACCACCTAAAAAACCTACATCCCAGTGGTTTTTTTTAGCACACAAAGTACAACCTGCCTTTCGTGGGCTTGTTCAGCCCCACGATCCGCAACTCCTCCTTTATCCCACAAGCACAGTAAGGGATATTCCAGTCATAAAGTGGGGTGTTATCCGGTTCACCACCGCCCCTGAGATTAGTGCTCGAAGAGGACATTTTGCAACTACATTTTCTCACGAAAATCAAGAGAAGATTAGTCAAACAAAGCATGGTATGTGACGAGGTGATTTGCTATACTCATACTTATAAATAAACTGAAGTTAGAAACTAACAATACATCATCAATATCTCCAATCAATTCCTCAACTGGTCATGCCTCTAAAATTGGTAAATATGAAAGAGAGAATTATAAAATATCTACTAGTTTAAGCATCATAGCGAAGTAGAAGATGGCAGTTCCAACCTTGGTGCATAAGTGCAAAAGCATCGGAAAAGGGAGATGACCCCTGAGTGTGAAAGGTGTATGTGTGTGTGTGTGTGTGTGAGAGAGAGAGAGAGAGAGTGGTTTCACAATTTAGGTACAAGGGAAAATAGGGACTGACTGGTTTTATAGGTGGTGGGGAAGCTGAATTTAAAATTGGCAAATTTGGTGGAAATTGTTAAGAGTTGGGGTTTTTAAAATTTGAATTTGACATTTCGGTGGGAAATTTGAAATTGGACATTTCGGTGGGAACTTTGAAATTGGACATTTCAGTGGGAACTTTGCAAATAATTGTGGGGACTATTTGGTTAAGAGTTGGGGGTGTTTCAAATTTAAAATTTGAAAATTCGGTGGGAATATTGGTGGGACTATTTGGTTAAGAGTTGGGGGAGTTCCAAATTTAAAATTTGAAAATTCAGTGGGAATATTGGTAGGACGATTTGGTTCAAAGAAAGGTATGGGGGTTGGGGTGTGGCCAAATAAAGGTGGTAGGTCGTGGAATGAGTGGCCAGAATTTTGTAAGGGGCTGTTGGTTGGTTGAAAAAAAACAGAGGTTGGGGTGTCCCAATTGAAGGTGGTAGGTGGTCAAATTTTGTAAGGGTTGTTGGTATTTTATTTGTTTAAACATAAGGGGATATTGGTTGGTTGACAAAATATACTATTCATAACGAAGTTGAAATTAGTGAGTCGATCCAACAACAGAAACTAGTACAACTCAACAGTTAGTTCCAGAACTAACTTTACCATGTTACCAGAACCAATGGAACAACAACCTGACCAAGGTATAAATTTTTAATGGTATCGGAACTGACTTAACATGGTACCGGAACCAAGCGAACAGCAATGTGACTAGCATAAATATCAAAAAATAGTTCCATAACTGCCTTTACCATGGTACCGGAAGCAATTGAACAACAACATGAACCCATTTTACACTGAAATTATTTCCGGAACCTTATTTTTCATGGTACCGGAACCAATTGAACATCAACATGAACCCATTTTACTCTGAAATTGGTTCCGGAGCTTACTTTAGTAGGGTTCTGGAACCCACCAATCAGCAAGGTGACCAAGGTTTAACTCAAAATTGCACAAAAAGCACATACACAGGTTTGTAAGATGAAGGGAAACAGGGGAATTATGAAATGATTAAATCCCCAATAGGGGAATGAACAACTTTGTCCAAGGCCTCATTCAATCATCATTGGTCTACAAATTTGAAACATAGCAAATTAAACTAAGTAAAGGACATAACTTACCCTATACATGCCAAGGCCTCACTCAACCATCATTGGCTCGGACACGACTACAATAATGCCCAAACAACATGGCGTGATTCAATCATCATGTACATGGCATCAAAACAGGGAAATCATGTACATGGCCTCAATCAATCATCATTGGCATATTGATATTCTGCCCAGAATGAATAGCACAAAATGGCACAAAATACCTTTTAACATGTACATGGCCTCATTCATTCATCATTGGCCCAAGAAATTTATCCAAACGTATTACCTCACACATACACCTATGTTACATGAATCCTTTGAAATGCGTAAAGTACCCAATACCTCTAACATTTTGCAATTATGTCAAAAGGTAAACGAATCATCATTGCCCAGTCCATATATACCAATCTAATAACCTTCCATTGCAACATGTTTCCATATAATTACATTTCCAAAATGGCACAAAAATTGCAGGCTTAACAGAGTTCCCACGACTACAATAATTCCCTAGTTTGGTGCTATTTTTCTATGTGAAATACAGGCCTAACAGAGTTTCTAGGATTCGACAATATCAACAATTGACTAAGACTTTGGTGAGAGATTCTACACTCACTGAACCACCCTTCCCGTTCCCAAAAATTACGTCTGTCTAGTTAATTCACAAAAAATACTCTACCTATTGGCAACCCATTTTTAACCGTTATTCAAATTAATTACTATGGCAGGGGGATCTTAATTAAGTTTAGGCCTCCATATACTTGCGCACAAATACCAAAGTGAGGACATAGAATGATTACCAAACTTACTCAACGAGTAGGAAAAAAATCCCACTGAAGCATGGTTATAATATTGGAAAGGGAAATTTATAAACGGTCCCTCTAGGTTAACCCCAGTCTCAATTTTCGTCCCCCACCTTTCAATTTCACTCTAACGACCCCTGTAGTTTCAATTTTGATCGAATTGAGTCCAAAAGTTAACTTCTGTTAGCAAACTTAACGGAAATCCCAATTTGGGGGGTTTTTGAGGGGTAGAAGACATTTTGCCCCCCCTCTTGCCCAATAACAAACCCGAACTCCTCCTACCCGTTTTTACCCTCTGCAAATCTAAAAAAAAAAATATTCATAAAATTGAGGGGAAATTGAACCACCACCACTCTCACCTGCGCCCCAAAATGGTGTCCAAATCCGACGCCAAGAAACCCAATGGGCACATGGCGGACCGCGACAGGTGCCCAGTTGAGGAAGTTGCCCTGGTGGTCCCTTTAGCTTGAACTCGGGTCCATTTAGTCCTACCCGTTTTTACCCTCTGCAAATCTAAAAAAAATATATTCATAAAATTGAGGGGAAATTGAACCACCACCACTCTCACCTGCGCCCCAAAATGGTGTCCATCCGACGCCAAGAAACCCAATGGGCACATGGCGGACCGCGACAGGTGCCCAGTTGAGGAAGTTGCCCTGGTGGTCCCTTTAGCTTGAACTCGGGTCCATTTAGCATGAAGGAGCACATCGTCATCATCGTGATTGTAAATTGCAGGGTTTCTTTCAGTGGGAGTGATGCATGTTGGAGCTTTTTCGGTTATGATTTTGATGTAAGATTAAGTTTTTTTGATTTGATGATTTTGTGACTTTGCCCATTTTCTTTTGGGTTTAATTTGATGTGAGATTAAGTTTGTTTACCCCTCAATTTTATATTTTTGGTGGAATTGTTTTTTTTTTTTTGAGATTTGCAGAGGGTAAAAAAGGGGTAGGAGGAGTTAGGGTTTGTTATTGGGCAAAAAGGAGGGCAAAATGTCTGTTCTACCCCTAAAAAAAACCCCAAATTGGGATTTTCGTTAAGTTTGCTAACGGAAGTTAACTTTTGGACTCAATTCGACCAAAATTGAAACTACAGGGGTCGTTAGAGTGAAATTGAAAGGTGGAGGACGAAATCGAGACTGGGGTTAAACTAGAAGGACCATTTCAATAAATTTCCCTATTGGAAATGGATAACTATGGACACCCCGCCGGATTTCACAAAATTGGTTTGGAAAATGGTTTTGATTGATTAACAGGAGTCGCCACCCGGGTTTGAGGACCGTACCCGAGAAACCAATTGATAAAATGACTCTTTTGCCTTTTTGATAGAAAATATTTTACTGGCCTGCTTTTATTGAAAGTTCTCGGGTTTGGGAGCTAGGTTACGAGACGGGAAGGAATTTAAAGCACCCCTCTCGCCCGGTGCGACCACCGGTCTCTACTCAATGCTTAAGGGATTTTAGAAATGTTGTTTGAATGGGCTTTATTCGAAAGGTATGCAATAACACATAAATGCACTTGAAAGCCAAAGCATGGTATGTGGATGCTTGTGCTAAGTGTCATGAGTGTACGACAACAATCTATTTCTCTCCTGGAATGCTCTGAAATATGATCAAATGACTCTGTTAAATTTCAGAACAAGTTCACAAACATCAACGGTGTACAGTCGAACAACAATCTAGACACCTGGACTAAGCAAATCTAGGCGCCTGCAGCAAGAGTGGGCGCCTGGAATAGGGTACTCCAGGTGCCTGGAATGATTGTGGGCACCTAGAATTCACCAGTACAGGAGCCTGGAATGTTGAGTAGGCACAAATTTCCCCCAATCTAGGCTTTCACACACAATACAAGTTAGGCTCTGTACTTGCTCTAGCATGCATTGAAATGATGTTATGTGGTTTCCTGATTCTGATCCCCATTAGAAAAATCCATTGATATATTGACCCTAACCTTGAAAACCATGATTTTGATATGCTTAACGTATGAGATGACTAACAAATGAGTTAATTCAGTATCATAGAAGAAGTATTTTACCTTGAAGAAGGTAAAGAAAGAGGGTTTGTACTCATAATGAAAATGCATGCCATGAATCTATTTTAAATGTTTCAAAACTAGATGAAATATGCAAAAGAAACTCCAAAATTTCCTTTCTCCTTCTGAAATATTGAAGATAATGCTTGAAACTTAACAATGAATGTCATGCACATCTTTCTCATTCCATTAATTTGCTTTTTTTTTTTTTTGAATGATTTCCCTTTCTAAATGCCATC
This sequence comes from Vaccinium darrowii, assembly GCA_020921065.1. Lineage (NCBI taxonomy): Eukaryota > Viridiplantae > Streptophyta > Magnoliopsida > Ericales > Ericaceae > Vaccinium > Vaccinium darrowii. Next base: position 24,160,888 of record CM037155.1, read on the forward strand.
AAACATGACATAAAGTTGAACTATAGACCATGATCAATAACCAAGGATGTCATGCAATAGAGACAAATGACCAATTAAGAACATTAGAGAGTGAGAATATTGTGCAATGAAAAGAAAGTCCGGGCGCACCCACACTCAAGTAAAAAGCTCTTTTCTATGGTCTTTGGAACTTTTCCAAGCTCTTAACTAGTATGAAGAACTAGTAAGAACTTAAATGGTGTCCCCTCAGGGCCTTATTTGAACAAAATAGGTAGATAAACTACCTTATAAAGCTTGATTAGTGAACTTTTGGGGAAAGCTTGGATGTTTTCTAGTGGCTATGTAAACTAAGATGGGTCTCTAGAATAGAAGTAAACTGATTGCTTATGTTTTGATTGAGTTTCAATGGTGGATGATTGGGATATGAAGGTTTTGAGTGATGTAAGGTGGGTTTGTAGACTAGAAGTGATTGAAACAGAGGGGAACGTACTGGGGATGGAAATTCTAGAGGTATTTTGGCAGCATAACAGTAAGAAGAGGGTGTGTGTTTCATCATCCTCCAAAATGGAGGAGAGGGAGGGGTATAAATGGGCTTGAAAGGGTCCAGGAAGGGTCAATAGGATTCCTTAGGGGTCGATCGAGGGGGTCAGGATAGACTCATCATCGTCCCTCCACTAACCTCCTGCAAAATATCCCCTAAGTGATCTTGCCACCCATTTTTCCTTCAAACATACACAAACTGGGTAGAGGTCTAGGCACCTACACTATTCAAGTCTAGGCGCCTGAAATTGGCAAGTCTAGGTGCTTATGAGAGAAATCCGGGTGCCCTTGTTTTGGAGTTTTGGGTTGTTTCTAGGGTTTCTAAGGGCTTTTGGTGAGTTTATGGAAGGTTTTTGGTGGGTTCTCAAGTCATCAATCAAGCCTCATATGCTCATGTCGAGCATTCTCATCCTCAGTGAAGTCGAGGAATTTCAACAGCCTAGATTAGGGTGTCTACAATAACGAACCTTTTGCGACCTTCCATTCATGAAATTTGTCCAAAATGGCAAGACTTTGGGGTTATTCGCGTCATTAACCAATTGCATTAACAATCTTGGCCTCTCAAATGCATCCATCTACGATACCAGAAAGAAGTTTACCATGAACACAAAACCTATGAATGAATTACGATTATGAAATGATGCATACTATAACTGTAAGACCGAAACTAACCTTGTGTACACTGGGAGGGTAATCGAACCTTTGCATGAATTTTATCACGAACAACCCACAATCATAGCTAAATTCCACAGAAAAAATATTATTAGGTAAATGATATGCTAAACAGTATAATTGGTTACCTTATATTATAGAGACCACTATTATGGAGTACTCATCTATGTCATCCTGTAAGGGTTGCCTTTCCCAATTCGCTATGCTAAACTTGCCAACATCTTGATGAATATCGTAACCACATTGTAGCTGTCACACCCTCATTTTTATAAAAACAAAAAAAATAAAGGAATTCCTTACAATTAATAAGTCAAATGATAAAAATATTTCCATAAATCCTCCCATCGAGGTTTCCATTCAAAATGTACATCATTAATCCATTGGCAAATCAAGTATTTGGGCACCCTTGCCCCAAAAGTGAAATCAAATATTATCCCATAAGTTATTACATAAGTCCAAATTGTCAAAAGATTAAATAACCAAAAGTTACATTGTCATTTATCAAAATACAAAACTTGAGATGGAAAAATATCTTCATGCATGCATAAACTTCACATAATGCATCACTCCATAAGCATCCGATCTCATGCTCCATGCCGTGTACCTAGGAAAGATAGGGTGAGCTCACTAGCTCGTAGGAAAACCATACTACAACCGCTAGGCATACAAATATGATGAGTGCACATGATATGAATTAACATGAGAAGAGATGATCAAGGAACATAACGGAGGCTGAGACAAGTAAGACGTGTCCAAGAAGTAACCACGTGTCCAAGTGACATCAAAAGTTTCCAAAAAGGTTTCAAGGTGTCCCAAAATACCCATTAGTTCATTAAGTTTGCCAAAATCACCCACAAGTATCACACATGCCCAAAATTGTGTCCAAGTATCCAAGGTTGCCAAAATATCTTATGTACCTCAAAACATTTCATTTCCAAGTACTCAACACCACCCAAGTTTTCATTTTTGTTTCACCAAGATCACCAAAGTTACTCACACAAGTTTAAAACCAACTCCACAAGTCGAGTTTCGACAAAACACAATAAATAGTCCAAAATCTCATTTCTCATTTCTTTCATTGAAGAAAAAAATCATTTTCATTGCTACTAGGGATTTAATCCCTTTGCCGGGTTTCGGAAGCCCCGCGTGCCTTTGCTGGGTATTTGTAGGCCCCGTCTGCCTCTGCCGGGTTCTATAGGCCCCGCGTGCCTCTGCCGGGTTCCATAGGCCCCGCGTGCCTTTATCAAAAATTTTACCAAATGATGGCATTGGTATAAACACCTCATTATCACAAACATTTCATTAAAACTTTCATAACAAGTCCATTTCTTTAATTTCATTTCACCAAAGTGCCCTTTCTTTTGAATGCCACAATTTTCGCCAAAAGGGGTGACCAATCCACTATGCCTTGTGTCCGATACGTATAACGAATTGTCCAATAAAAACACATGTGAAAGTCGTAGTTTAACGATTTCAAAATAGTTTTTGGGGTTACCACATTACTATATATCAAGTATACGATGTTCCGGACGATTGGAGGTCAAACGGACGTCAAAGGGTGGCCGAAAACCACCCAGAAAACAGGGGCAGCAACATAGAAACAGGGACAGCAGCTGCCTTGTCCAGAAAATGGCAGATTTTCACCTCTAAGGTGTGGAATTTCAACCCAAAACACAAATGAGATAGTTTAGGCTCAAAATAGAGATGCTAGGCAACAATTAAACATGGAGGGAGGTCAATTCCACTCCCAATTTCATCAATTAATGACCAATTTCATAGATCACAAAATCAAAGTGAGGAAAACCCACACAAAGAGGGGAAAACATGATTTTTCATGAAATTGAAGCCAAGAACAAGATATGTACAACAAATCACAAGTATATAACTAGAGGAGGTAGTAATTGTTTCCCTACCTCATGGGTTAAGCTCCAAATGTGTAGAAAATACAAAACCCTAGGTTATGAAGCCCCCAAACCGAAATGTTTGATCTCCATGAAGAACCACGGTAAACCCGACTCCAATTGACGTGTAGAACGTGAAAATGGCCTTGGTTCTTGAAGTGGTTGAGTGAGGAGGAAGAGTTTTGAGCTTGGAGGAGTTGTTAATGGAGGAGAAGAGAGAGAGAGAGAGAGAGAGAGAGAGAGAGAGAGAGAGAGAGAGCCGATCAGGTGGAGAGGGAGGTGAGAGTCAAATGTTTTTAATTTTGCAAATCTTCCCCCACACACTACTAATATAATTTCCTTATTACACTGCACACCCAAATGTAACTTGTGTATATAATATGTGACCACAATACTTATTTTCATAAACCAAACTTAAGTAAAGTTTTCTTTACTTTAATTTATTTATGAAAATAAGGAAGTACCCCCCATTTGGAAACAATGACATTTACAGAATTTTGAAATTCTAATCACATCAAAATCTCATCCCCCCCACTTTTAGTACAAAACCGAAAATGGGCACATTTTTCTCCAAAGAAAATGGGCGAAAGATGATTTTGCCTTACTCAAAAATAACTTCCGATTATACCATTTTGATTAGAAAAATCCAAGGAACAATTACCGGGACTTTTTATCACCAAATCGAAACTTCTCGAAAAAGTGATTTTTCAAAAAGTAATTAAATTTTCTGGGTCTTTACAGTAGCCGCAGCATGCGTTGAAATGCCTCCATCTATTCGTAAATGTGAGATACATGTAATAAGTGAAGTACAAAATGGCAAGACGTGAAAATGGCATAGAAGTGAGGAAATGAGGTTGTGACCTACTAATCGATCAGTCAGACATTTATGCAAGGAATGTTTTGCATGGCGGCATGGCTTCGAATAAAAAATATAAGTCGCGCCATTCTCCATGTCTACCTTTAGTAAATCCAGTGATTTTTGTGTCTTTGTAATACTGAACCATAGTACTTGCCAGTTCATTTATATTGTTTTATATATTTCAAAATTTACTAAGGTGCATTCACAGAGATCAGTAGTAAATTTGTCATCTCCAAAGAACATATTACATATCTTTTGAAGTCCAATATCATCAAGAACCTTTTCCTTTAATACTAAAGACTGCAAGAACAGTGAAAAATCACAATGGCAATACTACATCAAAAGGGATAATACGATAGATGGAGTTGATAAATTGTACTCACCGCTAGAGTGACCGGAAAATACCATGTCTTATGGCACTTGTTTGGATGCATGGTCCTTTAGGCATTTGTTAATTGCACAACCACCAAATGTATAATCTGAAACCGTGGCAATAGTAACTGCATTAGCAAAAAATGCAAGAAGGTTGGAGCAAGTGAAAAATCATTTACTCAGCATGGAAAAAACATAAGACACTAACCGTGTCACAAATCCATTGTTTGGGTTTCAAGTTGCATAACTCCCCACGTGTGGCAAAGTATTTTGCCCAATAAAACAGTTCAATGTGCACATATGGTTCACTACATACATGCATGGATTATCAGTAAAATCACAAATCTCATATTTTTACACGGGGACATATGACCCACGTACTAGTTGGGAGATATACCTTCTAAATTCATCGAAAGGATCGAAAATGAACTCCTTCAATAGCTCTTCCTCGGCATTTAAGGGTAAAGGACTAAGGTTTCTCGAATTATCCTGCATTTCTCGGACATATGACTACACATGAAAGATTTATGCAGAGGTAGAGTGGGTGAGAATTCATAGTGCACATTCATGGGAGTCATCAATATTTCAACTTTGAAATATTGAAGAAAACCTTAGTTTCTGGACTGACAGGTCGCACATGATATGCATCGTCTTTGAATTTTTTCATTATCTCACCAATCTGATCGATTGAAAAACAAATACAGATTAAATACCTATCAGCACGAAATGCAACGCAACATACAAAACTAGTAAAAACTAGTAACATATGAAATTGAAATGCAACTTAGGAATTGAAATTAGGTTCACACAGAAGCAACCTTGACATCCACGTTGCCCATTTTGAGATCCTCTTTGTCCAGAACAAGTGGCTTATTAGTTACCCCACGCTTATTTGGGGGGTTCTTTTTCTTATGACCATCACGGGTTTAAGGGAAACGACAAGGAATGCTTTTCTTCAACTCCTCTAGGCCTCGCAAGACTGGCATCTCATATTCCCCCTCAACCTTACTAAGCCACAAACAACGCCTTGGATTCAAATTTGGAAACTTTCCTTTCCTTCCTCTACACAAACCACTTACCGACTTATACACAGATATCGGTGAACGTCCAGTTTTATTTTCATCTTCAACTGCTTCCAGGTTTGTCTTACGACTACTGCTCTTCCTCTGTAAAGTATCACCTCCCTCATAAGTTTCTGGAGAAAAGGTGTGAACAAACTCCCTCTCTTTACTACCACGTTGGTCACATTTCAAACTTTGGCCTTCTGAAGTTCGAAAGGTGTCGAGTGTTGAGGTTGGGGTTCTTTTTCCCAAGTTATAGCAAGGGCTATGAGCTTCTTGGTTTTGGTGGACATAGTTCGTGTCCACTCGTTCAGCCGGATTTGCCTCGTGGGGATTAGAGGCCCCCTTAGTTGGAAGTACCCTCTCAAATAAACTTGTTTGACGCTCTAGGATAGTAGTTACACTTTCAAAAAAAAGCTTCTTTGAAGTTCTAGGATACCAGCTACGTCAATAGTTGGTATTTGAGAGGCGCCACCTTCCCTCATATAGGTTTGTACCTCCTCCTTCCTCCCTCCTTCCATGTTAAAAATAACCGCCATAAGCACCATACCATCAGGAGGAATAAGCAGCCATTTGATTGTACATGCTTATTAGTCTGATAGTCCCGGATACTCTGGCATAAAAATTGTAGAGTTATCTTTGCCCAATTCAAATTCTCCATGGCCGCAACATCGCTGACGAAGTAAACGAAGGATTTGTTAATAGCCGACTTTGTGGTTGGGCATAAGAATTATCCAAGCATGTACAACGCAAATTTCCTCTTGAAATCCACACTTGCCTCATTTACACCTTCTGAAAGCAAATATTCTCTGAGTTTAGTAAGTGCAATATACCCGTTCAAGAGTCCAAGGTCTTTACAAAGTTCGGAAAATCCTTCCTCCATTCTCATCCCATCGCAATTGCCTTCCAGATATATGCCCAAACACTCATAGACATGAGACTCTCTAACAAGGAATGTCTGACCGTGGACCATAAGTGAAGACGAATCAGGATCATATTGATTTACTAACCACTTACATAACCCATGGTTGAGCATTTTACATTTAAGCTCCAATAACCCACCCAATCCTTCCTTTGCAATTTTTTTTATAATTTAGTGATTTGGTTTAAGGAAATTCGCATCTGAACCTTTCTCTACAAAATCAACAATGGGCACCAAATATAGGTCAGAGTTATTATACCATGTGCCGTCTCTACTTTACCAACAGTATGTACTTTGTACTCACCTTCCTAGATTTTGGGGGAAGTTGCTCTTTAAGCTTCGCAAGTTTTTCTTTTGCCAAGTCCGCCTCATCAATGTACCTTTTTTTCTCCTCAACTGGGAGGGCCTTCCATTGCTTTCCAATTTCCACCTTCGTCTGCAATAAGGACAAAATTATGAATGGGAGCCATGTCAACCAATTATTAATTTCAATCACAACAAAGCATGCAAGAATATAATCAACTTTAATTCATTTGTCATGGTGGTACCGAGATTTTTATATTTTTCGTACTCTCCTTTCCTACAACGATAAACAACATATATGAGACATAAAGGGAAAAAAAAAATGTAACTAAGCAAGACAAGGAACAAGGAATACGAATTCATGAGACATAAATGAATGATAACAAAAGTGGGTGATAAGCTCAAATAATTGACAAATAGAATCCTCATTTCATATCTTGTTAGTTTTAAAATGCGCATAATTGATAAAGATTATTATTTTTTCGGTTACATCCACTTAATTATTTGTTTTGCAAGAAAAGATGATAATTTCTCTTATTTCAGACATTAGATTCAAAAAGTGCAAACTCGAATTTATTTGGTGTGGAAACAAAATCTGAAGTCAATCTTGGAGAGGGTATTCACGAGCGAATCAAGCTTGATTAAGATTATAAATCAAGAAAATATGGCAAGTATTATGGATGGCTGTAAAAGAGAAAAAGAAGATTCTGTTTTAAAAATAAGAATTCATGTGGAAGGCCATTTGCAATTGGACAAGAGTTTCCCTTTGATTAGCAAACAAAATTGGGAGTATTTCGTGGGTTGTTATATATTGCCAAAAGCAAAGTATTTAAATTGGAAAAGAATTATACTTTCCTCGTGGGTTAATTTGGTGCAGCTTAAGTATGAGTATATTAGAAAGGAAAAAAAAAAGGATATAGCAATTCATTGAGAAAGGAAGTCTTTACACAAGGTATGTTGGGCAACGTGGCTTTATAAGAAAGGGAAGAAGAGTTTGGCAGGGGGGGGATATCACGGATCACAGAGCACCGCGGCTGCGGCCTCAAATTTGGCTGGAAAAAGTGGGAAAAAGCTTCAATGGTTATTGGTCGTCATATGGGTATGTTTATGTCCATGAGCGGCTAGACTTCTAGACTAGGGTTGAGGATGGAACCTCATGGTTTGTAGTAATTATTTACATACTCTTTATTTATTTTCCGAACGTTTGATTTAATCGAAAAATCATTCTTACCTCATTACAATTAAGTTTGTAATTTTGGATATGGATTCAATCTTTTTTTTTCTTCATGATTTGGGATTGCTAGCTGATTATTAAATCATGTTATGTAGCTTCTATATTCAAGCACTGGATATCTTTTGTGATTTGTTCGCGAACGGATACATATGATTTTTTTGGTCTTGAACATTACTATGAGGTAGAGCGTACATAAGTTATTTTTCTAAAAGGTCTTAACGATGACATTTTCCACGGTAATAGAGTTTAGCCACCAATTTATTGTGAAGAAGAGTACGAAGACAAATAAGAGTTTGTGAGTATTTGCTATGAATTTGTGATTGTGGATTCTGAAACCATAGTCACTTTTCTCTCATCAAGTTTGTTTAATCGTCAATTCATTTATTATTTTTTTACTATTGTTGATTCAATTTTTAGTTTAAAAATCAATCAACACTTTTGTCAATTAGGTTAGGGTACAATCAATTTAAAGTTATTTAGTTTTCCTATTAAAAATCACAAGTCCCTGTGGGTTCGACCTCACACTTGCATAACTATACTATCAATCTGATTCGTGCGCTTGCGAGTACTTTAAAATTTCACAACAATGGGCACAAGGAATACGAATATATGAAGAAACCTGTTTGCGCTGAACGTTTCATCGATCCGTTCTCAAGTACAGAGTCATCGTGTTCATATACCAATTACAAATTGGAGATCATCAGCTAACAGCGACACTATGATCAAAAAAAATTTAGTGCATCCCAAAAGTACTAATCCTAAGTTTGAACAAGGAAAGGATCAAAAAAGTTTCTCAGATGCTAACATGCAACGAGTTACGTGGCAAACTGAGTCATTAAACCATTTGTTTATCTCAATTTCTCAAGGGTGATTGACTTTGTGAATAAACTCTACCAAAGCTGATGCATGATGCATTAGCATATCCTACTACTACTACAGTAAGTATATGAGGTTTCAAAAGTGAGAAAATCGTGCAATACACAAATGAGACAAACTTACGGTGAGGGACAAAATAAGACAAAATTACCATCAAAGGCACACAGAAAGCTTACCCAAACTGTGTCTTAGTTGCCTGGAGTGTTACCATGCGAATGAATGCAACACCTTGAAGCCATTTAAAAATAAAGAGAAAAACCTAAACAAACACATACTCCTTCCTGCTTGTGTTTAGAAAAGCCCTAATTTCTGAGCACCCTAATCAGTGCTTTATATTTAAACCAACAAAATCTAAGGAACAAACATAAATAAGCAAAGATTAAAGGAGAAATCAGTACTTTACAAGAGTCAGATGATAGGGTGGCTTTGATAGTGGGGATAACACTGTGCTGGCTACACGACGGGCGTTGTTGCGACTCTGATGCTGGCAAACTTCGCCGCCAATCAAATGGATCATTCGTCCCCCTTGGTTATCACTGGAAATCCTCTCAATTATGGGAGTGAGGTTTGGTTTTGGGAAGGGAGGGTATGCTCAGGTTAGTAGATGGGTGTGGCGGTGCTCGATAGTGCCGCGAATGGTATGTGTAGTGGATGTTGACGACGAAGGGTGGAGGGGAGACTAAAGAGGAGATCCTAGTGATGGAGGTGGAGGTGAGTGGGGCGAATGGTGGAGAGGAAATGGGTGTGGTGGTGATGGTTTAGGCGAACGGCTGAGAGGAGATGGATCGGGGGGAAATCTGGGGAAGTGGATGGTAGAGGAATAGCGTGAGGAGGAAAGTAGGTTGGAATTTGGAAATAACGTGGAAAAATTTTGGGAACAGAGGTTAGAGGGTTACAGAATTTTGGGGGGAAATTTAGTCTACCGAATTCTTGGGGGGAGTAAAGTGGGGTTTAAGTTTTTGGGTGGGAATTAAGTGTCCTTATGTCACGAAATTATTTTTAACAAATTAAATACTTAGTCGCCAATGATATATGGAGAATGGTTGATGTAAACCGTGAACATGTTACGTCTTTAGATTTCCATTATCGACACATAATTTGGAGATCATTTGATTTTGGTAAGAATGTCATTACAACATGTTTAATATTTCCTAAGACGAATAATTCTAATCATCTAGCAAATGGGGCCCACATTATCCCACACCTTATGCCTTATTTCCAATCAGAATCATCTATTCTTTACAGTGTATGTAGTAGATCCTTCATTCCAAGAATCAAGTTGATTAAGTATCAGTACGTGCTTGATCATCTAGAAATACTCATTTTAATATTTTACTTATGTACTGATCAAGGACGTTTGTAAAACCGATCGAGCCAATATTTTATAACACTGATATAATCAATAAGTAAAACATAATCAACGGTCCCGATCATTAGCATAGTGTCAAAGACACATGACTTCAGTACAGTCAAGTACAGCACAAGACTTAGTTCGTTATAACTTATAATCTTATATACAACCTATGGAATTCAAAGGTCGTTACCTAGTCCTTTTTGGCAAAGTTCGATAACTGTTAACATTTAACATCTCACTAATTTCATCATTGTCACCAAAATCGAAGATCATCAGATAACCACAACGTCGTGATCGGAACGGAATTTTGTTACCAATTTTATACAACATAAGGATTTCAAAGGTCATTACCAAGTCGTTTGTTGCACAACTCGATCCAAACTGTTACAATTCAACGTCTCACTAATTCCACGTTTATCACCAAAATCGGAGATCATCGGATAACGGCTACATTATGATCAGAACAAAATTAGTGCCATCCCGAGGCACGAAAGACTTATTGTGGAGCACACGACCACCACGTGAGTTTTATTTTCGTGATCGGAACTGTCTATCTTTCACATATTATTGTGTATTATTGTGTACATCATTCGTACAATTTTATTTTTTTTTTTACCAGACCGGTATGCATTTAATCTATTAAAAACATCATTCAAATAATTATTTTTGTCCCGATCAAGGACTTTTCTAAAATAATTATTCGTACAATTTTTGTCCCGAATTTTTTTGAGAATGATTTAATTGATAACTAAAACAAACTCAACGGCCTTTCTTTGTTAAACTAAGTTTGATTTACTGAAATCCATCATATTTTAATCGAGGATTATTACAAAATGTATAACATACAAGACAACTCATTTTAACCATGGTTAATTTCAATTAAAAAAAAACAATTAAAATAGTCACAATCGATTGGGTTCTGTTAGGATTCTGTTATGCCTCGTAGTAGTTTTCATAAATAGTTATACCTTCAAATGGTTTTGGTATTCCTTAAATGGTTTCACTTTACGATTTTCAATGGTTTTTGTTAAAACATAACCATTATGCCACACAAGTTATGCCTCTCAATGGTTATGTTTTTGGTTACGCCTTCACTTTATGCTTATTAATGGTTTTGTTATACCCTTATATGGTAAGTGTTGTACACATGTTATGCCTTTTGCACTTTTTTGCATATAACCGGTTATGTTCTTAAATGGTTATGTTTTGCTAGTTACGCCCTACTTTATTCCTTTCAATGGTTCTAATATATTATAATGTCTTAATTTTTTATGATCATCAGTTTTAAAGGTCATTCTTACCTATGTGGTGCGATATGGACCGTTTGATTGGGGGGACACCATGTACCCTTTTTGCTATAGGGACACAGGAGCAAACTCCTTTATTCAAACATAGAACACAAAAAATACTTCGAGAAATAATACCTTAGTTACCGGTTTTCCCGGTAGCACCTAGCAAATGTTCCTTATGCCTCCCTTATAAAAATGTACCATCGAGAAAAATAATGGGCCGATAGTATCTAAACCCATCGATGATGTATGCACGGGAAGCAATGAACAACCTTTTGAATCGTTTAGTTTCCTCATCAATCTCCAATTTAATGTGACTACCGGGATTTGTTTCCCGAGCTGCACCAACGTACCACTTCGGACTAGAAAATGAATTCTCATAATCCCCAAAAACATCCCCCCTCGCCTTCTCCACCGCCCACCATGCTTGGTGATATGAAATATTCAGTCCATACTCCTCTTTATTTTCGTAATTATATCAGAACGTGACTTCTTGGATTTGGCTCAAACATCCTCTACAATCAGACTACCTATCAACTCGGACGTAGCTCGTGGATTCTTGGTTGTCCTCAAGACAACACCGCATTTGTGCTCATTGACAAATTTTCAGATGAAGAAAAAACCATTAGCTTGAAAAATCCTGCCATGAACTTCCCACTTGCATTTCTTCTCCCTGTTCCTATGTTTGTAATGTGCCGTCACACGCTACTTGTCATTCTTTACGAGGACATATTCAATTCCCCATTCGATGCAATACTTGCGCAAAACTTCCCAAAATTCTACGACACCACCTACAAACCTCTAACCAACACTTTTGATCTCAAATGCCCATTCAGCCGACTTCAGAACACTTTTTGTGAGCTACAAACGATGGGGTTACCATGTCACCGTCATCCATGTTTGATTTCATAATCTTTTTCTTAGATTGTGACATCTGATTGCTTGACCGACCAGAATTGGAACTTGGTTCAGCCATAGTAAAGTCCAGTGACCCATCTTTAATGACAACTTCAATATAGTTTATTGCCCCAGCCTGTGCAAGCTCAAACAATGTCGCCAAATCATCGTCGTTCTCCATTACTATTCATTGTTGATAAGTGAATAACTCATAATGAGTGTTTTGAGATCCAACTCTGTCCACCTCTTACATATCTTTTCCATAACCGCTCCGAAATCCATTCCACTTTTAAGCATGGGATAGATCTTGTCACCATATTTACAAACCAGAATCAATCCATCCTCCATCGTAAAAGAATAAACTGCATTAAACATAGAATTGGCAATAGGAACATTAGGTTTAAAAAAGCTGGTAAGCGGTTTGGGTTAATAGACAAACATGGTGAATTTGATTATCATGTTTATTGTGTGAAAATTACCCTTTAACTCAACCTTGGTAGTTATGTTTGCAAAATAGGTAGAAAAATATATTTTCCTAGCAAACCTAGTACATTGTACGATTCAAGCGAAGAACAAAGTGTATTGGTTTATTTTTTTATCCTAGTCTGTTGTCATGAAAACATCCATTGAAACGGACTTGATGTTGAAATAGTTTACAAATTTTAGTTCCAAAAAAATACTAGGAGAGAGGCTGAATTATAATTGTTGCACAAAAAAGAACTCAAAGAATGGCGATGTAGAATACCTTTTTGATACCCACGATGTTGCTTGATGAATTGATTGATTCCAACTTTTTGATACCTACGAATTGCCCAATGAATTAATTGGTTACAATTGATAGATCGAAATGAGCTTGAAGAATGTAGGATCTTTACTTGCATAGGACTAGAGATTTTGAAATTCAAAATCACCTTAAGTGAAGGAAATGAAACAGCTAGATTAAAAAATGAAACAAGTATGGAAATCAAACCTGAATGTGATTGCAATACCGAATTAAGTGGACAACTGATGGACCAATAAATGACATGAACAACAAGACGTGAAACAGGATGGTATGTCCAAATTTTTCGGTCTAATAATTACTATTAGAATATATTATTGGTAGTTTACTTAATAGGGGCACAATTGTCCAATTATCCATTTACAGGATGGTATCATAAGTATTCAAATCTTATAAGATAGAATCTTAAGGATCTTTTCGTACATGATGCCTAATTAAAATTTTCTACAAAGTATTATCAAAAAAATATTTTAATCGGACACCAATAACTATTTCAAATCATATTTCTTTAAGAGAAACGAATGATCAAAATTTTGAAGATCCATTTCAATTCTGATCGTCTAATTCTTTTGCGACAAATATGATTTGACGAAACAATTTTTCATTTGTGATTGACTTAATTTTTTTACATGGGTAACTTACACATTTAAACTGAAAACATCTGAATCATCAAAAATTGTGTTCTATTTTTCCTTTTATATATTCATATTACAGCACATGAGATTCTAATTCACAAAACCCCCCATCTTTTTAAAAAACAAAAAAGATTAGTAGGTGTCGTGGACAAGGGCTCCTACTTTTTCTGGTTCAAGTTGAACGCCCAAACTTCTCCATTCCAATAATACCCTCTACAGCATATATAATCACAATTTTACTTTTCCCCTTTTCTCAAAAAAACAAACCCTAGAATCACAATTCACAAATCCAAAGCTCAAGGGATCGACAATTAGAAACTCCTGAGGTCAAGATTCAGTAACTTGAACGTAATTTTAAGAGAGGTTAGTGATTTTGATTTCTGGGGTTTATATTTATGGTCTTTCGATGGTTAATGCATATAATATTTGTTGTGTTTGTATATTAATTTAAAAAGTTAGCAATCTTCCATAGAAGATTTCAATTAACTTTATCCTGCCCAAGTGATTGTGTTTCCAAATTTTTTCTGCATTTTTTTCACAACATTTAATGTTGCTCTGTTTATTGATATTTATGATTTATTGTATGCTTAATAATCGTAGTTCTTTTTTGAGTTTAATCAACTTGGTTAAGACTTGGATTTGAGTTAATCAGTTGTTTTTTTGTGCTGTAGATTTAATTTTTTTTCTTAGATTGTTGATTAGTTGTAAGTTGTAACTGATTTTTTATCTTTTGGTAACTTTTGGGGGTTTTATCCTTTTTTTTTTTTTTTTTTGGGGGGGGGGGGGGGGGGGGGGGGGGGGGGGGTTGATGTCAGGGATCAATTGTTCATTGGTTGTGAATCATTTGGTAATGGCTTGATATTTGTTGCTAAATCAATGTGGGTTAATTTTCTGGGGATTATGCTGGATTTAGTAATTTGTATATATCATAGGCTCCTAACTTGGAAGATTTGAAAGATCACACGTTGCAAAGGTCCCTGACCTCGTGTCCTAGATATTCCCTGGAAAACGACTGTTTATTGAGAATAAATGATTCCCAGATGTTTATATAACAATTCTAGAACTGCACAAATACTATTTATCACGGCCTTAGGTGTAAGTTTAAGTAATGTTTATTTTCCTTGTGGGGTGGAAAATTTCTTATTTGTTGGTTCTGACAGGTTTCATGTTCTAGGGTTTCGTAGTTGTACCAATCATGAGGTTCGAATGTGGGGCTAAAGTGGAGGTTATGAGCAAAAAGGATGTTCTTATCTCATGGAAATCTGCCGAGATCATATCTGGTAATGGGCGTACGTATATTGTGATGTATGATTGCTATCCAGGCTCAACAAGTGAGATGGCAGTGGAGAGGGTGCCGAGGAAGGCTATTAGGCCTTGCCCTCCTCATGTGGAAGGCGTGGGTAGTTGGGTTGCTGGTGATGTTGTGGAGGTTCTTGAAAGCTTTTCGTGGAAGATTGCGACAATCTCGAAAGTTTTGGATAGAGATTATTATCTAGTGAGGCTACTTGGAGTTCCTCAGGAATTCAGAGTGCATAAATCAAACACAAGGGTGCGACAATCTTGGGAAGAGAGCAAATGGGTTGTGATTGGGAAGGTAATCCTTTTATTTTCTCTTCCTGTCTACGTCTCCTTGTGTATGTGTCTGTGTGTGTGTTTTCTTGGATTTGGTGTACTTATCATCCTTTTTCCCCCCTGCATTGATTGCTCTTTCTGTATGTAAAAGTATCAATGCCTGTGTATAATTCTTCTTGATCCCTTCTCAAATGCTTTATTCTGTTTATAATCTCAGTGAAAGATATCCTTTCAAATGTAGTTTGTTAATCTCTTACTGGCCTGGAACTTTCTGTAATGGTATTCCATTCAGAGTCTTTTCTGTTCCATTTTTCTTTTGGTCATTTACATCCTTTTATCGATATGGATTATTTGACGATGGATGACTTGATCTTGTTACTATTCTAGATTTGGGACCCAAGAAGTGTTAGAGTTTGTCCCACATTGGTTAATTATAACCTCCGAAGATATTATATGAGCCTGGACGGCCTCTCCACTCATTGCCAATTGGTTTTGAGTTGGATGCTTTAACATGGTATCAGAACTGGGCTTTTGGAGTATTTTGGGCAAGACTCTCTTGGTTATTGCCCCGTTGTTTGTGCCGTAAGTACACCATGTTTCGTTATGATCCCAATGTTGTGGATCTGTTGTTTAGCTCTCCACGTGAAAGTCAGGGGTCGCACATGCGGGGGAGTGTTAGAGTTTGTCCCACGTTGGTTAATTATAACCTTCGAACCTAGTATATGAGCCTGGATAGCATCTCCACTCATTGCCAATTGGTTTTGAGTTGGATGCTTCCGTTCAATCACGCCCTTGAACACGTGTCAGAAATTCCCAAACTATGTTTCTATTTTTTTATGAGATCGTTTTTATTGGACCATTCTGGGGAAACAGTAGGACAAACAAATATGCGTTGGGGATGCGTTAGGAGGTCAGAATGCATTATTTTTATTTCGAGAAGAAAACTTCTGTGAATGCCTAGTTCAACTTTTCTGTGTCTTGGCCTTTGAAAAAAAAATTGTGTGCGCACGCCCATGCCATAGCTGTGTCCCCTCTACTCTTCCGAAGTACAAAAAAATAAAAAGATAAATAAAAAATCAATGTCCCCTATGACCCTATCTGTATGTGTGCTTCTTGGTTTGGACTAGTATTCCCTTGCCACACTTTTGGTACCTTCAGTGTCTTCCCAAGCATTTCGTAATGCCTAGAGAACTTATATGAATTGCATTGTGGCTTGTGTTTTCTTAAAACATCCCCCACCCCACGCGCGCACACATTTTAACGGTTGTTATGTGCCATAATCATCTTTGCGTTTACTGATTATGTGTCTGCTGCTTCAACAGGGCCGCGGAAGTTGTAAAGAGGTGAAATCCATGCAGAAGACAAGCTTCCAAATGCTGCAAGCCACTACAAAGATCAAACTGCAAGGACTAGAAGATTGTTTTGCTGCTCAAGACAATGGTGGGCAGCAATCTCACATGGTTTCTTCTAGAACACTGAAGAGAGCATCTCCCTATTGCTCCTCTCCTATTGATGCATACACTGGACATGCACGTAAAGTAAGAGCAATGGAGACAGACGGTAGGAGTCAGAGATTTGTTCCATCCTTTTTACGAGAAAAGGTAGATGCTGGTGCTTACCCACGACAAAATCGGGGTGAAAAATACATGCATTCCTCCTCTAATAACAAATCGAATGGATATTACAAAGTGGAGAGAGAGAACCTGAGTGATTTGGTCCGTTGTTCTGATGATTCTGATAGTGATGCATGTTCTGTTGGTAGTTGTAGCATCAGTAGTGACAGTCCAGCTACGTATCACAGTAATTTTGTTCCAGTTCCTTGTCAAGAAAGAGATACCTGTTCTAGTTACGCAGAATCTTTTTACGGGTCAGGAAATCTGGAAAACTGCCACTTTCCTCCAAACGAGGAAGTGCCATCAAGTATCCATAGATTAGAGTTGCATGCATATCGGTGCACTCTACAGGCATTGCACGCTTCTGGCCCCTTAAGTTGGGAACAAGAATCAATGTTGACAGATCTTCGTACTACGCTTCATATTTCAAATGATGAACATTTGACGGAGCTGAGAAATTTAATTATTGGAAGAACTAGTATTCTTGTTAGTTGAGAGTTGAGAGATTTCTGTTCAGAATTTTATATAAGGGTCTTTGATGTTCACAAAATCATTGTAAGGAGCAGGATGATATGCTAAATTTGTGTAACACAAGTCTCGAAGTTCTCTGTTAATATTTTTCTAGACAGTTGGCTTCCATTTCTGCGAATTGTGTGTCAAAATCAATAAAAGAGTTAACTTCATCCAGCCTTTTCCTGGATTATTCTTTAGGTTTTATTTTGGGGCTTATATTTTGTTTCAATTGGTAATAATGACCTCGAATATCTTTTCAGTTCTCAGAAGATTTGTTACCCAATGAGCCATACATGATTGGCAGAGAAATACGTTTTCTGCTTCATAATATCATTGTGAATGCTATGTTTGAGTGGCACACTCATATACATATATTCCCTTCAGTTATTGCTGAATTTCCTTCTTCAAATCATATGCTTCATTGTTCGACCATGTCTGGAATGACATAAAGGTTCTAAGTCTGTGCTTTGCATTCTAGGACTCTGCCAAAAAAAAAAAAAAGAAGAAGAAGACATGGTTCTGGTTGTGCAAGGGAATTTCTGCATGGACTTTTTCCAGTCTGGATAGTAATGGCGTCATTAGGTTTTATTTATAATCCAATTCATTACATTTTGGTGGAGTCATGACGTTATTCGGGACACTGCCAATGATTTGTGACTATTCCGTGCTATTTGGTTTGAATGTAAACATATTTCTTTAAGCACTTTGTAATGGCTACTATTTCCTCCATATGATTTGGAAGCATATGCAATAATACCTATTGAGGTTGTTATTGATGAATCCCTGCATTTTCCAGGGCCGCAGTTGGAGGCATGCTTCCCTTGCTTCCAAAGGTCTAAAGATGTTGCTGGCGTTGCCACCTTTCGTTTGGACCAATCAATGAGGCAATATCTGCATGTGTTTTTACAAATTAAGCAAATTCATGGCCAGCCATTGGTATCAGTAACTATGCTGTTTTGCTGATTCTTCTCATTTATGGCCAGCTTTCTAGAATTGTCCAGAATATATTTTGTTGAAGGTAGTAAAAGCAGATGCTTAGAAAAGCCGCGTAAACACCATGATATGAAAGGTTCTTAGTGAACTCTTTATATCTAATATTCCACATCATTAAACTGTTTGCTGACCGACATTGTTTGCTGACCGACTTGTTTACTTAATCTTACTGGTGCTCTATATGCTATTCATCATCGATGCTATGTAACTTATGTCCTTTTCCCTAGAAGAGGAAATTGAAAATCTTTGGGCTTAGTGTTTTTTGAGACCATTGATTTGTTTAACAGATGATAAGAGTAGGATGTGGACATATTGATCTTATTGTGATTCGATTGATTTTTCACTCTTTTGGATTTCACAAATACGAAAGTCATGGCCCCCTCAATTGGTAAACAAACCTATAATTTTAGCTGAGGAATATGCAGGAGACAAATTACCAAAGCTTCGACTATTGCATCTTTTATTTTTTTCTTTGGTCAGAGGATATTGGTTTTCAGACTTTTTGGTAACGTATTTCAACTTTTAGACATTCTGTGGACGTCATTGGAAATTTGAAATAATCATTGGCTTTTTTTTTTTTCTGGTCGACGTTGTACAGAGGTGGATCAGTTGGCAAAACAGAAACAAATTAAGGAATACACGGCACATCCTTGACACTCTTGTGACTTTCCAGTGAGTATTCTCGCGTGCAATTTGACAATTTTCTGCTGGCACTGTTTTCACTTTCAGATTCGTTATTCCTTCGCTTGGCGATCTCCTCCACTCGTTGCAGTGTTCCCCTCATTACAGTAAAGTTCTCTTCACCTGAAATGTGTTTCATGATACCTAATTGTCAACAATTTTTCTTTTGATTTAAAACTAGAACATTTTTTTGTGTACTGTGAAACAACCATACATCTGTCATCATTTTTGTAATGTACTGAGCTTTGGGGGATACTTGTATCCTTTCTAAGGATTCATGCTTTGCAATGCAACTAGAGATGCTTGCGGGTTTATTTATTTATTTATTTATTACAAGTAAACAAATAGGTTCTTGCTATAATTTGATAGTTGAGTTTACCAGGTTGTCACACTATGCAGTGAGCTAATGAACCTGCTCTCTTCTTTCTGCAATGCTGCTTTGTGAAAGTCAAATCGCATGGTCATATAACGGAGGCAAAACTTCATTACTTTTGCCCATCTCAGATTCATCAGATTTTGATCTCAGATGCTTCAGCTACTGCTTTCCTGCATTGTTAGACAAGTATTGCAAAAGAAGGTCAGGACGATTTTTTTCCCCTACTCTTTTTGAGGGTGTATCCATTGCCCGGACTAATGCTCGGTACATAGTCCTCCTATTCTATGAATAACGGGTAATTATCAGGGCCTGGGACCTTTTTGCATCCAGGAAAATGTCTGCTTTATTCCCAGCTTATGATCAATGAATACGAATTTGTAGTGAAATGAAGGAAGATATGAAAAGAGAAGATTGCAATCCTTTACTTTGAATTGATTTCTTATCTGTGCAACTGAGATTGATTTGTATCAATCATGATGATATTGCTACTTTTGCCCGAGGATACAATTGTGTTTTCCTAGGACTAAAGGGCATAAATAACTCTGCTTCCACCCGAGCAAAAACAAAAAAAGAAAGCCAGTGAACTGTTCCACAAACTGACTTAAACTGAATAAGTTGGTGGAACTGACTTATGACTTATTTAGTGAATCGAATTGATGTGTTGTAGAGAGTGTAACCTCTCTCGTAAAGCGCAATAAGTCAGTTTTAGAGAGTAACTTCTCTCGTAAAGCGCAATAAGTCAGTTTTTGTGAAGCAACCGCTTGTGTTTGTAAGAGCTTCTGGTCCAAAGTCCAGGTAAATGAGGAGATTAACCAGCCAACAGGGATTGCTTTTGGCAAGAACCAAGTCTCCTTTTGAATGTGGTGCAGAAAACTTGTTGCTGAGAAACTTTAGCAAAGTGAGGAACAAATTATTTTTTAATTGTGCAGGAAATTTTTTGGAATCCAAGTGCTGCAAAATAATGTATAATTTTTACAAGATAAGTTGAAAAGAAAATTAATATTGCCAATAAAGTTGAGGAAAAACACAAGAAAGTTAGACATTATCTTCCCTTTTCTCTAGTAGCGGCATCACCAAGCGACAGCTACTGCGGTGGGACGAAGGGAGCTCGACAAATCCTTCAACTTCCTCCAGGCACGTCCAAGAGCGGACCAGTGGCCTCCAACATGTCAACTGTTATTTTTTGCGGCTTTTTATTTTGTTGTTTTTCCTTCTATTCTCTTGTTTTTGTTCGAAACCTTTGGATCCTTTGCTGTATCTGTTGGGGTTTTTTTTGGCGTAATGGACCAGGCAATTTGTGTACAATTTTATCAGGGGAGATTTCACACCTTTTTTGATAAGGGGTGCACTTATTAGAAAAGGGAGTGTGAAAATCACTATCCATTTCATCGATATAAGTTTGCATTAAAATAAAAATAAACTCAAAGCTCTTTTTACCACCATGCCCTTGGTAACCTGGGATCCACTTTTACCATCTCAATTCACTCACTAGAATGCAGTAAAAAGTACTCACTCAAAAAAATTTGAACTTTCAACTTTTTTGAAAGAGCTGCATGCAGAGTATAAAATAGTCCAAGGAGGTGCGGGCTTAGAATTTTAAGTTAGCGGGATCAAAAATTAAATATATATGCAAATTATTTTTTTCTATTCGGTCATGCAGAGAAATAACTAAATTAAGATGTCTAACTATGACGTAGGCATATAGTGTAACATGTTTTTTTGTTCAATAATTGGTAGTAATGACTTATTATATTTCTAAAATAATGTATGATATCAACCTCATTTGTAATACTATCAACTCTCAAAAAGAAGAAGAAAAAAAATTGAGAATTCTATGCATTTTATTAAGTTGACGCAATTTATGAAATTTTTGTGGGATCAAATTGCAAAATTTAGTTCCAAACTATCAAAAATCTTTATGAGAAATCAAAGCAAGAGCGGTCAAGTGACCCCTCTTGTACATTAATCCCTCCGCCCGTGGCTCCAAGTTCCACTTTTTACAACGAAAAAAGGATCGCGAAGGATTTTGCAAGATTTCTGCCATATTCATTTCCAAGGTCATATTACAAATTGTGAAGGAAAATGAGACATGACTTGGGGCCTAACAGAAGGAAGCACACACTATTCAAATGTGTCATCATCATCATCATCTGGGATGCGGCTTGAAAAAGCTCCTGTTCGTGCCTGCACAGAATCACAGATCCAGCAACAACCTATTAGTTCCAATGGAGAAGTTAAGGTAAAAACACAATTGGTGGGAGAGTAGGGAGTTCTAAAGGGTTCCCAGGAAATAAACTGAAACCTAGGGGCGTGCTTGTCAGAACTTATTCTGAAAATCAGAATCCAAAAGCTTCAAAATTGATGCTTCGCATAATTAGCTTTTGCTCAGCTTCAAAAGCTGTTTTTTGCCTACAAGCAGAAGTAAAAGTTGGGGCAAACACGCTGGTTCGCAACCGAGAATTTCGGCACACATGTATATGCATTCCCACTAAGACAGACAGCTAAAGATAGAAAAGCATGCACTAAGCCCACGCGCGTGCGCACATACACAAAATGGCTGTCGTTTCTTTCACAATACAGAATTTAAAAAAAAAAAAACTTACTGGCAGCAAGGTCAATGTGCACTTCTGGAGGAGCAAGGGCCAGAGACTCAACAAAATGCAAGTTTGGATCCCTGAATCCAGAAAACATATAAAGATCAGACTTGCCATGAACCATTGCCTTCACTTGCCGGTTCTATTTCTTCACATCAACTTTCTTTCCGCAAAGTACAATTGGAATATTCTCACAAACCCTGATTTTCAACAACATCGAAAAGAAAGTAAGAAACCGTTTTGAAACAAAGTCACTCTACTCCGCCAAAGAGGAAAATCCAACCAAGGACATCTTTGGTTTTGAGAGCGCAAAGAGATGGTGTTCCAGTGACGGGTTTTGAAAATTTCTTTCGGAGAATTTTTTGGGAAGGAGCCAATTTTTACAAAGCACCAAAAGATATTTTAAAACTCTTGAAAACTATTTCCTCCAAGGCACGAGCAAAACAAAAAATTAGTGCAGTTAAAGTGTTCTGGATTATGGAAACCTGAATTTGAAAACAGAACCCAAACTGGGTTACATTTTTGGAATATACCGCAGATATCCCCAATTCCCCATGCCAAGTTGGAACATTCTTGTACGTCAATCAGGCAGTTACATCGAACATGATGGTGGCGAAATGTCCATGGATACTGTACATAATACATACTATTTGACCACAATACTAGGGTGGGATGCTGCATTGAAAAAAGTAGGGAAAAACACAAATTCAACCTGTCCTCCTACCATGTTCAACATAGATGTTCTCGAGCACCCAAAAAAAAACTCCCAAAGCGAACATCAAGCTACTAGAGAAAGGATATATTGGTAGGCTACATAAACTCACTAAGAGGAAGACATTACTAACGGCTTCCCAGCAATTTATAATAAAGCATGTCAGCCTTTTTGCCATTCAAATGAACTTGCAAAATAGACTATGGCAAAGAAGAGAAGAAATAAATCTACCCCACTTCAAAAAAATTAAGAAACAGTACTTATACGAACACAACTACTTCGCATCAGACAGTACCCACAACCACAGAATTATAAGAAAGAAATTATGTCAGGAAACCTTGTAACCATTTAAGAGGATGGTGTGTACAAATGTTCCTAAACAAAATTTATCTCACAATTCACAAGTATCACACAAGGTAATCATAATATGAATCAAGATCAAAATTTTGGGCATTCAAAGTTTATACCAGAGCCAGAATTCTCTATCAA
Source organism: Vaccinium darrowii (assembly GCA_020921065.1). NCBI lineage: Eukaryota > Viridiplantae > Streptophyta > Magnoliopsida > Ericales > Ericaceae > Vaccinium > Vaccinium darrowii. Next base: position 24,184,106 of record CM037155.1, read on the forward strand.
AAATAGCATACAAAAATCTTCCCAGGTGCACAAACTATACGTCGTATACGACATCTCCATCACAGCTACATACTAGATCAAGGAAATGCTCGAAGTTGAAAATCATAGATTATACTTGGGTAAGTACGTTTACAAACTCTGAGAAATAAGTACATCCAATCTTCAAAGGATATGCCAAGGCTTGAAACCTAGGGGGTTGGATACAATTTGGCAAATCAGGTGAAGAATGTCTACCATAAACACACACATCAACAATGAAACATAAACAACCAATTTCCATTCATACATTTTAAAATCACCTACATTTCCAAGACCAGAATTGCTATTCGATTGTATTCATACTGGTAAGTTCCAGAATGGAAACTACTATAAAATCATTCTATTAATCCAAGACTGAAGTACAGTTTTCACTTAACCATGTTTTGACAAATGACAACCAATAGATTGCAGTTAGCTACCCAAATCCCTAATTACACTTCAGCTCCATACTGGGCATTCAAAGCTCATACGTGTTGTTTATTTGCTAATACTACCAAAACAGAAATTGTACACAGTTGTAGTATCCAGATGTCTTCATTTCTTTGGCAGACATTCAAGGGTCTCCACATTAATTCATGTGGCGAAACTACGATCGTAGATTATAGTAATGTATAACATAAATTGGAATCAGCACAGCAGGAATCATCCATAACATTGTTTCCTAGATTATACTAACAAAAAGGATATGAAAACAATGTAGTGTCCAGATGTGGTTCACATAATCAACCAGTGGTATTAGTGAGCACCAATGGACACCCTCACGAGATTTTTCAACCTCTTTCATTTCTTTGCCAGACATTCAACGGTCCCCACAATCATGCATGTGGTAGACACCTGCCATAGTCTGGTTAAAAACATCAAAACATTTGTACCAAAACAGGATATCAAAACAGTTGTAGTGTCCAGATGTAGCTCAAATAATCAATCAGTGCTATTAGTGAGCAATGATGGACACTCTCAATAGATTTTTCAACCTCTTTCATTTCTTTGCCAGACATTCAACGGTCTCCACAATCATGCATGTGGTATACACCTGCCATAGTCTGGTCAAAAACACCAAAACCTTTGATTATAGTAACATATAATTGTGTTAAGTTAGGGGTAAATTTGTTATATATATAGTTTCGTAGAGGTAGTTTAGTATTTGTAGTTTAGTCCTTGTACATATCGTTGTATTAAGGGGAAGCCCTAATACTTTTAGTAAGTCACCGACGACATCTTTTGTGGATCAAAACTAGCTGGGTAACCTCAGTTTGTGCTCGGTAACCTCTGTCTCTGCTCAAAACTGACTAGGTCACCATGTAATCAAATGGGTTTGGCTATTCAAGGAGAAACCGTTGCTCAACTTCTATATGCTTTGTTCAATCATGTTGGACATGATTATGAGCAATGTTTATGGCAGCCTTATTATCCTCTCTCCCCCCAATTTCACAAATTGCAAGAACCATGCCATAGCATAGTCTTTGATTAACTACGAATACAGGATATGATAACAGTTGTAGTATCCAGATGTAGCTCAGATAATCAATCAGTGGGATTAGTAAGCAACGATGGACACCCTCAAGAGATTTTTCAACCTCTTTCATTTCTTTGCCAGACACTCAACGGTCCCCACAATCATGCATGTGGTAGACACCTGCCATAGTCTGGTCGAAAACAACAAAACATTTTATTATAGTAACACATAATTTTAGACTATGTAGCAGAGACACGGACACAAGAATTCTAAAAAAAATGGGGACATGGACACTGCAAAAATAAATAAATAACTAAATAATTATATATATGAATATTTCATATATGTATGCAGTAATTATATAGAGAGATATATACACTGCGTACTGCTGTAATACCAGTACATATACACTGTCACACACACACACACATACACAGAAAGAGAGAGAGAGAGAGAGAGAGAGAGAGAGGGGGGGGAGGGAGAGAGAGGGAGAGAGAGACTGCATCAAGGGGGGTGGGGTTCGGCTTCAAGGATCGTTGGATTCAATTGATGTTATGTTTACCCCCAAAAAAAATTTAAAAAATGTTACACATCTACCCCCGACGTGTCCCAGAATGTCCCCTGCATGTCACACTCCGAAAATTAATTCAATTTAAGCGACATGCCACAACATGTGTCTCGGTGTGTCCCGGTGTCCAATACACAAACCACGGCGACCTCTAGGAGTGTCCGTGCTTCACAGATTGTAGGAATCATGCCACAACATTGTTTCTTAAATTATACTACCAAAACAGGAATTGATAATAGTTGTAGTGGCCAGATGTAGCTCAGCTAATCAATCAGTGGAATTAGTGAGCAACGATGGACACCCTCAAGACTTTTCAACCTTTCATTTCTTTGCCAGACATTCAACGGTCTACACAATCATGCATGTGTAGACACCTGCCATAGTCTGGTCAAAAACAACAAAACCTATGATTATGGTAATGCATGATAGCAAGAATCAATAGCATTGTTTCTTCGATAATACGACCAAAACAGGACATGACAACAAGTTGTAGTGTCCAGATGTGCTCATATAATCAATCAGTGGTATTAGAGACATGGTTTGTGACGATAATGGTGTTCTGTTCTATGTTTTTGTTACCTCTCTCGAGGACACGAACATTGGAAACCATTACGATTTGATTCAGTGCAAATCTTGTGATTATGCCACAAAGTTATGGCTTCTGCTATCAAAGCTAGTAAACCTGGGATATGTGTCAACCCTGACCCCATTTTTTAGCTTATCCGACGGAAATTTTATCGGGATAAGAAGGAAATTAACCCACTGTCCTCTTCTTGTGGTCCGTTGGCAAAACTCGTAAAAACTTGCCCGACTGTGTTTTACGACACATTTGAGAAAAAGACCTTAAAAAATCTGAAAGTAGAGACATTGATGGTCCAACCGTCCGTGTTCTACTTCAGGTTGTTGAAGGTGATTGTAGCCGCACTTATTGCTTTTGAGGCCTCCGATTATTCGGTCAATCTTTGTCTCGATTCTGTCATTATCACCGAGCAAAATAAGGTGAATAAGGTGCATCTTATTGATTTCACAGAGGGTAAAAACAAGGAGCTTATTATTAGAGATTTTTTTAAATTGATTGATGGAATCACTGACCAGGTCTGTGAAGATAGACGTTTGATGGCTGAGTTCAAAGAAGTGGTGAAAAAGGGAAAGTAAGAGGACTTGTTGGAGGATTCAACTCTATGCTTCCTAGCGAGAAAGTCCGCTTTATGATGGAGCTTGGCGGATTTCTCGGGTGCAAGACTTTGGATGGCACAATTAGTCGTGAGAAATGCCAAATAGTAATTTTTTTGACAAGTTTGATTCTCTTTGTGAAGAAGACTATCATTTGAAGTGGTTGGTCCGTGCCAACCATATGACTGAGTTTAGAAACTACCCCATTCGAGTTATTATGACACACAAAAGCAAAGTGTGAGAGCAGATTTAAGGCAGCATAATCGTATTATTGGTTCAGTTAAGTACAAGAAAAGATAGTAACAAAGTAGAGCTTGATTTATATGCTTAACTTAAACTGATATGGACATTACTATTTGAAAGCATATATGCTGAAAATTTTAAATTTACTCAGTAATTCAAAGTGGGATAACTTCCAAAGAAAAAAATGCATGTATCAACATGCATTCATTAACTTGTACAACTAAAGATTTTGAATGACAACCCTAACAAAAAAAAAAAAAAAATTAGAGCCGCCACTGATTTAAAAGTAAAGTTTGACAAATATATAATAATGAAGAAAATGACCATTGCAAAATCTACAACCATCCACTACGTAGTTGTTAATATAGAAGTAGTGCCAAATAGTTTTAGAACTGAAAATAATCTTCCCACAAATAACAACTTGTAAAATATATCACAACAGTAGTACATTCCAAATCTTCTTCGAAAACAACTTTATCTATAAAAAATACTAAAAATACTACCAGGCTATGAAAACGATGATCACCAAGTGTTCTAGAAAACAACAATCACAAATTAACATGGACAAATCCCTACGCATACTTGAACTTATATGTATAATATATCCCAACAAATGTAAGATCAAAGAAAGCAAGGAACCGAAATAGCAAATGGAAATTCAAGGTAAGAAGCACGACTACTCACCATAGTTCGATCTTTCTCAGAGCGGCCTGAATCACAGTTTGAGAGAGAGAGAGAGAGGGGACTTAAGTGGAGTATCAAGGAGATGAGAGAGATTGCAGCTACTCTCAGCTTTAAGCCGACGCGACTATCTGAACCATCCGATTGACAAGGGAGGAGATTTCACATATGAGACCAGTGCCCCGTCCTCAGATCCGGTGATCTTCTAGTGCGCCTAACACTACCACTTAATCCCTCAAAATTACGTTGTTTTAACTTAACTTTTATTTGTTGAATTAAAAAATGTGAGCATTTTTAAGTGGGTATTTATTTTTTTAAAAATCAAATTTGAATTTTGATTTCTTCTGTACATGAACATAAAAGTCACTCATTTTAGATTAGGGTTGGTTCGCTTTTTTTATTTTAGGGGTAGAAGTTTTTCCGCCTAAAACCTAGTTCTCAAAACAAAAAGACAACAATTAAACACATTTTTAAACTTCATAATTTTTGGCTTCCTTCGGTTTTGTAAAATAAATACCCATTTGAGAAGAGAAAGGGTTACAGTGTATAAGAATAAGAGTCAAGATGAATAAATTTCCAAATGTGTTTAGAAATTCTAAATTATGCCACTTGTTATATTTATGGGACTTCTCACAAAAACACACCTACAATAATACTAGTGAATGTCCGTGCCTAAAGACACTTTGTAAAAACTTATAGATGAATTTTATTAGCTAATGTTGTCCTACACAAATTTAAAGTCACAAATAATTTTCTAGATTTTTAAAAGGCCCCAAAAAAATAAAAATATTAATGTTGAACTTGACATAATCCCAAGAGAGAGAAAATGTTGTACTTCTAAACCTTTGCACACCCAAAATGACATAGTTTTGATCGCCCTACAACCCCGTAGTGCAGAGGCGCACTACGGGATCCCCAAACCCCCAAGTCGTATCAAAAAAATAAGTCTACTCTCACATACAACGCGCTCGCTCCCGCTCCTGCTCACACCTGCCGATGAGACCAGTGCCAAGTCGTATAAAAAAGAATAAGTCAGTCCACTCTCACATAAGACGGTTCCTGGTCGCACCCGCCGATGAGACCAAGGCCAAGTTGTATCAGAAATAATAAGTCAACTTCATACACAATCGCTCATGCTCGCACCCGCGTAGGAATTAAAATCTATCTTTATTTCCTCCCCTCATCTTTCTCTCCCCCAAAACCCACATCCCCCTCCGCCTCTTCCCACCACCAAAACCACCAGATCACTCACAAAAACATTACAAGAGTTGTTTAACAGCGAAGAACATTACTCCTAAGAGCAGGTCCAATGGGGATGGATATGGGGTTGCAAAGCCATTTTCCATCCCCCATTATAGAACTCCAAGCTCCAATGGGGATGGAAAATGGCAAAGTTGTATATGGGGTTGGAAATTTGGTACCCCAAATGGCTATAGCCATTTGTGACACCTTATCAAGTTCAACTGCCAATACCAGAAAATGAACGATTGGAGTTACCTAAGTGCGTCAGAGTAGTCGCCGGAATCTACAAATTGTTGACGGTGAGGGCTTTTTTAGAGGGTTTTATCGAGAGATGGGGTTTGATCGATAGAGAGGGGGGAGTTTTGATCGAGCGAGAAAGAGGGGGTTTGAGTTTGAGACTCGATCTAGAGAGCTGCTCATCTTGAGAGATAGCGAGAGAGCGAGTGTGTAGAGAGAGAGAGAGAGAGAAAGAGAGAGCATGCCACTCTGCTCTTTATGATTTTCTTCTTTTTTGAGAGAGCTCTTTGTGATACAAAAGAGAAGACAGGGAAGAAGATAAGAGCAAGGGATGATTCGGTGTGGCAAGGAGCATGGACTTGTCAATTATCGATGGCTAGAAATTTCCAAGGGCTCTTTTCATCAAATTCAAAGGGGTAAATTACACTGACCTCCCCTGAGGTTTCTGACTTGTACACTGACCACCCCTACTTTATCTGAAATAGCACTGACCTCCCCTAAGTTTTATATTTTAGTATCAAAAGCACCCTTCTGTTACTAAAATAGCACTGACCTCCCCTGAGTTTTATATTTTAATATCAAAAGCACCCTTCTGTTACTTGGCCGTCAGTGACAATATCGGGAATTGATGAGGTAAGCCATTAACCTTTGTTGAATTCCCAAAATAGCCCTTGACACTAGTTTTGGATTACACTAATACAGTAGAAAATTTGCCATTTTGCACATCACAACACCATAAGTAGCAGAATTTTCTACGTCACAAATTTTCTACTGTATTAGTAGAAAATTCAGTACCCAAGTGATGCAAAGCAATTGAAAATGACTTACTTATACTCTTATTTGATGTATTTTATGAACTAGGACACATCCATTTGTTAAACAAAAAATTGAATTAAAAGACATGTATATTTGGTAGCATTCCCATGTTTTGTTATCTTTGTTTCATTTTTCTTTTTCTTTTTCTTTTTTTTGAACTGCATTTTTTTTTTAACAGCAAAAGCCAAACGGGGAATTCGTTTAATTTTTCTTTATAGAAATTGCCCGCCAATAAATTATATTCTAAGTATTCATGCATGATCATTATTTAGAAAAAAAAAGAGAGCCTTTTGCATTTAGATTGTAACTAGTGTCAGGGGCTATTTTGGGAATTCAACAAAGGTTAATGGCTTACCTCATCAATTCCCGTTACTGTCACTAACGGCCAAGTAACAGAAGGGTGCTTTTGATACTAAAATATAAAACTCAGGGGAGGTCAGTGCTATTTTAGTAACAGAAGGGTGCTTTTGATACTAAAATATAAAACTCAGGGAAGGTCAGTGCTATTTCAGATAAAGTAGGGGTGGTCAGTGTACAAGTCAGAAACCTCAGGGGAGGTCAGTGTAGTTTACCCAATTCAAAGTAATATTTTTTTAATGTTATCATTTACCGGCTCTAATTTTTTTTTTTTGGATGCAAGTTGAAAATTTAAAAAAAAAAACATTTGAAAAATATATATATTTTTTAATCCTTGTATTGCGGACTGAAAATATATTTTGAGATCGAAGTATTTGTTGAATTGAGATTGAGAAATTAGGAAAAATAAGGTGGAGGAAAACATAAAACCAACGGTTTGTCAATCTTGAAGTAGTTCCCCGTATGTTGTTCTCGATATCCATCTGTTAGATTTGTTAATCAGTGAGGTCTAAACACTCGTCTCACCTTGTTCGGTTTGGGTCTCAAGACCCACCCCGCACGGTCTCCAATAAAATTTTCTTTCTATCTCTCTCTACTCATTACCCCCAAAAACCTCTCTCAAAACCCGAACAAAGCCTTAATTTATTGAGTTGGAATCCACCTTTGGGTGATTTACTTGTGGTATAGTCAAGATTAGTTTATTCTTGGTGTTGACATTGTCTATTTGTACGGATGCCTAGAGAGTGACTTGTTGTAATCCCGTTAGCCACGTTATTCGTTTTGGTTCTAAAAATCACCCTCTTTTCTCACTGTTCACTTTTTACTCTCATTTCTCTATCTCTCTCTCTCCATTCATTAGCCAAAAACCCTCCCTCAGAAACCATACAAAACAATCGGTTATTTTTGTTATGGAAAAGTAACAATAAATTATATATATGAACGAATATGAAATTAGAATAAGAGATAATCTGGCCTGTGATTGGAGAGGCACGATGTCACTGTCCTAAAGCTGCTATTGCCTCCCCACACAAGGGTATGGACGAACAATCAACAACTCCAAGATACAACCCAAATCAAGGCCAAGCCTTCGCATCCACCGGAAGTAATATGAACCGTCTATGATCGTAGTTACCCGAAGAAATAAGAAGATATATAAATCTAATAATCAGAAAGAGAGATTTTACGTTGAAGTGTTTTTAACGTTATAAAAGTAGTGCCTTTTATAGACTTATGTTGAACCTTTTCACAAGGGACACAACCCTAGAAACTTAAATGGTAACTCTTGGAATTAATAAAATATTTAGAAAGAGTTTTAAAACTTAAATGCTCCAACAATTTTTATAAATTCGCAATTATTTTACCGTTCTTGTTTGGCTGTTGTGCTGGATAGATCCCATCTAATCACATACAATTTTGTTTTCCCTGCAAGTTGTTCTTTTTACCAACAAAAAGACTTGACAATTATTTTGAACTTGTTTTCTTTTTGGTTGAGATATTTTTTAGAAGCCGCTGCTGAAACAAACATAAAATGTACGAGGAGCATACTCAAAAGAATATAACCCCAAAAAAGGGGGCCTTAAGAGTCTCCTCCTACATTTCCTGAGTGCATAACGCAAGCGTCGTCCCAATGTTGGAGGACTGTTACAATAGCTTCCTTTAGTTTCGTTTGTTTGATTGGAGATAAATGGATGTGATATGATATCCCTTGGGATATGAAATGATATTGCTCAGAATATCAATGGATGGAGAAAATCAATATCCGATGTTTGTGTTCAACGGGCTATAGCCACTAGAAAACACTTTTTGTTGTTTTAGGCTTTTAGCCATTGGAAAACCCATATCCCATCCTTTGGGTTAGAGATAAAACTTGGTGAGAGATTTCAAATCCCATCCAAAATAAGAAAACCAAATATGGGATTTTGGGTCTCACTCCATCCCACCCCCAAATCCCACCAAACAAACATGGGGTAAGTTCCTTAGCAGGCTTCTAAAGAGATACACTTGAAACTTCGCACGAGAAACTGTAAACCAGCATGCAGTTGTCGTCATCCACTCCGGATCCGCTGTCCTCATTTGGTGTCCCTCTTTGGTGTCCTACCCCCTACTTGCTGCCATGTGGCACACTAAAAACCCTTTAGTTAGTTTTTTCTAACGGAAAACCCTTTGCTGTTATAATATACTTTTCTCTGTTATTTTAACCCTTTACCTTTCTCTGTTAACCAAACCAAAGGCCCAAGCCTTTTCACCTCCTTTTCGGCAAAAAACAAAAGCCGCTACGACTAATTTTTTTAAGCACTACATAAATGTGCGGTTTTAAGATAAATGTGTGAACTTTAATCATTCACTTTAAATGATTAGCTTATATGTTTATTGATGTTCAATCAAAGTATTTTTTTGATTGATTTGCCCAAAACACGTGCTTGGAGTAAAAAAATTAGAACACATCTATATGAAATTAAATCATCTTTGATTTACTCTAAAAAAAGAACTCTTGTTTGGACTTTAGAGTGAAAAGGCAATCCAAAGAATTAAAATAAAAAAAAAAAAGTAAAAAAGGAAAATTTGTTTTTTTCCAAAAAAGAGTGAAAGTGCATTTGTTTTTTTTACCGAAAAGGCTGGGGCCTTTGGTTTGGTTAACAGAGAAATGTAAAGGGGTTATTATAACGGAGAAAGGTATATAAGAGCATCACTAGTGGTATACTCAAACACAGAAATATTCAAAAATGAGTATTTTGATACACAAAAGAGGCTTACAATGGTATTTGGATAAATACTCAAAGTTAACAACATTTGTTACAAATACTCAACTTTTGGCATTTGGATACTCAAAATTACCAATCTTTCTCAATAACCAAACCTCAGTAACCAAATTTTGGAGACCACACCGTATCAAAAGTAACAACATTCTCTCTCCATTTTTCAAATACTTAATTCAAAACTCAATTTTTTTGCACTTTCTCCCAAAAATTGAAATTATCAATTTTTAATCTTTACCAAAATATGTTCAAGACTAGGGATTGCCCGTGCCTAAAGGCACGGCGCAACATGTCCTAAACATGGAAAGGATTTATCCTTCTTTACTATTGAGTGTATATATTTTTTAAACCATCTTTATAAATGCACGTATGGTAACCCCATGGCTGAAGGCGGCACATCCAAACATTATTAGATATCAGCAAAATTATCAATGACATTCTAGATAGTTATGCATAAAATTCAGTACAGTTATACATAAGATTAAGAATTGTCCGAGCCTAAAGGCACGACACAACGTAATTTGAATATAATCTAATGAATTATCCTTCCCTAATATGACCCTTTTCCCACCAACGGACTTGATTGATCTCCCAAATTCAATTTTTATTTTAAGCTTCACAATGTGAACAATAGAAGGGGGGGGGGGAAAAAAATAAAGAGCAGAACACAAAGCAAAGTTTTTTTTTTTTTACTTTTTTTTTGTGTCAAAATGATAGGAATTTTATTGATAATAACTCAACCAGTACATTAAGAAAAATGAGGAGGTCTAGCTTCCCATGTCTTGACCCCAGAACCTCTCTCGCCAACGCTTGCTAACTTGTCAGCTGGAACCCTCACCTTGCAAACTAATGTCCCAAATGTGTTGTGTCCTCAATCAGAACTTCCACTCTTACTGGGCACTTCCCCTCTTTGTTTAAAATCTTCACCGCCTATTGTGAATCCCCTTCAACCTCTAGAACATCCATGCTCATTATCTTTGCAAAGTCAAGAGCGACACGCCAGGCTTCTACTCCAGCGCTTAATCATGATCCAGTTAGCCCCAAGCTCACTGACCTTGCAACCAAGAATTGCCCTTGTGCATTCCAAATCACCATCCCGGGTCATGCTTCACCCGCCTTTGACTCCTTTCTCAGCCACGCCCCATCCACATTCATTTTAACACAACCAACTGGTGCCTCCCATCTGGTGCTACTTCTAATCTACACAATTACTTCATGAATATTCACCCCATCCCGTTCCTCCATTGCACGAATGTATTCCGTCACATCTTTCACACCCAATGTATACCGCAATCTGAGGCTCAATTGTGTGTCCATTATACAGTCTCTCGTTGCAGCATTTCCATATTCTCCACAAAATCAGTGTCACCAAAGTAATGTGACTACTCATATCCGCCTCCCCTTTCCATCTTTCAATCAGCTAGTCAAACCATACGAAGACTCCTGCACATTCATAATTGGCACACACCCAATCGGTGAAGCTCACCACATGATATGGGCAAACCGACACCCCAAAAACACATGGGGAAAAGTTTCACAATAATTACCACAACTTATGCAAAGCATCTCCTGTGTGACCTTTCTCCGGTGCAAATTTTCGCTAATTGGGAGAATTCCATGGATACAGTTCCACACAAAGTGCTTGATTTTATTGGGATTTGGAAGAAACCAAACCTTATTCCACGACTTCTTGTCCATCTCTGCAAATTCGAAGAATTGTTTAATCCAAAAAAAAAAAAAATAGCTAGGCAAATAAAAGATATATAGAAACTGAAATCACATTGGCTGAAAATTATGTAACTTAAATGACCAAAAAAAAAAAAGCAAACAGATGTCGTCTTTACAAAACATTTGTCTTTTCTAAAGAATAAACATTTGGGAATATACCTATTTAAAAATCTGAAAATAAGATCGATATTGCTTGCAGTTGGGCAATTCCAAGGCCTTGTAGATGTGCTCACTTGAATTGCTAGCGGCCAATTTGTCTCCCACCCATGCTTATCCCTCCCTCTGCATGCTTTCATCAAGATTTGTTGACGTTACTAAAGGTCCTCTTTCACAAGAGCTAGTACCTTATTGGTATTATCTTTGGAAACTTGGCCCGTAAGAATCGACTCAACTTCTTTTCCTATGTACCAATCAAACATATTAAGTCAATTCAACACAATAAACGTGGATGTCTAAAATAAAAAAGAAGCAAATAACAGTTTTCCAACTTTGATGGGAGAAACTTCAAACAACCATAGCTTCGCTAATAAGGAAAAAGAGAAGTGAAAAAAATATGAAGTGAACAATTTAGATCATTGAAACATAAACGGACTGAATTGAACTATTTGGTCCATATTGACACTGAACTACTACTACGGGTATTAATGGACTTAAATGGAGTTGCACCTGTGTGTATTCATACCATATAGAATTCTTTATTATTTTGAGGGTCCATCCAACAATTGACCTTAAACTATATGTGAAGTTTATTAAATGGATCTAAATAGAATAACAACAACAGTTTGAAATTGGTTCTTACACCCACAAAACCAGTATTTTCCCCCATAAACCTGGCAACCAATTTGTACTTTTTTTGGGTAAATTTGTACTTCAAATGAAAGAAAGAAAGAGCTCGAACAGGGATCAAAGCAAACACCAATTTATTTTCAAAGAACCAGCATAATCACTTTCATAGCCAAACTAACTCATGTCCTTGCATAAACCAAGACCTAACATAGAAAAAAAACCACATATGAACTTTGAAACTGGTACACTTGCCAAATCTAGTTCGTGCCATGTACACAAAGAAATCCAATTTAGCGTAGGAAGATTGCAGAGCAGCAATTACCAATTTACCACTAACATAGAAATAATGGTAGCTAATTAATCGTACTATTGATAGAGAAGGAAACGGAAAAGAACAAAGACTCCATTTTCCATCATCCAACAATGGCCAAGGTGGCAGTACTAAGAAGGCTACATATCATAATTGACATCACAAATACAGGACATGGCCAGATACATACACAAACACAAACGCAGGACATGGTAATCTTCAAAAAGTGGGGTCACGGACACAGCTCTTTGTCATGCAAGCAATTTTTGGTCGTAAAAATCTTGTTAGGACAATCATGATTTATGTTTGCTCTTGTTTCAATCAATTGGCTACCATTAATAGAAAAATGGATTTAGCTCCATACACATTGTGGATGACACTTAGAGTCAAAGCAATACCTAAGTTAGAGATATACGTTACCTGTCCACTCATTAGCATTGAGAAGGCCATTGGTAGGGTTGGAAAGAGCAACCACCATCTCGAACCTGCCCTAAACAAAGAAAATATTTCAGCCAAAGCATTTTGCAAAAAAGTTTTCACATACTCATGTAGGTTCTTCCGACAACAAAGCATTTGCCAAAAAGTATTTCAGCCAATATACAAGCTTCTTTGCAAAAAAAAGTAGGCACTATAGCCAATGGAGAACCACATTGCCAAGGCTAATGGCTAGTGTTTAACTGCATCGTTTTGATATTTTTTTCTCTTTTCTTCTATTAAATTTGGTCATATGGAAGGAACATTCTTTGTAGGATAGATTTGAGTTACTTTGTTATCTGCCGATAGCAGAACAAACCATTGGACAATTAATGAAATCAGAATAATATGATTCATAACTGAAATCCTAATTACACCATACAACATCAAACTTCGAACTTCACCCCCTAATCAAATGGTCGAAAGAAAATGAACTACCCTTCTTTGTTCCATAAATAGCCAACTCATTTCCTTTTCCCAATTTCATCATGTAATTTTTTGTTTCCCCAATTCCACAGTGTCCAAGAATTACCAGTATAAAAAACATGCTAAACATATACATGAGTTGGAACCATTTTTCAAACTAAAACTCATGAAACAAATCTGATGACATTAAGTGCATAGACGAACCTAAGTCAGTGGTTGATTGGAGACAATAAATGGTGGTATTGAGCTGGACACGATTTAGCCTGCATAAAGTAGAAACCAGCACAATAAAGAAAACATGAAAAGAGGGTAAAAAAACAAAAAAAAAAAAAAAAAGGCAAATCAGACCTCATTGCTGAAGTAAGCTTTCCGAGCTCGGAACGAATTAGTGGGAATGAAATTGGCAGCGGCCCGTAGATTTCTAGCCCTAACAATCACCTGCTCCAACAATTCACCACCATATACCACAAATCAAAATAAAAAACTAAACATAGATACGCATAAACGGGTGTGCATGTATAGATGTAGAGAGAGAAATAGAGAGAAGTAAGCAAACTCTTTGATGATTTTGGGATCAGGAGACTTGGAGACGAAGTAGTTGAGGGCTCCGATGAGAACCGAATCTCTCATCGCTGTATCAATCAATCTCTCTCTCAAAATGTTGGGAGAGAGAGAGAGAGAGAGAGGGAGACGACGTCTTCGGGTGTGAGGAGAGCGCGAGGAAGCAAACAGATGGCCAAGGTTCTGTTAATTTGGGATGAGAGATGGCCCGTGAATTTTGATTCAAGATTCAAAATTTGAAAGCCTGGTTTGTTTTTCAGGTGGGGAGATGGGGTTCAACCTCAGCCCTTAAACATGAGAGGTATTTACGGGAGTGCCACTCAAAAGTTAGTTTGTGAGAGAGATATTTTTGGACCGTTGGATTATGTAGAATGAAGGGTGGAGATTCGCTAGGAGATGAATATTTTATTCAAAACAATCCTTGTTTTGTTATATAGATTGATCTCATTTTAAATGTATTGTGAATATCTTTTAAATGGTAATAATATTATAAAAAAAATATGAACAAATTTAAAGTTATACCCATTTTATGAATAAAAATAGAGTGAATAATACTTTTTTTTTATTATGGACACAAATGAACCATTGTAGAAGGGTAGATACTCAAACTTATAAACCCATTAAATGAATACTCAAAATGTGATGTGGCAATATTTGAGTATCCATATTTGAGTATACCACTAGTGATGCTCTAACTAACGGCCGAGGGTTTTCCTGTTAGAAAAAACAAAAAAACAACTAAAGGGTTTTTAGTGTGCCACATACAGCGGATCCGGAGCGGCATACCACAAATGTGAAAGAAACTTCATATAAGCTAACTTAAGCAAGATAATGAACGACTCCACAATCCAAACGGTTTAAGAATCATAATAATAATATCAACTTTGAGGCAAAAACTTTGAAAATTTATCACCTAACAAGGGGAGCAAATTCAAAGGAAAAGAAAAAAGGAGAGAGAAAATTATAGTAAGTAACCGACTTTGGAAACTTTGGCAGAGAGCCAGAGAGAATCTTGTGATCTAGACCTCAAAAAAGCTATAGATCTCACAACAACCTCTTGAACGGTTAAAATAGGGCGTTCTAAGTTTTCAGTGTCATAATCTACATGAAATTAGGTTTTCTCGTACCCCTAGCCCAATCCGCCGTTATTTGGCTATACTATCAAATAACCTACTTTTTCGGGGAAAATTTCAAAATGGCACCTGAACTTTACACTCAATGTCCCAAAAACACCTGAACTTTAGTTAGCGTCAATTAAACACCTGAACTTTCAAAACGCCCTTTCTAAGGCCCCTGGCCCCATTTTCCGTCCATATTGGACGGAAATTGCTGATGTGGCAATTTTTTTTCCGTTAAAAACCCCATCACCACCACCTACAGCCATCACCACCACCTACAGCCTCTGTCGCCGCGATTTTTGAGTCACCACCACTTACAGCCATCATCTCCACCGCTAACTAGGCTTCGCCGCCCATTCTTGTCGCCGCCTACTCGAAATTGTTGAGACAATTGGAGAAAATTATTGTTCAAACGGTGTCGGAAGTAGTTGGTGACGACCTGGTGGTGGTGGAGATGATGGTTGTAAGTGGTGGTGGCTCAAAAATCGCGGCGGCAGAGGCTGTAGGTGGTGGTGATGGCTGTTGGTGGTGGTGATGGGGTTTTTAACGGAAAAAAAATTGCCACATCAGCAATTTCCGTCCAATATGGACGGAAAATGGGGCCAGGTGCCTTAGAAAGGGCGTTTTGAAAGTTCAGGTGTTTAATTGACGCTAACTAAGGTTCAGGTGTTTTTGGGACATTGAGTGTAAAGTTCAGGTGCCATTTTGAAATTTTCCCACTTTTTCGCCAAAAAATTAGTTTTTCCCCCTTTACTCAGCCTCTGTAAAAAAATCCTAAAATAGTTTTTTATTTTATTTTATGTGTTTTACCTTCCAAAAGCTAAAGGTTAATTTTCTCAGTCCACTTTCTTCCAAATGTATTGCAAAATTTGTTTAAAATTACCTACAAAATAACTCTCAGAGAATATTAAGATAATATTTAGAGCATTTTTCAAGAAAATGAAGTAGAAAAGTTATTTCAAAGTTGATCGTCCAAAAACTTATCCAGAACAGTTGATAGTTCTTATAGTCAGCTCAAAAGAATTTTTACAGGAGTATTAATCTCTAGATCACTATATTAGTAACGTCCTCAATTTATAGGATCACACAGCTATTAAAATAGTCAATTATTCTAATTAAAACTAGGAAATTCTCGAATTCATCGGTTAACCACATTAAAAAGTTTTTGATCTTTCACCATTCATACTTACCAATCTGCTGGTACATTTCCTGTTGAAACTTTTGCCAACCACGCCAAATCGTGTAGGCAATATGTACTGTTCATATGATACGATTAATGTGTTCAGAATTCGGGCCCAAATTGAGAAAGTTTTCCATTTGAGCCTTTGATTGGTCGAATATGAGAATTTACTAGGCCTAATTTGACCTAGCCCGCTCACAACTGCGATCAACTCGGCGTTTATTTTTTCGACATTGTAAAACTTTATTAACAGAGAAAAGCGCCTGACATAAATGCTTTCGAAAGAAACTGTCACATAACAATTTCAACAGAAATTTCATCTGGACATTTTCGGCCAATCGAGATAGTCAACTCGAGCCTAATCTGAGGTTGGCGCCTCGTCACACGCTAACCCACCTGAGCCGCAATCCAAATTTTCGGCTGATTGATTCTGCATAGCTTTTTTCAACTTACAAAGCAAATATTAACTGCTGTTGAAGAAGAGAGGTTATTTGGCCTCACTTTGTCACTTGAAACACCGCCACAAAAGTAGTGAATCCCATGCCCCTAAGAACAAGGAATAGTTTTCGGTTGATAGAAAGTCTTACATCAAGACCTATTCGTCCCCCAGTAAAGTAAAATTCCAGTGGACTCATGGGGAGAAAGATCACTGCATCAATTTCAGTATCAATCGCCAATATCCACCTGGATGGCCAGTTTTGTGATTGTGAAAAATGTGTAGCGTTGGCATTAATTTTTGTATACGCAATGATATAGGACCCACTGAATTACCATAATAAATAGCAGTCACGTTAATTTCTGCCTATGGTGTGCAAATTTTCAGAAGTGCTACGGACACATTATATTGCAGATACACTTGCTCACACACACACAATGTGTCTCTTAAGCTTTATTGGTTGTTCCATGGTAAAACATTTCCAGCTTGGACCCCAACCTAACCAGAACACAAAAAATTGATGTTGGATATGGCTTCAGAGAAACCAGAGATGTGCAACCAAACAATTATTGTGACTAGTTCGGCATTTTCAGTCGCAAAAGCCTGTATGAAGGAAAAAACATAACGTAAAACTCACATAATACTGCTGCTCTGGTCTCCATATCCATGGAAACCTAATAGAACAATAAAATGCTTATTCTTCTGACGTAGACGAACTTCAAAAAAAAGCAGCTGCAATAGAAACAGAAATAAACTTCAAGGCAGGGAGCGCTGATAGAGGGGCAAAGCTCCCAAAGCTTCACGTTCCGCATTCTCCCTCTTCACCTGCAAAAATCCAGCAACAAGATATTTTAAGTTTTGGTCATGCCAACATCCAATACATGCAGTCGTGGAAAGCAAGAGCCCACACCAGTTAGGGAAAGGAAAAGTTTGGGGTGGTCTAAAGGGTATAAGAATCCAAGTCCAAAGCACTCCGAAATCAGTATAAAGCCCCAACTAAATCAATAATCAAAAAATCAGTACTATAATGACCATATATGAGGTCCATCTGGCATAGCTCTCCAAGTTTATCTACTAATCCCTGTTTGTTTGTCCATTTTCCAGTCAACACGAAGAACCATCTCCATTTTCTAATTTATTCAGTTTTAGATCATCTCATCATCTCTATAACTTGAGGGCTATTTTGCTGGTGAGAGAGGCTTGAGACAAGGCGATCTTGTCTACCCTTTGTATATTTCTCTTGGTAATGGAAGTCTTCACTGCCATATTCCACAATCGAGTCAACCAAAGGGCCTTCACTTAGCTCCCAAAGATCAACCTGCTTGAATCTTCTTCATTTATTTATTTATTTTTTAATGGAAGAACTAGCTTGCATCTATCACGCCTAATTTTTGCAGATGATCTGTTTGCCGTTAGTGGGGCTGATGAATCTTCTTTCAGGCTTGTTACATATATGATAACTTCTAGTACTACTCTGGCTAAGATTACATCAAATGAGTTCTAGACAATGTTAAAGGACATCCTGTCGATTGTGGAAAGTTGTTTCCTGTGAAACAATTAGGAGCTAGGAGAGCAAGTGAGTGAAGTGACTGCAGACTGCTTCAAGAAATGTTTTTTAACCAGAATCCAGTCACGGTTCAACAAACTTGTGTCTTATTGAGGTAGAGGTCAACGTATAAGCTCTGTCCTCTTTAGCAATCTGATTTACGGGTCCCCTATCTTCGTAATGCCTCTGTTAAGGGATTTCTCTGGTCTGGTCCAGAACTTAATTTTTAGAGAAAAGGTTAGTTGGAAGACTGTGTAAGCAAGCAAGAACCCCTGAAATTCTCGTCTCCTCAACTTTGTAAGCCTACTTGGGTATTGAGTGGGGTCTTTTGAGTCTTCACTCTCCTGCTCTCATACTGCCTAACTCGCTTATTCAGACAGGAGGACTGAAGCTGGAGAAGTCCGGCCTAATGAAGAAAGGGCCTGAGTTTTGAAAGAATGGAACAAAGCTGCAATGCCATGATACCTATGCAGCGCATGAAAAAGCTCAAAGAGCTTATAGGAGTACTCTGTTGGGTGAAGTGAATTCACATACGTCATTAAAGAGCAATATATTTGGACTATGAATCTCCCAGCAAAGTTGTTTCTGGACTATGAGGAAAATTCTGAATCTGAAAACTATATGCATTGGATAAGCTAGGTGGTTCTTTTATTTTTCTATGGCATGATAACTGGCTTTGGGTCCATTATACCGTGAACATGGAGAAAGGATTAATCTCAATCTGGGCAGAGCTATGTATGCTAAAGTCAGCTCCACTGAGAGTGAAGAATGTTGGAAATGGCAGTCAGGGGCCCTACTGTGAGGGAAATTACAGCTCATACTCAAAATAATTTGGAGCCTGATGAAGAACACTTTTTTTTTTTATTTTTTATGTAAGTAAATAAATACATTAGAGACATGGCGAATGCCACCCATGTACGAAAAAAGGCGACAAAATGAAGCCTGATGAATACAATGTTGCTGTTAAATGGGATTTGAACCCAACTGGTAGTTAGTTACTAATTACAACATAGTTTATAAGAACGATGCCCCTACGAAGATGGGGGCAATTTTCATAATTAACTACGCACTCACTAAATCAATAAGTATGCAAAAAAAAAAAAACACCATCATAGATAGGAGAAACTAACTGATAAGGTTTATCGTATTTTGAAAGGATCTCAACAAATATATTCATCCTGACTTGTACTAGAACAGCAAAAATACAGAGTAAGCATAAAACGGAACTATTTAAGCACTTACAAGGGCCAGCATGTCTTGAAGATAATACCTAAATGGTGTTTGCATTGCCTGTAAGGAAATAAATAGATAATGTGAGTTCATATGGTTTAACAGCAAAGCAGATTGCCAGAAAAATTACAAGTCTGTTGGCCTCCCATGCTCTCTGAAACCATCATCAAGCATGAGAACGAGGACCAACTAGAGAAATTATTTTTTGATACTTCTTTCTCATGAATTTCAAGAATAGCGTACAAGCAAAAAAATTTCCACAATTCGTAGATGCTAATCTAACTTCAAAACAGTTTAAATATGAAAAAGAAAGCCACATGCTTACACGTGTACAAGTTCGAATGGTGAAAAGCTCCAGTCACACAAAAAGACAGTGCCATTACACATCACAGAAATATACTGGAAAAAGGTTTGTAGGAGCAAAGTAGCAGTCAGCCTCCATCAGCTTGACTGCCTACAAGAACTAATGTTTGGGATTACAAGCATCAATAGGCATAATGTCCTCCTTCCTAGCCCCATCCGCATTCATTGCAACCTCCCTCCAGTCATTTCAAAGATGTTAAATCAATCTAAGTGAGCTCATTCCTCTGCATTTCATAAATTAAACTCGAGTGTACATCACCCAACACCCATCCCTTAGTGTTTTGGGAGAAAAAGAGATCCTCTTTCTCTAAACTAAATAGAGAGGGGGAGGGGTAGGCTGAGTTTTGGTGAGTAGCAGCATTAGAAGAGTCTCATGTACTCTTTGAAGCTATCTCAATGCTTTTCTTTTCCTATTGTAATCATCTTTTTATCTTTGTCGGACCAAGTACCACATCGATTAATTATAATCTCTAAAAACTAGTATATGAGCCTGTTAGCCACTTCCATTATTGCCAAACGGTTTTGAGTTAGATGCTTTAATAATCTTTATGACAAGGAAATTTTCTTTTGCTCATAATAACAAAATATTATTCTTAGTTGGCCTTCCATCCTCTCATCCTCAAGTAACCCTACTTCATTTTTCACCTTTTTTACCCATCAAACAAGTTTATCAGATTTCTATTTCTATCATTTTCTCATCAAACCCCTTCGTCCAAAATCAAAGGGGGCGAAGATCCAAAGCATACCATTAAAAGTAATAATACATTTTCTAAGAATCAAAGAGGGAGGGAAAGAGAGGGACCTGCAAATCTTCAGGGAGGTACTCGTGCTTCATGGAGAGGTCTATGGCTCGCTTGAGGCGTTGGTTCCTGGCGTCTACGACCTCACGAGGAAGGCGGTTTAGGGCTTCCTTCACGTCCAGATCATAGTAGGGATCGTACGTATCGTCGTATCTAAGGCCTTCAAATACATGTTCAAGTCCAAACAAACAAACAAAAAATTCAACACCAAATTGAAAGCTAAAAAACGTAGGGTTTTGAGATTGAATTGAAAGAGATCCAACATACAATGATGAAATGAACAAAAATAAACGTAATTTGAAAAAAAGAAATTAGGGTTTCGAGATTCAAGCACAAGAGATTAGAGAGGAGGAGGGTTTAACCGTATCTGCGGAGGCGAGTGGAGACGGCCTTCATGTGTTGGGCGGCGAGCCAGTTCTTCTTTGGGTCTACGATCCACTTCATCAATGCCGATGCCATTTTTCCCTCTTCGCCTTCTCTCTCTCTCTCTCTCTCTCTCTCTCTCTGTGGATGTGTTTCTACGATTGCTCCTGTACGAGTCGAAGTTTGGAATAACGACGTTGCCCTATACAGTTACACGGCGTCGTGTAACGGGAGATAGAAGTGTGCAAAGTTTGGACTTGGGGCTCTGGCTTTCTTCGTTTCATAGTTTTAGTTTAGTTTAGTTTAGTTTTAGTTTTGTAATAATTATACTTATTTCTCTATCTATTTCTCTCCATTTATTACATATTTTTGCAAAACTAAATTAAACTAAAACTACTAAACGAACAAGGCCTTTAGAGCCCGCCCTGTTTTTTTTTGACCGGCATTTTGAGAGCCTAAATGATTACATTATGAATCTTGATTGTGAATTGTAACATTTTGAATTATGGCCAAATCAGTAGAGTGAGAAATGTGAGCAAAAAAGATTTTACGACAGAGTAGTGTTTTAGAGTGTAATAATGAAAATAGATTATGAATTAATTTTTACCATGCTGACTTATTTATGGTATTATAATATCCTTGTGAATAACCCATTTAGATTCATAATTATTTTTAAATATTGTTATTTAAAATGTAATTTTTAAATGAAAATAGATTATGAGGGGAGGGCTTACCCTTGATGGATGTTTTTCTTTCTCCTTAGTTATGGTTTATTTTGCTTTAGATATAACTCCTTTTCAGTGAGGGTTTTCTCTCTTAATCTCAAATTTGATTGTTTCTTCGTGTTGTCTCCTATTTTTCTCTCTCTCGACTTCCCTTTCATCATCAAGGTGTCAGTTCGATTTATGAGAGTGGTAGTAGTTATGGTTCTCTGACGAAGGAAAGCAATGGTGGTGGCAGTTTAGTGATGAATAATATTGATTGGCTTGCTAACCTTGATGCTTCAAGAGTGAGGTTTTTTTTTTTATATCAATGAGTGCTCATTGATGATAGTAGGCAGATTGCAAAAAGATTCGAGAGTTGTGTTTTTTTAGTTTGTTCGGAGATCAACGAATATGATTGCAACAAGATGATAAGATTTGGGCTGAGAGGTTCTAGTGTGAAGTCTGAAGATGTCCCCCAATTTTTAAAAAAAAAAATCATTTAAATGTTAATAAGACATTTTCAAAATGATTTCATATTTAGAGTCATTAAAATTTCCAAAAGCCTTGCTCATTCGAGACACATTGTGACATATCGAATTCAATTATAATTTTACTAAAATAACCTTACAATGCTATTCCAAAATATTTAATTGAAAATATAGAGTAACAAAAGGTAAAGTCTCTAGAGTTCAACAATTTCTTCTTTTTTCATCATGAATCACCTTCCTCGTACAGTCCTTTCGTTCCATCTTCAATACCTAGTGTTATGAATACCAGGGCACATAGTACCATGAGCATAAAAAACTCGATAGCTAAAGTCTACCCAAAACTCTTACTTTGCTGACAATCATATAGCAGTTCAAGAACAGTATTAAGGACATATCAATTCAATATCAGCATTGAAGACATAAAAGTAACACATCATCCAGTTCTTTACTAGCCATTAAGTTGGAGCATCCCCAATGGGATAATCAAAACATCTAAGTAACCAAAGTTAGCAATGTTTGTCCAAAAATTGTGTCACATTGGCATAATCAAAGTTAAAACAAACTTTTAGCCAATAACCCAAATTTTGGCATTTGGATAATCAAAAGTAACAACATTTTCTCAATAACCAAAACTCAATAACCAAATTTAGGGACCACGCCCTATTTATAAGTCTTTTTAATCTTTACCAATATTTCTAATAACCAAATCTTTATAAGTCTTTGTAATATTTATTTATTTTCTTTTTAATCTTTACCAAACTTTTTCTAAAAAATTTCAAATTATCAATTTTTAATCTATATCAAAATATGTTCATATTTTGGTCTCATTTTAAATGGTACTAATATTATAAAAAGCATATGAAGTTGTGCCCATTCTATGAATAAAAATAGAGTGAGTAGTACTTTTTTTTTATTATGGACACAAAATACCATTGTGACACTCCATATTGTTAACTTTATAAATGTCTTATATGGATAATCAAAGTCTGATGTGACAACTTTTGATTATCTAGTTTTGATTATACCATTGGTGATGCTTTAAGTGGAATACAATATTTGTATTGTCATAAAAGTATTATATTAGATATGGAAATAGTAGTATCCAATGTCATTTACTCTTTTATATATATATATATATATATATATATATATATATATATATATATATATATACAACGGAAGTTCAATGACATTTACTTTTGGGAAAATGACCAAAACATGGTTTTTAAAACTAAATATTCCAATTTCATGGTAAGGTTTTTGGAAATGACCAATAACATGAGAAGGAAAAAAATAATTCCACATACATGGTACCAATATTTCGACTGACAGAAATACCCCCAGGTAAAAAAATCCCCAATAATTTCCCCTCCCCGTAAATTGACACCTTACGTCCACAATCTAACAAAACTTGCTCCGAGCAACAACAAAACTTGCTCTTTGTATAACCTTGTCATGCACTCTGTATGAAACCACAAGCACCAGACTGTTCTTCTCAGAAATTTTATTTCTTATTTCCTTAGGTTTTTAGATGGCATGAACCATGCATACAAGTCCATCCGTTCGACGTTCCATTGTCAGTGGGGTGACTTTTGCACTCTTTTATAACATGAAAAATAATAAACTGTCACTGACACTGAAAAACTTGCTCCGAGCAAGAATAAAACATGCTCTTTATATAACACTGACGTGCATTGTGTATGAAACCACAAGCACCTGACTATTCTTCCCAGAAATTTTATTTATCATTTCCTTGGGTTCTTAGATGGCATGAACCATGCATACAAGTCCATCCGTTCGACGTTCCATTGTCAGTGGGGTGACCTTTGCACTCTTTTTATAACATAAAAAACAATGTACTATCACTGACACTGAAAAACTTGCTCCGAGTAAGAACAAAACATGCTCTTTATATAACACTGACGTGCATTGTATATGAAACCACAAGCACCTGACTATTCTTCCCAGAAATTTTATTTATCATTTCCTTGGGTTCTTAGATGGCATGAACCATGCATACAAGTCCATCCGTTCCATTGTCAGTGGGGTGACCTTTGCACTCTTTTTATAACATAAAAAACAATGTACTATCACTGACACTGAAAAACTTGCTCCGAGCAAGAACAAAACATGCTCTTTATATAACACTGACGTGCATTGTGTATGAAACCACAAGCACCTGACTATTCTTCCCAGAAATTTAATTTATCATTTCCTTGGGTTCTTAGATGGCATGAACCATGCATACAAGTCCATCCACTCCACATTCCATTGTCAGTGGAGTGACCTTTGCACTATTTTTATAACATGCAAAACAATATATTGTCACTGACACTGAAAAACTTGCTCCGAGCAACAAAAAAACGTGCTCTTTGTATAAGCTTGACATGCACTGTGTATGAAATAAACAAGCACCAGACATATTCACCATTAGCACTTATAAACAAGCACCAGACATATTCAAATCAAATTTTTTGGACGAACAATCTCAAAATTGCACCGTGTATGCAACAACATTGCACTGTAAATGAAAAAACCTTGCATCTGGCAATAAAAACATTGCACTCACGTTAGTCCAACGCGCCTTGGTATTGCAAGATCAAATCAAATCTTTTTTAAAATTGCACCGTGCATGCAAGAGCATTGAATTGTAAATGAAAAACTCTTACACCTTGCAATAAAAAAAATTATTGTACAAAATCCCCCATCAAAGCCCTCACCATACACACAGTTCAATATCAACCAACAAAATCCAGTTCGTATTCCTCAGTAAAATCTACTGGGTTTTCTTTTTAATAGAAAAAATAGAGTGGATTGTCAATAGCGGTGGCTGTGAGAGAGATCTTCATGGTCTTGGTGGTCGCAGCGCAATAATTCAGATGACTAGGCTTAATTCCCACCTCCACAGTATCATTGACAATGACGACGACGGAAAGAGATGTACTGGTGTTGGATTTCTACCATGGTAATCTTTGATTTCAACAGCTTCCTTAAGAGGCGATCGAAATAATATTGATATTTATTTCAACGGCGCACCAATCTGAAATGGATTTCAAGATCATTCGATCTGTGGTCGACCGTCATGCCGATGACCTTCATCCAGACGACGTCGTACAGCGGTGCTGACATCAAGATCGAGATCTTCAGAGCAGATCACGGCTAAATACTTCCATTCGATGGCGACGTGGGAATGGGTGGGTTACATTTGGTGAGGAATTTCTTTAGTTGGTCAGAGCGTCTCCAGGGAATGGGGCTTGGTTTGGAGAAAGGGAAGGGGGAATTACAACTGGTGGGTATTTTTGTCAATGAACGTGAAAAATACCATGTATTTGTCATTTCTTTTTTCCTTATCATGCCTTAGGAATTTGCTAAACCATGACCACCTTTTAGTCATTATTTGCTCCTACTACCATGTTTTGGTCATTTCCCCTTTACTTTTTAACAACAAAACCTGTTTATTTTATTTTATTTTTTTGGTTGAGATTAAAATTTTTAGTATTGGAAAATACACAAACTACTCTCAGAAGCCACCCACACGTAATTTGCACAATCCCCATTAAAGATTTTGGGGGCCGTTGTTAACGGATTTACCAACAAGTACAATTAGGGGCAGTGATAATGCCAAAACCACTTTTGATTGTGTCAAAACTCTAATGCATAAAAGACATGTACATTGTACATAAGTACAAGCATTTTATGCATTGGAGTTTTGGCACAATCAAAAACGGTTTTGGGATTAACATTTGCCCAATTAGGACATTGTTTGGAGTTGTTAAGTAATGTGGAATTATACATCAGCTTCATTTTTGTTTTCAAACGTTAGAGGAGGCATGAGACAAATATGCGGAGAAGTAGTTCACTATTTTTCATTTATATTTTTTTGGCATCATTTTTTGGGTACAAGGCGTAATTTCATTTGTAGATTTAGTTCAATAATCTTAACTCGCAGACGCATTTTGTGTGCCCGACCCCTTATCTGAAACCCTTGAAGGTAATGAAGTGGTTGCCCAAAATTAATGTTAGCCAATTTTTGGCCGATTTGACCAATTTTACCTTTTAATTTGGGAAATTCGGTGTTGATTATTCTGTAATTGTTGAATTTGTCTTGGTCCATTTTGGTCTTTTCACAAGTTTTGCAAGATTACCATATTGTCTTTCTAGACTTTCGATGTTTTCCCTATTTTTGTCCACATACAGAGGGGCATTTTGGGAAGACAACTGTGAATGTAAGCACCTCTGCCAGAGAGCACAAAAGCGGCCTAATAGAACAAAAGTTAAAAGTACCTAATACAACAAAAAAAAATATTTTGACACTCCATTTTTTGACTGTCTAGACCAATTTGGAGAGTGCGAAAATCAATTTCCAAAAAAACTTGAATAAGGACAAAAATGAAAAATGACTTTGAGTAAAGTCACTAAAAAAAGAAAATTCACCCTAACAAACAAAATGTAAAATCTTGTAAAAATATATATTTAATCAACAATAAAATATCACACTTGGTATTTTACAATTAGTATTATCTACAATTACTACTCCAAACAATAGGCACGATACTCATGTGGAGAACAAAGCCTTGCACCTAGTTCCAATATAAAGGGAGAACACAAGTTTGGTCATTCTATCAATTTTGCTTTTTTCCAAAATGTCAAAATTGAACAAATTATTTTACATTTTAAATGACCATTTATTGAGAGTGATGCAGTGTTGGAAAAATACAGCGGCAATTGCAAAATTCCAAAGAACAATTTCATTGATATAACCGTAAATACAATTTACATGGAAATTGCATAAATAGAAACGAGGAAATTAGAGATACAAACAGTGCCGAGTCGTGTGAAACCACACTCTCCTTAACAAAGATGCGTCGCCTACCGTGGGTGTTGTAGGATGCACCGGCGTCTTCGTCCCAAGATAAAACGGCTAGAACCACTAACCACCGGAACACCACCGTTGGTAGCCTTGGCGAACTTATTAGCGTCTGCCTCTCTCTCTCAAAGATGATTTTCTGGAGCATGAAAGTGACACAAATTTCCTGATCCAGAAGCAAAGGCAAGGCTGCCTTTTTATAGGTGAAGGAGGAGCCTCGGGAATTGAATAAGGGAGCCAACCCATTCAATAGAGCCATTCAAAACACAATTGAATTCTTTAACATATAACTCCCCACATGAATACGTGCCATTAACCTCAATTCATAAGGGGTATTAACCACTCAAAACCGCTGGAAATTAAACATTTCATCCAGATTCATTGAACCCGGAGTAGACCGTTTGGTTGCCTCGTCAGGCCCTCCAAAACGCTCCGGTTTCATTCATCCAAAATTTCGTGAAATTTCCAACAATCCCCCCCATGAATGAAATTGGTAGGCAAACTGACACAGAGTACAAAGCTGACACGAGAGAGAGGCAACGAATAACTCCTGCATAGGATAGGTAGCTTTTGGCCTTGAACCTTCCCTTGTGATAGCCTATCAAGTTTGCTGGCAGACCAGTGTGCGAACCCGCTTTGAACTGTTCCGCCGCCGGTGTAAACTTAGACAATAGACGTCACACAGGACTTCTCCTGACATAGTCCAGTTCTCACTGTTGGGTTCATTTCGGCCATGACACCCCTCTTCCTAGTTCTGCAAGTATTTTCTCGAGAATTTCGCCAAAATTCTCAAAGAAGCGGCCCCACTTCATACTCACATAGGTGACCTTCTTATAAAGGGTATCCTGCTATACCCCGCTCGGAATCTCCGACGCATAAGAGTCATTAAAAGCAATGCTTAACCTCTTCCACTTTACAGGCTTTACTGTTCTGCATCATAGAAATGGACTAGAGATCAAATCTCCACAGTGATCGTTCTCTATTACACGCAAAAGGTAGTCTCATTGAACCTAGATCTTGAGATCTCCAGTCAGCTAGGTTGGCTGCCCCCACGGTAACTATGAGCGTAATGGCTTCAGTCCCATTCCTCTCGATGCTTTCTCAACTAGCTCTCGTGATAACCCTTTAGTTAGCGGATCCGCAATATTGTCTTTTGACCTCACATAGTCAATTGTGACAACCCCACTTGAGAGCAGTTGTTTAATGGTATTATGTCTTCGACGTATACGTCTAGACTTACCATTATAATTGGCACTCAATGCCCTACCAATCGCAGCTTGACTATCACAGTGGATACTAATAGCTGGTACTGGTTTTGACCATTTTGGAATATCCTCCGGAACTGTCATAGCCACTCGACCTCTTCAGTTGCTTTATCTAAAGCAATGAATTCAGATTCCATTGTAGATCGTGCTATACACGTCTGTTTAGAGGATTTCCAAGCCACTGCTGCACCACCAAGCGTGAAGACATATCCACTCGTGGATTTTGAGTCCTTCATATCCAATTTGCATCACAGTACCTTTCTAGTACTGTTGGATATCTGGTATAGTGCAACCCCAGATCACGAGTATACCTCAAATAATGTAGTACTCTGACTATCGTCTTCCAGTGATCGTGTCCTGAATTACTCGTGTATCTGCTCAGTCTGCTTACTGAGTAGGCTATATTAGGCCTTGTACAACTCATCTAGTACATGAGGCTCCCAATTATCCGAGAATACTCTAATTGGGACACCCCTTCCCCTCCATTCTTGGATAAATGGAAACTTATGTCAACGGGGGTTCTTGCGATGCCTGTATCAGACTGGTTGAACTTGTCAAGAATTTTGTCAACGTAGTGTGTCTGAGACAACGCAAGTCCGTCAGATGTTCTGGTGATCTTCACACCTAGTATCACATTTGCAAGGCCCATATCCTTCATGTCAAACTTAGAGTTCAACATATTCTTAGTAGATCAATGACCTTGTCATTACTACCAACGATCAATGTAGAGACACAAAATGTCATTCGTTAATTCAGAACCACTAGACAACATCACGTTTTCAACCTTCTCATGCCATTATTTAGGCGCTTGTTTTAGACCCTACAAAGATCTAACAAGCTTACAGACTTTCATTTCTTGTTCTGGTGTGGAAAAACCCTCGGGTTGTTCCATGTGGATTTCTTTTTCTAAATCCTCACCCATTTGATGTACAAGCCTTGCTTTGTACTTATCTTTTGACCCCATTTACCTTTATCTTCCTTTTGAAGATCCATTTATAGCCCAAAAGCTTACTATCTGGAGGTAAATCCACCAGCTCCACATATGTTGTGCCGAATGGAGTCAATCACCCTTAATAGCCTTTTTTCATAACGGACCTTCAGGACAACTCATAGCTTCCTCGTATGTCCAAGGCTCACTTTCTAATAGATAAGTTAGAAAGTCTTGACCAAAAGATGTTGATGCGCTAGCCCTTTTTCCACATCTAGGCTCTACATCAACTTCTTGTTCTTGGTCTCAACTGCTCACACTAGCAGTCTCCAAAGTTCTCTTGACTAGGGGTGTAACCGGTT
This sequence comes from Vaccinium darrowii, assembly GCA_020921065.1. Taxonomy (NCBI): domain Eukaryota; kingdom Viridiplantae; phylum Streptophyta; class Magnoliopsida; order Ericales; family Ericaceae; genus Vaccinium; species Vaccinium darrowii. Next base: position 24,213,609 of record CM037155.1, read on the forward strand.
CGGTTCGGTCCGGTTCAGGGACGTTTTTGTATGAACCGGGAAAAACCGGTTCGGAGAAAACATGGAACCGAAACCGGTTTCTTAGAGATCGGTTCGGTTCCGGTTCGGTTCCTCCCGGTTCGGTTCGGTTTCAAGGTCGGTTCGGTTCAGGAGAGACGGAGAGGGAGAGAGAGAGAGAGAGAGAGAGAGAGAGAGAGAGAGAGAAATAGAAATCAATCTGCAGATCAATGGTTGCAGAAACATCCAATGTACAGTATAGATCTACATCAAATGTCCGTAATCACATACACATACACATACAGACATACTTGTTCTGAAATCATATATACTTGTTCTACACATACTTGTTTCGATCTGAGAGATAACACACGTACTCGATCAACTGCTACTGCTAGGGCTTCAAATCCTCTTCTTCTTAGTCGTTTCGAGCCGAGATAGAGGGAGGACGGCGTTGACGATGACATGGAAAACAATCTGGGGAGATGAAGATGATGCCGTCGGTTGAAATTTTTTAGATCTAAAATGAGAGAGAGAGAGAGAGAGAGAGAGAGAGAGAGAGAGAGAGAGGATTAGGTTTTCTATTTCTGATGTGCGCCGCACCGCACATTTGAGATCTGGAAACATTTTAGGGGTTTTTGTTGCTGTAGGTTATAATAGTGTGTGTATATATACATAAACAAATCAATAGTAAGGAATAAATATATTATTTGCTACCTTGGAAATCAACACTTGGACAGCAAAGTTGGTACGTGTGTGGACTCTCTCACGGAAGGTCAGGGGTTCCATTCGCACGCCCTCTTTTTTGAGTAAATATATATTATATTATATATATATTCGAACCGAACCGGGGTTAAAATTTCAAGAACCGAGAACCGAACCGGTTTTCAAAGTTTATTAAATTCAGGAACTGAACCGAACCGGTAAAAGAAAAAAAATCGAAAAAACAACCGGTTCAGTCCGGTTCTCCGGTTCGGTTCGGTTCTCCCGGTTCCTTTGTTCAGCCCTACTCTTGACAGAACTTAACTCTTCTTTGGATCAACTAAAAATGCACATTAAAAAAAAAATAATGCACTTCTAGATTCCATATTCGTGTTCTTGTGCGCACACAAGCAACGGTTGATAGGCCTTCCCTCACCTTCTTAGGTATAGATACAACCACTTTCGCAAGATACCCCCACATTGTTGGGTTTCATAAACTTTCTTGCGTAGTACCTCATTAAGGCCATCATATGCATTGAGAAATGATTCTCTCTATAAATTCTGTGAAAACAGAATTCATCAACATAGCATAAATCATAGCTTCTTAAGCCTGATATAATATTTCAACAATCTCATATTGTTGAGGCAACTACGGTGTAGTGATTTGGTGAACTACTCCAAGTAGGACACTAGTTCCACCAAACGGTAAACATATTTACCACATTAGTCACTATCCATCACCTTAATCATGTTCTTGCTTTTGAGCAAAGACATGTAGCAATATTTCGTGCTACTTCTGACAAAAGTATAAAATACTTATTATCTCTCCATCACTGTAGATTAAATCCAACGGTTCAGTGCTTCTTTCAAATTATTGAAAAAGAAGTCTTTGTCTCTTTGTCTTAACATTGGTAATGACTTGCCTATCCTTCTCATAACATAAATGAGAGGAACATGTTCCTATGGGAACCACTGTTGGCGCACCGAACAGTTGTGCACAAGGGTTGCATGCATTTAGCCGACCACTGGCTGTGCACATAAAGCCAAGCACATATGGCCGAATCAAGCCTACCACTGGCTGATCACAAGGCCAAACATATAGAATGCAACAAAGGACCCAGGCCGAGCAGTGTCACGGCATAAGCCGAGCAGACCACCCCATAAGCCAATCAGTCCAATGTTCACAAGATCATGGCCGAGTAGTGTCAAGGCATAGGCCAAGTAGACTACTCCAGAGGCCAATCATCACACCATTCCAAGGCCAGCCGCGCACGACTGCCTATAAGGCCGTAGCCATCCATTCCATTATACCAATCAGAGGTCCAGTCGCGCACGACTGACCATGGCCGAAGCCAAACAATTTTTTCTCCTATGAGCAAATGCCGATCAAACCACAAGGCTCAAGAAAAGCGGAAAACTCTTATAGCACGACAAATGTAGCCGTATATGGATCACGCTCCAAGTGATTCCAAATTGTAATTTGATGGTCCCAAGACCTATAAACCAATCACCAAACATTGTTTCAGTCGATTTTACTGAAATAAAGTTTAACAAGTCAGTCCTCATATGAAATCATATTTCGCATAAAAAAAAAAAATAGGACCAACAGCAAAACACAGAAACATGAAACATGCTCATCTTCCAAAGCCAAACAGTGCTCTCATTTCCCAAAAATGGAAATAGTTTTTTCCCCTTCCGAACTCTTCCATCAGGAAGATATCAAAGCCCTGGGATTTGAAAGCCATTAAATTTGGCTAAAACCTCTCCTGGAATTCACCAGACCATACCAAAAGCCCAATAGTTAGCACTATATGCTTGGTAATTACATGAATTTCAACATTCCAGATCATATATCAAATTCTAGAGTCTACTACATAGCCGTAACAGATTCTTAAAGAATATGATCATAAGAAGTAAAATTAACAATTACCAGCACTTGCAATAGTTATTCCGAAACCGATCGCGTTCTTACCTAGAACCAATCAGTTGGAATATGGACCATAAACCAAGTCAGTAGAGAGTCAATTGCTCTAAAACAACTGGTAATGCCTATAAAAGTAGCATAATGTGTCTTAGGAAAGAAAAATGATATTCTCTTTCTTCTTCTTTTTTTTTTTTTTTCCAAATGCCACAACCCATACAAGTTACTGGCAATCCAAACGCCCCATCTTGGATTCACGTATTTGGATGTCCCACTAGGAGGAAAGGCAAAACTCATTATTAGCATTCAATTTTGTAACATCTAAATTATTGCCACAATAAATCAAATAATTTGTCACCAATTTAATAGAGGTTTTGGAACAAAAGAAACAATCAGTACACTGATCAATGCACCAATAGTCACCGTCCATACACTGATCAATGCATGCAAAAATTAGTATGATACCACGTTCATCTATGAACAAACATATGTTTTTTTTTTTCTTTTCCTTTAATAAAAGAAAAAAAAACACGGGAATCAACAACAAATTTTTCCACAAAAAAAAAAAAAAAAAAAAACCCCGAATCCAAATAGAATGCCACAAGTAAGAGGAAAATTTCCCTTACAACCATAAACATCCAATTCCGCATGATCACCCGGATCCAAAAAAGTTGTGGCTCATCATCTCACATAACAAATCTGGACACCATCCTGTGGAACGATCACAAAACCTTCCACCGAAAAAATGTAAGTGCAGCTACAGTTCACAATAAATCATTTTTAAAAATATATATATATCTCTATTTTTTTTGTCCATAAAAGAAAAACAGAACCTGTTATTCTTTCCAAGAACTCAGCCACAAAGTAACAGGAATACAACGATCACGGCATTTCTAACAATTTGAAACCGTTGGCTTTCGTGAATATCAAAAACCATTTGAATCCACTGAAGTCAACGAAGTCAGTTTGGCTCCTTTTGAAATTTGTAACCGAACTCGTCTTTGTAAAACCAACACCGCATATGGTACCGTGTTCTACTCTCTAGAATTTCAAAAGTAATCTGCAACGAAACTATTAGAACCAAATAGAAATCGTTCTTTTGGAATACCGATTGCCGATAATCGATCAAAAATCTTTGTTCGAATCTTTGTTAAGCTTGTTGGAAAAATACAGCGGCAATTGCAAAATTCCAAAGAACAATTTCATTGATATAACCGTAAATACAATTTACATGGAAATTGCATAAATAGAAACGAGGAAATTAGAGATACAAACAGTGCCGAGTCGTGTGAAACCACACTTTCCTTAACAAAGATGCGTCGCCTACCGTGGGTGTTGTAGGATGCACCGGCGTCTTCGTCCCAGGATAAAACGGCTAGAACCACTAACCACCGGAACACCACCGTTGGTAGCCTTGGCGAACTTACTAGCGTCTGCCTCTCTCTCTCAAAGATGATTTTCTGGAGCATGAAAGTGACACAAATTTCCTGATCCAGAAGCAAAGGCAAGGCTGCCTTTTTATAGGTGAAGGAGGAGCCTCGGGAATTGAATAAGGGAGCCAACCCATTCAATAGAGCCATTCAAAACACAATTGAATTCTTTAACATATAACTCCCCACATGAATACGTGCCATTAACCTCAATTCATAAGGGGTATTAACCACTCAAAACCGCTGGAAATTAAACATTTCGTCCAGATTCATTGAACCTGGAGTAGACCGTTTGGTTGCCTCGTCAGGCCCTCCAAAACGCTCCGGTTTCATTCATCCAAAATTTCGTGAAATTTCCAACATGCAGAAGGCTGCAAAGGTAAATGTCTGAAACAAAAACTTCCTCGTTCATGAATTCACCTCAAAGAAATACTAGAGGCACTAATTAACGTACTAAATGTACACATGGCATTCTTTTTGTGGATGAGTACATCCATATATTGCATCATGCATTGATGTGGTAATGACATGTGTACTTTTAGTGTAATAGTTTACAAGTTATTTTGTGCCTCTAGCATCCTCTTCACTCCAATACAAAGCATGTGGTAGAAGCGATGACTTGAAGATATAAAGAAGTACTATTATTATTTAAGGGGAGTAATTTCCACGCCTCCCAAATTGTTATCCACACCCTCTTTTTTGTCTTCTAATGAAATTTTCATGTTTAAAAATTTCACTAGAAGACAAAAAAAAAAGTGTGGATAACAATTTAAGGGACGTGAATATCAATTACCTTATTTAATTGAACAGTTGGTTCCTTTATGCTTACAAGCTTCCTTTTCTCTCTAGAATTACATTGATTTGACTGCAATTGTATTGTTTTGTAAACGCACCTTCTTAAGTAAACTTAAACATGGTAAGATACATGTAACTATTGTTTCTTTCATTAAGCATATTGACATTTCTAACATAGTTTTAGGCCCTCTACTTGCTTTCATTTGTTTTCCACTTCCATTTCAACTTGCATCCATGGGCACGACTAAATATATGGTTTTCGCTTTATTGGGCCGAAGCTTTGATAATGGGCCGGGCATATATCCCAATTTTGCACACTTCTAACTAGACCTAAAAACCCAATGAGAGTTGTCTCCACTTGCTAGGGGTGTGAGTTCGATTTTCGGGGATAGGCCAACTAGTTGGGAGGTGAAAGTCCATGTGGCTGGCCTCATGGGCGCGTCCAGTGGTCCCCCTCCTAACTACGTCTAACTGTTTTTCGTGGGCGATGGTTCCCTGCGACTGGCCCTAATTGGATTAGTCTCATCTTGTTTGAGTGTGGGGGTTGTAAAAAAATAAAAAACTAGACCAAAAGGTCAATATCATACTTGATTGAAAAATATTTATTTTTGTTATATATAAAGGAACTTAAGAGTTTACTCCTTGAAATGGTCCTTAGATTTGGAATCTCTTAGATTCTATTGATTACAGTGGGCTAGTTCATAAGAATATTTTTCTCATGTTGACTTTAATTAATTGAGGGCCTTGCTTGCGGAGGATGAGATTGAGTCTATAGAAATTAGTCGAGGTACATGTACATTGCGCTTCATACATTGAGAGTTATAAAGGCCTTGTTTGCCAGCATTTGCTATATTCTAACTTCTTTTACTTATTTGTTTTAAAAAGTTGACGAATGGTGATTGATATCAATTATAATTTCTTATTCAAATTTTCTAAATTATTTGACAAAAAATGTGAGATTATTTGAACTATAATTCGTAGGTTTTTGTTGTCGCTTATTTGAAGTTGTGAAAAACTTATTCAAAGAGTGTTTCTATAAAATGATTTAAGGTTAATCCATGCATTTCCTTGATAATAAGCTACTCTAAAATTTATATAGCAAAAGTCCAAATTTTTACTTCTGCTTATGAAAGTTATACTAGGTACATCTCCAACTTATTTTTAAGTAAATAACCGGGCACAATTTATTGAGAAGTATCCACTAAAACCAAGATAGTCATAATTAAATAATCCAATTCACAAGTATAACAAACGGGATTAGAAAAGCAAAACACCAAATCATGGCTTATGCAAAGAAAAAATTTGATTACCAGAAAATCGTGGGTGGGGATTGAGGACACAAAGCTAAGCAAGATTTGGAGGAAATTGTAAATATGGTCACAATCAATAAACAACTACAATAAAGGCTTGTCCTTCACGGCAGGAATGGATTCAAGAACCTAATCTAGTGGAGGCATTTTATTAATTAATTATTATTGTGGAATTTTTTTCTAGTCAACAACCTAGCTAAATTAAGACATTTATTATTGACTATAAAATTTATAATGTATTCTTTTTACAATAAAAAAAAAGATATAAAAAAAAGAGCACAAATCTTAGACAACTTTTAGAGTATGGTTTATATTGACAATGACAAGTCTTTAGAATGATTGAAATAGTTTTATTTATGATTTCTTAAAAAATATTTCTCCACGACGGTTATAAATAAAGAAAATGAAGAGATAAATCTCCAAATGAATTAACAGTTTATAAATCAATATTTACAAATAAAGTAATAAACCAGTCAAACCAAAATTGAAGTACAAAATTGATTCTATATATTTTTTTGGAGATATAAGTGTGTAGCCTAAATATAACATTATATTACATAATTATGGTAATATACAATATCAATATCTTTTTTTGTTCTGAGCATCCCAATTGAATCCGTCCCTATTTCATGGGACGCATGCTCGAATCTCACGGATGCCAAAAATTCCAAATGTCGGAGCCACTGAATGGTTTAGCCGATCGTTATTTTTATAGCCTCGAAATGTATCATGCAAGTTCGGGCGGACATCCAATTAAATATGAAAAAAAAAAAACAAATAAACAACTACTACTAGATTCACCTTACAAATGATTATCGAGTGACGAAATTTAGGATAAATGTGGGGTACAGAAAGAGGGGAACAGAAATGGTACATAGCACAAATTTTGAAACGGTGGGACTATGGTTCAAATACTTCTAACTGTTCAATTGAGCTGATTTTTTGTGGGCCCTCTCGGAAAAATGTTTTAAGAACAATGAATAGTTTGGATCACTCGTGTAAGACCCAAAAGTGGTTCTCCGAATGCGCTCTGTACCATTTCTGTTCCCCTCTTTCTGTACCCCAGCAGCGTCCCGAAATTTATGACAGCACAACTCACATGAAAAAAAAGTGAGATCCCTTCCTTGAAAAGAAATACTTTTTAGAGTGTCTCAGGAATCATGGTCGTTCTGTTGGATACAATAAATAATTGATCATGGGGCCCCACTTGAATAACTGAAAGCATTAAAGCCGACCACCAGTTTTACAAAATTGTCCCTGTTGAGCCAAAGCAGCGCTCCTAAGGCCTTGTTTGGAGGCACTTTCGTTTTCTGTTTTCTGTTTCTGTTTTCAGAATTTTCACAATTTAAAAATAGAATGTTGTTTGTGTGCCACTTTTACTTTCAAATTCTACTTCTTACTTCCATTATTTATGAAATTTGAGGAAGTTGAAAATCTCAACTTTCACTTTCTGTTTTTGTTTTCTCACAACCAGCCGCCACCCCACCCACCACCCACCACCACCACCGCCACCACCCCACCACCACCACCTCCACCTCCAGCCACCACCAACCGCCACCCACCACCACCCACCACCGCCACCACCGCCACCACCCACCACCGCCACCACCTCCACCTCCAGCACCATGCACCACCGCCACCCACCACCACCCACCACCGCCACCACCCGCCACCACCCACCACCAACCACCACCCACCACCACCGCCACCACCCGCCACCACCACCACCCACAACCACCACCTCCAGCCACCACCACCCACCACCGCCACCACCCACCACCACCGCCACCAACCACCACCCACTACCGCCGCCACCACCCACCACCACCCCCACCACCACCTCCACCTCCAGCCACCATGCACCACCGCCACCACCCACCACCACCTCCGCCACCCACCACCACCACCGCCACCAACCACCGCCACCACCGCCACCAACCACCACCCACTACCGCCGCCACCACCCACCACCACCCCCACCACGACCTCCACCTCCAGCCACCATGCACCACCGCCGCCACCCGCCACCGCCACCACCCACCACCTCCAGCCTCCCGCCGGCACACCTCCAACCGACTCATAATTATGTTTTTACTTTTTTTTTTTTTGAAAATAATTTCACACAAACATATTTTTTGTTTTCACTTCCATTTTACGAAAAACAAAAATTAGAAAACAGAAAACATAAGTGTTACAAACATAGCCTAATTGTTTCCATCTTTTTTTTTTTTTTTTGTCAAAAGTTGAGAGATAGTATTCATCAAAGATTCCCATGGGGAAAGATTGGGAGTCCACAGATCAGACACTCCAACGACAACATGTCACAGAAATACAATGAGAAAGCGTATGACCAAACCAACGGAACACACTGGACAAAAACCGGCCTAAAGCCGGACAAAACACAAAAGAAACGAGGAAAAAGATACACTCCCCTTCGTCGCTGAGCAGCCCATCTCTAACCAAACCTCCAACCGGTCACGCGCCTCTACCGGAGGCCTAAGAAGCCGCCGGAACCCGTAAGGTTGCAAAGGAGGAGCAAACGAATCGTAACGCCCAACAAGGTTGCGGAACGCCAAGTTCCAACGATTGGCGAACGGAAGGCGGATATGGTGCAGAAGGGGAAAGGGAAACTAGATCTAGAAAGGGGATTAGTCCCTCCCCTCCCGCCGCCCAAAGGGTGTGCAACTCATGGAGGGGGAGGGGAAGGAGGGGCTGCAATGGTGGGGCTGTGAAAACTTGAGGTTGAGAGAGCGGCTCCTAGGGTTTTTGACAATGATGCTTTCTCAATTGTTTCCATCTTAATGACCTCAGAAGTTGGCTCACTTAAGAGGGTGTTAAGTTTACAAGAGAAAAGAGAGGAGGGTTCTTTAATAAAAAGTTTTTGAAATAGGACTGGGGATCCATAATAATCAATCAAGCTGTCTTCATTTAAAATAATCCTTTTAAGATTTTTGGGAAAATAATGATAGTCAAAGTTGATTATTGAAAGAGAGTGATCGTTAGTATACAATGTGATTGGTCCCAGTAATAAAGTTGTTTTCATTAAAAATAATCCTTTTTAAGTATTTTTTGGAAAAATAATGATAGTCAAAGTTGATTATTGAAAAAGAGTGATCATTAGTATACAACGTGATTGGCTCTAGTAGTAATTCGTGTGCACATTAATTAGTCTCTCTCGATACTTTCCTTATTTTACATAGGGTGGTGTCTAAATTAGTCTCTCTAGATACTTTCCTTCCCCAAAGGGACATAATCCATGTTGGACCGATCACAACCGTTTGTGCTCGATGATGGACGGCTCAGATTTGTTCGGCAGTGGGCGGCTCAAATTTGTTTGGATAAGATTTGATTTGAGTCATCTATCGCCGAGTACGAGCGACTGTGATCAGATAACATGGATGCTATCCCTTTTAAGGACAGAACCCACCTTGGGTCCATGCCAAAACTCTGGGGTATAAAACATCTATATTGCATATAAGTACAAACATTTTATTCATTGATTTTTGGTACAATTAAAAACAGTTTTGAAATTATCATTTTCTTTTACCATATTTACAAGAAGTAAGACTGCACCCCAGACAAAAGAAAAAAGATATTATCATTGTTTTTTGGTGCAGTGTCTTATCAATCACATGTTTGGTTGGAATAAGAGAAAGCAAGTAGAATGGTCCAAAATACTTTGGAAAATCTAATGTAAACCAATGGAAGAAAGCTTTACGCTGTGTTTGATTGAGAGTTTTGAGAATAATATATTGAGAAATAGTTTCGAAATAGTGTTTGAATGAGTTTTTTGAAAAAGTAATAATTAGAGAGAGATGTAATAATTGGAGAGAGATAGAGAGAGAAATGAGAATAATTATTGGATATAGGGTTTTAGTAGCAAGAGAAATATAATTAATGATTGGAGAGATAAGAGATGAGGAAAGAATTTTTTTGGAAATGTGAAGTGAACAATTAGTAATTGCTTAAAGCACTGACAAGATGGAGATTTGGGATATTAGCTTTGTGTGTGGCTACGCAAACATGCAAATCAACTGAACCCGGTTCTTATTCCAAAACACCGAGATACTACTGACTAATGAAATAATTAAGGCTTAGTTTGGATGGTGGAAATTTTCAGGAGGAATGGAAATGCCGCGCCATATTTCAATTAAAATCAACATTCGGTATAAATGGGAATGTAAATTTGATTCCTAATAACTCATTCAACAAGGAAAATAAATGTCATATTCACCGATAAGTGAGAATCTAATGTCTCCTTTACACTATGGTGACATTAGATTTCATATTTCTTGCTCAATCCTAAAAAAAAAAATGTTTTTTTTTTATAAAAAAAAAAGCGAAAATCCAATATATATTTAAAAATAAGTGTTTCCTAAATAAAATTACTGAATTATGCACACTCGAATATGCACACTCGAATGGATTTACTTCACGTACTAAAGTAAAATACTAGGAATTTGATTTATGGTAATCATCTTCCTATTCCTATTCCTATTCCTACTCAAGAGTCTGACTATAAAATCCAAGTATTTAAAAGGGTGACAAAAAATTGATATATGATATTGATAGATAGATAGATTAAAATAAAATACTCCCTCTGTCCTAAATTAAAGGTCCCTTTTTTGCAGTCGTGCTACTCAACAAATTATCTATATTTCACAATCTATAATGTTTTTTACAATTGCAAAAATTTTGTTTTATAAAACAAATCGAGATCTATCAAATAAGATCGATATTGGATATAAAAAGAACCATAGATTGAAAGTTATGGGAAATTCTTTGGGAGGTGCCAAATAGTGAAAATGGACCATTAATGTGGGACGGAGGGAGTATTATTTTAAATCAGACTGGGCCGAGCCGGACTTAACTGGACCTCAGAGGAATTTCCCAAACTTAGCCCATTAAATACGCGGATTTAAAATCTCAATTCAACCCGACCCTATAGACTTAAATATTTATCCAGAGCCTTAAAAAAACCGAGCTGGGTCGGTGTGCACCCCTAGCGAAGACCAATAGAGTGAAACATTTAGATCAAAATATATAAGGGTATGAAAGTCATTTGGCAGTGGTGGCTTGCAGAGAGGTCTCCAATTGCAGTAACTGTAACACGGGGCGCAATGGGTGCAACAGAAAAGAGAGAGAGAGAGAGAGAGAGAGAGAGAGAGAGAGAAGACAGAGCCAGAGCGAGAGAGAGAGAGGGGGAGAGAGGAAGGGCGCGAGGGTTCTGTGAAGGTGCAATTATCCCGAGAACATACACAATGGCAATGTAGAGAGAGAGAGAGAGAGAGATGGCTTGCGGGGAGAATAAGAAGTTACTATTTAAGGGATTAAGCAGGGGAGGCGGTGGAGACGGTCGTAAAGGAGGAGATAAAGGTTTGTTGAGCGAGTTGGAATTGGAACATTTCTCTAGAGACGAACGAAGCTCTTACAGCCTCTCCAACGGTATCCTTCCCTCTCTTGGTGCTCATACCAATAGCAAAACCAAGCTTCACCCCTTCATTCTCTCCCCTTTCAATTCCCGCTACAGGTCTCTCTGTGTGTGTGTGTGTGTGTGTGTGTGTATACATAAATTCTGTACATTCATGTGCCAATATGCTTATAACTATACATTCATTATTTTGCATGTCTTTCAGATAACATGGATGCTATCCCTTTTAGGGACAGAACCCACCATGGGTCCGTGCCAAAACTCTAGGGTATAAAACTTCTATATTGCACATAAATACAAGCATTTTATTCATTGAATTTTTGGTACAATTAAAAATAGTTTTGACATTATCATTTTCTTTTACCATATTTACAAGAAGTAAGACTGCACCACAGACAAAAGAAAAAAGATATTATCATGGATTTTGTGATGCAGTGTCTTATCAATCACATGTTTGGTTGGAATAAGAGAAAACAAATAGAATGATCCAAAATACTTTGGAAAATCTAATGTAAACCAATGAAAGAAAGCTTTACATTGTGTTTGGTTGAAAGTTTTGAGAATAATATTTTGAGAAATAGTTTTAAGATAGTGTTTGAATGAGTTTTTTGAAAAAGTAATAATTAGAGAGAGATGTAATAATTGGAGAGAGATAGAGAGAGAAATGAGAATAATGATTGGATATAGGGGTTTTAGTAGCAAGAGAAATATAATTAATGATTGGAGAGATAAGAGATGAGAAAAGAATCTTTTTGGAAATGTGAAGTGAACAATTAGTAATTGCTTAAAGCACTGACAAGATGGAGATTTGGGATATTAGCTTTGTGTGTGACTACGCAAACATGCAAATCAACTGAACCCTGTTCTTATTCCAAAACACCGAGATACTACTGACTAATGAAACAATTAAGGCTCAGTTTGGATGGTGGAAATTTTCAAGAGGAATGGAAATGCCGCGCCATATTTCAATTAAAACCAACATTTGGTATAAATGGGAATGCAAATTTGATTCCTAATAACTCATTCAACAAGGAAAATAAATGCCATATTCACAGATAAGTGAGAATCTGATGTCTCCTTTACACTATGGTGACATTGGATTTCATATTTCTTGCTCAATTCTCAAAAAAAAAAAAAAATTTTTTATAAAAAAAAGTTTTTTTTTATAAAAAAAAAGCGAAACTCCAATATATATATATATATATTTAAAAATAAGTGTTTCCTAAATAAAATTACTGAATTATCCACATTCGAATGGATTTACTTCACGTACTAAGTAAAATACTAGGTAAAATACTAGGAATTTGATTTATGGTAATCATCTTCTTATTCTTATTTCTACTCAAGAGTCTGACTATAAAATCCAAGTATTTAAAAGGGTGACAAAAAACTGATATATGATATTGATAGATAGATGGATAAAAATATATTATTTTAAATTGGACTGGGCCGAGCCGGACTTAACTGGACCTCAGAGGAATTTTCCAAACTTAGCCCATTAAATAAGTGTATTTAAAATCTCAATTTAACCCGACCCTATAGACTTAAATATTTATCTAGAGCCTTAAAAAAACCGAGCTGGGGTCAGTGTGCACCCCTAGCGAATACCAATAGAGTGAAACATTTAGATCAAAATATATAAGGGTTCGTTCAAAAAAAAATATATATAAGGGTATGAAAGTCATTTGGCAGTGGTGGCTTGCAGAGAGGTCTCCCATTGCAGTAACTGTAACACGAGCGCAACGGGTGCAACAGAAAAGAGAGAGAGGAGCGAGCGAGAGAGAGAGAGAGAGAGAGAAGACAGAGCCAGAGCGAGAGAGAGAGAGGGGGGAGAGAGGAAGGGCGCGAGGGTTCTGTGAAGGTGCAATTATCCCGAGAACATACACAATGGCGATGTAGAGAGAGAGAGAGAGATGGCTTGCGGGGAGAATAGAAAGTTACTGTTTAAGGGATTAAGCAGGGGAGGCGGTGGAGACAGTCGTAAAGGAGGAGATAAAGGTTTGTTGAGCGAGTTGGAATTGGAACATTTCTCTAGGGACGAACGAAGCTCTTACAGCCTCTCCAGCGGTATCCTTCCCTCTCTCGGTGCTCATACCAATCGCAAAACCAAGCTTCGCCCCTTCATTCTCTCCCCTTTCGATTCCCGCTACAGGTCTCTCTCTCTCTCTCTCTCTCTCTCTCTCTGTCTGGCTCTCTCTCTCTCTGTATACATAAATTCTGTACATTCATGTGCCAATATGCTTATAACTATACAGTCATTTTTTTGCATGTCCCACTCAAAGACTCAAAGTGATTGTTTACGTCGAACACAGTTTAAGTCTGTATACCCAGAATTGAATCACTAAGTTATCCCAACTGTGCAAACTCAGTGTTGGGTCATACGCATTGTGACACTGGAATCTTAATTAGGAAGCTGGGTTTGCATTTTGTTTTTCTTTATAATTTAAGTTTTGTACCTTTAATTTTATTTTATTTGGGTCACGCACATTTTGTTTTCCGATGCTTTGCCCTGACTAATCACTCAGGTACATGTTATTCCCGTCCCCATTATATTCATTGATGATCAAGCCTGAGCCGTGGGTATGAACTAGGTCACATAATCCGGCCTTGCTCTCAATACTTGCTCCCGTTCTCAATCATCGCTCTCACGAATTTTAAATGCTTCCATGCTCATGCACGCGCATGCATTATCTGACTTAGTGTAGGAATCTCAAGGACAAGGGGAAGAGATGCGAGGAAAAGAAATTTAATCACTTAGGAACATGTGTACCCTTCGCAATTCGAACTGAGACCTCTTCTTTTGCAACTGACCTAGTCTCCGTGGTATGAGATTGCATTTTGACCTTTGTGGTGTTGATTTATGGTGTTTTGGTTTTGTGCTTATGGGGAGCAGCTCCTCTCCAGTGCCTTTGGAGAGTCTATTTTCCCCCAATTGTGGACCCTTTTCAGGCCAACTTTAATAATTAAAACCGCTCATATTTTAGATCTCGTCAGGACCATAACCATGCCGAAATTCTAGTTGATCGGATTCTAATCCATACATGATCGGTCAATGTTTATTGTGATAGTTCAATTTCAAGATATATTCATCACGTAATTAGATTAATCGGTATCTGATGAACTAGATTTTTGTCATGGTTAATGTTTTTAATGAGGTCTAGAATGTCAACGGTTCAGATCATCAATGTTGATCGGGCAAAGGCCCACGAATCGGCAAACTGGACAATTCAGTCCCTTTTAGGGATTGGAGAAATCTCAGTTCGTGCATATGATACCTGTTGCTTTTGATCAATACCTGATTCACTTTCTAGTTTTAATGATGTGTTATCTGATTTTTTGGTTAATGCTGGACCGCATCAAATTTACCTATGTTCTTGGTTGCTATCTTGACTAATTGCCACAATTGGAGGATTCATGAAGCATCATATAAGTAAATATCCTCCAGTATATTAAGGGATGTAGAGTTTCATAGTTTGCAAAACAACAATTTCTTATCGTAATCCGTAAACCTCGTCCTTTTATTCCCCATTTATTTTCTTTCTTTCTTTCAAATTTTGATTTTGTGTTTTTATGTTTTTATTTGTGCACGTGTGATTGGATTTGTTCTCAAGTTTCAACAATCAAAAAACCATTTTCTGGAATGTCATAATTTGCATGGTTTTAAGATCAAATTGTGACTGATTTGGTTGTCATATATTTTGTTTAGAGTTTTTTTTCGTTCTTCTTCCTGTTTGTAATATAAACTTCAGAAAGTATTTTCCTTTCACTCGGTTATTGTGAATCTTGTGCTCAATTTCTGTTGTATGAATTCGATGAATGCAAACTTTCATGATGTGGAAAAAGTTGAAAAAGTGGAAAAGTCTGGAGTGTTCATTTGAATGTTTGTTTGCTCCTCTTATGATTAGGGATACAATGAATTAGACAGTTTACTATTAGCTGAAACCGGATTCTGCATGCAAATGTGTTAGCTGTGCAGGATATTATATATGCTGATTATCCTTCTTGGTCCTTTTCTTTGTTGTTCATTTTCTGAATGCTAACATGCCATACGGTGTTACATACAATGACCTTTGCAGGTTCTGGGAGACATTCCTAATATTTCTGGTCTTTTACACGGCATGGGTGTCCCCATTTGAATTTGGATTCCTAGATCACCCCAAAGGGCCCCTTTCTATCACTGATAATGTTGTCAATGGATTTTTTGCAATCGACATTATTTTGACCTTCTTTTTGGCGTACCTTGATAAAGCTACATACCTTCTCATTGACGAGCCAAAGATGATTGCTTTGAGATATGCAAAAACATGGTTGGTGTTTGATGTGATTTCTACAATACCTTCTGAGCTTGCGAGGAGTGTTCTACCTAGACCTCTTGAAGAATATGGCTACTTCAGCTTGCTTCGTCTTTGGCGTCTTCGTCGAGTTGGTGCAATGTTTGCGAGGTGAAATATTGGAGCAACTTCTTTTTTTATTGAAGATTCTGTGGCATCTGTTTCTTGTTATCAAGTTTGTTTGCTCCAACAAATGAGTTTTGCCATTTTCAGTTACTTTGAGTAAATTTGATTTGTTATTTAACTGTACTTGTTACTAATCATTTTCAAAAGATTGTCGCACTTTAAACAATGACGTGAAAAGTCAAAAGTAAGCTCTATCATTCGATTTTCCTTAATTTTGAACACAATCACGTTGTGCATTTAATACCAAAGGTTAGATCAGTACTCTATTTACCCTCCAAGTCACACTGGGCATTCAGTTTTATCTATTTATAGCCAGAGCTGGGTTCTAAAAGTCGCTAGGCGCTAGTCGCGCGGCCAGGCACCGCCTAGCGCCTAGGCCTATTAATCGGGAATTAATCGGCACCTAGATATTAGTCAGCTTTGTTTTTATTTAATTTTTTTCTACCCCCACCTCAAGTTTTAAGTAAGTAGAGCAACATAAGTAGGACAAAACATTAAATAACTTTCAAAATGAAAACATTAAACATTCATCCATCTATCCATCCATCAAAATCCAACCTTTTACAATATGTACTACATAGTGACATGGAAGCTAAGTACTACCAAGTACCAAATAACTATTCAAGCCATAATGCAAAGTTTAATATTCTTAGTTCAAACTAAATGAAACCAAGTAGTTCCAAATAACGAGTCAATTAAAAAATTCAAAACTAAATAAAACTAAGTAATATGGAATTCCTAGTCAATTACTCATCTTCTTCTCCATATGCCTCCAAAACCCCTAGTTGTACTAAATTTGAAAAATCGCTTATTTAACCCCAATTAATCCCTCCTAGCCACCTATTTATCCCATTAATCCCGCCTAGCTGATTAGTGGCCGACTAATCCAGCCTAGCGGCCAACTAATCGGCGTCTAATTCAGCGCCTGGCAGCCGGGCACCGCCTAGCGCCTACAACTTTAGTTGTTAATGGCAACAATTTCTTTAATTGCCAAAGATGAAGAACAAAAACTTCTTGTGCTATTTATTTATTTTCATGGGAGGTGGATTAACAGAATGTCACTTTTCAAAGCCAATGACATCTTCTATCATAAGAAGTGACCTTTTCCTTTGTTTTCATCCTCATTAGTGTTATCATGGAATTGCTGTTACTTGCATTTTTTGGGATTTGCTCTCAGTGGTGTCTCATTTTATTTCATCGCAGGTTGGAGAAAGATAGGAACTTCAGCTATTTTTGGGTTCGATGTGCAAAGCTTATATGTGTGAGTTTCTGAAATAGATATTTGATTCCGGTCAAGATTATGGATATTAATAGATCCATAATTAGTTGTCTGCTGTCTGCATAGGTAACTCTGTTCGCAGTTCACTTTGCTGGCTGCTTCTACTATCTCCTTGCTGCTCGTTACAAAGACCCAAAGAAGACATGGATTGGGATTGCTATGGGTGACTTTCAGCAGGAGAGTTTGTGGGTCCGATATGTGACGACAATGTACTGGTCCATCACCACTCTCACCACTACCGGCTATGGTGATTTGCATCCCGTGAATGAGCGGGAGATGATTTTTGATATCATTTACATGCTCTTCAACCTTGGATTAACTGCATATCTGATTGGAAACATGACAAACCTAGTTGTCCATATTACCAGCCGAACTAGGCAATTTGTGAGTACATTCTTCTTTATTGCTAAAATTGACACTGATATGATATTGCTAAAATTTGTGAGTGCTTTTGATTTGTTTAAGTTGTATTGGGGGTAATTGCATGCATGTTTCAGAGGGACACAGTTCAAGCTGCCTCAAACTTTGCTCAACGAAACCAACTACCTGATCGCTTGCAAGATCAGATGCTTGCTCACTTGTGTTTGAGGTACAGAACTGACTCAGAGGGGTTGCAGCAACAGGAAACTCTTGATGCACTTCCTAAAGCCATCCGCTCAAGTATTTCCCACTTTCTCTTCTATTCAGTTGTTGACAAGGTGTACTTGTTCCATGGCGTGTCAAACGACTTACTCTTCCAACTGGTAATTACTAGCACAATCTTAATTTCTTTAGTGGTGATTGGATGGAGTGCATAAATCAATGCATTTTCTTTATTTGAAAAAAAAGGTTATCCACTTGACATGTGAGTGAACATTATCCTCATCTTTAATTGGTTGAAAGAGGGGGTCCATTATTTACACCCTCTTCAAAGACTTAAAAGTTTTTGGAGATAGAAGTTCATTACCTACACTAGTACTTGAATGTGAAAATGGGATCTTAGGAATCAACTTGCACTGAGAGAGGGAACACATTTTTACGCTAAAAAATTTAACGCACATCTGAGAGAGGGATCTTAGGAATCAACTTGCACTGAGAGAGGGAACACATTTTTACGCTAAAAAATTTAACGCACATCTGAGGCCAAATAAACCAGTATGCGGTTGGTGTTCCGTGTTCTCTTCATATCCTGATATTGTGATTTTCCAGGTCTCAGAGATGAAAGCCGAGTATTTCCCCCCCAAAGAAGATGTGATTCTGCAAAACGAAGCTCCCACAGATTTGTACATTCTGGTTACTGGGACAGTTGTAAGAAGCAATCTCTCTCTCTCTCTCTCTCCACAGAAAATAATGGAACTTTACCAAAAGAATTGTCAAATTTAGTTTTCATTGTCAAATAAATGAATCTGAAATTAAAGGTGTGTTTGGGAGTCACTTCCAGAAAACATCACTGTGAATGACTACTGGAATGGTGTTCTGCGATGGGGTCATTGAAAGAAGAAAGAGAAAATGACAATTCAGTGCAGCTTCAGAAGAGTACTTGTCTTTGATCATATACTACCATTTAAATTATCATGTATTACCCATTTTAAAAGATTTTGACAGCTACACGGTGACCATGTGATGATGCATCAAATGGATGCAAAGAAGGTTGATATGTCACACACTCACCAAACACATCAAGAAAATACTAACAGTCATCTCTTTGTTGATTAAAAGTAATGGTTTCTGATATGGCATTCTTTGTGCAGGATCTTATCGTTCAGGTGAATGGAATGGAAAAGGTGAGTTAACAGTATAGTCCTTCATGATTTGCTTTCAATGGTATGCATCTCTACGGGCCTGCTGCAATGGGTGGTTGTAGGTTGTTGGAGAGCTAAAGACTGGAGATGTTTGTGGTGAGATTGGTGTCCTTTGTTACAGGCCACAATTGTTCACTGTTCGTACAAAACGGTTGAGTCAGCTGCTACGGTTGAACCGTACCACATTTTTAAACATTGTTCAAGCAAACGTTGGAGATGGGACAATAATCGTGAACAACCTTCTTCAGGTCTGCGAACAGACACTTCTTACTTTTACTCCATTGTGCTGCTGTAATAATTTTGGTGGAAAAATAGTTCTCCCCAAGAGAGAACTCAATCATTTGTGCACAGTACATGACCATGTTCAACTTAACTGAGGATGTTACTTGTTAGCTGACCCCATGTTATTGGGACATACTGCTCAGAATGGAGAAATGAAAGTCTGTAGAAGTTGTTACATATAGCAATCTATTTGCTTTATCTCATTAAATGTGTGAGAAATGGTTCTGCTGTACTCTCCATCGAGTGAACAAAGCTCTTATGTAAGCTGAATGGGTAAAAGTGTATAATGCTCTGTGTTTAAAGTCTCTGTATGAGGAAAAATTGCTGATCTGCTGTTGGTTGCATCCACTAGGTTTAAGTCTCCTGCTGAGCTTAAGAGGGAGATTGTTTTCTTCTTAATTCACATACACTGACATACACGTGCGCGCGCACACACACACATATACACACACAGAGAGAGATTGGAATTTGGTTCCAGGGAACTCTCACTAGTATATTCCTTCAAAGGCACAACAAGATTGACCTATGGCTCATTCCAAAGCTCTAGTATTCATTTCGTTGTCTTAGATGGAAAAGGTTGCCTCTGTTATATTTACGGTTATCCAAGTAATGAAGTGGAGTTACATAACCCGCGCTTCAGTTATGTGAATGCATCTATAGCAAAGAGTAACTATTCTCTAGAATCCTATATTATGCATGGTTAATGTAACATTGTTGGTGCTTTCTTTCTCATGATTTTGCTATAGTTATAAGCGCCATATTTGTTGCTAATGCAGCATTTAAAAGAGGGGAGGGACCCTTTTATGGAAGCAGTTTTGACAGATACGGAGCACATGTTGGCTCAGGGAAAAATGGATTTGCCTCTCAGTTTGTGTTTCGCAGCAATGAGAGGAGACGATCTTCTGTTGCATCAGTTGCTGAGACGGGGTATGGATGCAAACGAATTGGACAGCAATGGACGAACAGCTCTGGTGAGTGGTTTCATCTCTCTGTGTTTTTTATATCCATAACTATATACGAACCATGCTAAAAATAACAGTCAAAGTTAGAGGCTTCGAGTTTTTTTTTTTCAATATTTTTTTTTTGGTTGTGCTACAGCATATAGCAGCATCAAAAGGAAGTGTAGAATGTGTGCTTCTCCTTCTGGATTATGGAGCAGATCCCAACAGAAAAGGTACTTCTACTCCATGATCACGTTTATTTTCCTTACTGAAATTTATTGCAGTGTCTATTCCTTCTCCTCCTTTTTGATGCCTTTGAATATCTTGTTGCTTGAATTTATTGACCTTGGACCATTTAATGCTTCATTTCCATCATCCTTTAACATTTGACAATTCTGAAAGCTTGTTATCTGGCCTCTATTACTTGAAAATGATTCTTGACTTCATGGCCAACTCTTTTCTACAAAAGACATGCTACAAGTAGTGTAATGGACTTACAATTACGTGCAGTGTTGCAAGGCCTCGTCAATTCTTTGATTCTTTCCAGAATTCCCATTTCCCCTTGGTATGAACATGGGAAAGAGTATAAGCGTGTAAGACTTGTACCCAAATTGCGCACTCAGAGGACCTTGTAACTTTTTAACAAGATTGCTAAAAAAGAAGCTCACATTGATGTGAAAGCAAACTTTAATTTCTGGCCCCGAATTTCATATTTTTTCACTTGTACTGATATATATGGGATGTTAAGAGTCTAACGACTATCTGCATACTTGTATCGAAATTTTTGGATACATATCGCATCTAGGCTTAAAGGTTGAGGTAGATTTGACCCGCCCGTGGATGCCCACCTACATCCCAGTCCAGGTAACGTAGATTACATGGAAACAGCTTTTAACTGTTGCAGATCATTCATGCAGATTCAGAAGGAAATGTTCCCTTATGGGATGCAATTTTGGAGAGGCATGAACCAGTTATGAAACTGCTTGTAGAGAATGGTGCAAAAATATCGTCAGGTGACGTAGGTCAGTTTGCTTGCTATGCCGTTGAGCAAAACAACATAGACTTGCTCAAGGACATCATCCATTATGGTGGGGATATTACACTGTTCAACAGCCTTGGAATGACTGCACTGCATACAGCTATCTCTGAAGAAAACACCGAGATGGTGAAGTTCCTAGTCGATCAAGGAGCCGATATCGACGCTCCAGATGTACATGGGTGGACTCCGCGGCGTTTGGCAGATTATCAGGGACACGAAGAGATAAAATTTCTATTCCAAACCATCAAAGGGACTAGAAAGGAACCTGTTGCTGTGGTCCCTGAGATGCAGGGTGTGCCCTACCTTAAGAAGTACTGCAGTGAGCCAACAATAACCCCTTTCACCCCTGAGCCAGAAGCCACAACACCAACCAGTGTTAAGAAGGTTAAATGGTCAGATGATAATCGGAGAGGAAGGGGCAACCATTTTCACAATTCACTATTTGGGTTCATGTCGGCTGCCAGCAGACCCTTTAGAGGTATATATGCTTGGTTTGTTATCCAAATTCAATTCAGCTTATAATGAATATATTCCTAGTTGAAGACTCAGAAATACTGCGCGAAGCAAAAGTAGTAGAGATAATGTAGTTACTATTGAGGGATATATGTAGCGGGGAATAAGCAATGTGCTTTCAAAAGAAATAAGTAATAGCAAACTTCCATTATAAAGCACTTGTGAAGGTATAAATATTTTCTGGGGTCATTCACGTTTCTCACGTTTCTAAGTAAATGTCTCGTTAGTCCATGGACCATATATGGGCAAGTTTTTTTCCCCTTTTCTAAAAAGGTTATGAAATCAACTTGAAATTACCCTGGTCTGTTAGCAGCTCATCGTTTTGAATTTTTGACGGCGAATAACTGAGTGGCATTTTTATGCCTCTTAACTTTTAATGTTTAAATTTCACCCAAGTTGAAGCTACGCTAGGGAACACCCATTTCTTCATTTGTAAGTTGGACTTGTATGATACATGCAGATGAGAACGGTCTCTTTCCACCTCCACGAAGCTTAGAAAGTCCACGGAATAAAGGCAATAACCGCACGAGAGTGACAATTAGTTGCCCAGAAAAAGGAGAAGTTGCCGGGAGGGGAAGGGTCGCATTCTTGCCAGATTCTCTTCAAGAACTACTTGATATTGGTGCTCAGAAATTTGGGGTCTCTCCCACTAAAGTTTTGACGAAAGACGGAGCATTAATCGAAGACATAGAAGTTGTAAGAGATGGTGATCATCTTATTCTTGCTAGTGATGGAGAACTCTAGAATCCAGAGAGGTAAGCATGCCCCAAGTGTACATTTGTGTCAACTGCTACATTTTTCCACTCCAGAATTATTAACTTGAGGGAAAACCCATGTTTGATTCCTTCATAATTGTTGATAATTCCTTTGGGTTTCATTACTCAGCCTTGATTTTTTAAGGTAGGGAGCGGAGTGGTTGTGATAGAGAGGAAATTTTAATTGATGATACAAGCATAAATAAGATAAACATGACCTCTCTCTCTCTCTCTCTCGTCCCGGAGACCCAGAGTATGATATTCCACCAGTTGTTCATTTGAATGTTTGGAGTATGATGATTCTCACATAGTAACTTCCTTTGAGCTTTAGTTTCTCTCCCTGTTCTAATTTCATGCACTTGACGTCTAATATAAATGCACTCTATTTTTTTTGTGTTGTATTAAAATTTTAATATGTACTTTTACGTTAAAAGACAAAAAAGGAGTGCAAATATGAGAAATGAAAAATTGATCATAAATACAATAAAATAGTTTTGACCTAGTGGAACGACGGCATTTATTTTGGTTTGAGTTGAGCTCCTTCAATTTTCATACCCTTAAGAGCCATAAGGCCAAAACAATTCTTTTTAGACAATTTTATTCATAGGCTTTCAAATAGCAATCGGGATCCAAAAATGATCCTGATGAAGAGAGAGAAAGTCTACGAGCGTAAGTTGGGAACTGAGATCTTAAGTGTTGAATTGATTCACAAATATTTAGGCCGGAGAGAGAGAGAGAGAGAGAGAGAGAGAGTGAGAGTGAGAGTGCTGTGGGTTTTCTACGCAGGCCAAGTGTGGCTTCCATAAGAAAACTACTACGCGCTCCACTCTGACCGGCGCCCCACCTAGGCCCCACCCCCCTGACACGCGATATTTACTGTTTTGCCCCTCCTTCCCTCCTTTAATTACCCTATAATATATTATTTATATTATTTACATTAATTCATTTATATTACTTTATTTGCTTTATTTATACTACTTTAACTCCTTTAATTACTTTATTTATATTACTTTATTTCCTTTAATTACTTTATTTACTTTATTTATATTATTTCATTTCTTTATATAAATTAAATTAATTATTTAATTCATTTAATTATTTATTTAATTCAATTCTTTAATTTAATTCAATTTTTATTTAATTAATTATTTATCTCTTTTATTAATATCTTTTTTCTCTTTTATCTTTTTAATATGCTCTAATATTTTTTTTCTCTTTTATATATTTTAATTAATTAATTTAATTATTTATTTATCTTTTTGTTTTTTTTATTTATTTAATATTTCTTATTTACATCTTTTTCTTAATTATTTAATCTATTTATTTAATTCGTATATTCAGATTATTTCTTATCTTCAATTACAATCATTCATTCAGATTTTCTTTTTACCTTCTTATCTTCTTATCTTCAATTACAACCACTCATTCAGATTTTCTTTTTACCTTCTTATCTTCATTTACAACCACTCATCCAGATTTTTCTTTTTACCTTCTTATCTGTTTATACTACTTCATTCTTCTACTACTTCACTTCTTCCTAATTCTCCCACTACTACTTCACTTCTTCCTCATTCAGAATTTCTTTCTTTTTTCGTAATTCATCGAAGAACATTATGGATGGCTACTACTATCCAGATGGTTGCTCATTTGAGAATGATGTTCCCAGTGAGGAGAGCATCAATTTCAGCAGTCGCAATTATACACTCGAATTTAGCATTGATTAGGTTAGTTATTTCCGTTGTTCTTATGCATATTCGTCATTCATTTTGAAAGTAGATAAATATGATAAGACTGGATAATGTTTTACTTATACATATTCGTTATTTTATTTTTTATTTTTATAGATTTTTAAAAGTAGAGAAGATATGTTAGCTTGGGTGAAGAGAGTTGGTCTCGAAAACGGTATTATGGTGGTTATTAATAAATCTGCTAATTTAAAAGGCGGCAAGCTGCCGAGATGCATTCTTGGTTGTGAGAGAGGAGGAAAGTACAAACCGCACTGTGGGGTTGAAAGACTAATCTTGCATAGGAATACTGGGACTAAAAAATGTGAGTGTTCATTTGAGTTGCGAGGTATACCAATACCTCCGGACGATGCCAAGTGCGGTTTAAAGGTTTTCTGTGGTCTCCATAACCATGAACCAGCAGAAAATATTGAGGGCCACAAGTACCCATCAAAGCTAAAACCAATGGAGAAACAATTTGTGGTCGAGATGGCCAACAACACCGCACCTCGTGAAATTCTTAGTATTTTGAAGAAAAAAGACCCGTCAAACACTACGGGAATTAGAAGCATTTGCAACGCTATTTTCATAAACAAGGAAGCCAAACAGGGCAGTCTAACTACTACTTAGTATGTGTTAGAGCAATTAATTAAGAATGGGTACCTCCATGACTTTAGGACAAATCAAGACACCAATGAAATCACATATATTGTTTGGATTCATCCAATAAGTCTAGAGCTATCTGTCAACTTTTCATCCGTGTTGGTAATTGATGCCACATACAAAACCAATGAGTATCGGAAACCACTATTGGAGATTGTGGGTATCACATCCACAAATCTAACTTTCTCGCTTATGTTCGCATATCTTAATAATGAGAGGGAAGATACATGTACCTGGGCCTTGAATACCTTAAAGAAGTGGATGGTTAGAAAGGGGGCATCGTTGCCATTGATGTTTGTTACAGATCATGATTTGACACTTATTAACGCCATTGAAGCATGTTTCCCCATGGCACGTCACATCCTTTGCATTTGACACATAAATCAGTGCGTAATGAAGAACTGCAGCGCTGTGCTTGGTCCGTTGTTTCAAGATTTTTACAATTCATGGCAGTCCCTTATTCATTCATCGAGCACTTCGTCTTACCAGCATAAGTGGGCTGCCATGTGCGAGGAGTATAGCCAATATCCGCGTGTCATAACTTATCTTGCGGATACATGGTTAAAGCCGTACAAAGAGCGGTTTATTATAGCATGGACAGATATATGTATGCACCTCGGAAACAATTTAAGTCAAAGGTATAGTCACTTTATAATTTTACGAGTTAAATTTTCTGCATTATATTCTATTACACTATTTAAACAAAGTGCATTATTCTATTACAGGGTCGAGTCTGCACATTCGAAGCTAAAGTGCTATTTGGGGGGTACAACCATGTCATCACTCCAAATATCTTTTGAACGCATAGATAATATGTTGACAAATCAGTTTGGGGAAATTAAGAAGTCGTTCGAGAAATCGGTCAACATTCCACGCCACAACCATTTACGTGACACCATTTTTGATGAAATAAGGTGTCGCGTTTCATTATATGCAATGGAGTTGATCGATTTTCAGCTACAATCCGCCGTAGAAGCCTACCTCCTCTTAAGCGACAGTTGCGGCTGTTTGATCAGAACAACACACGGATTGCCATGTATGCACGATCTTAGGGCTTATCGTTCCCACGACATGTCAATTCCGCTATCTAGTATCCACTTTCATTGGAGTAGGCTCTCTATGTACGCGGCCGGGTTTATTGACAAGGGAGAACAACTCGACGAGACATCTCATGTGGTTGACATATTACAGGGGATGGATCCATGTGTGTGAAAGCATATGATAGACAGGTTTGTGGATATGGCAGATCTGTCTCACGGCAGTGTTTGAGCCCCATTATACAACACAAAACATAGAAGTCGACCTGTGGGAAAAGCTGAGAAGAGTGGACGGCGCATACCTTCTTGTACAGAAGCATCTACATTGAGAGGGAAAGGAAAAGGAAAAAATGCAGGGAGGGAGAGGGTGGGGAGGGAGAGGGAGGAGGTTAACTACATTCAGTATTTACCTTGGCAATTTCAGCAGTATATGTCCCACACTAGAGACGTCAAAGCTGATGGTCATTATGGATTTAGGGCGATCGCTGCGCAAATCTATAACACTGAGGAGGGCTGGGCTCACGTACGACATGATCTTATTCAAGAAATTCATCAGAATAGAGATCTCTACGATGCGGTTTATCCACAACGTAATATGGCAGATGAGGTACTAAAGTCACTGACCTGTTTCCTACCTACGACTAATATGGAAAATTGGATGGAGTGTATGAGTTTAGGGGTAGTCATCGCATCACGGTACAATATTGTACTACATACATTTGACACGAATGTTGGAGATTGTTTTACTCACTTGCCCTTGAGATCCCCTCCAGTTCCAGTCCGACCCTTGCAAAGAAATAGCTATTGCCCGTATTAGCAATCACTTCGTGCAACTTTTTTTGCGCCCTCATCACCCTGTACCACCAATCCCAATATGGTGGTGGCAGATTGCGTCGAATGTTGCTAAAGGATGGCTTCTACTTATAACGTATGTGTTGATTTGTGGTACGACATACTAGGCGTCGTGCCGGGACCACAATTTGGAGGCAATATGGATTAGGGCTGCACATTGTCAATTGTAATATTTATTCACTTTTAGAAGTTTTTATTTATTTATTTACTTTTAAACATGATTGTAATATTATTGACTTTTAGAATTTTTTTTAATTATTCATTGTTAAGACAAATTAATTAACTAATTAAAATATAAAGTCAAATTTAAATGTCAATGTAAAAAAATAATTTACTTGAAGATGTAATTTGAGTAAACTAAATTAAATAAGTAATTAAATAAATAAAGTTAAAAAAGAAAAAATAGAAAAAGAAAAAAGAAAAAAAAAAATGAAGTTTGGCCGAAAAAGTGGGGGAGGGTATTGGGGGAAAGGGGGTGGGGCCGGCGTGGGGGTGGCTGTCAGGGTGAGGGCGCCTAATGGCCCCCCTTCCATAATTCTTGTCTTGTTCGTTTTCATCTTTTTTTCTTCAATGGATCAATGGGGCACTCCAATGGATCCAAAACGATCTCGATGCGGCACTCTAAAATGATCAATGCGGCACTCCAATGGATCAATGGGGATCCAAAACGCCAGCGATCTTCAAAACAATCAATGCGGCACTCCAACGGATCAATGGGGATCCAAAACGTCGACAATCTTCAAGAAACGAGGTCATGGAGAACCTCAGGAGGCTGCTATGTTTTATGATGTTCAGTGAGGTTTCACTAGCTTTACTTTTTGAAATCTGATGCATGCTTTGTTAATTAGGCTTCACTATGTTTCACTAGTTTCACTTGATTACATGTTTATGTGCTAGATGATTGAGTATAATTTGACAATTTTCGAACGCAAAGTGATTGTCGATGACATAGATTTATGATGATTAGTGAAGTTTTACTAATTTTCCTGGATTGATTTGTGCAGTTGAGTTTGTATATTTTGTTTCGTTTTTACGTTTTTAAAAATTTTTACACTTAAATTTCAACTGGCCAATTGCTATATGGCCGTTTTTTTTTTTGAATTTTTAACACTAAAGTAGAACATAAGTATTAGTGAAATTTCACTAGTTTTGGAGAGTCATTAACGGAGTTTACAGGTCGTTGGAACTCATGGTTGGTCAGATTTTTGAATTTTTACTACTATAGGAGTAAAACTTTTAAATATTAGTGAAATTTCACTAATTTTTTAGGTCGACAGCTCGAGATGAAAGTCACCGAACGTGGTCGGCCGAAGGTATTTGAGTTTGTATATTTTGTTTCATTTTTACATTTTAAAAAATTTTTACACTTAAATTTCAACTGGCAAATTGCTATATGGCTGTTTTTTTTTTTAAATTTTTAACACTAAAGTAGAACATAAGTATTAGTGAAATTTCACTAGTTTTGGAGAGTCACCACGGGAGTTTACGGAGTCATTGGAACTCGTGGTTGGTCAGATTTTTTTAATTTTTAATACTATAGGAGCAAAACTTTTAAATATTAGTGAAATTTCACTAATTTTTTAGGTCGACAGCTCGAGATGAAAGTCACCGAAAGTGGTCAGCCGAAGGTATTTGAGTTTGTATATTTTGTTTCATTTTTACATTTTAAAAACTTTTTACACTTAAATTTCAACTGGCCAATTGCTATATGGCCGTTTTTTTGTTTTTTTTTGAATTTTTAACACTAAAGTAGAACATAAGTACTAGTGAAATTTCACTAGTTTTGGAGAGTCACCACGGGAGTTTACGGAGTCGTTGGAACTCGTGGTTGGTCAGATTTTTTAAATTTTAATACTATAGGAGCAAAACTTTTAAATATTAGTGAAATTTCACTAATTTTTTGGGTCGACGGTTGGAGATGAAAGTCGCCGGAAGTGGTCGGCCGAAGGTGGGGTGGTGGTCGGCCGGAGGTAAGAGTTCACTAGATATGGTATATGGTTGATTTTTGTTATTAGTGAACATTCACTAGTTCTACAAGAAGGGTATTTTAATAATCATGCAGCACCTTGTCTTTATGTTTGGTTTGAAAATATGCGTGTCCGTCCCCTAAAAAATGTAAAATATAGTGGATTTATGGCTAAGTCTCCCGTATTTGGGTCTTTTCGCTAGTGATGTTTAGACCTCGTTTGGATGATGTACAATAGGCCCTGATTATTCAATCCGAGGGATGAGGAAATAGCCCATGCTTTGGCAACCAAAAACACCCCCCCGACTAAATAGCCGCCGGTTAATTAACCAGGGGGAAGCCGGATTAAATACGCGGCGCGGGGGGGGGGGGGGGGGGGGGGGGGGTGCTTGTATTTAGTCCGGCTCCTCATCCGGGACCAAATGACGAGCATACCCCTCTGGTTCAAGCAAAAAATATTGAAGCCCAAGCACAAACTACAATTGTTTCAAGAAAAAATTCCCAAAATTTTCAGATCTGGAAATTTGGAAAAATACAAGCGATTAGGAAAAAAGAAAACATATCTGGGTGAAATCGCCGCCATCTCCGTTGTTCACGTCGAACCTTCATTGGCTGTTGTCTGGTTTTTGGGTTTGAACATGGAAGAAGAAAGAAGAAAACGAGAAGAAAAAGAAGAAGAAAAGAGATAAAGAAGAGACTGGTGTTAGGTAATGGGATTTTTACTACCCTCAAAATTACACTTCAACCCTTTTATTTAGTTAGGTAATTCCCCCAAGCCCTAAGCTATGACGATTAAAAAAACAAAAAAAAAAAAACCTAATAGCTATAATAGAACTAATTTTTATTTATTAGAAACAAAAACTTTTTAAAATTACATGTTTTGAATATTTAATGATTTCAATTTATATAAAAAATTATTAGGACTTATTATAGCATAATTTTTGTTATGTATAACAAATTAATTATTTTTGAAATTATATAATTGATTTAAATAATACTCTAATACGGGCATATGAAAGGGCAAATTTGTCTTTTGACATGATTTTACATCATCAACTCTTCTTATCCCTCCTTTTTTTATCCCTCATCCAAAGCATGTACCATTTAATCCTTCCTTCCTAACTGTCACATCAATGGGCTCACCCTTCTTATTTAATCACCCCTACTATTTTATCCCCCCTACTATTTAATCCCTCCCAAACTAATACGTCATCCAAACGGGCCGTTATGTTTGCAGCAATTGCCAAACTGTCCTTCTCAGACTTTTAACATTTTACATTTGTGTCCCTTTAATGGCCTTTATTTTGTCCACTTATTACTGGGTGTTTTGGTCATTATGGTTTGTCTTTTTCCTTATTGGTGGCAGAGAACGGACGGGAAAAAACTGACCCCCCTACATGGGATGGGATTGCTGAGAGGTGTATGGGGGAGCTGATTTTGTTTGGAAGCTTACTTTTCAGCTTTTATTTTTCACTTTTTGGATTGTGGTAAGAATGTGTTTTGAATTTGAGAGGAGTGTTTAAAAGAAATTGTGCAAAATACATTTTGCAACAGGCTTATGGTCAAAATGAGAAGTAGAAATCAAAAAGGAGCCCCCACCTTTTTTTGATTTCTAGCCTAGAAAGTTCAAAATGGAAAAGGAGTTACAAGGAAATGAGTTCTGGGTTGTTGTCTTCCAAACGACCAAAATTAGAAAAGGAGAATGGAAAAAGTCAAAAAGGTGTCGGCCAAACACTTAGGGCCTGTTTGGGCGCCTCTTTATCACTTTTTTGGTTTCTCTTTTTCTCATTATGGGTGTTTGGCAGCAACACCCAAAAACTGTTTCTGCCAAAATAGTTTTTCCATTTCTGAAGATAGAAGCGAGAAACGAAAAACACCCTCACCCCTACTTTTCAATTTCTACTTCTGGCTTCTCATTTCTCTCTCCCTGAACTACCCTCAAGTTTACGTTTAATCTTCTTCTCCCCATTACCACACAACACACATACCAGAGAGAAGCCAGAGCTTCAACCAATAAAAGTAAAAAATGGAGACATAAATTACCTCGGCTTTAATCAAGAAACAAATTGGAATAGTAAATTTTCCAGAAATTTAAGCCCTAAAACTTACAAGTTCTTCGATCTTGATCCGAAGCTCTTGTTCATCTCCGGCGCCGGCGTGAAAATTGATGCCACCATGGCGCTTTGAAGCTAGGCGGCGATGGTGATGGTGGGCAAGTCAGCGATGGCTTCTTTGTGTGAGTTTGGTAAAGAGAGGGGTCAGGGGAGAGAGGGAAAAAGGAGAGGTCTGTGGACTGTGCGTGTGGGTTTGGAAAAGTGAGTTTTTTTGTTAATATGGGCAGGTGGAACAAATATAATGGAACAAATACTGGGTTTTTAGAAACTCAAAGAAGGGAACTGGGTTTCTTTTCTTAATTGGAACAAATAATGGGTTTTCTTTTTTTAATTGTTAATGATTTAGAGACTGAGAGAACAATTTTGTCTGGAGTAGTGAAACATTAGCATGAGACTACTCTTTATTTTTTTAAAAAAAGGAAGATAAAAATATATTTTGTAAGTACTTTATAAACAAGGGCAAAATGGTAAAAAAAAACCCATAATTCATTTTCATAATTTTTCTTCCAAACACTACTACTTTTGCAAAATGCATTCTGTACATTTCTCCCAAATACTCCTCACAGATTCAAAACTCATTCTGGCCATAATCCAAAAAACCAAAAAGCCAAAAAGTCAAAAATGCCAAATATTTTTATATGGGTACCTATAAAAAAATTAGCTCAACAGATATCGGTAAGGGCTTTTTAAAAATTTGTAGGTGGCCTACGAATTCTGAAAAGGCCTCTACCGACATCAGATTGAGTTAATTTTTTACGGGAACCCAAAAATATATTTTAAGAATAAAAGGCGGTTTGAATCATTTTTGTGAGACTCGAAAATAGCCCAAGAAACCCATAAATTATTAATTTGAAATTAAGTGATTCGCTTTACGAATTATGAAATAGCCGAGCCTATTTCAGATCCCGCAAAGATGATTCAAATTGCATTTTTTTCTTAAAATATTTTCATGTGGGTACCTACAAAAAAAATTAACTCCATCCGATATTTTTACTGTACTTTTGTATCCCAAACTTAGGTGACACTCAACAAATTTTTTTAACTTAAAACCAACAGGCATGACTTCCTCGTGCTTTACACGTGGCTGTGCACCTAATTAAATATAATTAATATGTATGTTTGGTAATAACTTAAGTTGCTCAACTATTTTTGTAGAATTGGTCGAACATTAGCACATTTGTAATAAAAATCAAGTTAATCGAGCATTGATCATCACGTGATCAAGATAAATGTCCTGCGATTGGTTTTGAGATTATATTGTCCATTAATTTTTGTGCAATAAATGTTGTCCGACAAAAGAATTAATGATAATCGATCAGCTTAATTTTTTTCTTAATGATTTTTGTACAATAAATTAGACGGTTCAAATCACAACAATGGAATCTCAATAGAACCATCGAGGCGCACAATACTAATGCCCCAAGGGATCCTGTCCCCACGAGGGTTGTCAAGCAATCTAAAGATGCAATTACTAGTCTAGTGTTCTGCTCTAGCTGACAACTGATGATACTCTCTCCGTCTCTCTTTAAGTGTGTTGCTTCGTAAATCCAATTTATTAAAGAAACACCATCATTTTTCATATCAACTTTTACTTCCACTTTCCAAAATTATCCTCCACTTTTACCCATTAACTCTTTACCTACTAATTTTTTAAAAGGGCAAAATGATAATTGTACACACTTTTACCCATTAACTTTTCAAAACACACATTAATTAAGGGACATCCCAAAATTAAAATGTATACACTAAAAAGGGACGGAGTGAGTACTTGTAACTGATGGAATAGATGTGAGTTTCTAGGTTTAACTCTCTTTACTTTTTGCCATGGTTTTAATTGCATGGAGACCATTTGGAGATGGTCTCATTATTTTGTTCTGTTTGCTAGAGCTCCTCCAAACTCCATGATAGTAGGTTTCAGGCAGTTGAGGAAAGGACTTAAGAGAAGTTAATTTAAACACAGGGAGGATTTTACATTTCAAAATAACGTTATCCACTTTTAAGGAGACACTTTCTGTGGTAGAATACATTCCTCGGTAATTTCGTCACACTCACTTGCATACAAACGAAGGCGTTGACTCGATGTTGAACCATTTTTCCCACTAGTAATGCTATGTACAAAAATGTGTTCAAAATCATCTGATACATGCAAATTCTAATCTATGGAGCCTACATATGTCAAATGGCTAGAGACACAAATTTTTGAGGCAAAATAGAGGAGAAGAAGAAGAAAAGGGAGGTGTGGTAGCTAGGCCAAATTACTGTTCACCATACATATTTGAATAGTACCTAGGTATTTTTACCATGGCACTGTTCATCAGCTATACAATTTTTTATTCTCTCTCTCTCTTCCCCTACAGCGGATGACGATGATGAAGATCGATGATGATACGGCGGCCGTCTAAAAATGTTTACAACCTTAGATTGTATCGTAGATGGTGTCGCCCCAAGCGTAGGGCTAGGTCGGCGGTAGCATAATAACCGGTAAGACCGGGTCGAATCCACAGGGACCGAATGCACCTTGCGTGATGGTTGACTTGCGAGTGAGAGTTCTAGCCTTAAAGCGGCAAACTGATTTTGTGGTTTGATCGGTAGAATTCTCTCTCTACCTCTAATGCGATTGAAAATAAAGATATAAACTCTAAATTAAAGACAGCAAGGTCTAGAAGTTCATACCACCCATGACTAAGGATATTCAATGGCTTTCAACTATAACTCAAGTGAGAGACAAAGTCTCTCTTGCTCTCACTCGGAAGATTTAACAATGAAGATCATTTTGATTCTAGAAAATGGGTTTGACAATGTGATAAGTTCTTTAAGGCATTTTTACAAACACTTGGAGTGACGTAGCTCCAAGCATTACATGTGGCAAGGTACAAAGCCTTGCCTACACATAATCAAGGAGGTTAACAACCCCTAGTTTTGGTATATAAAATTGAACTTACCCAATGAAAATCAATCTTTACCACAAGAATGAGGTTTGTAAATGAAAAGAAACTCTCTTAGACATTTTGTCGAACACCTAAATTGACAGCTCAAAGCATTGTGTGTGCCAAGTGATTTGTCTACACCCAATCAAAGAGGTTAACTACTCTAAGTTTAGACCGAAAATAGGGTGATTTATCCATTCACAAACCCACAATAAGCATATAAATGTGAGAAGCCATTTAAACACCGAAGTCATGGAGTGATATTCACCCCTTGACCAAGCCTAATCTACTACTCAAACATGCTTAAAGTACACAACAAGGAGAAAAACATGATTAAGGAAAACATGACGAAAATGAAAATAAACTTGATTCATATAACGATTTAAGTAGTAGCTACAACATTAAAACACGAGAAATTAAACGAAACACGAAACTTACATGAGTTTTCTAGAGAAAAAAAGCTTCAAAACCCTCTCCCATGGAGGAGAGAGGGAGGAGCCACTAAAATCACTTAAAGTAAAAATGAAGGTGTAGAGAAAGAAGAGAGGAGAGATAGGTATATACAACATTTTCTCTCTCCCAAAAAGTAGCCAAAAGGCTCTCACAAAGAGCTCAAACTTGCCATAAAAAGAAAGTCCAAAAATTGGTTCAAAAATGCTCCCCGGATATAAGTGGATCGATCCAGAAGGCTCTGATGGACTTTTGATGGTAAGTGGGATCGATCCACATTAACCCTGGATTGATTCAGAAGTGTCTGTTCAGGTAGATTTTGACCTAACTTCATGGGCATGCCCCGGCTTCATCTGAACTCGGAATGAGGCAATTCTTGAACCGTTGGAAAGCTCTATGAGTCTACTTTCAAACCCAATTGACCTCATCTTCATAGCCTTTGTATCATGAGAGAAATGAGCCTTTTCTTATCAGTGTGTCGGATTTCTTTGAGGCTCATAGCTCCAGATTTCTTGTTTCTTTGTTCCGGGTCTTCCTTGAACCTTCCAAAGCTCCTTGAATCGACTTCTAAGCTCCGTTGATTGTCCTCCACGGCGTTGAGGGACCTTGGGTCCTTCCGGATACAATTGGGGATTATTTGGAGCTTTAGGATACGCCTTTTGGCTCCTATTTCCTGAAACTCATAAAAAACACACATCGCGCAAAATCAATTGTATAAAGCCAAAATATGCAAGTGTGTGTGTGACAAAAATGAGCTAGATAACCCCGGATATATACAATATTAGGGGCTTATCACCATCGACGGTAACAATCAGAAGAAGTAGGCAAGGATTGACGGTGGCGACTAGTGGTGAGGTATGGATCGACGGCGGCAAGGATTCTGACATGATTTCGAGTGGATTCCGATAAGATTTTGACCAAATGCAGGCAAGGATCGACGGCGGCGAGATGCAGGCAAGGATCGACGACGCCGAAGTAAGGATTGACGGCGGCGAGGTAAGGATGACTGGACTTGATCGACAACGGTGATGGTGGACTGTGTGTATCTATATCTATGTATGCCGACTGTGTGTGTAAGGTTTATTTTGTGATTTTTTTTTAATTAATAATAATATTTTAATAAAAGATAGGTAAAATGGATAGGTGGTGTTAGAGTATTGAGAGGAATGGGTTAGCCAAATGCACTGTACATAAGCATTTTTTGCTCAAAATATACCTTAGCCGTTGTTTTTGCTCTTAGTATCCACTATGCACATAAATCCATGTACACATATTTTGACTTCTCCCGCATAGAAAACGTTTAGAAAAAGTGAGGATAAAAACGATCCCTAACAGAGAAATTCTAGATGAGTTCCAAGCCATTTCGATATCAAATGGCTCAAAAGTTATTTTTGGTTCCACTCCTGGTGATTTAACAAAAATTAATGTTATTCGAAAGCCCCATAATAAAAAAGGTTAAAAGCCGATTATAATGGCCGCAAAAATTAGCATCCACCAAATTCGTGAACAGTAGAACAAAGTTCTTTATTTTGCCACGAGAGAAGAAGATTTGTGAACAGCAAAATTGTGGAAACTTTATATCAATCTCAAAATTAATAGGCAAAATTAATTGACAATGAATGAAGAGGTCCCTCAAATTATTAAGTTATCACCTATTCCATCCCCAAGCAATATGAGATTGTATTTTTCCTTAACATCCCCCTTCACTTGAAGCCGCATTTGTGGTCTGTCACGTGTAGCCTCTTTTTGGGTCTATCATCGTACAACTTTTTTGCTGGTTTGTCATCGTGAGATGTGGATTGTAATTTTTTTTTTAAATATGTGCTGGAATGAGGCCCTGCTCTGATACCATGTGGTAACTTTATACTCATCTCAAAACAAATAGGCAAAATCAATTGGCAAGGAGTGCAAAGGTCCCTCAAGTTATTATCACCCATGGCAATATGGGTCAGGGGTTGCACGTGGAGAGGTGAACAACGAATCACAACAGAACAAAGTGCAACTCTGATACAAACAATGGGAAAAGCCTTGACTTGTGGGGTCCCAATGCTCAAGGTAGGATTGGACTCAATGGGCCCACACCGAGGTAGAGGTATGATGGGCAGAGGATTTTTGTAGGTGCTTTTATTAATTAGGATTATTTTCTAAAAGAAACCTCCGATGTGATTTTGTGATTTTAGTAGGAGCTTCCATTAGTTTAGCGATTTTGTGTAAACTGGGCAGCCTCTCGACTCATTATCAATTGGTTTTAAGTTGGATGCTTTAACATGGTATCAAAACTAGATTTTCGAAGGCTTTTCCCCTTTCTTTGTGTCATAGTTGCACTTTGTTCCGTTGTGATCCGTATGTTCCGGATCATTTGTTGACAACTCCATGTGCAAATCATGGGTTGCACGTGCGAGAAAGTGTTAGAATTAATCCAGATCATTTGTTGACAACTCCATGTGCAAATCAAGGGTTGCACGTGCGAGAAAGTGTTAGAATTAATCCAGATCATTTGTTGACAACTCCATGTGCAAATCAAGGGTTGCACGTGCGAGAAAGTGTTAGAATTTATCGGATCATTTGTTGACAACTCCATGTGCAAATCAAGGGTTGCACGTGCGAGAAAGTGTTAGAATTTATCCCACATCAGTTAATTATCACCTCGAAAACTAGTATATGAGCATGGGCAGCCTCTCCACTCATTGCCAAATTCGTTTTGAGTTGGATACTTTAACAAGAATGAAGTTCAAAAACTGCAATATATATCACTGCAAGAAAAAGGTACATCAAACAACAACATTTTGTAGCCTAAAAAGAATGTGAACCTCAGTTTGTTCGACACCTAGAAAAGTACACACAGAATCGATATATTTACGACACTTGGACTTAATTATTGTGGCCACTTCTATACGAACATACCACAATCGAACGAAAAAAAATTGCAGATACAAGGAACTGATAACAAGATGAGAACTCAACCTGGTGATCAGCGATGACAAAATGAAAATCTAGCACATTAAGAGGAGAGCTTCACGCGTCAGGCCAAGCAGATTCAACGCGGTTGCAGCAATGTGATTACCAGTCAGCCCCGCAAGAGCAAGCTGTTCCTTCGGCGATGCATGCTCTATGTAGTTGTCCGGTAAAACAATTGGTCGCCACTGGAAAGTTGATTAGGAAAAGAATCAGGGTTACAGCAATATCCGATTGTAAGTATCCAATTGGTAGTATTAATGCGTATTATGATAAATAAAAGCAAAGATGTACACTGGAAACCCCTATTCAGAAATAAGTTTGAGGAAAAAAGAAAAGTTATAATTGGTGCGGTGGTTGGTGGGATTGGCCCTCGAGATTAGTTGGTCCACTGGACTGTATACCGACTTACCAAAAAACATATACTTGGTGTGCCTCTAGTTTGGGATGAGTTCCACTTCCGTCTATACATTTTTATTTGTGATGTATGGAATCTTGGAGCATCTCCAATGGTGTATTAACACACTACCAAAGCCAAAATTTGGCAATTCCTCTCCAAAAATCGGGTCCAAGGTGTGCCAGTACACCTGTCCAATTGCCAAATGTTTTGCCAATTTGGTGGTTTGGCAAACCTCTATCTCTCCTCTCTCATTATCAACCCTAAAAGTAGTATTTCCATTAAACACTTTAAGAGGAAAATAAAATGCTAAAATTTCCTTTAGCATTGCCATTTTGGCACACTTCGAATTGCACATCAATTAGAAGGTACATTCTAAGTCCAGCTATCCACTTTTGCTTGTTAGGATTCGTACGGAAAAACCACATGAACACATCCGAATCCCTAATGCAGGGTGACAGTTAAACCTAACTGCCATGTGGATTCTTTGACAATTTGGACACATGTGGATCCGCTGTCAAGTCCACAGTCCAAATAGAGCTCATGTAGGTTTGTTCCGTCCCAATCCATAACCTGGCATGTCACACAGCCCACACAGATGACAATATTTAACTGACAGATGAACGGCGGTAAAACTGACACGTTTCCATGAAGAAAAGCAGAAGTCATATCTGTCAAAAAGCTAAACTTAGTGAAGCAATGCATAGTCAAAACATATTACCTTAGTTCTTCCATCGAGCTTCCCATCAAGTGCAATAAACTGCGCAACATGTGAACCAAATCCTCCAATAGAACCTTCCTCGACAGTGATAAGAAATTCATGGTCTTCACATAACTGCCTCGCAAGCTTTATGTCAAGTGGCTTGCAAAACCTTGCATCAGCGACTGTCACCTCAATCCCAAGCTTTGAGAGCAGGGAATGAGCATTAAGGCAGTTCTGTACCATAGATCCATAACCAAGCAAAGCGACATTTATACCCTCCTTGAGAACTCTCCCTTCCCCAATCTGTCAAGGTAGAGGTAATGTCTGAATTAATTTCAGGAAAAAAAAATAAGTATGAATAATCAGGAAATCTAAAAAATACAGTAGCATAAAAATAACTGACAACTGGATCAAAGCATCCAAAATATGACTTAGCTTCTAATGAACATTTGAAAAACTGAATCAGTTATGCATTGATCATAGGTAGTTTACAACAAAAGTTCATACAAGCAAAAGCCACAAAAAAAGATACTACCTCCATGAGTACTTTAATTCGGTGCAAAAAGTTTCGAAAAACGATACACGCAAGTACCTTATTTTTTATTTGAAAAATGGCACGACTTTTCGTAGTGGACACTTATTTTGGAACGGAGGGAGTATTGATGTATTCAAGGACCAAAATTTGTCCATCGAAACGGCCGTAACATTTCCGTTTCCTGGAAGACTGAAACGAAATATTAGTGAAAGGCAGAAAGCCCAAAATTCAATGTTTCTTCGAACATATACTAAACATACGGACAAGTTGACGTCAAGTTGTTTCGACACCCAATAGGAAAACCCAAAAATGACATTTTCATCCATTCAGACGTTCCATGGACACTCATTATGTTTCAATCACGCTTCCAAAATGTTTACTTTTCCTAGCTAACCACAATAGCACCGAAATGAAAATTTCATCCTTGGATGTACTATTACCTCGATTGGAATACCTCTTCGTACACGGTTTTTGTTCTGAACAATAGCACCTCTAGGATAGCGAAAGCATACTGGCCGGTCATCAACACGGGCAGCAGTGGCCACCATATTAATAAGCTCATTCTCATCGGATGGTGCCATCACAATCATGTTTGGCAAACATGACAAGAAGGTTATATCGAAGGCGCCACAGTGCAGTTGGACCATCAGAGCCCACCAGTCCTGCACTTGTAATCACAAAACGCACTGGAATTCTTTGCCTGTCTACATCATGAACAACCTAAGGAGGCAATAATCTGCTTTAGGTAACCACACCAAGTAGAATTAGTTCTTAAAAAACAAGACTCGTTGTTTAGTGATCCATGTGTAACATGTAATTACGAGATGTGGAGGCCAAAAAGGAAAGCTTTCTTATACAAGTATATGAATTATGAGTGTATTTGAGCAGCAGGGAGAATCAAAACCACCATCAAAATATTCCAGTAAACCTACTTTAGCCATGCACAAGTCTAGTGTGTTGAACTTTTGATAAAAGCATTATATGAGTTCTTGACGTTTGTATGTCTGTTAATATGCAAAATGCACTGTACATTCATCATATACAGTAAAGCTGCAAGTAAAATTAAATGATTTGCATGAACTCACCATGCACTGAGATATTCTCCAAAAAATAATTTTTTTTTATAATAAAACAGATTTGCAATGTGGGTTTCCATGCTGAATTACAAAAGCATTTCCGGTGTGGGGGCCGAATACTAGGCATAATGGCCGAAAGGGTTATAATGCCGTATATTATCAATGATAGGTCCCATCTAGTCTCTTGATGCCGAAGGTTATTCCACCGACTGTGGTATGGGAGGACCAGTTAGGGTTGTAGGTCACGATGGTATAACTCCAACTTATAATAGTGGGCCTCTCGGGCTTTGCAATCCTCGGGCGGGTGGATAAGGCCCGACCCATGAGCCAGCCCGGACGGGTCGCAAGGGCGGTTACGAGGAGCACGTGCCGATGGCCACGTGGCACCATGGAGGAAGCTTCTGGAAGCCTCTAGACTACCACGTTGCACCTTAGCATAGGCCGTGTCACGTGACCGCAAACGTGACGAGTGACGTCACGTAGCTTGGAGAACAAGTACATGGATATCTATAAATACCAAGGGAAAAACCCTAGAGGTACACATACAATCTCAGATCTATTTTATTTTGTACTCATTCTCTCTACTGACTTGATCATCGGAGTGTCCTTGGGCAAGAGGCCCAAGTGACACTGATCTGAATTCTTTAGTGTAGGAACAATCGGTAGAAGGTTGGAGTGCATTTCTGAAAGCAAGAATCCTTGAACAGAATCTTCCCACCACATCCTGGAATGAAAGTTTTAGCTATTGTAAAGTCTTCTTCTCTCCCCTTCCCTTTTTCGTTGCATCATATATTAGTTACTGCAATTTTTATTAATCTCTTGAGCATATCTGACATTGGTCAAGACTTGAAGGTGGTTTTATTTCTTTACTCAATGCTTGTATATTACGCTTGGAGCTAATTGCAATTAAGCCTGCTATTCAATAGCAACAGTCAAGTGCAGCCTCTAAACTTCGAACGTCAATGTTATAGGAAATCCAAATAATTACCTTGATAAGGTCCTATCATTAGTTTTTTTTTTTTTTTTTTTATCGGCAAAAAGAATTTATTAAAGAAGACTTGACAAAGGGTACATCAAGCTGGGGGGAGAGGGGAAGGGAATCCAACCAAGGTTGAATAAAGAAAAAACACCTGAAAAAACAAAACCGAAAAAACACCTAACAGAGGAAGCCCAAACTCCTAAGGAGCTCAAAGATCCAAACCCAAAACATGCCAAAAACATCCTCAAAGCCTTCCAAACGACGCCCTGCTACAAAAGCCCATTAGCAGGAAATGGGGTGCCTTTGAAGAGCGGCAAATCTATTGTAATCGCTCACTATCATCTCCTTTATCCTCAAATCATCACTATTCGAGTGAACCACCCCCAGACGATTCCCAGTGTGAAGAGTTTCCTAAAATTCCTTCTCAACATCTAACAGTGTGGCCCCATCGAGTCTTTCACCGAAACTTCCTTTTTTCGATCCAATCCTTGAAGCGTTCCTTTTGCTGTCTCGGTTAACCGATTTAGAAAACAACGTTGTCTTTAAAGAATTTTTGCTCCAAAGAGTGTTCCTACTATTAACTTTCTTGGTCTTGTTTGTCTTCTTATGACGCATGAACTCCACATACTTAAGAAGAGGTTCATCTGAAACAAGATCCCAGTCATCATAATCAGAACCCCCTGAAACCACCTTAGCTGTCAAACCTGAATCATCCAAATTGACATCTATTAGCTTCTCATGACTTCTCATCTTCTCCACTGTCTCAACATCATGGGCCTCATGGAAAAGGGATTGAAGGCCCATAGAATCCTCCACAAACGATTCCAAACCTTTAGTGGACTCAAAGCTACAAACATTTGGAACCTCTTCTGTTCCCTTTTCTAATGGCTGAGCTACCTTAGAAACCTGTGAGAGCTGGTCTTCATGGACTCTCATTGAATCATTCTCCGCAAGAAAATTACTTGACTCCACCTTCCTGAAAGAATCTTCCTCCTCTATTCTAACTATGTAACTCGTACCATCTTCTACTAGTTCAACATTCCCATCAATCCTTTGTGATTGGTTAGTCGCAATCAAGATTCTGCCCTTTT
The DNA here is from genome assembly GCA_020921065.1 of Vaccinium darrowii. NCBI lineage: Eukaryota > Viridiplantae > Streptophyta > Magnoliopsida > Ericales > Ericaceae > Vaccinium > Vaccinium darrowii. The sequence goes on from CM037155.1 coordinate 24,255,711, forward strand.
CGTATGATCTTCCATTAAGCGTGTTCTCGTCCACTTCAAGAAAATCACCCTAGATACTACCAATATCTTTGAAAGTTTGTGAAGACCATGCACTTAGAGGCATCCCAAAGCATGAGATCCACACAAACCTCTCCTTTTTGGCTTGCTCATCTTCCCATGGCTTAACATCATCGAACCAATTTGTCACCCATCTTTCTTTTAAAAACTTGTCCCTGGTTTCTACATTGCCAAACGTTATAACCACATATCTTCCGCCAATCGCTTTTATTTGGACGTCATGGACTTTCTCTAAATTGAAGACATTTATCAAATCTTTTGCAGAGAGAAGCTTTCGGATTTTCGCAATGGCGCTCCTGAATAGCCAACCATTTCCAATAGAGTGACATTGAATGCTTTTATTTGCTAATTTCTCTCCAAAGCATTCCACCCCTCTAGTGACTTGAGCATAAGTAGGCCTTTCCTCGTTATGACCTCGCATCTGAGGATGAGATTCCATAAAACATTTCTGAGGCATTTGAGAGGCAGAATTCTCAACTATCCTATTAGGATTTTTCCTTTGAGCTTTAAAGGTGGCCCTCTTCACATAAAGCATTCTATCTTCAATCCAAAACCCATTGGCTTTGGAAATAGCCACCTCAGCCGAGATAGCACAATCAAACCGCACAAATCCAAATCTCCTATTGGTCACTTTGCTACGTTTACGTGGAATATAAGCATCCTTAACCACCCCATATTGACTAAAGAATTTCCTAAACCAGAAAAGACCAACATCCTCGGGGAGATTGTCAACAAAGAGAGAAATCAATCCTAAATGGTCACTGTCCATTGCCTAGAGAAAATACTAGAAAAATACCTCAACCTTGAAACTCAGCAGAGAAGGGAGAGTTCGCTGGAAAATTCGCCGGAAAAGTTCGCCGGAGAAGAACCGAGTCCAGTTGAGTGAAGCCCACGTCCCAGGGGAGAAGAAGCTGTAAGTGGTTTCGCTTGAAATAGCTCCGGTAGCCGTAGATCTGAGTTTGAAATTCAAAAAAACCTTACGGAGTTCGGGAAAAAACAGCCACAACGGGTGCTCACCAGCGAAAAGGGATGGATGAGACAAGGAGAGGGAGGAGGGAGGGTCAAAAGGAACCGACAATGAGGAGATTTGGTGGGGTATAGGTGGGTATTGGAGAGGAGGTGGAAGTTTAGGTGGTTATGGAGGCTTAGAGTGAGGGGAAGAAAAATAGAAGGGGGAAAGGAGGAGAAGCACCTGAGATGTTGCTGTTGTCAGTGATGAAGTGCTGTGATGGGGTGACGGGGGCGGAAGATCACGGTGGAAGGTCATGGATCTGGCGGAAGGTCATCACCTATCATTAGTTACTTTACACTCGACTGATATTCTCATCAAAAACCCCAATGGCTCATACCCCAAGGTAATGCAGGACAACAATGGTGGAGAAAATGCAACACACTTGCATGTCTCAAGAAATCAAATTACTAAATCTAAAATGTCAATAGCTCTCTAATTTTAGAAACCAGAAAACATAAATGCGATGCCAACTTTCCATAAAATGGTTAACAAACAAAAGCAGCTACAACTGTGCTTTCTTTCACGGCCTGATTATTACCTTCATTTATACGTACAGAGTTAGTTACAAGAAGAAGAACCAAAGAAGTTTGATGAGGCATCCAAACACATCCCCCCAAAAAATACCTGATCATAAGCTCTCTGTAGAAAGGCAGATGGGATGATACAAAATGGCTTCAATCCCCCACATGACAAGCCAGCAGAAAATGTAACAGCATGCTGCTCAGCCATCCCCACATCAAAGAACCTGTCAGGAAACAAATCCTGAAACCGTTTAAGTGGTGGTTCCATTCCCATTCCTGCGTGAACAATCACAATATCTTTGTCCTTCTCTGCCTCCAAAATCATAGCATCCACGAAGCAATCACTAAATGTTTGAGGCGGAGTAATGCATGGCAACCAATCAGCATCACTTGAACCTACATTGTGCCAAAACCACAAAGGAATGGGAAATACTGACTACTGAGAACACTTGCATGGGGTTTTGCAGTATTGGTAGAAAGAACCAATCAGACCATGACTATAGCAGTGTAAAAAAGACCGAAGTGGCAATGCATCACAGAGGATGGAGGTTTGCTGCATATTTGTTACTAAAAAACACTTCTAACCTCTAAGTTCTTCAAATCAAAACCACATTTCTAGTGGATAATGGCATCATTTAATTGTAAGATGCTTTATCAAATAGTTCGCTATTTCCATTTGAACATTGAAATATTAAAGATTGCTGAAACCTCCAAAGAATGCTTCTTCAGTCTGATAAAAAAAAAAGAAAAAGAAAAAAGAAAAATAAATGCATCATCAGTGGCCTAAGGGCATGTTTGATGCGGGGTGTAGGGAGGGGCTTTGGACTATGAATCCCTTGGATCCATTAATCTGCTGTTTGGTTGCATTTTCCAATAGGAGAACTACAAGTCTGCCCAGGCTCCGGATCCCCCAAAATGGCTGTTTTTGTTTTTCTCCTTTCTTTTTTTTTTTTTTTTTGGGGGGGGGGTGGGGGAAGGAACCATGGGAGAGGTGTATTTCATAGTGCAATTCGCCCAGACTCCTCCCAATTAACATATTATCACATTAATCCCCTCTCACTCAAACAAAACAAACATGGTTATAAAAATCCAACACACTTCCTACTTCCAATCAAACAACCACATTCACTATTAATCCCTCCTCACTACCAATCTCAATCCCAATCCCTTCCTACCAATACCCATCAACCTATAACACTTCTCAAACGAGGCCTAAGGATATTTCTTTCGTACCCCAAACTGAGTTCCAATATCTATATTTCCAAAACCGAAGTGAAAGAAATAACAGTGGAAAACTCTGTAGAGAAGAAACAAAGAAGCTCTACAGAGAAACAAAGAAGCATACCTTCACTGGAGTCATTTAATATTTCCTGCTTTTGGCTATTTCCTACTTTCCTATCTTCCTTTGTTATTACATGGACCAACACAGGACCCATTGAATCCAAGGATGCCACTTCAGTTAGGACACACAGAAGATCATCAATATTGTGTCCATCAACAGGGCCAATGTAATACAACCCCAGCTCTTCAAACAGAGTTGATCCTGGTGGACCCACCATACCACGGGCAAACTCATCGACCTTGGCAGCCCACTCATGCATACCTTTACCAATTCTCTTCGTAACACCCTGAAAAGAAGCATCTGTTATTGATAGTTATGAAATGAAAACAAAAATATGCATTAAAACCGCAGCATCAAATCTGACCATGCTAAGTATGTGATCATATCCTTCAGTCACTAACCAAAAGCATGGAGGAGAATGGAAGATTTGTATATTAAAACAGCTCCAAATCATACAGAAGTTCTCACTATGAATTTCACAGGTATCTAACATACAGCCCGTCAGCCAAAAACAATACAGTAATACTAAGCCTTGTGCCTCCCATCAATTGCGGTCACCCACTCAATTTTCAAATAAAATCTTCGTCACTGGTATCGTTTTGAAGCTGATTTTGCAGACTTGACCTCACCAAATTTGTAGCATTCCCTCATCAGACACCCCACAAAAGTTATAAAATTGCACCAAGCACCACATTGAACTGGAAAATATTTATACTCATTCTAACAAATGTGAAGACTGACTTCTCATTTGAAAGGGATAAATGGATGAATGATAGTTTATTTGTGTATCCTGAAAAATATGTTTCCAGTAGTATTTCAAAGGAGGCTATAATGACATTAAAACAAAAAAGAGGTTGTCAAGTTAGGGGTTCAATTGTTATGTATATTGTTAACTAGGGGTAGTTTAGTATTTGTACCTCTGTCCATATATATGCATGAATGAGAAAAGGGGAGCCCTTAACACCTCATATTTCACCGACATTTTTCTCTCTCTACTGTTTACATGGTATCAGAGCTAAGATCCATTGTTGATCATGCTTCGTAGAGGTTATAGAGACTTATGTTTGCGTTTATCAGTCCATTCAACACTCGTTGTGGATCGAGAAAGGGGTTTCACGTATGGGAGGTCGATTACTGCTGCTCATGTCATCATAAAAGTAGACTTCGGTTTTCTAGTAGGTCGATTGAGTAACAATCATGTATGACCAGAGTTGACTACCACTTTCTTCCCTCCGATGACACTGTACGACTTCCGGCGAGTACTGTAGACACTCCGGTGACCTCCAACGAGCATTGTAGACCTCCGACGTACACTCTAACCCTCTGTGCTTGAAATCCACTGGGACATCCTTAAAGGCTACCGACGAGGGTTTCTAGAAGTCAGTTGACTTCCTTGCCTACTGTTTGACCACTTTAACTCAATAGGTAACTTCGTAACTCACTGATTTGGTCATTTTAGGTCATTACTGTGTATCTCTGTTCTTTTTTCCCGAAGTTTGGGTGTTATCTATTGTCATCTTGAGGCTTTTTAGCAGTTTGGAACTGCCTTTTCCTTGTTTTCATAGCGGAAGATCCTAAAAATGTCGAGGTTTCTAGCAGTGGAAAGGATGAGTTGTGTTGTTTTGGGTCCATTGAATATTTGCCCTACTAAGTTGGATAGCTCTCCTCCTTGGATAATAGATTCTGGTGCAACAAATCATATGACAGATCGTTCATCTTTCTTTGACTCTTATTCTACATGTTCTAGTAAGGATAAGGTCAGAGTTGTTGGTGGTTCTCTATCTTCTATTTTGGGGAAAGGTTCTATTAATTGTTCTCCAACCATTTCCCTTTCTTCAGTGCTTCATGTTCCCAATTTTCTACTAAACCTTCTATCTGTTAGTAGTCTTACCTAATCCTTAAATTGCTCCGTAACATTTTTCCCTACACATTGTCTTTCAGGAACTGCATACGGGGAGGATGATTGACAATGGTAAAGCTCATGGGGGCCTCTATTTCTTGGAGTCTGTACCTAATCCAGTTTGTCCACCTTTGTCACGTCACATGTGGTCAAGCTCTTTAAGTAGATACGAGTTTAGCTTTTCCTTCGTTACATCAGTGGCATCGCAAATTCATCCATCTTTTATTCTAGAAAAAGTGTTCCCTAGTTTAGCTAAGCAATGTCCTAAGAGTCATTTCTTTTGTGAAGCTTGTGAGCTTGCAAAACATAAACACTCGTTTTATGCTTCTGTCAACCAAAGGAGTGCTTCCCCATTTATGGTTATCCATTCTGATGTTTGGGGTCCTTCCCCTGTCACGTCTCTGTGTGGCTATCGCTGGTTTGTCACTTTTATTGATTGCTATTCTCGTGTCACTTGGGTGTATTTACCTCTGACTACAAATGAGGTTTTTTCGTGATTCAAATCTTTTCATAAAATGGTGCGTACTCAATTTGATGCTAACATTAACGTTCTCCATAGTGATAATGGGATTGAGTACATAGATGAGACTTTTCGGGCATATCTTAATGACTCTGGCATTCTTTTTCAGACTTCTTGTGTTGGCATCCACAACAAAATGGAGTTGTAGAATGCAAGAATCCCCATCTTGCTGAGATAGCCTGCTCTTTATTGTTCACCATGAATGTCCCTAAACATTTTTGGGGCGAAGTTGTCCTTACTGCAGCTTTTCTTATCAATCGAATGCCATCCAGTGTTCTACAATTCCAAACTCCTATTAAGTTTCTCCTAGGTTGTTCTCGAGTCTCATCTCTTCCACCAAAGATCTTTGGCTGTGTGTTTTGTCCATGCTCCTAAGCATCCTCGTGGTAAGTTAGATCCCAGAGCCCGTAAATGTATTTTCCTTGGATATTCCCCTACCCAAAAAGGCTATAAATGTTATGATCCACACTCTCGCAAAGTATGTATGTCTCTATGGATGTCACTTTTTGGGAAACCAAGTCCTTTTATCCTCTCTCCACTTCATCTCTTCAGGGGGGGAATGATTGCCATGAAGAGATGTTGACATTTTATAATCCAGAGCCGTGGTCTTACTTTCCGTTACCTTGTCATAATGAGGGGGAGAAAAGGAACTTTGGGGAGGAATCAACTTGAGGGGGAGTGTTCAGTTTTGTTAAGTTGGGGTTTTATTTGTCATGTATATAGTTCCTAGGGGCAGTTTAGTCATTTGTGTCTTTGTCTATGTATTTATCCTGTAAAGCCCTGATTATTGTGTATCAATGAAGTACCTTTGAAGTTCTCTCCCTCTCTGAAAGCTCACAGATGAAGGCATTTTTGTCCATTTGCGCTCAAGCTTAGTTGCAGGAACCTCCTATCGGTGGCAAATCCACCTTAGAACCTTGCTCCCTCGCTCTCGACTCAAACTCTCCTTGGAACCTCGCTCCCTTTGAAAAAGAAACCTACTCCCAACTAGGATAGAACCTCTTAGGAATATAAATCCCAAAAGAAACAATAGCAAAAGATACCGAGCAAACGAAACTATGGACTCATGATAGGGCACTATAAAAATATTAACTCAAATTTGTTGAAGTACCTAGTATAAGCATAATATTTACTTATATTTGCTAACACATGTTTGTCGTTGACACAAACTACGAATTACAATATTTACTTGTATTACATACTTATATCTCTAAAAACTATCCCTAAATGCTCCCCCAGGCACTCCCAAACGAGAAGCTTCTATGATGCTTTGCTCCCCTGCCTTCGCCACTAGTCCCCCTCTAGCCCCTGCTTCAGGAAACTAAGCTCAAAAGGAAAGCCAAGTAAACTTTTTTTACGGGAAGGAGAAAATCTTACCTATAGTTCAAAAGTAAGGGAGGTCAAAGTATTGTCTGGAACTAGAGCGGAGGTCAGTGTATTTGTTAGAACCTTCAGAAGAAATCAATATTTTTAACGATTAAAAATTATCTTCTTGATAATTACAAAGGGAAGTATGTCATGTATGACTGCTTAAATTTGGACCCCACTGAACAACAATCATGGCTCTGTGCTCCTGGAGATGCAGTCCATGTTTACAAACCATGTATACAGTCCAAGAGTTACACCAGAAATTTAATATACCACAATGATTGATTGAGAGATGACTGACGAGTTGTCAATGAACAAATACCGCATTTCTTCCCCTTCAAAATAAACTTTCCACGGATGATTTGACACAGCCTAGCAGATAAAACATAAATCAGGCAATACTTACCTTGGCGACTTCTCTAAATTTCCGGAAGCTTTTGCTTGACTGCAGCTTGCTTAGAGTACTAGATACAGCGTTTATAGGTGTCTTAGGAGTTTCCTCGAGCTTCGGATGTAATGTATGGCGTGTGTCATTTAGTATCACAACCATGTTTGAGTCCATATAACCTGCATTGCTCATTGCCTCATAGACCTGTCCATTCGTAGTTGTGCAGTTGCTGATGACTGCAACTACACGATCTCGTTTGCCTTTAATATCCCTTGCAACTGCCATTCCTGAGTAAGAAAACCAAATCAATGTCCATGTTTGATCTGGAGGACAAAACTCAGCCAACTTAACTTAATTGGAATTGAGGCCACAAAATGAAGACATAAAAAAGAAAGGTCCAATTGAGTCAATGCTCCATTTATTTCAACGTTAAATATTTTACCACTCGAAGTAAAATAGTGGGTGTACAATAAATTGTTACTTTTATTTTTTTCAGAAATGGTGTAACTTGAAAAATTATAGCAATGGCAGCAGGCAGTGCTTGACACTGGTCTAGAGAGTGTCTTCTATGGAAACTGGTTGTACACTACCCAGAAACTCTGTAAAATGGCATACCCATACATCCACCGCAAATTGATTTTGTCCATTTTATGTAAGACTTTTTACTTGAAAATGATTTTCGACCCTAACATTTTACCCAGACACTGGAAAAGGAACATTTGACATGCAAACAATGCATAAAACTTTGAAAACAGAGTACCACAATAAACTTACCAAAGATGTAATTTTCTTTTCTTAATCAAGTTACTTACTGACACATACAGCTATAAAATCAATAATTATGAAAAAAAAGAAAGAAACACAATTCCATCCAGATAGGAACATTTTTTACTAGCACGCAATAATGCAGCGAATGACCATTCTGTCACAGTAAGAAAGAGAATGCAATTGAATGGACATAAATACTACCAAGTCCAGCAGAAATACTGTTACATCCATGCGCTGCACCAAATGGGTCGAATTCGCTCTCAAAGCGAGACGTGCAGCCTGAAGGACCATTCCGTTGTCTTAGCATATGCATGAGGGAACGCCTTCCTGTCAGAATCTTATGAGCATATGTCTGTCCAGTGCACCAAATGTCCATTCAAGACAAAGAATGATGATTAAACACCAGAGTCTGCCATAAGGATATGTGCATATCTGTCTGATGCCCTAAATTTTTATTCACAACACAATGTGAAACAAAAACAAGTTCTTTGCAATGCTTGCTTTTCTTCTTCAGGCATGCATAGAAACAACAAAATGTATGCAGTTGAAATATGATGTGCTAACCCTTGCTCACTTCCTTCATAACAGTGTTACTAGCAAACTGTAATACCAAAATTAAATGCATGTTCCGAAACATGGTCAACGTTCCCAAAACAATAAATTTAGCAATCAAAGCATCCTAAAGTTTTTCCTACTCGTCTCTATTGAGAATATAAATAATAAAGTTGGCCTTGCTCCAAAAGCTTAAGCTATTAGGTGAAGAGGGAATAGTACACCTAATAGCTCAAGCTCTGGGTAGATCCACAATTTCTACGATGTCCTTAAAAAAAAGTAACGTGCAATGAATAAAAAATATAGAGAGTGGAGCTATAACAAAACAAATTGTTAGCATAAAACCAAAAAATGGTTGTGATGCTTCTAGAAATATGTTTTACGTGAATAATTAGAAAAATAATGCTCTACTTCATTGGATGTTTACCTCTTGAAATAAGGGCATGACAACATCACAAACAATAAAAGTCTACCCATACTGTATCACAATTTCTGGCATGTGGAGTACCACATTCCAGGTCCTGTTCTTTGTACCGGAACGATCTCTGTACAAGTAACACAACTTCATACTACCCATGTACCCTCCCCCTGAACAACACCCACCCCCCCCAAACTACAAAATCTAACAGAAAGACCCAAATTTAATACGCACTCCAATCTGCATAACTATAAACATAGGGTCTTACTTGTTCACTGACATCCCACAATATATTGTCCACGGGAGCATGAAAAACATGGTGTATTGCAATTGTCAACTCCACCACTGCTAAACTGGCTTCCAAAGGTATTTGGGTTTTAGACATCAGAAAAGATAACTCTGAGCGGATGTCATCAGCTAATTGTCTCAGTTCCTGCACACAGCTATACTCAGTCAGAGGAGAAATTAGCAATTTTGAAATAGTTTGAGAGTTGTAAACTGGAAATAGCTTGAGAGTTGCAAACTGGCAAAGGAGAAAACATATAATGCTAGTACTTAACCTTTGAAGACAAGTTTTTCAAGTGAATGGGGTTTTCAACCATATCGAGTATGGGTGTCGGAACTTTGTCCAAGAAGAAATAATCAGCATCTGGTAGAGAACTTATTCGACCATCACATCCCTGCATCACAAAACACTCGTATGGTTACTTGATTGTTCAACAACCATTATTCCTGTATTAACCCAAAAAAACCATTATTCCTGTTTTTTTTATCATTTTTCTTTCCATTCCAGTGGGGCAAGAGAAATGACAGACATTTACAGATATCTGATGATTGAACAATCCATAAAGGTTCTTTCGATACATCCTATTGAATACAAAAAACAATCCTAGATCTAATTGTATCAGCTATGAATCATATGATTAATACAGCAAATAAACTTGACATTTGACATTAATTAGTTGCCAGCATGATTTCTAACGATGAAAGTTAGAAATGTCGACCGTCTGCTACCCTTCTCCTCAATACCTGGCACACTTCACAGACATTTTATGAAATGCTAAAAAGTTGACGGAGGACGGGATTGAAATAAGGTTAAGTATGATCAACACACAAAAACAGTGGCTGTTTTGGGACTGAACAATGGACGTGAATAGCGAACGAGAAGAGACGAAAGATTTAAGTAGATAGATCTAGGCGTCACAACCAAGGCCTCTTTAGCTTCACAGCAAAGAAAAGGAGCATCACACAATCTTGTAAGCTTAAAGCTCTTGTACATTCTTATTTCTTCAATCATTTTTTTTTTTTGTTAAGTAAATAATTATATTAAAAAGAGCATAAAGGGATGCTACCCATGTACAAAAGAAAGGCCACCAACAAAAAGGCCCTATACACCATCATGAGAATATAAGAGATCAAACCAGTCAAAAAATTGGTCAAGAGAAGGATAACAATCTCCCTTGTCCCAACTATACAAGCTATTCACCAAAAACTTTTGATCCTGAATAAAGGCTTTGCCACTCCTTCAAAACATCTTTGATTTCTCTCTCGCCAAATCATCCACATAACGCAAAGAGGAATCAAGTTCCAAACCAGCTTTCTCCTTACCCCCACTCTTGTACCTCTCCAAGCTATTAGAAGTTCCATAACATTTCTAGACATAGCCCATTGAATACCAAACCAAGACAACACCGAAGTCCATAACTACCATGCCAAAGGGCAATGAATGAGAAGGTGATCAACTGTCTCCGCATTCCTCTTGCACATACAACACCGATTAACAATGATAATCCGCCTTCGAATCAAATTATCAATAGTAAGGATCTTACCTTGGGACGCACACCAAACAAAAAAACCCACCTTCAGAGGAGCACTAGTCTTCCAAATTGCTTTCCAAGGAAAGACGGCTCTTCCGTCGCGACATAAAGCTTGAAAAAAAGATTTCACCTCAAACTTCCTAGATTTAGAAAGTTTCCAACAAATCATATACTTTCGTAGTCTTGAAGTACATCAACTTATAAAGACTCCATAACATGTGTGATGCAAATAACTACTCCTATTGCCAGGGCCGGCCCTGTGGGCAGGCTGGGTAGGCCCGGGTCTGGGGCCCACCAAAAATAGCCCATTTTTAGGGCCTCAATTAGGTATATATATGTTCATAACAAGTAACAAATATATAATGTTGTGCTACAAGAAATAAAGAAGCATTTGGCATAGTGGAAAGATTTGTGTGTTTCTTAGTAAATACCAGGGTTCAATTCACATGGGCCATTCTTTTCCTTTTCTAACTTCTCTTCCCTTTTCTTTTTTCTTACCATAGTCAGTTTCTACCTTCTCTTCTTTTTTCCCCCCTTTCCACTACATCCTTATCATTTGTTGACTTTTTTAAAAAAATTGCCGGTGTAGTAATTAGGCACTTCGTGCGTATTCATGAAATGTTCGCGTTGCCCATTTCAATTGATTTTCTAATTCTTGCTATATGAATACATAGACAATTATGACCGAAAACTATTTTTTATTAACATGAAGACACAAATTACAAAAAAGATAAAATATGGAACACAGTATTTATCATTTGAAATAAATATTGGTTCTTTAATTTTTTTCTCTAGAAAAACATAGGGCCCTGATTTACATTATCGTCTGGGGCCACGAAAATCTCAGGGCCGGGCCTGCCTATTGCAGAGGTCTAGTTAGAATGAATGTGTGTGAATGCAAATAACCACTCCGATTCCCAAGAGGTCTAGGGACAATGAATGAATATTACATCGACTAAATGCAACTAATACAACCATATGGTTAATGTATGTAGGTGCAAATTTATGTAATTAATAGATCCATTATAGACCCATTGCATGTTGCAATGTGATCTATAAGTGTGTAACCAAACTGCTGGCCAACAGGTTACAACCCTCTCCTTCCAAGTATTATAAGTCCTAACCAATCTGCTTTCATTAGAGGGAGGAGTATCATGGACAACATTCTGTTAATGCAAGAACTTGTGAAGAACTATCATAAATCTGGGGGGTCTCCAAGGTGTGCAATCAAGATGGATCTGATGAAAGATTATGACTCTGTAGACTGGAAATTTTTGTTGGATGTTATGAGTAGTCTGTTGTTCCCTTCTCAGTAAATTCAGTGGGTTAGGAATTGCATCACTACCCCTGTGTTCTCTATTGTGTAAAATGGACAGTTAGAGGGTCTCTTACCAGGGCAAAGAGGTCTTAGACAGGGGATCCCTTATCCCCTTACCTTTTTCTTGTTAGTCATGGAGGCTTTTACGGGCTTGCTTCAATATAAAGTGAGCCACCAGGCTTTCACATACCACCCCAAGTGCCAGGACTTGCAGCTTACTCAGCTTACTCACCTTATTTTTGCAGATGATCTCTTTGTTCGATGTGGGGCTGAGGTATGACCCTTTTCTGTAATTGCTGAAGCTTTCATGACTTTCATTTGTTTTCTGGGCTTAAGCCAAACATGTTGAAGAGTTCTATCTTTTATGCTTTTGGGTTGATAATATTACTTTTTTTTTTAACAGCAAAAATTTTATTAACCTTTGAAAACGAATTACAAAGATTAAAAGAATCCAAGAACAAGGCCGTAAGATGAAAGAAGGGAAGATCCACAAAGAAAACTCCTCTCACACCAAAAGACACATGCATCTAGGGTTGATAATATTACTAAGTCCATTTCGCATGATATTCTTCCTATACCTGAGGGCTTTCTTCCTATTGGGCTAATAAATCTCTTACTAACGGCGGGAGAGCACAACTAGTTAAATCTGTTTTGTTTAGTATTCAGGTTTATTGTTCCATTTTCCTTCTTCCCCAAAAATTAATCCATGAGATTGAACAGTTGCTTACAGCTTTCCTTTGGTCAGGTTCTGAATTAAAGGTGCAGGGGCCAAGGTTTTCTGGAAGAATGTTGGTGTTCCCAAAGAGGAGGGAGGCCTTGGTTTTAGGCTCATGAAGGACTGGAATACGGCTTCAACAGCTAGGCGCCTCTGGGCTATCTGTAAGAAGATTGATACCCTTTGGGTCAAATGGATCCTACCTACATAATAAAAGATAAATGCATTTGGAGTCTCAAAATTCCTCCAAATGCCTCTTGGACAGTTAGGAAAATCCTAAAACTTAGAGATAAAGTGCAGCCATGGATTACATACAACGTTGGGTCTGGGTTGACATTTTTTTGTGGCTTGATAACTGGCATCCATTAGGCCTACTACATCAGAAATTTGCGGAACATGTAGTGCATAACCTTGGAAGATCTCTGTTTGCTAACGTTAGTTCTATTATCCATGAGGGCAGTTGGGCTTGGCCAAGACAATGGAATCCCGTTATTCAAGCTATTATACATGGGACTCCTGTGGACCTACTTCCTGTGTACTTCTGATTCTGTGGTCTGGAACCTTACACATGAAGGGGCTAACTCTGCAAGGTCTGTTTGGGAGGCCTTTAGCCCTCGGAATCCTCCCTTTCTATGGCACCAGCTTATCTGGTTTAAGCATCACACTCCAGGGTGGGCTTTCATACAATAGTTGTCTGTGTTGGGTGTATTGTCTACCAAGATAGACTTATATCATTGGGATTGCAGGTTGATCCCACCTGCCCCCTTTGCTTCAGCGTGAATGAATCTCACTCCCATCTCTTTTTTTCCTGCACTTTTTCCAAGATGGTCTGGTCCTATATTCTGGAGTGTAATGGGATTGCTAATGAGCCTATTGATCTCTTTGGTATTGTTTTTTGGCTAAGCAATGCAGGGGGAGCAACTCTCTATGACTCTATCTCATTCTGTGTTTCAACTGTCCTTGGCTGCCTCTATGTAATGGTTGTGGAAGGAGAGCAATATGAGGATTTTTCAGAAACTACGTATGGATAGCTCTCTCCTGCAAGTTCTTATCATCAATGACATTCGCGCATGCCTCTGCTCGTGGAGGGGAGTTAAAATTACTTTCCAGAACTTAGCTTTGCTGCTGCTGGGAGAATTGGTAGACAGATTTTTTCTATTGTCATGTGTTTTTCCCTTACTGCTATCTAGGGACTTGATGTAAGGACTTAGGTCCCATTGTTCATGGATTGTTTGCTCAATAAAAGCTCATAATTTACACCCAAAAAAAAAAAAATTAATAGATCCATTCAACAACCAATGGAATACCCCTATATCCCAGGACTTCCAACCTTCTGATATTACCCGACTACCATTGTTTTTATTACGGACTGCATAAAAAATACAATTATTTACACCAATTGCCTGATCAGAAATCGAAGGATTCTGAACTTATTGGCACTTTATAAAAAAACAGTATCTTACTTTGGGTTGCTGAAAAATATGAGGAGATAACAAACAAAGCATTGTCACAGCAAATGGGTATAAAGTCCAATTTTTTTTTTTTTTTCTCTTTTTTGCTGCTACACCTTTAAACCCATCCTAAAATAGAAGTAAAAGAACTACTCCAGGATTGCAAAGGTTGAGCATAGAACATAATCGCTGTTACCCAATTCAAAAGAATCCTTAAATAAGACCTCAACCTATTTGGATTAATAAGACACTTGACAAGGTAAATGGAAATGAACAACAGCCTAAGCAGCATGAAACTTCAACAAAAATGATAAGAGGATGAAGAATCAGAAACAAATCTTCAGGGCACAGAAAAGTGAAATAATGCAAGTATTGAGTTACCTTGGAAGTACTGGAGGAAGGAGAATTTGGGTACAAATTCACTCTAGAGAACATCCCATTGTGAGTGAAATTAGAGCTTGAGAAGTCCACTTTGGGATGCAAAACCCTAGAATTTCTATGGAAATGGACACTGATACCAAATTGGCATTGTGCAGTAGCAGCAGTACCCATCAAGAAAAACAGATACCCAACTCACCAAAATCTCTCAATTGCAACAACAACAAAAAATTCAGTTGTTTAGAGACTTCACTCTGTACAATAAGATACACCCCATGATCCGTGCAAAAGAAAGAGCAAGATGTTGTCAAAGAATTGGAACAGCCAGGTAAAATAATTGAAACCCAGAAAAAGTTGAAGCTCTCGGTCGCTAAAGAAATAAATTTCACTGCAAAAACACTAGAATTTCCATATCTAAAGGGGATTGAGCAGAAGCACTACTCATCCAGAGGGGAAAAAACAGACACCCACCTCTCCAAAATCAATCAATTGCAACAAAATATCAGTAATAAGATATTTCGCAGGGTAGAACAAGAGATTACTGTAAGGGGAACGAATATGATTTCTCTATACAAATTGGAATATTTAGGAAAATTGATTGAAACCCATAAGAAGTTGAAGCTCAAGCTCACTACAAAAACCAGAACGAAACAAATTTGGCTGACCTCCTCCGAGCAACAAAAAGGCGAGACAAATGGAAGTTGGGAAAAGAAGTGGAAGAGAAGGGGAAAAAAATTGTTTGGTTAAGTTTCCGAATAGATTTTATCAAAATCTGATAAAATCAAGCCTTTGATTTTATCCATTCGTGAGGAGAGTTGATAAAATCTTAGATTTTTGCATTAAAAAATCTAAGATTTTATCAACTCTCTGCATGAATGGATAAAATCCATTCAGAAACTCACTTAGTAGAAAGATATAGGAAAAGGAGGGGAGGAAAACAAAGTGAAAATTAATTACTTTTTTTTCTTTTTTTTCTCTCTTGTGAATGCATATTTTTATTCCTCTTTTACATAATCAAACAAAAGAAACAAAGAGGATTTTTTTTTTTTTTTCAATTTCTTTCTAGAAATCCCTTTTTCTAGGGGTGATATATTCTATATTCTTATCATTTTGATTTATGGGATGGTTGTGCCATTGGTTATGATTTGGGACCTATTTGCTTTGGTTTGGTTTGATAACAAAAATGAATATTTAAAGTCCGATGACTTTGTTTTATCTTAGGCTGCGTGTGTCACAAGTTGAAGCCTCGTGTTTCATGGCCGGTCACTTCTCATTTTGTGATGTGACAAAGCCCTAGCTTCCTTCATCTTAGACTTTTGTACTTAAGAATTAAAAAATGTAGGTAAGAATAGAAACACCGATTTTATTAAGCCAACGACAATTAAAACAAAATTAAGAACCTTGTAGCGAGGGTTATTCTTTGGAAGGCATTGGTGTATTGTGAGATAATGATCTGCTCGTAAAACGCAATAAATCAATTTTGGCAATAAATCAAGAATCAAAACAAGTCAATTGAATAAATCTTGAATGGTACTTATAAAAACCATGGATTCTTGCTGCTGTACTTTCACTACCAATATTGCTAACAATTTCAAAAAATTTAGTCCAGACAAAATAATTGTGAATTTTTTTAAGTTGTAGACGAAGAATTAACATGCATCCACTATGAGACATACTTTAGCCGCACCCGAAAATGCATAGGCTACATTTAGTTCAAAAGCCGAAATGCCCCAGAACAAGTAAAAGCAATTGAGAATAACCAATGGAAATGCAAACCGAAAACAAATGACCAATTATCAGATTTCACGAAAGTCAATTAGAACACAGGACAAAGGGTGAGGAGTGTAGACGGTTCAAGTGCATCAGCAAAGGAGATACGAGGCACAATAAAAGGAATAGACATCCAGCAGCAGCTAAATTACCACAATGTGTGGAAAGTGTCAACTCCAGATCATAGACACCGAGTTATATATGCTTTTACAACTTAAAAGGACAACAGAAAAACACCGAGTGAAAGATCACTTCCACAGCTTCCGCAAGGACATGTTTTTCTCAGTATCCTTCTTCATCACCTTCGCCACTGCCATTTCAAAATCCTCCTGTGTTACATGAACCCTCCTCTCCCTCAACGCAAACATACCAGCTTCGGTACAAACCGCCTGAAAGTAAGGAATATTTTGTTACGAAACATAAGTCCAGGGTTATGACAAAAAAATGAAATCAAGTAAGGTGATTAACAAAATGTTCAAAACAAGCAATCCTCAGAAAGGTGATTACAAGACAATTAAGTTAATGATATGAGAAAGAACCAAAACCAAAAGCAAACAGACCTTAAGTTCTGCACCAGATGCACCATTCATCTTCCCTGCTATCTTCTTCAAATCAATCCCACGCATTAAGTTCATTTTCCTCGAGTGTATTTTTAAGATATCCCAACGGGACTGCAAGAGACAAAGAATACATAATTGAATTGGCAAATCAACTAGGAGCTGATAAACAACACACACTAGAAAGAAAAACGAATGACTGAACCAATCTCATGCTGTCGTGCATTAAGCCATTAATTAATGGAGGAAACTCTGGTTACACATGTATGAAGCACCAACACTCCTTCATGTCGGACACGACGGGGACACGTATGGTATGCACCAAGTGGCGTGTATGTAGTCAATTTTAATTTTTCAAGTTGAGACATCAGGGGCACCTCCCCAAGCAGCAAGGTGATTCTTATAAAATGTAAAATCTTTTTCTGGATAGAATACTTACAACTTCAATAGAATACTTATTACAACTTCAAAAGCATATGACCAAAAGTGCAACATAAAACATGTGTACGTGTATAGGCAGGCATACTGCCGCATACGCCATCGGTCAATAATGCATTGTTCAGGAATTCCTAACCTAATATTTAGTAGTTACAATGGAGGTTTGGATAACTACAAGGATTGTTTTAAAAAATTGCCGTGTCCCCTGCCATGTATATGACTCTGTTTTTTTAGAATTGCCATGTCCCGAATCTGCATCCATGTCCCCCGGCGTGTCAGTGTCCATATCATGCTACATGGGTACGCATGCTATGGTGCGTATTTTTTTGGTTTATGTTACTTATTGTATAGGTTTAGTTACAAATAGGTGCATACTGTAGAAAAGTGATATTATGCCTGTTTATGGTTAAGCTACGAATTTTATGCTTAGTCAAAATTTCATGGTTCATATGTTGTGTGTTTTTTACGGTTCACATTTGTTATGTATAATTTCAGTTTATTTACCATGACTTTTTAAGGTGTTTATTTATATTATTTGGGTCAGTTACAAATGAGTGTGCTCTGTAAGCATAGAAGTGTTAGCAATTATTTTGGCTAGTTACAAAAATATTTGGTGTGGGTAACGAATCATTTTGGCTAGGTTACCCATATATTGGTCAAACTTGTACAAAAATATTTGGTGTGGGTAAGAATCATTTTGGCTAGGTTACTCATATATTGGTCAAAATTGTACCATATATTGGTCAAAATTGTACAAAAATATTTGGTGTGGGTAACGAATCATTTTGGCTAGGTTACCCATATATTGGTCAAAATTGTACCATTGGCTTCTCCTTAACGTCATTTTCCTTGTGTGAAATTTTATGAGGAGCAAAAAGAACTACCAATAACAAAGAATACAAACAATAACATAACCCATTTAGTCCCCAATAATTGGGGGTATGGGCGGGGGAAGGATAGGAGACAGACCTAACCTTTGGCAATAAATGCACAAAGTGGCTGCTCCCAGAATACCACTGAAACAGATGGATTGGAGACAGACCTAACCTTTGGCAATAAATGCACAAAGTGGCTGCTCACAGAATACCACTGAAACAGTGATCCCCCTATACCGTCGCGTTTGCTGCGGAATCATGCCCTCAAATCAAAGCCAATAACAAAGAATACAGCTGAAACATAAAATGTGAATGGAGGATTAGACTTCTATACAGCTATCTCCCTTATACATGGGGATTATGGTTATAAAATAACTCTTGGCCTGGTGAGAGCTACAGGACTATTATGCTCATTGCTTTTGAATAGAATTACTATTGTTAGAGGGGCGAAATGTGATTTTCGTATCACAAGAATCAGTTATCTACTTCTTTGTCACGTGAGAGAGATTCGTTGATCAAATGCAACTCAATAAAATCAAACTATCATTCCCAACGAAACTAAACTGTCTGTATCTCTTGAGAATCTTATTAAGCAACAATATGCCAACTTCTAGTTGTGAAGCAGAATCTAAAACATGTAAATGGAACAAAATGACAATCACTTTCTACTAGTGACCATGAAAATGGGGTCAAAAATCCAAAGCTTCACTAGAAAGAATTTTTGCTTCTACCATCAGTAGCAAAGCAGAGGAGATAAAAGCACAGATCTTAAACCCAACTCAATGAAAGAACTGAACTCTAAACTTCCAGAGAACAACCAGGCACGATAACTCACCTTGGAAGCTACTTTAGAACACATGCAAGTGTTATTTTGGTTAAAAGGTTGGAGGAGCTAAACTAAATCAAAGGGCCAACTTAAAAACATAGAGGAGAGGAGACTAAATAAGCCAGCAGAAGGATACTCCAAAATTAAGTTCTAATTTAATTTCCTCTTATTTTACTTCGCTAGAAGCTTCTCTGGACCAAAAAGCATTTGCCAACAATTCAAAACTTCTTCCCTAAAACAGCTGTTCACTAACTCCCACCACAATATCCCCGTTACACGGAAAGTGAGGAAAAAAGAAAACAGGATCCAAAACTAAATTTTGATACATAAAACATAGATAGGAGGTGCTGTGAATAAAGTATACCTCTTCATTGGGATTTGGGAACTCTATCTTCCTGTCGATTCGTCCAGGCCTCAGAAGGGCTTGATCCAGAATGTCGATGCGATTTGTAGCCATCAAAACCTTTGAACAAGAGTTATATTGTCATCAAATTAGTGGACCAGTTGCTTATCTAATACAATCAGTATACCAACAATGTTCTACATAGAGCACAGGAAAAAAGAGATCAGTACTTTGATTTTGTTAGATGCTTCAAATCCATCCAACTGATTGAGAAGCTCGAGCATGGTCCGTTGCACTTCACTATCACCATTCCCAGATCCAGATTCCATCCGAGCAGATCCAATACTGTCGATTTCATCCATGAAGATGATTGATGGAGCATGCTCCCTGTGAACATCCACAAAAAGAAAGGGAAAAGAAATCACACTCAGAACACATACGAGAAGTCTATACTACCTTCTGCAGACTTCAACAATTTACTGTCTGATGCAGTAGCTATTACACATATTAGGCAATAACATTTTAGGAATAGAGGAATTCGGACAAACCTGGCCATGACAAAAAGTTCTCTAACCATACGAGAGCCCTCACCGATATATTTCTGAACCAACTCAGAGCCAGAAACCCTTATAAAGGTACAATCAGTATGATGAGCCACTGCTCTCGCCAACAGCGTTTTCCCGGTGCCAGGTGGCCCATAGAGCAAAACTCCCTATTCAATAGGATGAAGTAATCTGTTACTGGCAGCACTATAAAGATTACTGCTCAATCACAATTATGACTAGATCTTATAATGAGAATCATTAAAAGGATAGCAGAGGCCAAAACTCACATTCTACCATCATTTTGCTGGAAAAACAAAGGGTAGTGATTTTTTTTTATGATCAACTCCTTTTTTTGTCCTTTTATATGTTAACTTACAAGATTGACCTTTCATTTGTATACTCTCACACATGGAAGGACAACAATATAAATTCACATTACAAGAAGACAAAAAAGGGAGCACATTATTAAAAAATGGGAGTGTCCAAATCAATTACAACAAACAACAACAATAACATAACCCATTTAATCCCCAACAATTACCAAAAAGAAAATAGCAAAAATTCAAAATGAAATGAGTGAAACTGCAGAAGTAAGGGCACAAAGCAAAGCGCAAAACAAAGCACTAAAAAGTCAACCCAACTCCAGAATATTGAATGAGGAAAGTTGGAATTAAACCATTCATTTCATAACTACACCCATCCAAGCAAATAATTGAGGCAATTAAGAAAATTAGACTTGTCATAAATCATAATCGTACAAATTAAGCTGACCTTTGGTTGGGCTATTCCAAGACTCTCGAATAGTTCTGGATGTTTGATTGGTAACTCGATGACCTGAAAAACACACATAAAATGATAAATTAGTTCCAACATGACCCCCCTTTTCTCCTGTTCCAACCCAAAAGCAACAATACAAAAGGAATATATAAACGACTCGAGATCAAAATCAATTAAGTAGAATGCCAAATTGCCAATCAATAAACAAAGAATATATATCCAGCCATGAAACCCAAGAAAAGAACCTCTCAAATTGACTGACCTCCTTTATCTCTTTTATTTGCTGATCAAGACCTCCAATCATGTCATATGTCGAATCTGGAACCTTTTCAACTTTCATAAGGTTTACCAAAGGATCTACTTTGCTGGGCAATACCAAGTGAAGCACATAGCTGTCGTTGCGAAGCGCAACTCTGGTAGATGGAGTGAGCTTTGTGATATCTATGCTCTTATCAATATCAACAACATACTTCCCTTCAGGATGAACCTGAAAGTCAACAAACATAGTATCAGCCAACTGATTTGCAGGTTTAGATGCCATGTACAACCACCTTAAAGGTAATAGAAAACAAATGGCATGTTAACTAACAATAATCACAGATCTCAGAAAGATAACTGTTATCTTGCCCATCCCTCAAAAAAAAAAAAAATCGACAATCATGCAAGTCGGTAGTGAACCTCCCAGAACCAATGGACAAGGACATACCAAACAGTTAAAGAGCGCAAAAATAGTGGAATTTGCTAGAAAGACCATAACGGAGACTGTCAATCAATGTAGAGATATCCAAACCATTTGTTCTGACGCTTTATTTGATAAAGTTGGTTGATCGAGTTACAGACAATCTCAAAAGTGATATCGTTTGGGCCAATTATGATTTATTACAGTCACCAATACATAATGCAAAATCTAACTGCATTTTGATAGGATTAACATCTACACGTGGCACTTCATTGCACAATACAATACAAGCTTAGCCTCTAAGGTGATGCAGTCTGACACTCACATTAGCAGGGATTGAACTCTGCAACTTATGAACATTAGGGGCTTACAGTTAATGCAGTAAAGCACTTATTTTGTGGTAGAAAAGTGAATGTTTTGGTACCGAATTGACCAGATAGAACAAGCCTCTTTTCATCTCGTATGCTCATAAATATAAATACACCAATCGCAGAATTTGCTGCCACCCCATCCAGCAATAAAACGAAGAGCAAGAAAGAAAATGTGTTGAATTTAAGATCGATAGCATGATCCACACATAAATACATAGTATCGGAGAAATCCCCCTTTGAATTTAAGGCATTGGAGCACAAACAAATTAGTACATGGAGGCAATATTAATTCAATTAACCAGTACATCATCCAAGACTGCTCCTAGACCATGCCACAACAAAGGAGCCAAAAAGGGTAAAGGCCATAATCTAGATACAAACAATTGCTTTACTTGCAGGAAGAATGTTCTATCAGAATAAAATCCACATTCTGAAATTTCGCATCCGAGCTTTAACCAACTTAGCAACGCTATTGTTTAAGGATAATGTAAACTAACAGACCAAAATACATTCTTGTTCAGTTTAAGTCGTTGGTCTCAAAAAGCATCTCAACATAGCACGCGTATCCATCAGGTAACGACTCAAACACCACAATATTTTTTAGTATGATCATCTCAATCTAATCAATTATGTTCTAGAAGTTTTAAAGAATTCTTATAGTTTTAATAGTTGCAGATCCGCCATATGATTTCAATGTACTCCTTCGAGCCTTGAAATGACAAAACTTATTTTCCATTCTCCCTAACTTTTTGTCTAGTGACTTCTTTTTTTCCGTTATTTTATACTTTTCATAATTTTTATTTATCCTTTCATCAAATTTTTGGGATTAATCATTCTTATCGACGAGAGGAATCGGAGAAGTATAAAAGTGTGGACCGAAGTTGAAAAAAGTTCATATAAGACAACACTTTAAACCCAAAAAAAAAAAACTGCTTGGTATTTTTTCTTCTTTAATGAACCTTTTTTTGTTTTTGGTCATAATTTTTTGCTTATAGACTCCTCTCATCGAGACGGATGATTAATCTAAAAAACGCGAATCTAACAAAAATTCAGAAAGACGAACAAAACACAACCACCAAAAAGACAAAAAAAAAAAAAAAATTAGGGAGAATGGAGCCTTGGTATGCTGAAATCTTTCAAACAAAAATAAATAAATTTTGAACTTCACATTGTAAAACATAATTATCAACATGATGCTATGGTGGAATCATGGATAAGATCCCTTTGGGAATGATAAAAAATTAGACTAGTAGATATGGTAACAAACAGCTATGCCAGCAACTAAGCAAATCCATGTAGAAACAAAACCATCACAATACACGTTGCAAACATCGAACGCTGTGCATTGACTTTATTTTCATATCTTCTCAGCTCCCACCAAATCCACAGTCATACTGAGATTTTAAATTGTATAATGCACGAAATGCAAGGTCGGCACATTACTTTATGGCAGAAATCATCAGAAATACAATTACAACCAATCTAAAAGGCATTAAATCCATGATAAACCACCAATCATACAGACGAATAGATCTCAACAAAACACTGCTTAAGCTGAAGGTTAACTAGAATTAATACCAATACAAGGTCAACTAAAATGTAGATCGAGAATTTGCTAACCTTCACTAGGACCTTTGACTTTCCCATAACTTTGACTACTTCACCAACATATGAACCAGGCTCTTGAAGCAACTGCAGTTCTTCTTTCAGCATTCTAACTGGGAACAATATAGCTAGCTTAGCTTGTCTAAAAGTGCATAATCATAAACGACCAAAATGAACAAAAATCATATTCTTTAGGTTAAGATCAATAGTGAAGAAGTGTCATTAGAAGGAAGAAAAAGACAAACAAGACCATAAACATAATGCCTTAAATAAGTTGTTTTCTATAGTTCAGACAATGTAGAAATAATGGCCACGTAGTTTTTGTTGTCAAGAAGCAAGTTATGCGGTTTAACATGACACAAACTCTGCAACTCATTTACTTGGACTCATAGTCAACCATACAATAATCCACATTCATTTCTCTATGACAGCAAAAATCCTGAATTCAACTTCAATTGTTGGTAGCAGACTCAAACGAATAAAGCTCAAGTCTAAAATTCACAACTCGATTGCAAAACTTGTCTGCCTTATTTGGTTGTTAGCAATGTTTGACCCCAACGGAAAAACAACTCAATTTTTAACTGCAGGTTTTAAATCCTTTCAATTGTAGGGTAACGCAATTATCTTCATCCATTAATAGATAAACTGAAGAAATTCTGCCGTTTCATTTTCTCGGAAGAACAGTGCAAAAGTTAAAATAAGTCGCATAAACAACGTCTACAAGCATCAAATTTAACGATATTATCAAAACGGAGACCCTCAGTCCATCTCCCATCCTTCTTCTGGTTGTTTGTCAAGATTTAAGTAAGACATTAGGTTAAAAGTTTGATTAGCCATTGGATGTTCCAATGGCTTCCGGGAAAATATCTCCAAATAACAAATACCCATTGAATTCATTCTGAATGAAATAATTGACTGCTCTGATGCTCACTCTTGTAAGCATTTCATCAACCCTTTTTAGAAACCAAAGTGTAAGGAAATACTTAGTTCACCCTTGTTTTGACGAGAAATTAGGTTACCCTGGATTTAGTATTCCAATTTAATTACCTGGTGGGATCCATTTTAAGTCCACTTTCCATCAAATTAAAAACTAACGACTGCTTTATTGAAGGATTGGAGAATTCTACAAACCCTAAAACAACCACTGATCGAAATGTACTAACATGAAACAACACTTCACCAATGCTAACAAGTAAGCTACAAAAGCCAAGGTTCACTTTGACGACGGACTGTATATAAACACCACAAAATCAACTCCCCTCCTCGACTCAAGCTTATTCAAAGTGAGTTTTACTCCAATTTCTACTCAAATAAGGGAGACTCAAATCCTTATTCGAATGTTATGTTTTGTGCCTCTCGCATTAACAATTATACCATTAATGAAGCTTTTCACTAATTAATGCTTAGATTTGAGTTTGTCCATTGGAGGGCTTGATATCAAAGGAAACTTTTCCTCAAATTGTCACTCAGATTAGAGTAACAGTATAGGTAATCCCAAAAGATCCGACCGGCCACGAGTGAAAGCCAAAAAAGCCTCCTCGAGGCACTAACAAATTCATCACACAAGTAGGCTCCAAAAGCTAAGATTCACTATGACCACTTACTATATACAGAGGCATCACATAAACAAGCGGGCGCATATAAATAAATACCTTTGGAGTTGAGATCATTGCGCTGAGCTTCGAGGCGATTGAGATTGTGAGTCTTCTGCCTAACCTGAAGCTGAAGATCGTGTATATGTTGGAGGTAATACTGCCTCAGGCCCTCCCCTTGCTTCGAAGCCGCCGTTTTCGACGAGCAAGCCTCGATGGACGATGCTGGGTCTGGTTGATTCAGTTCAATTGCCGCTGTTGCCATTATCGGTTGTTCGTATGTGAGGAAGACTAAACCCTGGAAATTGGGGGAAAGGAAGGGGGAGAGGTTCTGATTTCAGGATTTCAACGAAACCCTAGAAATAGGGCGCAAGGAAGGGGGTGGGCTTCTGATTTCAGGATTTTGTATCGATGTGCCTGTATCTATAGGTTTTGCGCTACGAGTAGTCCTTCCTCCAATTTCTTTTTCTTTTCTTTTTCCTCAAGTTAGGCCAGAGTCCAATGTTATGGGTCCAGTGGACTGTCTAGTCCGGCCCAATTAGGGTGGATTTCCCATTTGCCATACATATGGTTTGATAAAATCACTTTGTGTTCTCATTAGATAAAATCACTTTGAGTGTGAGAGATTTAAGGAGGGTTGATAAAATTATTGGGGTGGATTTTAGTAAATGAGTAAAGATTTTGATAAAATCATTTGGTAGAAGAATTTGATAAAATCATTGATTTTATCAAATAGGAAACAAGGCCTGGAGGGTCCATCGTTTTAAAAGTGCTGAAGTATTTAATCCTTATATGACAAATATGCCCCCGCGTTAGAGATACTATATAGTGTTCTTATTCAATAAATCTATGCGCGGTGTCTCTATGTTGAGCTCACTCTCAATTTGTCTCTGATCTCTCTCTCGATCGTTGTTGATCGATCTTTCTCTAGTGATCTATCTCTCTTGTGATTTGTGTGGTGATGGTAGTGTTGTGACCTGCTTCTCTCATGCGATTGTTGATCGAGATATCTTGTTTCTCTGGCAATCTCTTTGGTGCTTGATTGTGAAGGTTTTGATCTCTCTCTCTCTCTCTCTCTGTGTGTGTATGTGTGTGTGTGTGTAAGCCTCATCATTTAGCCCATTGGCCCGAGGCCCGCCCGAAGCCCGCTGGGCTTAGCCCAAGCCCGAGCCCGCCAAGTGGGCGGGCTTACCTTGCCCGACGTTTCCATGGGCCGGGCTTGGGCCTAAGAATTTTAACTCCAACCCGCCCGCCCGTTGGCCCGCCCATGAGCCCAGCCCGTCGGCCCGAGAAAAAAGCCCGCCCATAGCCCGTACACTTCTACACGTATAGCATGGGTTTGAGAAACAACATGCCTGAAATTTCTCCTTTGTCTCCCCTCCCAAAAAAATTTTCCTCTCCTCTCTTAAATACACATACAAATGGTTGGTGTGGAATAAAAAAATAAGAAAAGTGGTACAAAGAATAGAAATTCAAGTGGTGGAGGTGGAAAAAGAAAGAAAAAATATAAGTCACCTGCATAAGAATCTTCATGGGGTGGATTTTTTAATTTATGCATTGGGTGGATGTTTTTCGTAAGTGTAAGGTGTTGGACACTTGGACTAGGATTCAGGAAGCATGGGAGGAAATTTTTTTTTTTTTATTAAAAACAAAGCATCCGGCCCATCCAAGTAGCCCAACTTAGCCGGCCCGAAGATTGGCCCGCCCACCCGCCCGACTAGGATAAACCCGTGGGCTGGGCCTGGGCTTCATCTTTTGAGAGAGAGCCTGGCCCGCCCGGCCCGCGGGCGGGCTTGGGCTGGAAGTTTGCGGGCTGGGCCGGCCCGGCCCGGCCCGATGATGACCCTTATGTGTGTGTGTGTGTGTATTTTATTTTTGTCATTTATCTTGCATAGTAGAATGATTTTGTAATTTTTTTTTGATAAGTTCAGTTGTGTATTTCGATTGTGATTTCTATTTTGTGTTTGATACTAGTTTTGTATTTAGTTTTAGTATTGGATAATAGGATCTTACTCAATTTTTATGTATATTTGCTAAGTTGAGGTTTTATGATCTTACTTAAAGCTAATTTTGTACTCCTATGTTGTTTTTGAACATCTTGTCTTCTTGAGAACAATGATGATTTTGATAATATGATGGTGTTAGTTGGTGCATATGAGATTAGTTGTGTTGAGGTATCTGTTTGTGAATGTCTTCTGCTTATGTTGATCATGGTAATAGGAGTGTAAGTAAGGTTATTGAAATTGGGGAACGCAGTGCTAATCAAATTGTTGAGGATCTCTTGAAAAGTTTTGTCCTCGTCATATGACAAAACGACTTTCTGCTGATTCGGCGTATTTGATTAGTCATGTTGGTCAAGAATTTAGAGGCGGTGTTTAGAATTTTAGGACTTGTTTGTGTAATTATGCAATTGAAGTCGGATTCAAGTTTAAGTATTTGAAGAATGACAAAACAAGGGTGACACCTGCATGTTGTAAAAAGATTGATGGGTGTAAATGGTTTGTTCATGTGACTTTAGACAAATCAAATGTTTTTGTTTTGTTTTGTTTTGTTTTGTTTTCGTTTTCGTTTTTGTTTTTGTTTTTGTTTTTGTTTTTGTTTTTGTTTTGTTTTTTTGCATTCAGGAGCTACACAAAGAACATGGCTGTTGTGATGTAGTTTGTAGTTCGAAAGTTCTCGAAAGAGTTCAAAGTTGGTTGCAAAATAAATTTTTGAGGAAGTACATACTAAGCCTTCGTATGGCTCAATAAATGCTGTTAAATTTTTTAAGCAACAATGCGATACTTCAATTTGTTACAACCATGCTTGGTTGGGGGTTGAGAAGGCAAGTAATGAATGTAATGGTTGATTATGTGTTGTTTGACCGGCTTCAATAGTATGCCGATATAGTGAACGAGAAAAATCCCATGAGTAGTGTTGTGGATGTTGGATGTTGTGAAGATAATCAATTTAAAATGTTATTTTATGGCATTTGATGCATGCACTAAGAGGCTTCAGCTATTATCCTCTTTTTGTGTCTTGACGGTACTTTTTTTGAAGGATAAATATAAAGGATGTCTTATTGCTGCCATTGGGAAAGATGCTAATCAAGGTCAATTTTTTAGTCTCTTTCTTTATCTTTTTGCAAGATACAAATACTCTATTATGAGAAACATTGTTATCTCTTACTTTATTTTGGTAGATACATAGACTATTCTAGTTGACATATTGTTATCTCTTACTTTATTTTGGTAGATAAAGAGTGTGTTTTAGCTAAGATATTGCTCTCTTCTTGGATTTTGGAAGATAAAGTGACGGTTTTAGCTGAGACACAATTATCTCTTGCTTTATTTTTGTAGAAACACACTGTTTGTGGTGAGATATTGTTACGTCTACTATGATTTTGGTAGATAAATTGACTGTTTTAGTTGAGATGTCGTTATTTTTTCTTTTATTTTTCTCGAAACAAAGACTGTTTTAGCTGAGATACCATTATCTGTTATTTTTATTTTTTTCATGTAGGCTTATTTTCGGTGGCTTTTGGTGTTGTTGATTCTGAGACTAATGATAATTGGTTTCAGTTTTTGATAAAGTTGAAAGCTAATTATGTCGGCTCGTGAACTTACGTTTATAACGTATCATCATACTGGGCTTATGAAGCTTGTCTCGGAGGTTTCTCAATTTGTTATCATGCTTATTGTTTGCAGCATTTGAAGAATAACTTGAGGGATAGGCTTTTGGGAGAGCACCAAATGGTTTTAGGGAGCGAGTAGTGAAACTCTCCAATGATTGTGCTCATGCACCTACAGTTTTAGCTTTTTTTGATAAGTGATGTGAGGAATTGTTCGAGGTTGGTGTATCATATGATTATTGGACAAATGCGTAAACGATATGGTGAAATGACTTCAAATGTTGTAGAGTCTTTCAACCATTGTCCCCATAAAATACTACGGTTGAGATGTATGATTTCAAAATTATAAATCCAACCGTTTATCGATAAATAAATCCTACAGCGGATATTATGTATGAAAAAATAGCAAAAATATTATGAATCTTTATCCAGATTTGTTTCTAATTCTCACTCCTTTTTTCAATTTCAATTAATTCTCTCTCTCTCTCTCTCTCTCTCTCTATATATATATATATCTCATTCTCTCTCTCTCTCTCTCTCTCTCTCTCTCTCTCTCTCTCTCTCTCTCTCTCTCTCTCTCTCTCTCTCTCTCTCTCTCTCTCTCTCTCTCTCATATTTCGAATTAAAAATCTCACCCCAAACGATGTGCAAGAACACAAATTTCATGTACAAATAAGGCAATCTCTATGCTAAGAGAACAAAAAATATGTGGGGTATGACTTTCATTTTGTTAAAGTCTTTCATATATGTTATAAATGATTGCTGAAGCAACCTTTACTTTTTTTTTTTTTTTTTTTACTCTTTGCAGGTAATATTATTTTAAAATCCAGACCTATTTTTGTACAATTTATTTTAATTTGCATTTTCCATAGCTTAAAAGGGAAACCTAATGGAGCTAAATTAGATTGTCGAGTAGGATTTGATAATTAATACCGTGCTTGACGCACAGACATTCACTAGTATACGATATAGTAACTACTACGAGGTGTTTAGGAGCCTCATTTTCAGCTTTTCATTTGGGTTTTTAAATTATGGTCAGAATGTATTTTGAATTTGATAAGAGTGTTTGGAAGGAATGTGCAGAATACATTTTGCAACAAGAGTAGTGTTTAGGAGATATGTACATAATATATTTTGTGAATCTTTTGTTAATGAAAATGAGAAGTCAAAAAGCTCCTCCACACCTCTTTTTCACTTCTCCTCTCTAAAGTCTAAAATGGAAAACCCATTTTCTTAAAAGTCATTTTGGTCAAAGTCTCCCAAACATTCAAAACCCAAAAATGTGAAAATGAAAAGTAGAAAAGGGGCGCTCAAACACCCCCTGCTTCTGTCCCTGTTTGTTTGTCCACTTTCATTATTCCACACCTCTTGAAAAATTACAAATATTTCAATATGAATA
Organism: Vaccinium darrowii; assembly: GCA_020921065.1. Classification (NCBI taxonomy): domain Eukaryota; kingdom Viridiplantae; phylum Streptophyta; class Magnoliopsida; order Ericales; family Ericaceae; genus Vaccinium; species Vaccinium darrowii. The sequence goes on from CM037155.1 coordinate 24,285,623, forward strand.
TCTAAAAACATGCAATATGAATCTTATTTGATAGATATCAATTAGTTCTATTATATGAAATTTTCAAAGTCATAAAACTCATTATAAGTTGAAAGAGATATAGACAATTTAAAACATGACACGAATGCCTAAAATAAACCAACAAACACGAACAGAGGGAGTATATTTTTGTTGGGAAAAAAAAAAGAAAAAGAAAAATTCTTTTGTTATTTGAAAGGGTTTTGCTAGGAGCCACCCAATAGGTGGTCAAAAATTCCGTACTAAACAATATTTTATTATTTATTTCTCTCAAAAGAAGACAACATCGCCATTGATCAGAACTTGATCTTGGAGGACCTGTGCTGCCAGCCTATTTGGCACATCATTTAATGCCTACTACTCGTACAAGTCTGCCGCCTCTAGGCTTTTTTTTTTCTTTAAATCCTTTTACAGGCACACCCATTTGATCACATACCAACAACACCCGCTCGTGTGAGATCTGCTTCGATGTCTCGCATGAATAATTAGAGCCACTCAATTTGTTTAAAATATTTTTTTAAGGGTTTTGAAATAAATCAGCTCAATCAGATATCGAGAAAGGCTTGATAAGTTTGTTAAAGTTTTGGTCCGTTCGATTCAGGAATTGAAACTTTAATGAATCAATCGAGCCTTTACGGGTATTCGATTTAGCTATTTTTTCCAAGGACCCTTAAAAAATATTCTAAACAAATTGAGAGTCTCCGATCACTCATTCACTCGTGTGGAACCTTGAAATAGGTCCCACAGGAATGGGTGTGACTGGTATGTGACTGAGTGGGTGTGCCCCTAAACTTTTTATTTTTCTTTAGCTAACAATTTTCTGCTTTTGTGTCTTTATTTTTCAGTTGTCAAATGTGTAAATTTTGAAAATAAAAACTACTCTTTCTATCCCAAATTGCTGAAACTTTGCAAAAAGTTGTGCAATTTTGAGACAAAAAGTATTTTCATGTTTTTTGAAATTTCTTTGCTTCATATTAAAGAACTCATTAAAAACTTTAATTTGGTGTAAAATTGTTTAAAAAATGATGCACATGAGTATTTTATTTTTTGTCCAAAAATTACACATCTTTTCATAGAGGGTGGGCAATTTAACTAAACTTAGGGCCTGTTTGGGTGCCAGTTTTTCGCATTTTCCTATTCTCCTTTATCGTTTTTGGCTGTTTGTGCGCCTCAAACACAGAAGTCATTCTCCAAAACTCATTTGCCAATTTTTATGTTAGAAGCAAAAACTCAAAAACAGGTCTCCCATTCCTTTTCGCCTTCTCGTTTTCCCATTCTCTTTTCAAATTTTCCCCTCGTCTTCTCTCTTTCGTATCTACCCTTTGTTTATGTTATCCTCTTTTTTACTCATTTGCCAATTTTTACTTCTATTTTCCATAATTCTTATTTTCATTGATTTTTCACAAATAAGTATTTCCACTGATTTTTCGCAATTACTTCTATTTTTCATAATTACCTTATTAAGTACGGGAGAGTTTCAATTCGTTTTTTCAAAAATAGGAAGCAAAAAAAAGTCATTGAGCCGCTTGTGAATTTTTTTTTTCTTTCTTCAAAATTTTTTTTTTTTGGCTTTGTTAGTTAAAATTTTTTGGGGATTATTTTATTGTCTCGACCAGAGAAAATCTAAAAATTAGGAAAATATAATCACAATCTAGAAAAAGTTAACTGAAGACCAAAAATTCCCAAAAGATACAAACTTTTTTTTTATTTTATTTTTCTTGTCTTTTTTTTTTTGAAAAAAATTTGGTTTGGTTGATATATTTTTATCTTTCTGATTAGTCTTGTAAAAAAAAAAACAATAATTCATGTAAAAAAGTAACACAAAACTAGTAAGTGAAAATATATACGAGGGAAACAAAATGGAATGAACTTTGGTAAAGGATGTTGTTCAAAGAAAAAAGTTGGGTCTTGCTAATGAGTGGATCATTATACCCATTAAAGGTACAAAAAGTACATTTGTTGGGTCTCATTTGTATTTTAAAGTATTGTTTTGAAATACACTTAAAAGAGTATAAGTGGAATTCACAAGTGTATTTTTTGCACACTTAACGGGTGAAACCGTTAGAATCTCCCCAAAAAAAGTTTGGTACTGTTTGAATTTCCCAAAAAGTTTGGTAAAGGACGGAACGGGGAGTACCACATATCCAAAAATGAAAGTGGAGGCTAGTTTTTTTTTTGAAGACCTGGAGGTTTAGAGCAACTCCAGCCTTGAACCAAACTCAGAACCAAATTTTCACTTAAATTTGAGTAAAAAGCTTGATTTGGGTACACCCTCTCCAGTCATCAACAACATTTTTACTCAAATGTGGCTTTAAAAAAAAATCAAAAACAATTTATCTCCCATTCTCCTCTCTCCACCACCGTAGACTACCGCCATAGCCACCACCGTAGACCCCCACCACCGCCATAGCCACCACCGTAGACCACCAGATCTTACATCCCAGATTTGCTGCCCGCCACCTCTCTACCCTTACAACCACCTCTCTGACCTCCACCAGCGTCGACCCACCACCACGACAACGACGACTACCAATACCAGCGTCGACCACCACCAGTCGCCGATCAACACCATCGTCGCCAAAAACCAGCACCACTGTTGCCCAAAAACTTGCACCACCGTCTACCACCAGCAAGCACCACCACCTACCACCAGAAAGGAGCTGTTTGAAATTTGGTTCAAGGCTTGGTTCTCCCTTGATTTGGGTAAAAATTTGAGTAAAACTCAATTTGGTATGGGTTTGATGGACTGGAGGTGGGTTTTGGGGATTTTTACCCAAATTTTGAATTTGGTTCAAAAAAAGGGTAAGGGCTGGAGGTGCTTTTACTCGTAGTAAAGTATTGACTGACCCAGCTCCAAGGACATAGCGTGTACGAAATTAACACTACTGACAAAGCTGTGTAGTAAAGTACCAGGAGCGTGCGCGTGTGATGCATCGTGGACCACCCAATGGGTGGTTTGTAGCTTTTGCCTATTTGAAACAACGATGCTCAATAATAGTGGATGTGTTTGGTTAGATAGTTTAGTTTAGTTTTGATGATGTCAGCAGGTGTAATAAGTGGAGAGAGATAGAGAGAGAAATGGGGGAAATGATGATGTTATCAAAACTAAAACTAAAACTAAACTGGAAAACAAACAGGGCCAGTAAATCCTCAGACATGCTCTAGATAACGATCAAAAATGCAAAAATCCTTCCTAGCTCAGCAGCTACGGATTGAGCCAACTTCGAGGGATGTTTTCCAAATGATTTTGTGAGATAACTCAAATTTGCTATTAGGCACGAAATGAGGCCCGAAGGAGGCACCGAAACCAATGGGGCCCACCCTTTTTTGCTGGCAACCAAATTTGCCTTTTCGGGAGAACAGGCGCCAAAACAAGGAGAGGCAATTTTAAAAATTTTGGGGAAAAACAATCCACCCCTGTTTGTACATGGTCCCCCACCTCTCCAAAACCACCAACACCCCAGTTTGTACGTGGTCCCCCTTTCCTAAACCACCAACAGTCCACCACCGGTGCCACCACCAACGCCGCATGACGACCACCACAAACACCGTACAACCACCACCACCGGCGCCACTCCCCTCTCTCTCTTTACCACTCATCCCAAACCACCGAACCGATCCTCTGCCATTGGAGCCACCACCACCAACTCCTCTGGAACCTAGGTTTGTTTATGCAATTGTTGTTTAGGGTTGTCTTTTGGATAGGAAAAAAAAATCCTTATGATATAGCTTTACACGCCATTTGTATTGTAGATGTGGGTTTCGTGGGTTTCGAGCATTTTGGCCCGTATTTGTTGTGCTTTAAAAGTTATAGAAGTTTGTTCTTTAATAGCTTGACTTGTTCCTGCCATATTCCTCAAGTTTTATATTCCTCTATATAATGAATATGATCTTCTTTTGCGTATCAAGAACAGGAGGATTTTTGTACTATAGTGTTTGTCTATCAAGAAAAGGCCCACTTCCCTACTTTATTTGCCATTTCGACTAAAAGTGACAAATATAAAAAGAAAATAGCTCAAAGCAACTTCTTTCACTTGGAGCTTTAGGTAACTTTGATTACTTTTGGACCTCTTTTTGCTTTTGTTATTATATTTTCGGTTGAAAGTATATCTATACTGGTGCTATAATTTTTTGGAGTGGAAGAAATTGATGTGAATATGATTGTAATTTCATTGATTTGATCTTCTTCTATTGCTTCTTTCCACATTATAATGATCAAATAGGCCACAACAAAAATAATAGAAATCTTCAACAGGAGAAGTAATCACCGAGATTAGGGACTCTGATTGATAAACAAGTATCTCATTGATCAACAATTCCAAAACAATTTCCTATTACCTTGAATTGTTCTTTTTTTTTTTTTTTGCGTACTTGCACAACATTGTTTTTTCATTATGTTTTAATGCTATTTATTTGTTTGTAGAATCACTGATATAGAGGTGGTTTTGGAACCTAAGGTTGGCACAATATTTGATTCTGAAAATGAAGCTCGGGAATGTCATGCTACTTATGCGAAAGCCAAAGGTTTCGAGGCGGTCACAAAAACCTCTAGGAAGCGTGAAGATGGGGTGAAGGCTAATATAACTTATGGTTGTCATTGGAGTAGAAAGCCCAAGACAACGGCTTTGAATCCCACTGAATCCCAGCCAACAACAAAAGTTGATTGTAAAGCCGCTATGAATATCTCTTTGCAAGTTGACGGAAAATGGAAGTTGAATTCGATTGAATTGAATCATAACCATGAGTTGGACTCGGATAATGTGAGATATCTTAAATGCAATCGGATTGTCCCAGCACATGTGAAGAGGACAATTGAAATGGGCGCGGCAGCCGGAATCAGATTAAACAAAACAATTGCCTCTTGTGTGATCGAGGCCGAGGGCCCTGAAAATCTGACTTTGTTAGAAAAGGATACAAGAAATTACAAGGATAAAGTCAGGCGTTTACAAGTCAAGGAAGGGGATGCTAAGGCAATGCATAAGTACTTTATCAAAATGCAAAAAGACAATGATGACTTCTTTTATGCCATCGATGTTGATGAAGATAACCGATTGCGGAATGTCTTTTGAGTTGATGCTAGGAGTAGAGAGTTATACAAAGAATTTGGCGACGCGGTGACCTTTGATACCACTTACCTTGTTAACACATTTGATATGCCTTTTGCACCCTTTGTAGGAGTCAACCATCATGGACAATCAATTTTGTTTGGATGCGGTTTGATATCACGGGAGGACACGGCTTCATTTGTTTGGTTGTTTGAAACTTGGTTGTCTTGCATGTCTGATTGCCAACCTAATGCCATCATCACAGACTAATGTAGGGCCATGCAAAACGCGATAGGTCAAGTTTTTCCAAAGGCGCGACATTGTTGGTATTTGTGGCATATAATGAAAAAAATTCCAGACAAGTTAAAGGGGTACAAGGAGTATAAGCCAATTAAGAGCATGTTGAAGAGTGATGTGTATGATTCCTTGGATCCGGAGGAATTTGAACAAAAATGGGCAATTCTTATAAAACAATTTGATCTACAGTGCAATGATTGGTTAGATGGATTGTACAAGGACAGGCAACGATGGGTACCGGCATTCGTCAAAGATACCTTTTGGGCAGGGATGTCAACAACCCAGCGAAGCGAGAGCATGAATGCATTCTTTGACGGTTACGTCCATTCCAATACCACATTGAAGGAATTTGTGGAGCAATATGAAAATGCCTTATTAAAAATGGTGCAAAAAGAAGAAGAGGCAGACGCCAAATCCATGAATGTACAAATTCAAAATGTCTCCCCTTATGGTTTTGAAAACCAATTTCTGCAAGCATACACACTTAAGAAATGCAAACAATTCCAAGAGCAACTAGCCGGTTTGATTGGGTCCAATTTGACTGATGGACCGGTTGAAAATGGTGTGTCGTAGTTTCATATTGAACACAACATGCTGGTTGGGAAGAAGAAAAATATATTCAAAACTTTTGCTTTCCGTGTTCATTTTATTGAAGAGTCAAGAGAAACTAATTGCAATTGCCGATTGTTTAAGAGTAAGGGGATGGTGTGCACACATATGATCTCGGTTTGGTGCAAATACAAGCTTGAAATAGTGCCTGATAAATACATTCTACGACGATGGATGAAAAACTTGGCGAGGAGTCACTCAAAAATCAAGGTGAGCTATGCTAATTGGGAACGCAAGCCAGAATTTGTTCGCTATGACAGGTTGTTGAAGTTATTCAATAATGCCGCCGATAAGGCCATGTATTCAGACCGCAAGACTGATAGGATGGCGACTAGGTTGCGAGAAATAGAGGCGGAGAATGACGTAGACAATGACGAGTGTCTAAGCATTATGCCTACGGTTGGAGATGTCTAATCATTATGCCTACGGTTGGAAAGTTCCCAAGAGAAATCAAATCCCATGGGTGATCCAAGTAAAGGGCCCCGGAGAGGGCGACCACCGACTAAGAGGAAACAACCATTGAGTGAGCAAATAATTAGGAAGAATGTAAAATCAATCAAAAGGGTCCAATGTGTCGCGCCAATGCAAACAGTATACCGGTATACCAATCATTTCTTTTCAATCAGATATGATATTTACATGCAATTATGTTCATTGCTTTGCATAATTTTGCATTTGACATTATTCCTCGTTGGGATGTGGAAGGCATGAATGTTGTCAGTAAGGCTACGGACTTTTACGAGCTTATGATACAAGAGAGTGCAAATGTTAATGGAAGTAAGCATTCATTTATACTACATCTTGATGGATGAATTTTTTTTTTTTTGGGGATGATACTCGATTGAGAAATGGTTATGTTTTTCAGCCATCGCAGAGGAGTGTAGGATATATTGGTGCGTGGAGTATAGACCTTAATGAATCTCTGTTTGATTTGGACATGTAAGGTATAACTCTAGTGTATTTGAAAGTTGGGTATTTAGTTTTTTTTTGTATCAGTGTCATGTCGTGTCCTAATGACATTGCTTTAATGTGTAGGTATGCAGAGTCGTAGGATTGGATGTTGGTGTTTTGCAGCGAGCTTGGCAGAGCTTATTTTTGTGCTTGACGGAGCTTATTTTTGTGCGATCAAGATTAATTTTGTGCTTGATCAAGATTATTTTTGTGCTTGATCGAGATCATAGTAGAGAAGAAATATACTAATCTGTTAGAGATCTGGCCTTTAGATAATGTAAATACATGCAAAGATCTTTTCAATGACATGTTCTGATATTATGGCACTTCTTAATGTATTGAAACATGGTGTAGTATTGCAGTTTCTGTGGCTGAATTCCTTTTCTCTATATCACCAATCCCATATTGCTTTTTTTAAGTTCTCACAAACTGTGTTTAGATTTTTAGTGCACAAATGATGAGATAATGTGAAGAACAAACTAAAGATACCAAAAGGATGCCACTTCATTCTCCATCTTTCGTTAGCTAATTTTTTAAAAAAATTTTGGCAGAGTTTCCTTGCTTTTATGGCCTAGCCCGACGCTCGGCATCTCATAACTAACAGCAGAATGGAGCCAAATTCACAAATTTACAAGTGATGAGATAATGTGAAGAACATTTCAATCCTTGAGTAGAGTCCAACCCAGAAACTGGAAATTGGCATTATGATTAACTTGGAACATGCACACACTACTTCATCAAACTTCATAGACAAACAACATAAAAAGCAATAGATTGTCGACTAATTTTATTCGCATCCTCTACAAGAAGTTTTACAATTGATTCATACTCTCTTCAATAACAACTCTAATACATAACATTTCGATACATGCCCGATGACCAGACTATTTCATCAAAATCTTGACTTTCAAGCCAGTGACATAAATGTTTCTATCAGGAACAGAAGAGGGGTCTTTTGCAGGCATTCAAGAAGATAAACAACTTTTGCCTCTTGCTTTACATATTCCACCTCTTGAATGACGTCTAGATTTGCTGCTTCAGCTCTTCCTACATTGACTGTAACAGGTTTAACTAGGGCACTTCTGGCAAAATTCTGAATTTTTGTGACCGCCGTCTTGTGGCCGATGCGCCTACTACCCTTTCCTTAGACAGTTTCTCTGCTTCTTCCTTATTCGAAGTCGCCGAAGCAAGTCTAAAACTGCACCATAGGATTGATTTAAAAGTAGTTTTTGACTCTCAAAGACAAAAATTGTTCTTTGCCCATTAGACACTAGTAGAAACTAAAAATCTGTGTCAAACAGGTTAGCAAAACTTTGGGAGAAAATAGAGCTGTTCGCCTTTTAAAAAACAGCCGTTTCACTTTGAAACAAAAACAGCTGTTTCAAAAACACATATGTGAGGCCTCATTCCTGTAAGTGGTTTGCAAAAGTGTGTTTTCATTGGCATTTTGATCTATCTACTTTAAGCCACATTCTGTAAAAAAAAAATTTAGCTTTGGTTTCTTGGAAAATTCATGTTTTGGCTCTTACTAGTGCTTCCAAAGATGCTACAACTCCAACCACGGTTCTAATTTAAGGGAGATGGCAAAAAAAAAAAAAAAACCAATTTAAGGGAGAGGAGAAAGCCGTAATTTGATGAAATTTGATGAAATCTAGAAAAAAAAAACCCCAATTTAAAAGGCCCAAATGTGCATTAAGGGAGAGGGAAGGGAGAGACCAAAACCTGTGGGAGACGAGTTCATGGTGGTGGCGTTGGAGGTCATACGGCGTCTGTGGTGCGGGGTTAGGGGGTCGTATGGAGTTGGTGGTGGCGGTGGAGTCAGGTGGTGGTTGTGGAGTTCCATGGTCAAGGTTTAGGAGGAGAGATGGACGACAGAAAGTGAATCGGGGGAGCGTCGGTTGTGTTGGAATTGGATTTGGGAGGAGATGGTGAGCTCTCAGATTTGTTTTTGGAAAGAGGGGAGAGACCGACCCTTTTGTTCAGTGGGTCCCATTGGTTTCGGACTTTCGGTGCCTCCTTCGGGCCTCATTTCGTGCCTTATAGCAAATTTGCACCACCCCACTACAGCTACGAATCTGGAAAGGGCGTAGTGCAGCCAGCAAGCTGCACGCCTGGCCACACAAAACATGAGAAGCACAAACTCTTTGTTAGTCTGGCCCAAGCTCAAAATAATCACAATGAAATCACTAGGCCAACTAATTACAGCAATAGCTCATAAGTATAAAATTAATCATGGGATACTGCCAAATTACACCAACAAAGCATAAATTAACACTCAATCCAAAGATCCAACAAGAGAGAAAGGAGGAGAAAGAACACCACCTACTACTACTGGCTTCATCCCAACAATGCACAAATACCAGAAAGTATAACCTAGTCAAATTTACTTAAATCCCCACAAGAAGCAAATTCAAATTCCACCAACAATACAAGAAACACGATTTCACAATCACGAAAAACGTCACCGCCAATAAATGGGAAACTACTGGTACAATTTCAGATGGCTGCAACCTTTGGAACCTCAACTGGGAACTGGTCAATCTCATCCATCCAAGGGTTCTTCTCCTTTGCCGGATTAATAGTCCTCAGGGCCTTCCAAACAGCACTGTTACACTTGAACCCAGATCCAAACGCGATCTGCCATGCTCTGTCTCCCTTCTTCACCCTACCTTTGGCTTCCGTATACGCCAACTCATACCAAAGAGAACTGCTGGAAGTGTTGCCAAATCGGTATAATGTCATCCGAGAAGGCTCCATGTTCCAATCAGAAAGCTGCAGGTTTTTCTCAATTTCATCCAACACAGCCCTTCCCCCAGCATGTATGCAGAAATGCTCAAAAGCCAATTTGAAATCGGGGATGTATGGCTTTATCTTCATTCTAAAAAGTTTTTTCCCTACCAGTGTTGCGAAAAATAGCAACTGTTCAGACATCGGAAGCACAAGTGGTCCTAAAGTGGTAATGTTAGTTTTCAAAGCACCACCAGCAACTGCCATCAGATCCTTTGACAGAGCGACTCCAACTTTGCCATTTGGATCCTCCATTTGGAAAACACACGAAAAGCATTTGTCGTCGGAGCCCTTGTGGGTCCGTACGGTGTGAACCAACTGGTACTTGGACCGCCTCCTATCAGACCTTTTGTTGGAAAGCAAAATCGCAGCCCCACCCATTCGGAACAAGCAGTTCGAGACAAGCATTGATCTTTCATTTCCAAAATACCAATTCAAAGTAATATTTTCCATGCTTATTACCAAAGCATACGAATTAGGGTGAACTTGAAGCAGATCTTTAGCGAGATCAATGGAGATCAAACCGGCACTACATCCCATTCCACCCAGATTATAGCTAATGATGTTCCCTCGAAGCTTATAATGGTTGATGATCATCGCAGACAGAGATGGCGTCGGATTGAACAAGCTACAATTTACAACCAAAATCCCAATATCTTTAGGTTTTATATTGGTTTTCTCCAAAAGCTCATCAATGGCACCAAACATGACAGTTTCAGCTTCTTTTCTTGCTTCTTCCATACATGGATTAGGAGGTACTCTTAGAACAGCGTCTGGAAGGTAAGTCTTCTGCCCTAGGCCTGATCTCTCAAGAATCTTCTGTTGGAAACTGAGATTTTCCTCATTGAAAGATCCGGTCAAGCGCGACTTTTCCATAAAGATCTGCCTTGTGCATTGACGAGCATCTTCTGGCTTATAGCATGAGAAATTCACAAGGTAAACACGACGAGGGCGAGTGAGGAAGTAAAGGGTCGACAGAAAAACCAGAAGGGTGGAGCAAAGGACGACAGATATGAGATTGAAACGGAGATGGTCCCACAGAACATAAAGATCTTGGGGTGAAAATGTGGAGAGCTGGGCTGCGACGACTATGATTAAGGGAGTGAGAAACAGGTACATGCCATGGGTAATGAGGTGATGGTATCCCAGTTTCACGTACTTCAATTTGATGGATTGCTTGAAATCAGGAAGCTTCCGTGATGAGGAGCGAGGTACTAAGGGTTCGTCCAGGTTTGATGCGCTCATTTTGGAAAGGATTCAAAGAATCAGATCAAATTTGATAAAATCAAACAGCTGGGATATTCAAGTAATCCGGTCCCCTTAGAACAAGATGCGGAGTATTCTGGTTCAAAGACCTCAAATTTTTTTACACTTTTTTGAGGTAATGGAAACTGGATGAACAAGGAAAATGGGATTTTAAGAACCAGATGTTGAGAAAATTGCGAGTAGCTAGATGGGCATGGCTGCAAATGCCAAAATCATAAGCAGAAAAGAGGGATTTCTCTCATAAAATGCTTGCAAAACGAGAAATTCACAGAATCTCTGGATATAGAATCAGAAACACAGCTCAAGGAACAGAAATTCCTGCAAAGTCAAAAGCCCAATATTAAACCAAAACAAACATGAACAACTCTTAGGCTTGTTTTGGTAGACGTGAATTTCAGGGTAAGGAATTTAGTATTGAGGGCCATGAAAATAACACCCATTCAAATCATCAGTCGAATAGAAATTGGATGTTCTTTGACCGAATCATAAATCAAGTCCAATCGTGAATTGCTCCGAGTTAAGAATCGATCAAGATTTCTAACATGGATGAAAACGTATATTTATGCATTTGATGGCCTAAATAAATCAATAAGAAAACAATTGTTTTACGGTGAATTGATAATTACATCATTAATCAGTAAGACACTTGCTCTATTGTGGATTTGTAGATCCTAATATGACCCTTCTGAGAAAAGAGTTAAAAGTTCAAACCAATCTTTCGAAGGTCTTTAGGATTATTATATGACATCTTGTCTTTCTATTTCCCATTTACTGAGATAAAATTTCTCTCTTTCTACCTAGAATTCTTCACAAAGACGGACAAACCTAAAGAGGTCGAAAAGTTAGTCTGAACCCTTCTCCAAAATGGAAAAAAAAGGCCAAAAATTGAGTATTGTACAAAGATGATACAACAATTTATAAACCATAAGAAGTTAGAATAAACCATTTTCCAACAAAATAAATGCAAAAAGAGACACTCGATTTCATTGAATTGAACGACTCACAGATGCGATTCTCGATTCATCAATTCACCTCTCATTGACAGCTGTTTTAGACACACGCAACAAATTCGTATCGATGACCCACAGAATGTTTTGAATCATAAGATTCAAACAAAAAGAAGAAGAAGTTAAAATACAAACAAAACAAAAAAAGTTAAAATTTCAATACACTTATCAGATCTTTCTACACACTTTCCAACTTTTTTCAAAACAATAATTGCACATCAATCAACATCTTTTTGGTTTTTGCGGAGAGCATTTTCCTTGGCATAGTTATTCATTGACAATAACTCAAACTTCAATATATGGTGTTTGAAAGCTTCATCATAATGGGTTTGAAATGACTATTCAATTTAGTGATATAAAATCCTTCAGGTAAACAATTTAAGCAAACCAACCAAAAAAAATACACAAATTCAACCCGTAATCCACTTTCCAAAGCAGATTCCACAACCCAGATATAGCTATACCTCTCTCACATTTCAATTGAAACCAATTAATCCCTTCGTTCGGAAACCGCGTTGATCCAAACGAAGACTTAGATGAGATCTGACCAATGCTGGATAATAGACATTACTAAAACACAAAAGGGGAAACAGAATAATCAAAGACCTTTTGTTTCAAGAAAACAATCCGATACAAAAAAAGACACAAATGTTGAAAGCCAAATCTGAAAAAAGATTAAAGAGAAAGATGGGAGAATGGAAAGGTGTAGTGACCTTGAGCGGTGAATTCTCTGCCACCAGATCGCCTCGTCTGCGCCGGAGAAAGCAATCGGCTAATATGAGAGAGAGAGAGAGAGAGAGAGAGAATTTTAAAAAGAGAGGTGGTTTATTTAGAGGGAGGGCGCGTTTTAAGAGAGAGAGAGAGAGGGAGAGGGGCAGTGTCGAGATTTGCGAGCATTTTTCAATGTTTTTTGAGGAAATTTCAAAATACCACCAAACTCTAACCTCAATATCAAATATTTCCTAAACTTAAAAAACAACTCAATTGTATCCCTAAACTTTGCTTCTGTTAATCAAATCTATTCCTCCTATCTCAATTTGTCAAATTGGACGTTAGGCTCCGTTAAAGCTCCGTTAAATCAGTCTACGTGGCATCTGAATCCCCTTAAAATAAGACACATGCCAAAAAAAAAAAAAAAAACTGTTTTCAAACATGATTTCCAAAGAAAAATTTATAAATGCTTTTTTTTTAATAACTGTTTTCAACTTTATTTTAAATGAATGGTTATTTCAAAAAATATATATTTTTCCAAATGTTTTTCAAGAAAGGTATTTTGAATTATTTTTTGACAAATAGTTTTCAAATTATATTTTTCGAAATGATTGTTTCCAAAACATTAAATTTTCAAAAACACCGTTTTCTAAAAATATTTTCCAAAAGAAGTATTTTTTGAAAATAAAGTTTGGAAATAGTTTTTCAAAAAAAATTATAACACTTAAGTTTTACTTTTCTTTTGAGAAAAATTTATTTATTTTTAAAAAATTGGAAATAAATTTTGGAATTGGATGCCAAATAAGCAGAGTTAACGAAGTCTAACGTCCAATTTGATAGATTGTAACAGTAGGAGCAGATTTGATTAACGGAAGCAAAGTTTAGCAGTATAATTGAGTCTTTTTAAAAGTTTAAGATTATATTTGACATTGAGGTCAAAGTTTTGGGGAGTATTTTGAAAATTTCCTATGTTTTTTTCTCAAATCGAGAGTTTGTTCTGTTAATCATAAGGCCTCCTATCAGAATTAGTACTAAATAATTGAGGACAATTATTGGGTTTTCTCATTTTACTTTTCAATAATTACTTTTTCTTACCTTGTTAGTACTGCTTATTTAGTTTTGAAGTGGCATAATTTTTATGGAAATCAAAGTTGCCAACCGAGACAAATAAATTAAATGGATGCGGAGAGAGTAAAACTTTACAAATCATTTATCGGATGAGACTTTTAAAAAAAATTGTGGCATTTTTTTTTTTCCGACGAGCCTAACGGTGAATAATTATGTAATCATGGTAAATAATACTTACACTCTTATGTTAATGAGAAGTGTCTCACTGCAGTATATAGGGTCCTCTATCATGTGATTGCGTCGGTAAGTATTTCTGAAAAATCGGTGTCTTTGGAGCTTTTCATGCAAGTACAATGCCCAGAGATGGAGCCCGAATTTTACATTTGTGGTGGTGAATATGTATATTAGAAAAATAAAACAATTAACTACAATATCAATATTTGTCGAAGTTTAAAAAAAATCAACTTAAAATAATGAAGCTTATATTAAACAATAACTGTGTCTCTCTTATCACAGCGTCTGAACGTCGCTTGACGTGCTACTTTCCTTCGTTCGATTTGCTATTAGGCTTCTTTCTTTTTGGTTCATCAAACACCTCAGTACAAACAAAGTTAGCACAAAAGTCAAAAGTTTGAAGTTTTTATTTTTTTTTTAAATTATGCCTAATGTTTCCTAATAATCCATTGGGTCCAATAAATTCGGCTTTGGATTTTTTTTTTTTTATCTTCTTTCGTTAAATCTAAAACTTGCAGACTACAAACATTTTATATAACAAAAATATAATGAAAAAAAAATCTTGAGGTGCCGGTCCATGTGATTTGGAGATAAATTTTATATTTTAACAATAACATCTTTTTAAAATTGTTGTGGTGACAACCGCTACTACTTGTCTCCATTTGCCTCCTCGACAACTCTTCCATTGTATGGTAACTTTAACCCAATTTCTAAATATGCAGACAGTTGGTTATAGAATCCAATTGGATCTTGATATTAAATATTAAAAAAAAATACTATCATTACTCCAATTACAAGAAAAAAATTCTATTGTTTTTTTAAGGCAACGTGATTTTCTACCTTGCCACAATGTCAAAATATCCCTACATAATAAATTAAAAATGATGCACCGAACGTTAAAAGATAGATTGACCAAACAAAAAATGGCTTATGTGCCATTTTTGTGGAGCTCATCGATCAGGAGATTAGACACCAGAAAAAATAATTGAGCATTAATTGATGTATAATTTGACAAGGGTATTTTATACCCTGGTTAGCGATTTGTCTTCATGTAAAAATCACTATCAAATGATAACTTGGGTGTAAAAATCACTATCAAAGTTCCTTCGGAAACATTCGATAAAATTGGAACGATGTAGAGAAGACTAGCATAGTTCCTGGGCAAGGATGACACGCACAAAAATTACAACTAAAAAATTTACAATTCAACCCAAGGGTGGCTCAAGTGGTAACAAGGATGCGGTATAAACCTAAGTATTCTAAGTTCGAAATTTGACAACCTCTTGGTGTCAGGCCGTAAAAGATAAATCTTTAGTGAATCCCCTATCCCAGGATGGCCTGCCTTTGATCAGACCAGAGAAGAAATAGTCAAAGTATGGGTAGGCTGACCCAGACACCTTCCCCGTTTAAAAAAAAAAAAAAAAAAGAATTTACAAATCTTACGCGGTTAGAATTTGCAGAAACAGCGCCGGCATGATTTGTTTGACGGCCTCCACGTTTCCGTATTCGAATTTGATCAGTCTTTCGTTTTTCTTTCCGATCATTTTTTTTTTTTTTTCTCTCTCTTTTTGGCCGTTGCCTTGTTGTTTCTTTTGTTTTGTTTGGTCCAAATACACATAATACGACAATAGGTACTGATGTGTCGAATGCTCATTTGTCAACTGAATTTTGATGATAAAAAGATAAATGTTAAGAGTACAAGGATGATAAAAAAAAACCGTGAATTGAGTCCGAACTGCTCCAATTTGAAAGTTTGGTAGCATTTTTTTTTTTTTTTTTTTGTGTAGCTTGGTTCGGACTCTGTTCGAAAAATAAAGAACCGTTTTAGAAGGTAGTTTCGAGATTCTATGGTTCCAGTTTCGATTCAAAATGGGTCAAAACAATTAGCATATTGCATGTAAATCAATCTTATTGAAATTTTCCAAAAAAATGAACATATACTACAACTTGAGCATTTTTCTACCACAACTATTTGTCATAATGGAATCCATAGCCTTGCCAAACTTGCCTTGTCTAGACATGCAGTTGAGGAATTCAATAACTCTTTTTTTTTTTTTTTTGTAGTGATTTCCGACTTGAGGCTCACCCCATTGAAAATTCCCTTTTCTTTCTTGTCTTCCACATTTCCCAGCAAGAGACATAGTACAGAGCACTCTGTTATCATCCATCCTCTCCGTCGCAAAAAGGAGATAGTCTAGGCAGATTTCGCCATTGATTCTTTGGTTATGGGAACCCATCCACATAGAAATAGAAAGCAAAACCAATGACGCAGCCCGTCATTCAAATGAAGCATGTTCCACCGTTTCCACATGAAGGTGACAAACTTGACAGAGTTCATCAGGTCTTAAGCCAATAAAGTGTAGGTACTCAATAGTAGGAAGACGACCATAGAGCATCTTCCAGAATCAAATTGGAAGATTGGGATATGTGTGTAGTGGCCGGATATTTCGCCAAATCCCTTCTTCCTCATTATAATATCCACCCATACCTTCATTGGCCACCTCATATGCAGGTTTTGGTAGATACACGACCAGAAGGGTCCACACCAAATGGCCACCCATAGAAGGATGGGCGATCGGGCCATGGATAATGCGATTATAAACTAAAAAAACCAGGAAGCATTCTAAAAGCAGGTTCTCATTCCAACTGTCGCCATCAACATGGAGCTCACTGACAAAATTAAGGCTCTCCACAAGCTCCTGGTTGACAAACGTAGGAAGTCTGTTGATTGATATATTAAACACCCAGGGGTCATTCAAGAAATCCGTCTACCATACCCCACCAAGAACTGATGCCCTTCTCGGAGGATAGGGAGGGAATTGTGCATTGAATTCTAGACCATAGAGGACTTCTAGCAGCTGTTCTCAGTCAGGAGATTAAGGTCCTGTTTGTATTTGGCCTTGAGTTTTTTGGCCCATAGATTCTGAGGCTCCATGAACATTTTCGCAACTTGTTTAGCCTCGATTGTTATTTGCATAAGGTGGAGATTGCGGAGGCCAAGACCACCCATAGACTTCCGTTTAGTGATTGTAGCCCAGTCAATCAAATGTCACTTCTTCTGGTTAGCTTTTGGACTCAAAAGGAATCCCTTCGCCAGCATCTCGAAGCGAGCAAGAATTTTTTTAGGAAGATAGGCTAAGGAGGTGGACTGGAATTGCCCAGAGCACAGATTGTATCATTGTGAGCCTCCCAACGTCCGAGAGGAGTTTGCTTCTCCACGATTCCAACCTGCCACAGAAATTTTCCGTAAGCTTCTTAAACTTGAAACATGAAACTCGATTACCTGCAATGGGCACTCCAAGATAGTTCTACAAAGCATTCTCTTCTTTTAGGCCAAGGAGACCTCTCATTAATCTCTTGTGTCTATGATGGTAGGGGGAACTTCAAAGAATCTTTCTTTATCCATATTCATCCTCTGACCCGTACATTTGCTAGAATCCTGTAACACATTTTGGAGCACCTGACACTCCAGAAGGTTAGCTTTAGTAAGAAGTCAGCAATCATCAGTAAAAAGAAGGTGAGCCAAAGCAGGAGCATTATTCCCCGCAACATACCCAGTGAGATTGCAGTAGTAATGTGCTTGTGGCTCAAGTTAGAGAGGACTTCAAAACAAAGGAGAAAGAGATATTGGGAGAGGGGGTCACCTTGTCTGATTCCCCTATCAGGTTTAAACCCAGTGTCTTGTTTAGGGTCTCCCATTGATGAGAATAGCAATAGAGGTGGGTGGTGGACATGAAGGTATAAATAAATTTACACCAAGTTTCACCTCTAAAGATTTTGATAATGATCTTCCATTCTATCCTATCATAGGCTCTTTCTAAATCAAGTTTCATGGCAACCAAACTACTGTGGCATAGGGACTGCTGGTGCAACATTTAAGCACAGTGTTGTTACTACGGAGTTTGACTTTCCCCGGTCATACAACACTAGGGTACTATAACCTTCATCACTTATCATTTCAAGGACACCAATTTCATTCCCTTTTTTCCCAAGGATGCAGCCTATTGTGTCCTACATGGGGGCTCATACGCTCCTACAAATAGATACCACTTCAGTAGTTCCTCGACTGTATCAATTGCAACCACAATGCCAGCAAAAGAATAAGAGGAAAGCCGCAACATTGCTTTCTCGATCTCTTTATTATACGAGGCGTGTTAGTACAGAGCACTAGCTATAAGAGTAAGGGTGCGAAGGAGTGCTCGACCATAGTTTAGGGTTGGGAAAAATCTGTGTGTTTCACAAATTCTACAATTAGTGAAGAATGTTGACAAGACCATGAAAAGTTGAGCATTTTCAATCACAACCTTTTGTCATAGCAAAAGTATGGGATAAGGCACAAGTAATGGAATTTTTGCAAGATGTAACGCCCAAAAAATTGGTTTGTCATAAAAATAATTTGACAATGAATGCGCAATGATTTGAACATTTTTCATTAAGATAAAGTTTGGTGCGGGAATCGAAAAAACGATATTACAACCCATAGGTTAATCGAATACAGTTTTCTAATTAAAATCATTAAAGTACAAGGGTTTACAAAACAAATTATAAAAGGTGAGTAGTCTATTCTACATTTGAAACCTAGGTTTCACTACTATCTTCTCAGTTCTGGTGAAGTCTGCGAATTCTACAGCATCCTTAATTCTACAGAGTAGTTGATCTCAGCTCTATTTACATTTGGCATGAAATTTTGAGACAAAATAACACCATGAGCGATAGCCGATAGACACACGATAAAATAAAACAAACTACCATTTACCCCAACCCATGAATCATAATGCGATAATTGCCTAACTCACTCTAGGACATGATGTGACTCGAGGTACAGTATGACTCAAGACATTGCACAATAGATTCTCGCTTGCCCATTATCTATTTGATTACCAAACATGATGTTCCCAAACATTACGATCACATACACTATATGTTAAGGCCCGTAATTATTAATTTAGAGTTTATTAGTATAAATAATTTATTTATTGTTAAGGATAAATTAGAGTAATTAGCTAGACAATTATCTAGTAGAGATAATTATCTTTAAAAAAAAAAAATCTCTCTAATGTTTATCCTAAGTCCCCCTTATCACTTCAATTTCCCCTATTAGTCTCCTTTTTCAACTACAACTCCTCTTTCACCAAACGTCATCTTTTTGACTTCCATAAGAGTCCAAAGTTGCTCCAGCATCACCTTTTCTCTTCAACATCAGCCGTACTATTCCCTATTTCTCTCCCTAAAAACTCTCCTTCTCACTCTCCTATTGGTGGACAACAACACCACTTTGTTTCTCTTTTTATATAAGTTATTCATTTCCACAAAAGTGAGGTACGTTACTTTTCCTCTTGGTTATTTCCAACAGGTTCTTCACCTCCCTCTTTTCCTCTTTCTCTTGTCAATTATTTTAATTGTGTTGACTATTCAAACACCACTCTACTTCTTTATTTTTCTCTTCTTAGAATTAATTGATTAATTGATTTTCAATTTCTCTCCTTTCACCCACACAACTGCAAATCCTCTTCACTTTAATTTTTTTTTTCTATTTTCAGAATAATATTTGAGGTTATTAAAGTTCTTGATTTTTTCCGTTCTTTGCGCTAAGTCGTCGGAAGAAAGGTAGGGTTTCGGAACTTAACTTTTACTTAGGAATACTGCTTACGTGGTTTGTGTTTATATCATGTACTGTGGGTTGTTTAGGGAAGTTATAGTTTGGTGTAATTTCTGCGGAAAAATGAATCGTTAATGAATCGTGTGGTTGGATTTGTGTGAAAAGTAAAAAAATATGTGAATGATGTATACTGTTTCTGTTTTTAAAATATTCGGACCATTTCGGGTCAGAAGCGAGGAAAACTTATAACTGAAGAGTTGTAGATCTCGAAAAATTAAGCAACTTTCATATAGAACTCGTCTCAATCCGAGATTCGAATAATTAGTTATGATTTTTCAAAGTTTGCTGTACTGTACAGTTTCGGGACAGATTCACTGTTTGACCTTAAAACACAGTTTTGCTCCATTTAGGATTGGATTTAGGCTTTTCTCAAAACAGTGAACTTGTGTTAAATTTGATGAACTATTTTACTGTAAAATTTCGTGATTTTTGGAACTCGTTTGCTATTTTTAGTGACTGGATAGATAATTGACTTGTTGGCATGAGTTATTCCATTTCTTTATTAAACTTTTAGTTACAGACTATAATTAGACGCATGTGATATTTTGGCTTACTGGAATTATTAAATCATTTATCATGTGTTAATTAATTTTCGTGATTAATTAAATAAATGGTTAAAAGATGCGTGGTTGTTTATCGAATGTGGGGATGGGATGTTGTATCTGATATGGGTCTTGAGCCAATATCGCAATACACTCCCAGGAGTATTTGAGCCGTGCCATAGGCCTGGAGAGTTAGGCATGGTGGATGGGAGCCCAATAGATTGTTCATATTGTGGATGAGAACGGATATCGGATAGCCTGATGAATTGGTATGAGATACCGAATTCATAAGGTGCATGAGGTTTGGGTTGTAAAACCTCAAGATTAATAATGAGAATTTTGAATCTACCGAATCCACTATTTTTTAGACATGTTGTGATAATCGGGCTGTCCTATGCTTTAAAATTTATGTTTTATATGTTTGACTGTTGCAAGAGTAATCTTTTGTAAAGGGGTAGTTTCGGTACCCTATTGAGTGTAATTAAATCACTCACGGTGCTACTTTTGTGGCCCTGGTGTCCCCAACGCTAGGAACAGAAGGCGATGAAGAGCTGCCAGCTGAATTTGAGGCAAGGGGGCAGCTAGGTGGGGAACAAAAGGCGGACCCGTGGCTTTATCAGTAGGGATTTGGCTAGATGGCTCTGTCCTTATTTTTGTTGAACTTTTAATAAATGTTTAAGTTTTTTTTTTTAGACTGTTAGAATTTAATTCGCTTCAGTTGTAATAAGTTGGTTTACTTTTAAGTTTTCAAACAAAAATTTTAAGTACTCTTTAATATTATTAATGAAGTTGCATTTTATTTAAATAAATTATGAAATTTATTTATTAACGTACCCAATTTTTGGGGCGTTACACTATATTCCCTTGTGTAAAGGGTAACTCACTCTAGGATATTATCTATTTAATTACCGAACATGATGTTCCCAAACATTACAATCACATACACTATATTCCCTTGCACAAAGGGTAACTCACTCTAGGATATGACACGGTTCAAGATATAGACAACTCAAGACATCTCTTTACCCGTGATTAGACTAACATATTCATTAAACAAAATCATGCATCAACATACTCGGTACTAAACTACACGTTACACATCGATGCAAGCTTGGTACAACATCACGAATTGACAAAACAATTATCATGATATCAAATCTCCTAAGTTTCATGCTCATCCAACATGTACACATAACAAGTAAATTTCATGTATTGTGTAACATAATTGTCCATGCAAAAGATTCATAAGAGCTCCGGTTTGAGTTGGTTAGCAACAATCCAATTTGGTTATGTATCTCTTAGCTTTCACTGCAATATGATCCCTGTTTTGCCAAAAACTTTTCAAGCAAAACTTGGGTTGTCTAAGAAACTGTCTTTTAATTTAATTTTATTTTTTGCAAACCGTCTTTTTTTTTACTTTTCACGTTCTACGAGATAGGTCATTCTCTCACAATACACGATTAACATCAACCACAAAGCCCAAAAAAAGACAATAAATGACAGTTTAGTAAAAAAGACAGAGGTTGTGGAACGACCCTCAACCAATATTGAGGCTAAAAGGAGATGTAAGAAGATAAGATGATGTTGTGGTGCAGATTATTCGCAAAACATAAGTGGAAATGAAATCCCAGAATAGAATAAAATTGATTGGGAATGGAAAAGACAGTCAAGGGGATAGTGTGATTGTCTTAAGGCCAACAGATGATGCTTTGATTAGGCATTTATAGCCATTGTACATCAATCAACCTATCGATAAGGTTCTCATTGACAATAGAGCAATTGCCATTGTCTTGAAATATACCACTTTCCCTGTGATTTATTCCTCAATATCCATCCACAATGCTAAAGAATAAGTTAGGATTTTGCAAGTAGCAGTAGAAGTCTAGAAGAGTCTTAAGTATACTCTGAAGAGTCGTGTATACTCTTTGAAGCTCTCTCTATACTTTTCATTACATAATTTACCGATTTCAGTTTTTACCTTTCTCGTGATGGAGTTTTCTTTAGCCAAGAGAAAAAAAGAACTCTTATGAACATATGAATTGTGGGAGGCGCTTCACCGGAATGACCTCTTTTAGCTGTCTGGTTTGGTACGGAGAGAGGAGGGTTGACTGAACCTCATTGGAATCCTAGGAGCACGCCTGAGAAGGAGACCTGCATAAGGGAGCAACCATGTTAGTGCCAAGCCCGGACGGTGATTGTCCGGGAAGGCACTCCGATGGTAAAGTCAGCGACTGAGGGAGAAGTATAGTGGAGAACTTAGAGAGAGAAAGTGGAGATAAGAGGGTATTGAATGTGGAGAGATGGATCTAGAGTGAGGTAGGTGAAGGCCTTATTTATAGGCGAGGAGGGGCGTGTCCATCACGCTCCTCGTGAACCTCACGCGTACTGTCCGTACCGAGGTGACGTCTGGAATGATAGGATGTCTATCGTTGAAGCGGTGCCTCGGCCGCTGCCTTCCCGGAGGAGTCAACTGACCTGGGAATACTCCCCGGTCAATCGCGTGGTCTTGCAGGCTGCGCCTGCAACGTAGGTGGCTGCTACCGTTAATGCTTTGCATGCAGGGTGGTTGAACGCTCATTAATGGGCTGCTCAGACTGTCAAGGACGCCTCGATCGAGCTCCCCGACATCCGAAGTGACCTTCCATTACCGAGGTCAGTTGACTCAGTGTGGGTGGCGCTCGGGGATAACATCTCCCGAGCCGCTGAGGTCCTGGTAGACATTCTTCATCTTGGCACGTCCCTGAGGGGACGGAGCTCTGTCTGAGTTCACTGAGGTTAGGATCGCACCCTCGGTAACAAGAGTCTCATTACTTTGCTATTCCTGCAGGTACTCCTAGGGAAACCGTTCGGCAAATCCGAGGGGGTCCGGCCTCTTTTAGCTGCTTTTGTGAAGGAGGTCTCTTGGACCCTTCACCCCCTCGGTGAATCAGTCGAGGTCTTTGAGCCTTGTGACCTCGGCCGCTACAATAGCTCCTCAACTTCCTCAATCAGTGCTCGGCAATTGCGGGAGTTGATTAATCCGAGCGGTCGGAAGTGTCCCTTGTTCCAACCGAGGACATTTCGGGAAGTTCTTGCAAGACTGCGAGGAGTGTCATCCAAGCCGTGCGCTTAGAATGTCACATCACATTTGAATTCGAAGGGATGCGTGATGTGACGTCATTTTAGAGATCGTATAATGAGGTGATGGTTGAGCTTATCCGGTGTCAGAGATTCTGTGACGTGGCAACATTGCGAGTAAAAAATTCTATTTTTCACTTTAGTTAGTCACTTACCATTGGAAGCTTCAATAATGCGAGTTATTTTAGCAAAAGCCTTTTATTAGAATATTATTTGTACAATCTTTTGTTTCATATCACTTTTTTTTCTTTGGGCACGTTACACTGGCCTCCCTTGAGGTTTCTGACAATAATAGAAACTTCCGCTCATAGTTCAAAAATAGAAATGACCTCCCCAAAGGTTTAATTTTTGTTTACAGATCCCCCCAATGGTTAGTGAACCGTAAATATGTGTGACGAAACTAATTAGTTCAACATGAATTGTGTCCATTTTACCCTTGGCATCATCTCTTTGATCTTTATGTCCCCAGTTAATTGAAAAGTAAAAAAATCTATTGTGTGATAAAACATCCAACTTCACCATTACAATAGCTAAATAGAGAGGGTTAAGAAAGAAAAAGCAAACAGAGAAACCAAAATCTTGCCACCACTACTCTACACTGCCTACTATACCACTACTATTACATACCATCTCCACCATACCGAACGACCTTGAGGTCCCCCCGCGGAACCCAACTAACACCAACCATGCGCCACTACTCACACCCACCAGATTCTTTGAAGGAACCATAAAAAAATTGCCACTGATCCGCCATATCAAAAGAATGGAAGATTCAGTTTTCTAAAACTTGAATTCCGATTAAGCATCATACGTTGGTCTTCGATCGCAATAGGGGATCATGGAACATTCGGTCTCCTTTTACTTTTCTTTCTATTTTTTTTATGTCTTGATTCTGCCTTTTTTTTATTTATGGGTTGGTTCTGCTTCAAGGAGACACATATTGGACTTGAATGGAGTGAATGAAGGAAGAAGTGAAGACACTCTAGCCATAATCTTATTTCCTGATCTTACGAAGAAGAAGAGTGTTTCCAGTTTTATGACCTGGATTAGTGTTTAGAGGAGTTTCACTATAGTTTTTCTATATTGTACTTGCTTAGAAAGAATGTATTTTATTTTAGAGTAGATTATAAACTTTGTACCCACAATAGATTAGAATGATGGTCCTTTCGTGTCGTGTTTATTTCGTTTACTTTATGCTCTGGTTTTGTTTATGTCAAACTCTAATTGCTTGAATTCTTTGTGGAGTGGTTGGATAGCAACATGTGCGGAGTCAGGACGTGAATTCAAAAGATACCATACTGGAAGTGATTTTTTTTAGAAACATTTATCAAAAAGAATGATGATATTTACTGTCTTTCAAATCTTATAGGGCGTTTCTAAAATTCAAAAACAAAGGTTTTTTTTTTTTTTTTGTCGGCAAAAGAAAATCCCAGTAATCATAATAAGATCAAAACATGCAATTCGTACAATAATAGGGAAGGCAATACGGCAGATATCTTCAAAGAAAAAATATAGCCTCTCCCAATATCACATTGTCAAAATCTCAACATACACCTTAGTCAAAACTTTGAAGGTGTTGATGATATCATGCGGTTAAAATTTTTGTAATATCACTATCAAGTTGAATTTTTAATTTACTTTGTTATTATTAAGCAAGTTTTTTTTTTTTTTTTTTTGTTAAGTTGAATGGGTCAATTACTTAGTTAAGAAAATAACTAAAGAAAAGAATTGTACACTTTTTTCATATGTTTTTAGAGGTATTAGTAAAAAAATGTGAAGTACTTCTTGATCCTTAACTTAGCCTTTTCACTAATATAGGAAAAAAAATTAAAATTCTGTCATTAAGTTAGTTTCTTTTCATATTTTTTCTTCCCTGGATAGTTAGTTGTGAGTTGTGTATTTTGAGTAGTTAAGTTGGACAAAATAGGGAAGAACATCATGTAATAAGTATAAGGGTAGAAAGGTAAAACCACAACTCCCATTTACTGAAGTTAGTGAACATTACTGACAGGGGAGATCAGTGTTTTTTCAGGAACCTGAGGGGAAGTTTCTGTTATTATGAGAAACCTCAGGGGAGTTCAGTGTAATTTACCCTTATTCTTTTTATCAATTCCCGACGGCTAGAAGCTTTGGCCGACAAAGAAACCACTCCACCAGCTCGTGACTCGTGTGCTAGAATTTGAGGTCAGTGTTATTTCAGGAATCTGAGACTAAGTTTCTGTTATTGTTAGATACTTCAGGGGAGGTCAGTGTAATTTACCCAGGGGAGGTCACTGTAATTTACCCTTGTTCTTTCTAGGGATGGCAATTCCCCCAAACCCGATGGATACCCGCGCCACCCCCGCTTATTTGGAGGCGGACATTACTCGATTTTTCATCCAATAGGAGCGGGTATGGTAGAACTTAAAGAATCTCCAGTTGAAAACGGGGCGGGTATAATTTTGTGATATCCACCTCCGAATACCCGTACCCGCCCCTATTTCCAATTGTATATTTATATTTTTTTATGAATGTATGTATATATGCGGCATATAGTATTATATAAATGTATATGTATGTGTGTATATATAAGTATGCATATATGTATCATTTTTGTATATTGTTCCGAATTTAAACTATATATGCTAAGTGTTAAAAAAAGTTTAGTGATGGTAGTTAAAATTTTATATATCTTGGTAGACTGTTATTTCTTTGTAATTTTCTATTCTATTTTTTTTTTGTAAATTGTTGTTTTTGTTATTACAGGACACATAAATTAGATCTTTTCTTTCTTTCTTTTTTTGGTTCAACAAGTTTGGATATGGATTTACCCGAACATACCCGATCCCCAATAGGAGGCGGGTATGGTGGATTGTCCACTATCTCGTTTGGGTATGGAGGTGGGGATGGGGATGAAATTCCCGATTGGAGATCGGAGGTAGAATAGGAACGCCCGATCCATACCCTACCGGGTGCCATCTCTAGTTCTTTCTATCAATTCACCCAAGGTCCTAGACGGCTAGAAGCTTTGGCCGGCAAAGAAACCAACTCGTGTGCTAGAATTTGATTATAGTTGATTTGATATTGGTAGTCTTTTTTTTTTTTTTTTTGGTTATATTCAACGAATCAAACAAATGATTTCGCCAAGTGATCTATAATTTCTTCATCAAAGAATAACAAACACGGATCTTGAAAAGATATTGAATTTCATTACTGATTTTCATTCCAATGTCATTATTCTTTGAGGAAAACTCGTTTTTTTTTTTCTTTCCTCATTTGAAGGGTTCTTTCCATTCATAAGGTATTTGATGTTGTTTCTTCTATCTTTCTCAACTCCTAAAATTTGAAGCCTAAATCTTGCTACCAACAAGGAAGAAAGAGCAAAATTAGGGATGAAGGGGCAAGCGGGTGATAGAGAGCTAGAGATGAAAGAATGCACATGCCCATAACAATAAGCTGGTAAACACCCCTAAAATAGGGTGCACGATATGCACATTCACCGACTTTTTAAACCACAAAATTCATAGTTAGATTGACCAGAAATTCATATATTGGATCATGAAAATATGTAAAAGTAACCACAAAATTTCATATGAATTTGACGATAAAATCTCATGAGACAAGTCATAAAAATCCATAAAAGGAGCCACAAAAGTTTGTAAAATAAAAGTAACAACAAAATTTCATATGAATTTGACGATAAAATCTCATGAGACAAGTCATAAAAATCCATAAAAGGAGCCACAAAAGTTCGTAAAATAAACTGTCAGAAACTTCATACGTACCTCAAACCACAAAAATACATAAAAGAAGCCATAGAAAATAGTAATAGTACGCCCCAAACAAGGGGACAAACAAGGGTTGCGTACTCGAGATTTTCCCCCTATATAAAAGTGAATGTTGATAGGATAGTGATAATGTCAGAATCATTTTTGCTAATGTCTAAACTATTTTGGATAAAAGGCTTGTACCTTGCACGTGATACAAGTCTTTCAGGCACTATAATTTAAAACAAAAACATTTTTAACATTATCATTTGCCACTAATAGTACAATTTAAAGAGAACCAAAAAGCAACATTAAAAGATCACATAAAAAAATGCTGGCCCAAACGAAGATATCTAGTTGAAATGTAACACTTACAAAAACTACTCGTAGCTAAAAACCAAAATCAAAAAGCTGATTCACATACGGATCCAAACAAAGCCTAGCTGTTGGAATACGCGATCATCTAGATTCTGCTTTTTGATAAAGTGGTAGTTCTTTTTTTTTTTTTCTTCTTCTTTCCTCTAAAGAAAATCATTCCATTCATCATTGAGTGGTTAATTTTATTCCATTCACTGACTCTACTTTTTCTTTTTTTAATTTGAGGAACAAACCAAAGTTGCCACTGAGGTGGAGTTTAGACTAAATTAAAAAAAGGATCAAACTTCGAACAAAAAAAAACTAATTAAAAAAAATCAAGTTTTAATTATTTTGTCTATAGTGATTTGGTTTGATCTTTTGATATAATTTCTTATTGTTTCGATTCCTATCGTCAAGACCAAAAAAAATAATTACAGAAATGATGAAAAATTAAGAAAAGATCCCCAAAAAAGAAAGTTAGGCACAACCCCCTTAACTCATTCTTTTAGACAATGACGTATTTTGTTGGATAAACCATTAAATTTTCGGACTCATCAACAAAAATTAGAAAAGAAAACAAATACCGAAAGAATCACCTTGAAAATAGTTCAAACAAATAAATAGATATAGAATGTGACAAAATTGTTCGTTTCAAATTCTCATTATCTTTAGGGAACTAATCTTAGTATTTTTCTCACATACACACTAGTTCAAGAAGCAAAAAAAAAAAAAAAAGCGTAAAATTACCGAAAATTCAAGAGAAAATAACCACAAATTAAAAGCCATAGCATTATCCTAATGACGCCCGACTAAAAGAAGCAAGTCGACAATTATGGACAAGGGGACCCTAATATTATTTAAGAGGTATCAAAAAATGCCAAGGAATATCCTAATTGTCAATAGGAAAAAGACATCAATATTCAGTATGGACCGAAATTTTTTCCAGTGTGGTCCCAACACCTAAGCCTGATTGCTGTGGGTAGGATGGCGGGTCTTGTACTCGACCTGTTTTTATAGGCCCAACGTGGGAAGGCCGAGGGACAAGGCAGGGTGTCGGGTCGGGTCGGGTCATGGATGTTGATGTGTACCAAATGAAAAGCCACGTTAGAGCAATGTAATGGTTCAGCCACGTGGCAGTGGCACCGGTGTTGGTTTTGCCACGTGGCTCAGCAACGTGCCATTGGCACACCAAGTAATCATCATGCTTCAAATTGAAAACAGTTATTTGTGACGTCTTTAGAGGCACACCAAGTAATCATCATACCAATTGAGAAACGATAAAAAGAACATAACATCATAATTCCTATGGATTGTCACGTAGTTTATAAGTTCATAACGACACTCCAGGGTTTACTTCTAAGCTAATTATTCATAAGTAGTTAATGATCAATGAAAAGGAGTTCAAGTGCAATTAACTAAAATATGGGGGTCGAAAGTGTAATTTATAAATTCATAGGATCAATTTTATAAAATCATAGGGTCGGTTTTATAGTTCTTATATAAGTGTGATGGTAGAATAGTAACTTAGGGTTGTTTAAGTAACCTTACTAAGTATAGCGGTATTTTGGTAATTTTAACAATGTACAGCGAAATGTGGCAATTATACAACCGTGGAGGGTATTTTGGTAAAATGTCATGTTTTAAGGATGATTAGGTATTTGGTTAATATAAGGTGTATTACATAATTTTCATAAGCATGTGTGTTTTAAACATTATAAATCCCTAATGGGTAAAATGGTAATTTTGCTGACAAAGGGTACTTCAGTAAATTTTGAATTTTAATTATAAAAATGTCATGATCTACAGTACATTCCATTGATAACTAGATGTAATTATTTTTCAAAAGATCATTAATAAAATAGATTTTTATTTTAAAATCTAATTTCTTTACTAAAATGAGTTTTTTATTTACAGATATAATAGTATAACTATTAAATTTTTTGAGATATCTAGTTCTAGTATTTCATTAAAGCTTTATCAATATTCTAGTATGTATACTACAATTTACACAGATACTTATAAGGGCCAAATACGTTTTATATACCTAGAGGGTATTTTAGTCATTTAACAAGTCTAACAATGCATTAACATAACTTAATCAACTAAATTAAACAAGTTAGGGGTAGCAAACAATAATGACAGAAACGTATAATAGGGTGTAATACGTAGAGGGTACAATAGCATAGGGGCAACTATAATAAACATCATTAAAATTAACCAGTGCCATCTGGAAGCCCGACCGGTAGTTAGGTGGTCTACCCGTTGTCGACCTATTTTGCTTGAACACCATGCAAACACTAGTACCCCTGGAAGCCCAATTGGTAGTCTGGTGGTTGGCTGGCCTGTCAACCGATAGACAACTTGTTCGGTTTTGTTCAATTTTTGCTCAGAAAATCTTGGTTTTTCTCCATAGGGTCCAATATGTTACAAATCTTAATTGTTAGGGTTGAAAGCGTAAGTTCAAAAATTCAAGGGTAGTAATAGGTTATTGGAAATTCAAAACACAATTAAGAATTAAAACATTACTAAACATATTTATTCGGGGAAAAGGGGTCGTTACATATCTGGCCATCAGAGTGCTTGTCGGCCATCAACTACCGGTTTAGGCTGCTTAGGCACTAACTACTGCCGGTTAGGCACTAATTGTGGTTCTATCTTGAAACCCAGGTGACACAACTCAGATCCATGCCTGAGATCCGAAGAGAGAATTGGATAAACAATCGCACCCACTCAAAATTGGCCACACGGGAAAAAGAACTCCGTCAAAATGGGAGGCGGTGATCTTGCAATCTCGAATATGAACATCTTCAGTTCCCTGCTTCACATCACAGTTGGGCAAAATGATTTAAAAAATACAAAAGTATTTTATTTTACATTGAAAAAATGAAAACTTTGAAGGAATAAAATTACGGGGCCAACTGCGACGCTAACAGCAGTAACATGCTCTCACTAATAGCACTAACATGCAATGCAACCCTAGCCTGTCTATACATTAGCAGAAGAGTTTTTTTCCAAAACATCCCTGGAACTATACACTTAATATTTACTTGGTCCTCGAACTATCAATTTTGTTTACTTAGTCCTCAAACTATACACTTGTTGTTTACTTAGTCCTCGAACTATCAATTTTGTTTATTTAGTCCTCAAACTATACACCTGTTGTTTACTTAGTTCTCAAACTATCAATTTTGCTAACAGAACATGGACGGAAAACTTAACGGTGCCATTTTTCCACCGCATCTAGGGTAGAGAAGTCATTCCACTTGATTTTCCTACCATAAAAATAGCATCAACCCAAAAAAAAAAAAAAAGAAAAGAAAGAACTCAATGGCCTACCTTCACCGAAACGCATATGCAAGCAACAACCGAAGATTTCTATGACATTCTTGAGCATAATAAAGATAGGTGATCTCTGGACCTTATATATGAAAGAGTAAGCCAATTCGAAAAAAATTAAATAGAAATCATGTACGCCACAACCATCAATATGCTGTGATATAGTGATGTAGTTCTTCAAGATTTTTATATGGTTTAACTTCACACAGGAGTTTGAGCTTACATTATTGATTAAGAAAAACTGTTCGAGAACAAATTTGTCCATGTTCACACAGGACTATTCTTTTTTTTGGTTGCTGCTGTTTTTATGGGAGAAAAATCAAGTGGAATGACCTTTCTACCCTAGATGCGGTGGGAAAAATGGCATCCGTTAAGTTTTCCGTCCATGTTCTGTATAGTTTGAGGACTAAGTAAACAAAATTGATAGTTTGAGGACTAAGTAAACAAAATTGATAGTTTGAGGACTAAGTAAACAACAGGTGTATAGTTTGAGGACTAAGTAAACAAAATTGATAGTTCGAGGACTAAGTAAACATTAGGTATATAATTCGAGGGATGTTTTGGAAAATAACTCTTAGCAGAAAACAGCTTATGGAATTTTATGCATCACTTAGCACAAAAAGTAGTTTTACATTTGAACGAGGGCTACATATATCTAGATGAATAAAATAACCCAAAACAGCCAAAAATAAAAGTAACCTAAATATCAAAAAACTAAAAATATGAGAGTTTCTTTATACCTATCGATGTTCGATCAAGATAATTTTTTTACTGGATGCTCTTCTTAACAATCCCTACATCACCCATGGTTTAGATCAATAGGTTATTGAGCACAAAATTGTATAACTTTTCTTGAATTTTTTTTCAAACTACAGGGTTCTGAATTCTAAATGAAAATCAAATGAATTTGATCAATTTCGTAAAAATATCCAATGGGCCTGATTTTTTTAAAAACCACTTGAATAATTATTTTAAAATTATTTAACGGTTCAGATCGTTTGTGTGGGATCCGAAAGTGGGTCCCACGGGCCACGAGATACCATTTGGGAAACCACTTGAGTTGGCCAAAAAAACTACACCGTTTCACCATGCACAGCAGCATCCCCCTCCCCCTATTTACTTTCATATCACCCAATTTTGCTCCATACCATAGCATCTCTCCTATGTGAATTTACTACCTTTTTGGTTCGTGCCGTGTACTGGTATCATTTTTCCTCGCAATCAAATATTTGAAGGTACAAGCATACTTTTACCCTTACTTTCTACTCCCACAAGTTAAAAATTAGAGAATTAAAAAGATTGTTCACGCACAAAGCGAAATGAAAGCACAACGGATTGGAAGAAACACACAAAACTCGTTTGCAGATTTGTCGCATCGCATAACATGTATGATCTCCCAAATTATCATCCAACAAACTACAAAGTACAAATGGCTCTACGTAATTACAACCCAATTTCTTATCTACGACAAATTGAAAAACCCACATGCTAACCTTAATAGAGCCCGGTCGTAGTTCCTTTCTAATGTCATTTCCTTAAAAATTCATATCCACATAGAGGGCACGGTCCTGGTCACCCTCTTGTAGGTCCTCCTGAGGGGTATTCTCGTCAAGGACATCTTCAAAGGCACACTCGAGAAAGGCTTTCCTTTCTCACCAAATCTCACCATTTTTTGTGAGCCATTTTTTGTGAGAAAGGGAAGAGGCCAATGGAACATTTCATTTTGGTACTTTTCTCTCCATTTCACCCCAAATTATTCAAACCAAATATGGCAATTGTTAAATACCTCTTCTTGTCAAGGCAGCTGACATCCACCAAGTAGTGCTTACCTGAAATGGAATGCAAATGAATATATGTTTAGAGAGGAACTAAAACATACTGAGTATGTTTTTTAACATCTTCAATAAGAATCCTCCCCTGCGATAGATCATGAGGACCTACAAGATAGCGACCAAAACGTGACTGCGATGTGGCTATGAACTATTTACCGTATGAAATCAGAAAGAAACTAGGATGGGTTCTATAAAGGTTGGCACGTGAGCAGTGCAATTTGTTGTATGAATAAAAATTGGGTTGTAAATTTTTAATCATACGACATTTGTACTTTGTCAGATATAATTTAATGAAAACAAGAGAAATGGAGTATGTACAAAAGAAAGCTACCCAGAACAATACTGGAATTGAAACCAATAACTTGCGAGTAGAGGGTTAATACCACAAGTCGTAAGCTTCTGGAGACCTCAACTGCTAAAAGCCATCTGGCAATGGAGTTTATGAATTCTGGGTGCTCCCGCCTTTCACGAAAGCCAATTCAGAAACTAGAGCAATGTGATCGCTTCCCCATTTCTAAAGACCACATGAAACAAATTAACATTATAACAAAAACCAATTGCAGTGTAGTAAATATTATTCAACTACAATTTTTTAACGGTTCAGTTTTTATTACTCCAATCAATGCATACTTGTTTATCTCAACATTCTCATTATATATATATATATAGGGGCCGGTTCCCCTCACACTTAAAAAAATACATAAAAAAACAACAGTCTTCCGAGCCCCCTTGTGATGTTCCGAAACACTGATCTTGGTTAAATGAGTAAAATAAAAGGTCCTGCAAAATTTCAGCTCAATCGGATATCGGTAAGTGCTTGATCCAAACGATTTTAAAAACAATAGTTTCTGTCACAGTTTTTGCAAAACTATTTGGATCAAGCACTTACCGATATCCGATTAAGTTGAATTTTTGCAGGACCTCCTATTTTACTCATTTAAACAAGATCAACGGTTCAGAACGTCACAGTGGGGCTCGAAACAAAATCGTGTTTTTTTATGTGTTTTTTTAAGTGTGAGGGGAACCGGCCCCATATATATATATATATATATATATATATATATATATATATATATATATATATATATATATATATATATATATATATATACCTAAGACTTCTAGTCTGGTCCTCCCAAAAATAAGAAAAAATGTATTTTTTTTGTTTTGCATATTGTTTTTGGAAAATTTGAGCCATCCAATGTTTTCAGAAGGTGTTTCAAGGGTCCACGCGGGAAATCTTCAAAAAAAAAATACCGGGAAGGGCTTGATCCAAGCAGTTTTTCGCAAAAACTGTATGCACATTGGACGGCTCGGATCGTCAAAAAAATGTTCGGATCATGGAGGTCCGGAAGTCCGGATCCCGCACTAGAAGCTTTGCCTATATATATATATATATATCAGTTTGGATCCCATCAGGGATCTCGGATTTTGCTTCCATCCAGGACTCACCGAATTCACAACTTTTTCAATCAAATTTCCATGATCCAAACCGTTTGATGTGTTTAAAACATGTTTTTATGGTTCCCCCGCCAGAAATCAAAAAAAAAAAAAAAAAGGGACCAAAAATGGCTTGATCCAACTAGTTTTCGATAAAAACTGTATCAAAAACTGCTCGGATCAAGCCCTTCCTGGTATTTTTTTAATGATTCCTTGCGGGGACCCTTAAAAACATGTTTTAAACTCATTACGGTTCGGATAATAAAAAATCAATTGGAAAATGGGAGTCCTGCATGGAACGACAATCCAAGATCCCTAATGGTGTGAAGAGCTTGATTAAAACAAACGTGAATAAAAATCAAACTAAACGTATGCAATTTATTTTCCTCAAATTAACATCAAAATGACGTCTGGACTCTCATCATGTTTTACTGCCAGAAACTCTCTCTCATGTTAGATTAAACAAGGGTTAAATAATTCTAAACCTCCAATACGCCCATACATCACGAAGGGAGTCAAAGAATATTCTCAAATATTGTTCATATGTATATGTTCCTATAGTATAAATCCATATGCTAAATTAATTTTCCTTTTGTTATCTTCATTTTAATATATATCCCTACGCTCAATAAATCATCTTTTTACGTTTATCCATCCAATACTCCCATTCATGTGATGGACAGGCACATGAAGAATAATTTTAGCCACAATCCTGTTTCAAAGTCGTACTCCCTCCGTCCAATTTTGATAGTCCCTTTTGGGGATTCCAACTTTTTAAGGGAGCATAATGATTGCTCCAAAAGTATCACTTTCCAATTATGCCCTTAACTTATTTGTTGATTAAAAATTCAATGCAATCACAATAGAATTGACATTAAATTTGATTGATGTAAATAACACTACTTCCATTTCAACGCAACCGTAAAAATGGAAATTCACCAAGATTCTATGCTTGATTAGGGAAAGTGGACATGTATTTTGGAACGTCCCAAAATGGAATATGGGGCTATTAAAATGGGACGGAGGGAGTATTAGGCTACTGCAACAGTGCAACACCATTACATTGGATTCCGACACAATGATGCACAAGCATGAAGAATCATATAACGGGTCTCTGCCAATAAAAACAAAAATAAAATTCGTCATGTGCGCAGAGAAGGTATCTAGAGGCATAAACTTTCAGGTAGTTGATCAAATTACCTCAGAGATAAAACCTTTCACCCACTTTTTCTTTTCTCTCTGTCTTTCAATTTTATTACCAACACTAATCAACTATATGAATATCTGGAGCTTATAATGCACATTACTTATTCAAAATAAATCATCAGTGTATGTACCTTTGTGGGAAATCCCGGTGTCCACTGCATAGCATGCTTTGGAATTGGAGCAAGCACCCTGACAGTTTGGAGACCTTCAGAGCGCCTGCATTTTGAAATGGCCAGAATGTTTCAATTTACTCCACCTTTTCTATGCTATGAAAGGTAAACAACGAAGGATTTTGTGAATGAATGCCCCCAGGCAATAGTTACATGGAAATGAATTGAACGTTCTCAAGAAAATGCTTGCCATCGTAAACGTGAACCTGTTTTAAGCTTTGTTATTCAATCTACTAAGGGCATTTGTTCACAAGACCCATAAATAATAAGTGGTGTAGTATTTAAATTAAATCGTAGCCCAATTTAAAATGTTCCTTTCGCAGCTCAAGAAGTCTTTGAAAGACATGCTACTCTCTTTTGATCAGCAAGACAAATAGACTCAATTCCCAGAGGAGAAGTATTTGGTTGAAACAACACAGCAAACTATGGAATCATGAAACATGCTCACCATATATAATCGACCGTCCCTAAGAAACACCTGTTGTAACTGGTCACCTGGGGTTCTCGATTTGAATCTCTAGTACCTGAACAGTCCTGGGAAAGAAAGAACAATAAGAATCGTACACACTTAAGCGGTAACAATATTTATTTTGGAATATCACAAAGGAAGAGAGGGAACCACAAGAAACAAAATGAAGCTTAGGATCACTAAACCAACCTCAACTTCTGCATATGTGCTTCTCAACTTCAGAGGGTGTTCAACAAGTGTGCAGTCTGCGTTACCTGTTGCAGTTTCTATTTCCATAGGAGTCCATGATCTAAAGTTCAATGCAACATGAGGCTCAGTTTCCTTAAACGATTTATCTGATTCCACGAAGTCAGAACTTACAGCATGACTAAAGTCAGATGAAAAGGGTTCATTCCCACTATTGAGCTCCGATAAAAATTTGGTAGAATCTTCACCAAAAACTTCATCTCCGTCATCGTTTTCAGGAAGTTCTTTAAGTAGTAAATTCTCCATTTTTCCATCGATCACGTAGTCTGTGCTCGTTAATTCACACGATACATTGACTTTAGAGAAGTTTGAAGGGTTATCCTTGTCCTTCGCAGGTAATAGAGATGAGAAACTTTCTGAGATTCCCATTGTAGAGAATCCCACAGTACTGGGAAAGGAAGACTCATGGAACAGCTCAGATGAAGTACCTGACGGTGTAGGATCAATTATGGTATCTGTAGTATTATTGGAACTCAGAAAGGAGACTTCGATCTTTTCACAGCTTGTGATTTTATTTTCTGTATGTACCTTCGGTTCAGATTGTTCAATGGATGGATCACTTTGTGAATTAATTGAGGCATGCACTTGTTTCTCGTGCTCTGCCTCTGTCAGACCATCATTACAAGAATATACTGAGGTAAATTCATCACCATCTTTCCTTGGCGCACCAGAAACTTTGCCTCCAATCTGAGGACTAATAGCACTATTCCTTAAGCCACCAATAGAGACCATTGAATGAAATACATTGTTAAAGCCATCCACTGCATCCTGGCTAGTTTCTTTAGTCAGTTTTGTCTCAAGCAAATTAGAATAGTCAGTATGTCTCTCCTTCATTTGATCAACAAGAACCTGAACTTTGTTTTGAGAACTACTTAGACTTTCACTTAAGTCACCATCTGGGGTTTCATCCTGAAAACCGTCATCTTCCTGATGAGTTTGCTTAATCATTTCAGGGGATGATTTACCATTCTCATTGCCGCATTGCCCACTATGGGGATTACTAACATACACATTTGACCCAGCACTAACACACTGAGGCTGAGGTATGCTATTTATGGATGGTAGATTTACTAAATTTCTTTCTGGACCACTTTGTTGGTGCACAACTAATGGTGAACCACTCTGACTGAATTCCCTGAGATTAACTACCACTGAAGCTCCACCTCCACTATCAGCTTGCTGAGCCCTACAATATTTTGCATGCTTTTCAATTCAATTATCATGCACAAGCTTGAAAAGTCTCTCTTACTCATCAGATAACCATTTAAACCAGGGAAAAAATTGTACCTGATATCAGGGCTGAATTTATTTGGTGGACGAATTTCAGCAGAAGCTTGTCCTGATAACTCATCTCTCGGCAGGTCAGATAGATTCAACTGCATGTAGAAGGAAAGTGTTTTACTTTTGTAACTCCTGGAATATAACCATGTAAGCAACACAGTACAATATTTTACCTTCTGCTCTGATATAAAATTGTACAATGGACTCTGACACAATGGCAAAAAAAAGATTGTTGTTAGCAAAATCAATTAAAACCCAAATAAACTCAAATATGATGCTAAGAGACCAAAAGCTAGTGACAAAGTAGCAAAAGAACTTAGGTGGTGATGGAACTAATAAATGGACCTGCCTTTGGGGTACAGTTGAAATCTCCGGAAAGAACAATAGGAGCATCATCCCAAAGCTTAGAAACAGCATGAGCTCTATCCAGAAGCACCCTAATCTGTTTTTAAGCATAGATTTGTTGCAGGTTTTAGTAGATATTGAGAAAAGGTCATACTCTTACTTATCTTAGAGGAATTAATTAAGACAAAAAAAAAGTGGACAATTACGAGAGAGAGAGAGAGAGAGAGAGAGAGAGAGAGGCTACTGAAATTACAAGACCAGAAAAAGAAAAAAAATTCCGACTGCAGTCATGATACAACATCGCGACAGGCGGGGAGTTTTGAGTGGACTCAGCACCAGCTTTTACAAACTTCGTACAAGCAATAATCCAAATGAATAGAGAGTGGGAATCCTAGATGGGAGCATGAAAAAGAAAAAAAAGAAAAACTAGAGATACACCAACATGATGAAGAATCCTAAATTTACACCCACTACATCAATATTTGCAGCAAGGTTATCATAACCTCATGCACAAAGCTGCCATCAAAAGCGAGCATTTGATGTGGAGCCAGGCATACAAAAAAAAAACGATTAACTAAGACAATGTTTGCGTAGCATGGTCGTTCTACATGCTAGAACAATCAAGCACATGATGATAAGTATCCAATTAATCCCTGAAGAGGAAAAGAGAGACAGAGTGGTGACAGGAAAAATTGGCTTCACTCAACTTTTAGTATGAATCCAGGTACACAATGCAAATTTGCTTTCTCATGTTCCTCTAAACATAATATCATGTAGCAACAAAGAGAGCTATAAAATGAGGAAGAAAAATTAGCTCGACCCAAATTTTAGTATGAAGCCAGATACACAACGTGAATTTCCTTTCTCATGTTCCTTGAAACATAACGTCATGCAGCAACGAAGAGAAGAATAAAAAATTCATGCCGTAAATTATCATCATTTTTTTTTTTTGAAACGTGAATTCATGACATAAATTCATGATATATAATCACCATTTCTTTGCAATACAAAACAGTTGACAAAGAACACAGAACACCAAGCATGTCCACCAACATCCAGGTAAAGATCACTTCCACATACACACACGAGGAAGAGTGTGTATAAAAAAAGAGGCCATGGATAGGGCTGGATTCAAGGTGCTCTGAGAACAAGCAGTCAAGAGATACATTGGACACAAGGAAGCAAGTTGAAGGATTTGATATATGACTGGTACACTATAGGAAAATCAGTTAGGTGAAACCAGACATGTTACTGCAAAAAGAAAACGCCTGATTTGTAATTTACTATATCGCCAGGTAATCCTCTGGGTAAGAACATCATGTTTAAGCAAACAAAATGATTTAATTCCTGGTAATATGATCCTAGGAGCATAGGATGTTAACCTATTTGCAGAGTAGTAAATACCTGGCCAAGCTTAATCTCTCCCCTTCTTGGATTATAAAGCACATGAATGTTACAAATAACGACTTTATTAGAACCTGACAAGCTGCAAATACAGAATACTTAATGTCCATTCAAGGTTATCAAACGAATCCATAACAATCTATGCTCTTCCTAAAGATCAAATACAAGAGTAAGCGAGTAGCTAGCACCAATACACCCCTATAATGTACCCAATATAACGAGAAAAGTTGCAAGTCTACAACTATCCATATACTTAAATCCAGGATAAACGACCTCTAAAGCTATTGGTACCAATAACCCTGTATTTGTTTCTGAGCTTGGTGCACACTGCACTTGTTCAGCGTTAAATTTTTCTTCAACAATATCTTCGTTCTTAATTCAGCAGCTTATTTTTTTTAGAATCTTATGTCTCTTTCAGATTATGAAGAAACAACTTTCTCCAATTATAGATAGTGCATAAGAATTCATCAGAAGGCTTCAACTACAAGTACCAGGGTAAATTTAACTTTATCCAATGTAGTATGGGCCATGTGCGGATTGCCCTCTGAGATTGAGAGATAAGCACTTAAGTCCATGTAGCTTACGGACTGAAGTGCACCACTAACATCCGGCAAAGGTACTTCTAAATTTGACCTTAATGCCTTCATCTTCACCTCTTCCAAACTAAAGTTACATATACAAAATAAATGTATGTCGGTA
This sequence comes from Vaccinium darrowii, assembly GCA_020921065.1. NCBI lineage: Eukaryota > Viridiplantae > Streptophyta > Magnoliopsida > Ericales > Ericaceae > Vaccinium > Vaccinium darrowii. The sequence goes on from CM037155.1 coordinate 24,325,465, forward strand.
TATGTGGAGAGAGAGAGAGAGAGAGAATACAATAACAATAAGAAACATTGTCTTTTGTTGAATAAATCAACACCTTTCGTTTCATCAAATATTTATTTGGCAGTTGAGGATAATAATAATCAACAAACCTTGACACCAAACATGTCAAAAATGGATACAGAATTACCACCAGTAACGAATCCTTATCTTAAACAAAGAAAATATAATGCAAGAAAGAATTCATTGAAACTGAGGAGGTACCTCGATTTGGAAGCCGACGTATCTTTAGTGTCAGTCTGATTCAATGACTACAATGAAACAATAGTAGTTACCACTAACAAAAATGAAGGTGAGATTAAAAAAGGACATTAAACTTCTGGCATATAAGCACAAAAGAAAGGATTGAAAAGATGAATACCTCGAACACACATATCTGGGCAACATTATTTCGCAGTCCAAGCTTATTAAATTCAATGCATTCCTCATGCAACAACTTGAACCTAACATGGATTTTACAAGATTAATTCCAGCTAGAAATATTACACAATCAGATTTGTTTAAGGCAATATCTGAGAACATTAGCATGTAAAGTGTTTTTGAAATCTTGAGATGCACACAACCAAGGACAACTAAACAGCTCAATGTGTCGATAGTAACTTGGTTCTCAAGAAATCATGTTGATAAGTCCCTCTCCAACCAAAAGAAACAAGCCTGGCATCCTCTACTTGTTGCTTAATTTGACTCTATGCATGCATCAAAAATGGTCAAACTCCACATTTGAGAACACGTGCCAGATACGTGTTGAAATAAAGGAGGCCAACATGACAAAGGATCTATATTACTCGGACTCGGGTATATGTGTGCAGGTGTATATCTAGGTGTTGGATACCTAGAGTTTAAAAATTGGGGATTCGTGGATATGGATTTAAATTTAGACACATGTGCAGGGATACGTTAAATGGTACTTTTTTAATATATATATTTTTTAAATTTATTTATTAAAAGATAAAATAATCTATGCATTAAAATACATTTATTCTTTTGTTTTTGTCATCAAAAGAAAATAAAAGCCCATGAAAATTATTTTTGCATCCCACAATGGGATGTACTCTAGTAATATAAGCCCAAATATTCAAGCCCATTAGTAGCTCAAAAAGAAGTAAATAAACCCATTACAACATTATAAGTTCAACTTTGTAGCCCAAAACAATAAAACAAATCAAAGCCCAATAAAATAAAATAAATCTAAAGCCCAAGCCTAATAAAATAAAATAAACCCCTAAGACAAAACACAAGATCTCCCATCTCCCCGTCGTCTCCCATCATCGTCAAATCTCGCTCAAGCAACGATGGCCAGCAATGACGGAGTTCCACCCAAAATCGTCTTCCATGTAACTTTGTCTCCCTCGAAGGCAGACTGGTAACCTGATCTGTAAAACTGCCATATCCGGATTTTTTTGGCCTGATCCAGTACGTATCCCTCTCCCCACACCCATGTCAACACAGATACTTGGCCAAAAATGGCGAATCCGTGCGACATAGCAAAAGGAAAAGTGTGATTATCATCTAACAAGCACCCATTGCCATTTTGCCCTAGAAAAGTGTGATATAGTGGTATAAATAGCCTAAAAATATCACATCTAATGTATTACTAGTTGTCTAGTTTTGCATTTTTCTTCATTTGATTGGATTCTGATCCCCACAACATGTTTCACTAATTTGATTTTACCATTTTAACTGTTTCTGCTTGGCACCTTTTTCTGCTTATGCGTAACAGTATCTGAACTCCCTATGCATATAGATTTCTTCATCCCCATCCAAACAGATTTCTAATGCATGCCATCTTTTATTGAAACACTACGATGCATATATGAAACCCTAATTGTGGCAATTGATGTTCTCTGAGGACACAAGGCCATTCAGATGTTTCAAGGTCACGTTGCAGCGACGTACGCATGTATCTTAGCGGCTTTACTAATGAAGCAGGATGCCGACTAAAAATTCATGGGAGAAGACAATGTCAAGCCCTCTTTTTAACATTAAACCCACCAAAATTAAATTAACAAAGGAAAGGCACCCTAAGAAATAGAAATCTTCTACCTCGATACACGCCAAAAAATTGCACAGCCATCCTCTGAAGTACCAGTTCGCATCTGCATATTCATCAAATACATAAATGAGTAAATTTTAAACCTTGGCTGTCAAGAGAAAAAACACCTCATCTGACGAGAAATGTGTCCCAAATCTGGAAAACCTAAATACTTCAAATCTGTTAGTTACTAATGACAAATCAAGAAACATATGTAACTGCGAATAACTCAAATCCGAAACAAAGAAAATTCCACTAAGAACTTACAAGGTATCTATACCCTGAATCAAAGCTACATATTTCTCTGAAGCAAAAGAAAAAAGGATACTGCCCGTGAATTTTAGGATTGTCGGTAGCGAGGAATTTACTAAAGGAAGACGAAGTAAAACATAAAGCATTTACTTTACTACTGATAGGGACGGACTACACCAGGTTTTGTTTTCTGATTCTTTCTAACAATTTTATGGTACAACTGTACATGTTTCATTCACACTTTGCTCATCGTTGTTTCAGTACTTTAAAGGTTCTTCAATTCACCAAGCTTTGCAAAGGAAAAAGTACAACTTCATCCTTCTGCCAATCCATGGCCGATCTAAGGCCTTATCAGAGACCCTCTATCCAATTATCAAAGCCTTCAAACATTGTTAAGTTTGTCATGAGGGTGATGCCTAATAAAAGTGAATGAAATATGCATGTTACTGCATCCAGCATAGGTTCGGGCAGAAGAATCGCAACTGAAGGTCTAATATGCATGTTCCTTCACTGGGCATAGTTATGGGGAGAAGAATCAAAATTATAGGTCCACTCTAAAAACTCAACAAAATTAGAGTATCCTTCAGTAAAACCTTCCAAATGCCACTGTAGCCCTGGAGCTTTAATTCCCCTTCTAAGTCCTGAAATTTATCAACCTCCTGAAAGTACAATAGGAAAAAACACAAATACCGTTATTTTCATATAAAATAAACAGGATATATCGAACAAACAGTACAAAATGTTCAAACTATTCACTATTAAAGGGTGGTTTGATCTACACCACACAGCAGAGGAATGAAAAAACAGAGACAGCACCAATAAATGTGTAAATGTAATATTTTGCGTACTTGTACAAGAAATAATGAAGAAAATGCAACAGAGAGAAATGGAAGATGCAAATCACATCTTATAATGGACACCAAATACACAAATAAAAGGGCAACCATGATGGAAAGGGAGCTCGTTTGTGAGTTACTTCCAAACACACTTCTATCTCGGTAAGTACTAGTTATTCCAAAGAGTGAAAGAACATGAGAAATATAGAAAACACACACCCACCAGTAAGCACTGTTCATAGTGGTGATACCTGTGAATAGACCTCAATGATGACCTTAAGCCATCTTAGATGTCACCAAAAGTAACTGATGCAAACCAAATCAAATGATAGATTAATAAGAGAGAGAAAATCCCAAATTGGGATAATAGGAGCAAAAAAGCTCTCTATATTCTTTAATTAATATATCAAAAACTACCAAATGAAAGACTCACACACCTATTTGTAGACCCACTAACACTACGGACACAAAATAAGACTGTTACCCCAAAAGTTACTGCATCAGACTCTCCCTCTAAAGAAAACAACTTGTCCTCAAGTTGGACTAGATGACACAAGACACCAAATAAAGACAACATAAAGTTTTTATTGTGTAGCTTCGAAGTAGACATGCTGCTGCATTCCTTGTTCAACACGTCACCCCCACAACCAATCTTCAATATCAGCTTCTTTTTGTATACATCCACCGCATCCATGTTTATGTGCAATGAAATCATCCATGTACCATGCGTCTTGTAAATCAAAATATCGTCGTAGTAGCACATCACACACATTTCCAAGTCGCACCAAGAACAATCCACCTTAGCACGTTGAAAAGCACCACACTATGCTCGAGACTTGCTTGATTGAATACAATACCCAAAGGGTCTTCAAGTTATTTCAAATAGTTGTTGCCCTCTTTTGGTACCTTAGGTAGGGCATACAATGGAATAAGACTTGTTTCGGACACCGATGACACATTAACTTGGACATCTTGCGTCTCTTGCACCATGGACAAGTTGGAAGACAAGTATTTAGCGCACTCCATCTCCAAGTCTATGTCATGGCTTTGCTCTACCTCATGGCTTCTCCAAGTCTGTGTCATGGCTTTGCTCTACCTCATGGCTTGCCTCCAAAATATGCTATCTTTCCAAGGTGTCAACAATGATTCATTGACCGACAATATTATTCCCTCTTCGTCTTCTCCACCACTAAACTCTCCTTCAAACTTGTCCCATATGGGAACTTAAAAATCACCACTAGTCTCAAAGAGGGGATCATCTTCAAACTCTTCATGTGGGAGCTCTTCAAATATAGAAAGAACATCATCATCAATATCTTCATTAGGAAACTTTTCTAACATGGGAACGTCTTCAAAGTTATTTCCAAACTCTTCATTTGCAAACTCATCAAAGAAGGGAACTCTTTCCAAATCACCTCCAAAGTCTTCATTTGTAGACTTGTCAAAGATGGGCAAATCCTCAAACTCATCTTCAATCTCAAATGCACAATCATTTCCAAGATCACCTTCAAGTTCTTCACTTGGATATTCATCAAAGATAGAAAAACCATTGAAATAACCATGTTCCTTCGCCTCTTCAAACACATTCGGATGAGGTTCATCTCCCCCTCAAACTTGGCTAGATTGACGGGGCCATAGGATTCTTCAAGGTAATCACTAATGTTCTCCTTCTTCTTGTAGTCAAAAGTGGACTCAAATCAAATTTGACAACCATTCCTACATTCACTTGGAGGAAACAAGCGGCGCACCTTCTTAATCAAGGTAGCAACTCGCCTTTTCATTAACAATAATTGCACCTTGTCACTTAAGGTAGCAATTTGTTCACTCAACTCTTTAATCTCATTCCTATAATGATTTTGGTTGCCAAAGTTATCCATGTCATCACCTAAATTTCCCATAACATCTCTACCTCTACCTTCTCTCCTACCTCTAGCTCCTCTATGAACCATTACAACAGCCAAAAATCAACTCCAACAACCAATTCAACCTCAATCAAGCAAAACCCAATAAATTGGGACCCCAAACTTCAACAAATCGCCAACAATCACTAATAACAACACCAAATATTGACCCAATCGAATCAAATCGCAGCAAATTGAAACAAATCACAACAAACTTCGACAAATGAGACAAACCCAGTTGAAATCTGACTTGAAACACCTGATTCGAGTGCTGAATAGTGATTTTCGAGTGTTCAAACACTGATTCGAGGCTGAAATAAGTGATTCGAGTACCGTACAGCAAGAACCGATCCCTAGGTTAATGATTCAAAGGCTACTGAAGCTTAATCGAACCTTAAATCAAGTGGTTTGACTAAGTAGATGCACTTCGCAGGCCTGGGTTTGCTGTTTCGAGCTCTGTAACCTCTGAATCGAGTGGTTCGTCTACCGTAGATGCAGTTCGCAGGCCTGGGTTGCTGTTTCGAGCTCTGTAACCTCTGAATCGAATTCGAAAATGACTGGATTAAGCTCAAAATCACCTATTAAGCTCTGAAAATGGCAGATCTGGGTCTGAATCACTGTTTTGAGTGCCAAAACAGTGTTAAACAGCAAAACAAGCACTAAAATGGCTGTTTCGAGTTTGAAAATGGCTGACAAAGCTTCGTACAGGGTTGTTTAGGTTCGATTTGGAGGTTTCCAGTTGGTTTTAGGATTTAAAATGCTTGGAAATGGGTAGATCTATGGGTTTCGAGTGGAGTGAGGAGGTTTGGGATTTTCCAGCGAGACTCTGGCTAGTATTCCGCCAAGATCTAGGTTTCAGGCAAGATTCCAGCGAGATTAATGGCTAGGATCGAGCCTTGAAGCTCTAATACCAAATGATGCAAACCAAATCAAAGGATAGATTAATAAGAGAGAGAAAATCCCAAATTGGGATACTAGGAGCAAAAAAAGCTCTCTATATTCTTTAATTAATATATCAAAAACTACCAAATGAAAGACTCACACACACCTATTTATAGACCCACTAACACTAAGGACACAAAATAACACTATTACCCCCAAAGTTACTGCATCACCAGTAACTACACCAAATACGTGTATTAAAGAGTTTTGTTTAGAAACAAAGGTCAAACATGTATGCTATAAGGAACACTGGTGTTCAAAAAAAAAAGTACACTCAAAGAGGCACTGATTTCTTTCCACTGTCCTTCTCTAATTCAATTAAACCTTAAACCAAGAAAATATATAGGACTGGATTGAACCTGATTAACGTATCATTTAGCTGAGTGTAAAAGAGACCTGAAGCTCTTGCTGATGGGAACCAAAAAACAAATACATCTTCCATTTAGAAAGATCAAGTAGAACCTCAACTAAACTTTCCTTCAATTCCTACTCCCCAAAAACCTAAAGAAAGGAAAATCATATTATCTAACAAAGGGACCATACTCAAGCTAAAAAAGTGGAAGGAGACAACACTATATCAATGGCCTTGCCGAAGACATTATCTCTATGATTGCATCTATAGCTGGAGAAACCACTAGAAGGAAGCCTTCCGACCCGGAATGGAAGATGCCTTAGATCATCCTTTTGGCTGTCGTTCTATTATAACCGATCTCAGTACAGTTTTCTTTGTGGATTGTCCTAGCAAGGATTTGTCATGCTGAACTTCTTATGTGAAGATCTGCACAAAACAGTAAATATTAACATTTAGGTGGTCTAAAAGCTTTAAAGGGGATTTCCCAGGGAAGGCTAGATGTTGAACTTTATCATTTGACTGATGGGATGTGATCCCCTCCACAGTGAGATGCCAAAGATACTTTAGGATATCAACAAGTTGAGAGTGCTCTAGAGAGAGCTTTGTTTAGGAAGTGGCCACGAAAGTTTCTAATGCAACGGGTTGTTTGCAGACAAGGCAGGTGAAAGGGAAGAATGGTAGCATTTGGAGAGGTTAGGCTCCAAGGAATTAGAATTTTGCATACAACCAGGCATCAGCTCATGAAAATGCACAAGAAAAGGATGAATGGAGTCTTCAAATTATATACACTATCACAGAGGATGAGATTTTGTCTATACACCCAAAGTGGGGAATCTTGTTAAGAGCATCCACAATGGCTTAACCAAAACCAAAAAGTTGCCAAGGTTAGCAATATTTGTTCAAAAAAGAGCTCACATTTGAATAACCAAACTTAGCAACCTCTTAGCAACTAACCAAATTTTGGCCCTTGGATAACCAAAACTAGCAACCTTTTCCCAATAACCAAATCAGAAAATTGGTCTAAAGGACAAATTTCGGGCTTTAAATGGTGTTTAGTCGTCCAGCTTAACTTATTTTAATGCTTCCAATACATTGATAGGAAATTTTTGAGGGCTCAAGGACAATACTAGACAAAAATACTCTTAATGAAAACCACACTCACGCGCACCATGTGGAGGAATTTCCCGCGGACAAAAACAATGAAAGCGACGTAACCCATGCGGAGGAAAATTTTGGAGTTGTTCAATGAAAGCGACATATGAAAAGTGAAAGCCGGTACACTTGTGACCATGGGTCAGTGACCCACTTTCCCGTGGACAAAAGCATTTTATGAGTGAAAGCGACATTTATGACCATGGGTCAGGGACCCACTTTCCCGTCTCTCTCTCTCTCTCTCTCTCTCTCTCTCACACACACATGTATGTGTGGGACAAAATTGAAGGAATGGCACAAAATTAATTTCTATTTCTTCAATTTTGGGGGTGGGTTCAATTTTAGGGGGTTTAGGTTCTTTGGGGTGGGGTATAGTGGGTTTAGGCATTTTGGGTTTAGGCACTTAGGGTGCACTTTCCATTATAGGGTTTTAGCTGTTTAGGCACTTTCATAGGGTACCTAGTATTTTAGGCATTTTCATAGGGTACCCTAGGGTTTAGGTTTAGGGTGCACTTTCCAATTATAGGGTTTTAGTGGTTTAGGCACTTTTATAGGGTACCCTAGGGTTTTAAGCACTTTCATAGTGTACCCTAGGGTTTTAGGCACTTTCATAGGGTACCCTAGGGTCTTAGGCACTTTCATAGGGTACCCTGAGGTTTAGGTTTAGGTACTTTCATTAGGTTTGGGGGTTTAGGCGCTTTCATTGGCTAGTAGGGGCATTTTTTGAATGTGTAGGAGATTTATCCTTTTGGCATTAAAAAAACAGTTGATGTCCTTATTGAAGTAAAGACCCCTTTACTATGTCCTTCCCAAAAACGGACCCTAACCAAATTTGATAGACCCCACATGTACTCAATCAAGTATACCCATGATTACACAAAATGACAAAAACCTTCTCTCTCTCTCTCTCTCTCTCTCTCTCTCTCTCTCTCTCTCTCAACAATGTTTACAAAAAATTATTTTGGAATTTTTTTTTTCAAGATTTCAAAATAATATTTTCAATAACAGTTTTTTTTTTTAAAAAAACACTGTTTATTTACACAAAAAAAATTAGTTTTTAAGTAATTTTTTTTCTTTCCAAAATATAGGTTTTAGTAAAAAAAAATTGTTTTTTCCCGAAAATAATTTTTTTAAACAGTTTTCAAAAACTATTTTTTCCAAAAATTGTTTTTTTTTTTTGTAATTAAAAAAAAAATTTAACAACAGTTTTGTTTTTAAAAGAAGTTTTCAAAATATTATTTAAAAAAAAAAACAGTTTCAGAAACTTTCTTGTAGTTTGAAAAGGTGATGTGGCAAGTTTTTGGTTATCCAAGTTTGAAAAAGTGATGGGCGGACCATTGTTTTTGATTATGGAGAAAAAAACATCAATGTGGGACTTGACATTGCTAACTTTAGCAACCTATAAATGGATAACCAAAAGCTAATGTGGCAACTTTTACTTATCTAATTTTGGTTAGGCCATTGAGGATGCTCCTAGAAGGTTGTGTCAACTAGATATTTCCAGGATTCTATTGCCCACTTAGAGGACTAACTAGAGCTTCTTGTCTTCCTGCGCTGTATGAACCCATTTCTCGCACATTTTTTTAATATACTGCAAAATTCAGAATAGGAATCTGCAAATTTCTGACAAATCCTCCGTCAGCTGTTCTAATTTAGTTAGATAAGGAGGATGAGCATTGGTATATCATGTCCAAGGTTGCCATTATAAGGAGCTTTATGGCTATCAGTTATTACATTCATTTATTCCTCTAAAGGATTTCGTGCACAAAGACTCTGACAAAGGTGGCGGATGTTATACTTTGGATGGATGCTGCCACTTCTTGTATACTTGCCTGATTGTTCCCCTGTTGTATTTGGCTACTTTTGTGCATTATCTTACTATTAGACCCAAAATTCATCGTAACAAGAAGAAATGGCACCAAAATAGAAAAGAAAAAAAGAAAAAATGCGCAGATTTAAAAGGTATTAGAGTGATAACCTGAAAACATAATATGTCAGCTGACCACAACCCAATCTCAAAAATGATACTCCTCTTCCGCCATTCCCACGCCAACATCTTTGGAGGTATATGAAAGTAAAGTTTGCTCCTGTGATTGCTAGCCAGGTAGTCAGCAAGTATGTTGTACGAGAGGACTTTAAACCGCTCTGGAAATGACACAAGAAAAAATAGACAGTGTTAAGCCACAGAATCACCATTCTTATAAGGGCACAGAATGCCAAAGAATAAAATAAATCAGGGATTTAGCAATAACTACAGAAAATGTGGACTGCAGAATCCCAAGCAGATCATATACCGTAGCCGACTAAAAATGAAGCTAATATACCAACAAATGCGGTTATATAACATCTTTTGTAGCTGCCACACTCGAATCAAGTTCCTTCATATAAACCCCACTATTGAACATATTCGAGCAATCTGATTCACTGCACATAGAGCTCAGTGACCTTTCAGTACCACCACTTTTGGTTTTCCATTTGTCAGCTGAGTCAGTTCAGGCTCAGAGAGCAGCTTCTTTGCTCTAATTGTCCTCTTGACATGCAAAATATATACAAAAAATCAATCCTTCAAGGGATCCTTTCCTCTTCTCGGACCAAATAATTATTGTCAAGCATATGCCAGTTGTTACTCCCTACATGGTGCGAGCTTTTTCCACGGGCTGCGCACACAAGTCGAGCAAGAGTAGGTTGGTTCATTTAACAGTTTAACTGTAAGAGCAAGTCCACCCCATTGCCATTTGTTTTGCCATTGCCATGATTTGGCATATTTTTTGCCAAATTGAAGTCCACCCATTGCCACCATGCTCAAGCGTCCCCATATAACAGAGATCAAACCCAAAACTCATTCTATACCACAAGCAATCTGATTCGCTGCACATAGAGCTCGGTGACCTTTTCAGTACCACCACTTTTGGTTTTCCATTTGTCAGCCGAGTCAGTTCAGGCTAAGAGACCAGCTTAATTGCTCAAATTGTCCTCTTAACATGCAAAATATATACCAAAAAATCAATCCTTCAACAGAAGTAATCCTTTCATCTTTTCTGACCAAATAATTATTGTCAAGCATATACTCTGTGAGCTTTTTCCACAGGCCGTGCACACAAGTGGAGCCAGGTATGTTGGTTCATTTAACAGTTTAATTGTAAGAGCAAGTCCACCCCACTGCCATTTGTTTTGCCATTGCCATAATTTGGCATATATTTTGGCCAAATCTAAGTCCACTCATTGCCATTTCTTGATGCCAAAAGATGGCATTCCCATTTTTCTCACTTCATCCAATAGAGATTAGTTTAATCCAATGGTTAGCTTTGAGAGTGTTGTACCGGCCCAACAACATCATTATTTTTTGGCTTATTGACACTGTAGCAAGCACACAAAAAAAGGCTTTGGCAATGCCATTTTGGGACCAACGAGTGGAGTAAAACCACACAAACTACGTACCTAATTAGACGAATAGCAAAGAGAAGTAAAACCACAACCAACAACAACAACACATGTAGCAAGGACAAAATTACCACATTGAGGAGGCGGCCTCAGTTTCGAAAACTCCCATTCCCGGTAATCCAATGGCTTAGAAGGCCGCGGCCCAAACTGTTGTGGCCGCGGACGAAACCCTTGGTTTCGATCTGGACGAGGATTGAAGTAAGTCGGTCGAGGGTACGGATACGTTGGAGGATAGACATGAAGCGGCGGGGGAATATCGACAGTAGGAGGGCGAGTTTGAGACCGATACGGAGTAGGGTTATTGAAATTTGATCGAAAGCCTCGATTGGCGTCGCTGACGGACTGGAAGTGAGAGTCTCCGGTGACGAATTGGCCACTGGCGGATTGATCGGAGACTCCTCTACGTGCTTGGTACTGGACAGCTCTGTACTGTAACAAGGAAATCGGAAGTGCCAGTGTAAATTCGTATAGATACATGTATCCAAAAGTGTGTGTGTATGTATAGATATGTGTGTATATATGTATACAGAAAACTTATAGTGTAGAGAGAGAGAGAGAGAGAGTGAGAGTTGGGTAAGGTGTGAAAAGTAGCTTACGGGAGGTCGGTAAGACATGACGGTGGAGGCTTCCGTGGAGGTTGCGGCAGCGGCGAGGAATTGGAGGGAGGGAGAAGAAGGTCGCTTCATGGAGAGAAAAATTCACGCTCGAATCATAACGTAGGATTCGCATTTTAAAAATAAAAACCAAAAAATGGATAAATCAGGATACAAATTTTTTGTACACAAATCTGTTTGTTTTGGGCCTCACCGGGGTCCTACACGGAGGATCGAATTCGTTCATATTTTTTCAAATAATGTTAACCAATATCTCATAAAAAATTATTTAAATCAGCTACCGGTAACAGATCCATCAATTCATTCATTTTTTTGTTTAGAATCAAAACTGGATGATCAATTGAGCATTTTCCGATATCAGATTTAGCTAATTTTTTACGGGGTGCAAGTAAACATTATTTTTAAAAACATCAACGGCTCTGATCATCCGTGTGAGGGGGCCCAAAATAACAAGCATGTACCAAAAAACTCTGCACTAATATTACAGTCCAGAATCCAAAAAAATAAACTACTCGTTAAAGATATGGGTACGGAACCCATGGTACCGAAATTATATAATTCGACATGCAATATCCACTTTTGGGTCTCACACGAATAATCCGAACAATTCAATAATTTTAAAAGAAATTTTTGTGTCCCTACAAAAGATCAGCTAAAATTATTTTAAAATTATTAAACAATTTGGATCATTAGTGTGAAATCCCAAAATGGGTCTCACACGCCTATTTGTACAACTTCTGTAGCATTGGTTTGGTGCCCCTAGCAGCTTGTGTTCTTATTACCTAATAACATTCTCTCTCTCTCTCTCTCTCTCTCTCTCTCTCTCTCTCTCTCTCTCTCTCTCTCTCTCTCCAGAACTCCAAGAAAAACCCCTTTAGGCCCGTTTTATCGAATGATGGACGGATAAGATTTTAGGGATAAAATGTGAATATGGTATGAAGGGGATTAGCTAAAAATGGTGGATAAGCTTAGGATTCAGGTTTGTTTGTTTGTTTAGAAAGGGAGATTAGCTTATACTTGGTTTGTTAAGTAGATGATATGAGTGAATAAGAATGTGGATACAAACTGTGGATAATGATATAATGAAGCAAATTATTTTACTGCCCTTACGTAATTCTTGTAGTATCCATTTTCATTTTTATTATCTTTTCCAATTTATTAATTGCATATATCTATTCAACATGTGAATTTTAAAATAATAAATATATCTTTTCTTAATATTCGTGATATCCATACTACAATAGATTATGGGGGCAGTTCCGTTAACACAACGAATAACACAATATTTGACACATTTTTTTTTATGAGCCCCACGCGAATGATCGGAGCCGTTTAACTTATTTAAAATATGTTTTTAAGATTACTTGTAAAAAATCAACTCGTTTGAATATCGGTAAGGGTTGGATCGGTTCATTTTGTTGATTCCTATCAGATTTTATAGGATAAATTTGAATGAATCGATCAAGCCCTCACCGATATCCAAATGAGTTGATTTTCTACAGGTGATCTTAAAAACATGTTTTAAACGACTTGAACGACTCCAATTGTAAGCGTTGGGCTTCGATTATCGTTTTGTCAAATGTTATGTTATTCATTGTGTCTATGGAACCGCCCCAATAAATTATTAACACCTATGATTTCATCAATTTAAAACAACGTAATTTTGTATGTTTTACTACTTATCATAAGCTATAAATTTGAATATTCTGTGGGCACATATTTTTGCATAAGATAATAGTAAGTCAATATGGGCCTTCAAAATGAAGTTTAATCCACCAAAAACATACTCATTTTCAAGAACTGTATTGAATGCACATATGTTGTGACACATTGCACGTAGACAGCTCAAACTTGTTTATAGAATAATGTACAAAGATTTCTAACAATGTTAAACAAAGAAGAAACTACTGTAAGTAGAATTCCAAGCAAATGAGAGTGATTTTTAAAAACTTACAACTGATCAATTTCAATCCCCTTGTTTTTCTTGGAAACTACTAATGAATAGAGAGCTCTAAGTCAATTGCCAAACGGGTAACCAACTAATTTTGTGGGTTTCCTTATTCCCCTAGAGGGGGATTATATAACTTATCCCAGACAAAAAAACGAACAAACCCTGGATGTGGATGGCCCAAGATAAGCTTATCCGGGTTATCTCATATTTGGGCACTAATCCCTCAAACAAACAGGCCCTCAATTTTCTATCAAACCAATCTTAAATACTCATCTCTTTTCTGTGCACAGCTAGTATTTGCTCAATTCCAGCAAGTTTTTCTTGTGCGACAATGGATTTGCTGGTGCAATGGAAGCAGCGGCAAGGCTAGGATTAAGTTGAGGAAAGAAGAAACATAGAAAAGAAGAATAGAGGAAAGAATAATAAGAATGACAAGGGTAATCTAGATTCAGTAAATGCAATAGTGATTTTACGACGCAATAAGTTAAAAAATACAATGATTTGTGACAACTACCTCCTTGCTTCCTGAAATTGCTATAATCTTAGTTTTCTTGAAGATTTTCTAATGTGGGTTTTCACTAACGGGTGGATTTACTATGACTTCATGATCTATGGGTTTGTTGAAAATTTATCGTAACTTCTGGGTTTGATTGAGTTTCATCGTACATTGGTTTTGTTTTTCTTTTTTGATCAACAATCAATTGTTTTGTTTTGTTTTTTTTTTTTTTAATTTCCAACTATGGGTGGCGGTTCAAAATTTATCGTGTTTGTTGAGTTTGTTCAAAATTTATCATGATTTCTAGGTTTATTCGAGTTTCATCGTAGATTATTTCTTTTCTTTTCTTTTTGGTTTATCTACCTTTTTGGTCCCTACAAAATCAGCTCGGTTTCATTTCGTCCTAACAAAATTTTGTGTTTCAATTTTACCTTTCAAGTTTCATGCCTATTTCAATGTTACCCTTTCCGTTAAGTAAATGGATGGAAACTTAACGGATGCCACGTGGAATGCACAACTAGACACACAGCTGGACTGTGGCCCCACCCTCCTCTAAGACCCTAACAATATGACGTTCTTTTCCTCATTCCCCTAATTTCCCTCTCTTTCCCCCGCCCCCCTCACTCCTGTAAACCCTAACTCGGTTGATTCGTTGGCGAAATCCAGAGAAGACAGAGCAACTAAGGAAGGCGTTGGGTACAACCCAAGGTAAATCAATGATCTGTAACCTTTTCCTTTTTGTTGTTATGAAAACTCGATTTCGAATGAAGAAGATCGGTCATTTTGCTGAGTAGAAAAAATCATTACCTCATGAACTGCCAAATGATATTCAAACGAAAGGGCCAATTTTTTTTCTTCTGTGGAGTCTACTGAATATGTTGTGCTTTTTAGAAAAAAGCATTAGACTATTGTAACAAAATCTTGATTCTTGAGAGAGAGTGTAGAAACGTAAACTGAATTTCATTGAATATTCTGTGTTGCCCATTACAGAGAAGAAGAAACCCCTTTTATACTCTTCTGAACCGACTAAATCGACTCATCCTATTGGACTAAAACTCATCACTTGGATTGCTGACCTGGCAACCCTAACGCTCCTTTCTAACTAACTAATGAATTACAACTGAAATGATTCCCAAATGAAAACACAATACCAATCAAATGAATATCTAGTGAGAAATGAATATCTAGTGAGACCTCACTAATTTGTCCAAAACTAGTGAGACCTTACTAGTTGCTCACTTAACAAAACTAGTGAGACCTTACTAGTTTCTCACTTAACAACTACTGGAAATGCAGTGATGAATATGTCACTTAACATATTGTTCTGTTTAGCTCAATGAGTACTTTTTTCAATGAGTACCTTTTTCAATGCAAGAAAAACCATTAGACTAAGCCTTAAACTAATCTGTTAACTATTGCTATATATTAATGGACTAATTTTTCATTAGTTTATCATAATCTGAGATTAATTGAATATTTGTGTGGTCCCTAGTATGTTTGTTGTTTGCTTTCAATGCATGTGGCTTTCCATGCATTTTCTTGTTAAATATTTGTCTTTTTTATGCATATGTGGTCCCCTCCCCTTTGACTTGAACAGATTTTTTTTTCATTGAAAAGATGGATGAGTTGTTTACAGTTGAAATACACCATCAAGGCCATTTTGTTGAGAACCCAGTTCGTTATGTGGAGGGATTTGTAAACCATGTTGACGACTGTGATCCTGAGAAATGGTCCAAGCTAGAGGTTGAAGACATAGTAGAAAGGCTTGGTTACCCTAAGCACAAGTTGTTGTGGTATAGAATTCCTGGGCTTGGGTTGGAGGAGGGACTCAGAGAGTTATAGGAACTGACAAAGATGCTATGAATATGACAACAGTTGTTAAGGGTCATGAACAAATAGAGGTCTATGTAGAACACATTGTTGATGAAGTTGATGAACATGTGATTGGGCTACATGCCTTACCTACACCTGAAATTGCTGAAGGGGTTGAAATGCATGATATACTTATTCAAGATGACAAGGTGTATTTCAATAGTGATAGTGATGATAGCGTGTTAGATATAGACTACCCCCTAAGTGATGATAGTGATTATGACGACTTGTTGTTTGACAAGCGCACTGAAAAAGAAGACCAAACCAAGACTGATGAGTTATTTGGTAGTGACATTGAGATGGAATATGGGGCTAATAAAGATGACCAAAGCAAGAATGATAATGATGAAGCAATGAAGTCAGACTATGAGAGTGAGGAGTTGATAAGTGGAGAAGATTCATCTGAGACAGAAATAGGAACGGAGGGAGTAGTAATGACAACTTTTTGAGAACTGGTAATAGCCATTGTAACGGCTTGCTTTTGTTTGTTTAATGTAGGCTAATGTAATGGACCTAATGGTAGTTTGAACAATTTAATGTAGGCTTTAATGTGTGGCTATCTTTTGTTAATTGGAATGGCAGATTTGGCACTAGCTGGAATGTTTTTTTTTCTTCCCTTTTTAAGCCTTGTTTTAAATGCATTACTCAGATTTAAGCCTTGTTTTAAATGCTTTTTGGAATGGCAGATTTGCTGTACTAGTTTTGGATGTTTGGAATGGCAGATTTGCTCTACTAGTCTTGCTTTCTCCCATGGCAGATTTGTTATTTTTTCTTGCGGAATTGCATACTAAACGCTAATATTGTACGATTATTCCAAATATCCAGATCTAGAAATGGCATACTAATTGTCAGATTGGTTACCATAATGCACTATTACATTTGTTGTGGTCATGTTTGACTAGGATAAAGTCCAGCTGTGTGTCCAGCTGTGCATCCCACATGGCAACTGTTAAGTTTCCATCCATTTACTTAACGGAAAGGGTAACATTGAAATGGGCATGAAACTTGAAGGGTAAAATTGAAACGCAATATTTTGTGAGGACGAAAATGAAACTGAGCTGATTTTGTAGGGACCAAAAAGGTAGATAAACCAAATCTGTATTATGAGGTGAGATCATTTTTTTGGCAGATTCATGCTTTGGTTCTGGATGATTATGTAGGTTTGGATGACCTTGGTATGCACGGAAGAATTTCTAGGCTACAAAGAATGGCCATTGCTGTCGCTGAGACAACAGTGGACCCCATGTTTTACATTTTTTGTTCAGATCATGTATTTATGGAGAGATTTATCAAAGACAAAAATGTCTTACCTCAAATGGTTTGGCTAAATCCAAAAAACTGTTTTTTTGGTTTTTTTCATTTTGTCCTTATTCAAAAAAAATTTGCATTTGTTAGTTTTCGGTTTGTAAAATTTTTCGTCTTTATTTACAAAACTTTAAGTTTGGTTAATAATTTTATACCTTTTAGATTCCTCTCGTCTAGACAGGTTAAGAAACCACAAAAAATTGACTGAAAACTAAAAAATGAAAAAGAATAAGGACAACGAAAAAACCTAAAAACCAATTTTTTGGATTTAGCCAAACCACGTTAAGGTTTGTCTGGTTGTACCTCTTGCCTTGAGAGTAGGAGGACTGGGGTTCAAGTCTATGAAGAGACGCCGAACCCCTTTGGTTAACTTACTAACTTCAATAAAAAAAAAATTTTGATTGATAAAAGAAAATTTATTAAGAAATCTCGATAGACGTAGATCGAGAAAAGGGGGAGGAGACATTCAACCAAAGTTGAATGAAAGAAAAAGGGAAATGGAGAAAACAACCAAAACCGAAATGCTGAAAGACCCCAAAAAAAGGAAAAGGAGAAATCAACAAAAATCGAATCACTAGTAGTATTTAGATTTAGATTTGCCCTCTACTTGAGACTTTATGAAAACCTTCAGTTAGAGACCTCAACAGGCTTCTGAACTAGTACATGTTTGTTGCAAGGCAATCAAAACTAGCACATGCACATAAAGAAATGTATCATTTAAATAGGCAACTTGTAAAAGGGTTTACCAGGGCTAAAAAACAAAAAATGATAGGGAAGGCAATAAGTAAATTTAGCTTCTCCGTTTGACTATGTTATTTTTCTGTTTTCCACCAAAAATCACTCGCAAGTCAATTATCCAAAAACAGCCTTAGAGGGCAAGCGGAATGAATGAATTGAGATACATCAATGTCATAAACTGGGCGATACGTGGGAGGGTTTTGCGCCAAAACCCTTTTAACACAATACAAAACTGTTCTGGGACCAAAAAAAAAAAGGATCAATAGCAAAGGCATTGCTGTTAAAAAAAAAAGCTAAGGCATTCAGTTCAACAGAGGCATGAGATGAAAATGGTCAATGACTCAGCCGCGTCTACATAGTTAAGCATATTTCGAATCTCAAGCACTTGATATTTGACTGCAAGATAACTCTAGAAGTTCAAACAAAGAAAAAAAAAACAAAAAAACCCAACCGCCACATATGTGGCATGAACCAAGCCCAAACTGTTATTTCTTTGGTTGAGGTTGATCGATCAGCTTGGTAACAACATAGCAATCTGGTGGAGTAATGTTTATGTAATAGTTATGAATTGTTTCTGTGATTTCAAACCCAAATTTTTTGTAGAAGTTGATTGCGTCTTCGTTGTTTGTTTGCACGTGCAAGTAAATCTCACCGATGTTTTGCTTGGAACAAAGATCAATGGCATGATTTAACAGCATTGTACCTGCACCATTTCCAGAATCCAAATATTAAAGACTCATGCGACAGTATTCTTTTGCATCTCCTTAATTTCCTTTTATCTTCCTTCTACGACCAAACCTTGGCTCTATTACAGCATAACCAAAAAAATAAACCTAGGAATTGATTTCCTGCAGCCGTTGCCAGTAGTTGTTTGGTCTTGAAAAACCATTGTTTGTTGGACAAGTTCAAAATTTGGATTATTGTGCCACATAAGTTTACTGCTAGAAAAGTAGCAAAATCTTATACGACTACCGAAACATCAACTGAAGTTCCATCAAAGGGATGTGTACAAACTGTGGCATAACCAAACTATGGAGGATAATTTTTGTGGAAGTCCATATTACAGAGTTGGCAGCATGCAAAATATGTTATTTGTCTATTTGGAGGAATGATATGGCAAAAACAGTTCTTTAAGGTGTTCTAAGTGATTATCGTCCAAGAGATAGAACTTGAAGGAAAGAGGCAGAAAACTCACCAATACCCAACCCGCGATATGGTGCCAAAACGCCCAATGTCATGATGTATACACGGACAGCCCCACCTTCTTTCTTTTCAAGCCGACATGCAATTGCCCCAACACAAATGTCACTGTAGTACGCTGAGCATAAAGAGAAAAAAATAAATAAATAAAACTTGAGAGACTAGACAGGAATATGGAACACCAACGCAGGATATTGGCGATGGAAGAGAAGCAGGATTTTAAATACAAAATCTAGCGGAATGGTCAGAATCAAACTATGAATTCTGAAAGCATCAATTTGATGCAACTTGTCATCCAAATTGTGAACATAGCACAAGTGCAAAGAACTAGTGTGTTTTTGAGTGTTCAACAGGCTCATATGAAGACCACTTCTGAAATGGACTATCTTCCCATATTGCCCTCATACAAGGAAAAAGAGAACTAACAGTAAATATAATAGCCTCTATAGGAAGACAGTTTTCAAGTGCCTAATGCAAACCGACCAAAAACTTGAATGCATTATGCATCACTGATAATACTAAAAGAGAAAATTAATGGCAGAGTACCTGGAGAATTCAACGAGTAATAGTATGATACTAGGGATACGCCGATATCAGGACATTTGTTAACTACTTAGTCTCGTAATCGAATCATCAGTCTATACAAGATTCTTCTACAAAACCCCACAGGTCCATTAAGCAAGTGGTTTAAATAAACATCTCTCCCAGGAAAAGCACAATGAGTGGTCAAGAACAAAATACAAAATGAAAACAAAAAAGTAAAATACACTCTGCTGCAAAAGCGCAATGATTGGTCAAGGTCACTTCATTGCATTGAGGGGTATAACCAATGAGTACGGTCAATTACTGAATTTATGAGTGAGAAACAATAAGGACTAGGTCTACAAAATTACAAGTTGAACTGACAAATTTACGGCTGGGATGAAACATAGGAGCAAATACAACCATAGCAGCCTACACAGCTGTGAAACAACTTCTATGTAGCCCCACAAGACAGGAAACAGCACCACTGCGCAAAGGCAACACACACAATATCTTGATCTTGAAACTAGACGCCAAGGGCACAACAATCTGGCTCGCACAGAGTACCACCTTAAGCAAAGTTTACCCAAGGCAAACCTATGTTTTATATGGACTTGGCTGCCGGTGTGAGTGGGTACACGTTTGAGTGATTCGCGTAAATTCTATCTCAAGGACATAGGGACGCACCAAAATATTAATATTCCTAATCATATTTCTGTTCTGTTCTAGGATAAATGGTGCTTAATTGGTCTTGGGCATTTCATGCATCAAATGGGAGTTCTATTCGCATGTAATGGTAAACTCCTGTCTCCAACACATGCTTGCTTGGCGAATGTCCAACTAGACATGTTGGACACGGATACAGGACAGTTCTTCATGCGCTGAGTGTTCGAAATGGAACTTCATATATTTAGAAGAGCCCATGTAATGTTTAGGCATACAACTTTTCAGGTACTAATGCTAATTTGGGTGGCCGACAAGGGGCAAATAGCTCCTCAAGTTTAGCAAACAATCAAACATCTGCAATAAGACCCTGGCCATCTGAAAGAGTGACCTTGACCAAAATATTCATATTCCTAATCATATGTCTGTACGGGTTTGCTTCCCAAATCCTGTTGCCACTTGGTACGCTCTCCCAATACCGTTCCAACTTACAATTTGACAGCATCGTTCTGCTGAGTGATAGCACAATCAAAACCAGGTTCCCAAAAGAATGAAATAACCTAAGAGAACAAATATGACAAATCAAACTTTGAAAATAGGATGAGAACGTTTGATAACTACCCAGTTGTTTGAGGATAGAATATGACGACATCTTTACTTTCTACTCATTTGAGTACCAAACCAGACTCTAACGGCCATCCTGTCACAACCTCACTAGGTTTAGCCCATCTCACGAAGGAATTTGTTCTCGAGATAGCACAAGTCAATAACAAATGAAAATTATCACTCAAGTTCCTGTAAAATGTAAATGCAACAATCTGAAACTAATTACTTCTGTGATATTAAGGGTGTTAAATGTTTACTGTTACTCCATCAGTGGCTTGTAGGTCATCTTCCCTGGAATGAAATGAATGAAATGATTGCATAATGAAAGAAGAAATTTATTTACGAAAAATATCTCCTTCAGCAGCGGCCAATATATTTCTTATATGGACAATTCATCAAGCCCAACAATCTCTGCCTAAGAACTACGGAGATGGACAGGGGACATGGACACATATACATATTATTTCTCCGAGAAGTAGGACATCGCCGCGTAGTACACAAAATATATTTATATTATATACCTCGTCAATTACAAAATATATTAGCAATTCGTGACGGCAAAGGCGAACATTAGGAAAAAAATTTACAACATAAGCAAGGCGACATTAATTTTACCAATACAAATAGTAAAAACATTACCTACAAGATTATTATCAAAACTTTCAATTAATCTATTCAATTACTAAAAATGTGGTCATCTATATCTACAACTGCATACAATCTTGTACATCCCTATCCATTTTCAAAAGTAAAAAACATTACAAAAAGCAAAAATCTTAGTGAAAGGTGGATGGGCAGGTGTTGTATAGTTCAAAAGGATGCTGGGTGGCCAAACTTATATAATTGAAAAGTTTCTGAGAAAAAACTACTATAATCATAAGAAAAATTTGAAACGTGGATAGAGCAGTAGCCCGGATCATCCGGCCCTTGGTATGTTCTTGAACTTCCATTGCTTGGATCCTCATGAAAGAACAAGAAAAACCCAAACAACAAAACAAACTTATTCATATGAACTCAACTGAGTCGTGCAATGGCAAAAAATGAATCGCTACAGTAGCAAAGGTTTGAAGCAAATGAAAGCAAGGCAACAACTCCAACCAACAGGCACCTGATACAACAAAGTAGAGTAGTAGACAATTACAAGAACACAAAACAAAAGCCCACCATGAATTTTTTTTTATAGCAAAATCCAGATTAGAAATCCAACGTAGCTAATGAATTCAACATAATAGCATAGACCCATAGTAAATAGAGAGATAAAATATCAAATACAACTAGGGCCTATTTGGTTGACCGGATTAGAGAAGGACTGGATTACAAAACCTTTAAACTTGTAATTTCTGGATATAGATTGCAAAAAATTCGAGGCATCATATATCTGTCAGACTACCAATCTAACAGAACATAGCTATACAATACCGGGGCAATGTCTCCCTACTAAATGGTGCCATGGTGGGATTATTCATCCTAGGGATTGCATATCCCACATTATTAGTCTAGCAAATCAAACATGGCTTGGAATTTAATGAATAACTTTCCATAAATGGGACAAATTCAAGCCATTCAAACAAAAAATTAGGCAATAATCACAAACCCAAAAACCAATAACCCAAAAGAAGCCACAAGTGAAGAGAGAGAACAAAAGATTGTTACATCTCAAAACAAGCGAAACCCATGAAAGAAAGATTCAGATAAAAATGAAAGATTAGAAAGCAGGAGGGTTTGAGAAAGAGATAGGTAGGGTACCTAGCTTGGTGAAATCGGCAGAGGCGAGAGCATCCGCGTAGTATTTGTCGTTGTAGCGAACGGGGAAGAGGGCTGTGTTTAGCTTCTTTAGTTGCATCAAGTTCTTGTCTCTCACTCCGTCCAGTGATATCGGCACCTCACGACCTGCCCCCATTGAGCCTTCTCTGTGCGTTGGGTTGTGCCGCGCGCAGGAGGTGAAGGCAGCGGCCTGCCTGGTTTTTTTCGTTTTGTCCTTGTTTAAAAAAAATTTTGAAAAATAACAAACTTAAAATTTTGTGAATAAAAACAAAAAATAATCTAAAAAATTAGTTTATTTTGGTTTATTTTCAGTTTTATTAAAAAAATTATTACTTTTGACCATAATTTTATACTCTTTGGATTCATCTCGATGAAATACATCCAGAAACTACAAAATCTTGACGCAAAACTAACAAATGCAAAAAAAAATTGAATAAGGACAAAACGAAAAAAACCAAAAAACTAGTTTTTTCAATTTAGCCAAATCAGGTCCTAGTTCTTGTCCTGTTTTGTGTGGTCCACTCTGGTCCTGTTTTTTGGGTATGCCCATTTTTCCTGGTGTCAGATCCTCCGTGCCCAAAACCCATGTGCCTCTGTGCTAAGGGATTTTGGGTCGTTGAATTGTGATTTTTGTTTTTATGTTTTAATATCTCTGGGTGATCCAATGGCCGAAAAACCACTCGGCACAGAGGAATAGAGATTTTTCGGCACAGAGGATCTGAGCTCATTTTTCCTAGGGATGGCAATTTCCGCTATCCAGTGGGTACCCGCCCTATCCCACCCATATGGAGACAGGGATAATTCAATTTATTTTCAATAGTAGTGGGTATAATAGGATATGAAGAAAACCCACTCAGGTATGGAGCATGTATGATTTTGTAATCCCAAGCTCAAATACATGTGCTCGCCCCAAACCCTCCATGTACCCGGTATATATGATCATATAAATAAAAACATACTTATAAATTTTGAGTATGGTTATATATGTAAACAATTACCTTTTTAATTACCAAATCTTATCAATTACTACATATTATAGACTATTTAATATTCAAAGAATATCAATGGAGATTATATTTCTAAATACAAATATCAATTTATTTTCATTCTTGACTTTTTATTTTTTTGTTTTGATATGGGTATATTCGGGAAAATCTCGATCCCTATTGGGAAGTGGGTTTGGTTCTTTATCTAATATCCCCAATGGAGGTGGAGATGGTGAAAGACCCTCCAATCGAGGATTGGGTATGGAATAGGGCCTCCCGATCCATACCCTACCCGTTGCCATCCGTAATTTTCCCCACGTTTGTTCAAACTACCTTTATTGCGTGGATGGCATATTCAACGAGTTGTACAAAATAAACGATTTCTATTATTGTTTCAGATCCACAAGGAATCATAATGTATCAAAATTGGACAAGAATGGATCACCAAGTTTTGCCCCACCGCCACGTGGTACTCTAGCCATTTTCCCTGCATATGGATATGAGATCCTATACACTTAATTTAGAGCCAACGTGTTACCCTAAGGCTCTGTTTGAAACTTGAGAAAATAAATAGAAAAGCATAAAAGAAATTAAGAAGAAAATAAAGGGGAAAGTTTAAGAGAAATTAGGGGGGAAGTTGCATTTATTTTTGAAGCTTTCCCTTCTCTTTTTTAAGAACCAATCAAGGATGAGCATTTCTTAAAAATTTCTCTTCCTCTCCGCTTGTTCCAAAAGGTGCCTAAGCCTTTCCTAGTTCTTTTGTTCTTGCTTTCATAACATTAGAGGTTGTGACACATGCAATCCGTGCAAAAGTCAAGTCATGTTTCGATGCAATTTCCGCATTAATAAGTGCATGCAACTTTTTGACAAAGTGTCTAAATTGATTAGAGGTAAAATGCTCAAAACACATGCCATTTACGAGTATTCTTATTTGAAATTGATACCGATATTATGTTTTTACCTTTAGCGGCATACGCAATGTGTCTTATTATCTTTTCGATGCATAATTAAATCATGTACTCCCTCCTTTGTCCCTAAATAATAGTCGAATATTTCATTTTGGGTTGTCCCTTAATAAGTGTCTGTTTAGAAAAGTTAATGGGTAAAAGTATGTACAAATATTATTTTGCCTTTTCGACAAATTAGTAGGTACTAAAAAGTTAATGAATAAAAGTAAAGGACAATTTTGCTAAGTAGAGATAAAAGTTGATGTGAAAGATGATGTATATTTAATAAGTTGGATTCACGAAGCTACATGCTTAATAATGAACAGACAGAGTACTACTTTAGAGAAAAGGAATTGATATTGGCATTCCCTTTTTTTCTATTAGCACTCCTTTTTTTTTGTTTTTACATATAAAATGCAATAGTAAGTTTACCTAATAAAGACAAAAAAAATAGAGTACCAATAGAGAAAAGAGAAAAGGGAAATGCTTATACAGTCTCTTAGAGAAATTATAAGTTGATATATATTATGTAAGCAATGTAGCAGAGCATTTTTGTAGGAAGCAAAGTACATTTAAATCTCAACAAAATTCTTAAAACAAAGAAGCAAAGCACCAAAATAAAGGATCACATTTTTTTTTGGGTCAAGAATGAAGGATCACTTGTTCCTCCAACCCCATTTTTTTTTGGGAAAGCAAGGTTCCTCTCACCGTTTCATTTGCTGGGTTAGAGCAAATCCAATGCAAAATGGCTATAGCCATTGCTATATTTTGGCACCAAAAAGTGATTTTTGGTTCCAAAATAGAACCCAGCATCCAGTGGTTGGTTCTAAAATAGAACCAAACAGTTTCAAATTTAACTAACTTTCCCTCCACCTCATTTTTTACTACTTTTTTTAAACCCCAATTCAACTATCTACGTTATTGTCAACTCTTGTTGTGATCTAATTTTTTAACCCCCGTTTCCAACTAATTTGCCATAATTAGTGGACTAATTTTTTTTATGGAAGGTGATGGTGGAAGAAAAAAAATATGAAAATGGAATGGATTATTTGCGAGAGGTTTACTGATAATTATAGGAATAAGAAAAAAAATAGCTGTTGCAAAATTTTATAGCCTTTGGTAAATTAAAGAATGGATTATTGGACATTGGGAGAATAAAAAATGCCAATGGTATTCCTAAAAAATGCCCGTAGAGAAATCAATTCTAGAATCATCTCACTGTCTTCCTCCCTTCTCTTTCTGGCCTCCCATCTGCGTAACCTCTCTCTCCTCCACCACTTTCTTCCACCTCTCTCTCTCTCTCTCTCTCTCTCTCTCTCCGATCATCCCCCCGCCCCCTTCTTCTCAAACCGGACCAAACCCCATATGTATCGAACCCCTCTTCTGAACCGATCGGCAAAGCCCTCTCCTGAACCATATCTTCGCCGCCGCCATTCACCTCAGTGCGGCTCTCTCTGTACGTAGGTTTCACCATTTTGCTCGGTTTCTGGGTAGGACCAATGATTTGGGGTTCGCTGGGTTGAAATCAGAGAAGTTCACGATGAGCTCATAGTCCGGCAAGTAAGGGTGGTTTACTGCGGTTCAAATCCGGTCAGATTCCGACCACATCAGCATATTCCGGCTAATTTCAAGCATGATTTAGGTACACTCTAGTTGAAAAACTAAAATGGCAGTTGGGATTTTGGTGATGTAGCAAGGATGGCTATAGCCATCCTTGGTTCGATATTTGGCACCAAGTATAGAACTGATGCATTATCCATCTGATTTTAGCTATTCACTGGATTGATCAATTGCAAATTTTGGTTCTATTATAGCTATAGAACTGCTTATACAACCTGCATTGGATTTGCTGTTACTTGTGAAAATTGAACTGTAACAGAAGTAGAAAAAAACTTCAAATGACTTTTTTGACACAAAAGTAGAAAAAAACACTAGTGCCACACACAAATGCACGCACGCACATACTGGCAAAAACAAAAATAAAAATTACGGTGTTCTAATTATTAAGTCGCCTTAATCCCATGCGGATTCGCCTCAAGCTCAATTAAAATTAAAGAGCTGCTTACTTCAAAAACGATAAGCCGAGGATCGAAGTCCCGACCTCACGCAAGAGAGTCGAAGCCTTTTCTACTTGGCTGGCAACCACTTAAAGCTTGAAGTAGAAACTAAATTTATTTAATAGTAAGTCCGATCTATTACTATATATACACACTTCCTCAACTCCCCAGCCAACACTTTTCCAAATCCTTTGTTCCCAAACAGGGGCGGGCGGCAGTGAGAGGAGCTCGCAGTGAGAGTCCAGCGACGTTAGAGAGAGAAGCCCATCATCTCCGTCCATCGTCATCGGTCATCTTCTCCGTCCGTCATCTCTGTCCAATGTCCATCATCATCGTCGATCTCATATCTCATCCATCATCGTCGGCCACTCATCGCCCATGTTCGTTTCTCTCCTCTCTCTCTCTCTCTGTGGTATATATACACACATATGTATATGTATATATGTAGATCTGGAAAGAGGAAACAATCTGGTGTATATATATGTAGATCTGGAAATATGTGTTTTTGATTATTTTTTTGGAAATGATATGTATATAACTTTGTAAATTTCTGTCATCTCTGTTAATGTTTGGGATTTCTTGATGCTATTCTCTTTGGATTTTTCAATCAGATCTAGGGTTTCATCTCTTCCCCCTTTTTTCCCGAACCGAACCGAACCGAACGGCCCCGAACCGACTGAACCGAAACCGAACGGAACCGAGATCTATATAACCGGTTTCGGTTCAGTTCATCTCCCGAACCGAGTTTTGCCGGTTCGCTAAAAAATGGCCAAGAACCGAACCGGTTTCAGCGCTAGATAAAGGGGAGTTCGCGGGTCAAAAAGGGGGTCATCCGGGTGGAGTTGGGTCGCGGGTCGTCCAAAGGTTAACTTCGGATCCCTCTTTTCACCGTTGCATTTTCACGTACAGTTTTGAACAACAGAGAGAGAGAGAGAGAGAGAAGAACAGATCGATCTGTCCAAAAGGGATAACTTCGGATCCCTCTTTTCACCGTTCCATGTTCACGTACAGGTTTGAACAATAGAGAGAGAGAGAGAGAGAGAGAGAGAGAGAGAGAGAGAGAGAGAAGAACAGATCGATCTGAGCAGAAGAGGAAGGAAGGAAGGAAGGAAGGAAGGAAGGAAGGAAGAAGAAGACCGACGAGCTCACCCGCGCATCTCTTTGAAATCTCTCTCGATTTCGAATCTCTCACAAGTTAGGGTTTGCGAACCCTCGTGCATACGGCTTTTTCACAGTGTCTGCTTATCTACTCCTTGACGTGTTTTGTTACTCAATTGAGACCACAAAAGAGCTAACAATGGAAAGGCCGCACTTGGAATGGTTGCCCGGGAGGAGAGCAGACCTGGTTCGTAAACTTGAGCTTACTTCATTGGCTATGCAAAAGATGCGTAACAAGAATTGACTAGTTCCAGAATTGACTAGTCCCAAACAACCAAATTCGAGATGACGCACGATTTTCTGAACTACCTCTGTGATCCGAGACAAGTCGTGTTTATCTTTGTTTATCTTGCCCCTTCCCTTCCCGTCCCGATATGGCTATCACATTCCGCTACTTCTTCTTCATCCAATACTTGGAACAAAGAACCAAAATACTGATGACTAACCAACGAATGCAGGTCATCCGGCAATGAAGCCGACATCCCGGGCGTATTGTTGTTATTAATGTTCGAAAATCTCTTTATATTCGCCAAACAATAGCGTTGTATCGGCTTTAGAATCGATCAAGCTTTTTTCTTCACGGCTTAGGGCAGTCGTCACGTTGTTATTTAAATGTTCGAAAATCTCTTCCCTAAGCCGTGAAGAAAAAAGCTTGATCGATTCTAAAGCTGATACAATGCGATTGCTTGGCGAATATAAAGAGATTTTCGAACATTTAAATAACAACAATACGCCCGGGATGTCGGCTTCATTGCCGGATGAGCTGCGTTCGTTGGTTAGTGTTTTGTATTTTGGTTCTTTGTTCCAAGTATTGGATGAAGAAGTAGCGGAAGGTGATAGCCATATCGGGAAGGAATGTGGCAAGATAAACAAAGATAAACACGATTTGTCTTGGATCACGGAGGTAGTTTAGAAAATCATGCCTCATCTTGAATCTGGTTGTTTGGGACGTCATCTGGAACTAGTCAATTCTTGTTACGCATCTTTTGTGGATAAATTTGAAGAGCCAGATATTAGAGAATTGGTACACATGCTTGTGACCTCGGATCAATTTTTGTACGAGGAAAGGATTTCATCAGAAAGATGGGAGGAAGAAGGTGAAATATAGATTTTTTAAAGCGGATTGTTTATTGCATGCTGAAAAATTAAGTTTGTTGTTGCTCTTTGCTTATGTTTGTGAGAATTACATCTGCATATGGTGTTTAATAATTGGTCATCAATACTATTTAGTCATTGACTCATTGCAAATCCATAGACATTGGTTGTGGCTGAGTAATTAGTTGAGTACACTTGATTTGTTAGAATCATGTGGCTTTTCCTACCAATTTCTATATCTAGGTAGAGACGCCTTGGTTGTGGTGGTGTTTGGATATGGAAGCTCCCATGAAGAAGAAAGCTTGATGTAGGACGGTTTTAGGACACTTAATATTACCGCCTACAATTGGAATCGTGGTGGTTTTGGGTGGGGAAATAAGAATGTTTCTTGGATAAGTGCGCAAAGAAGAAGAATGAGAGAATGGGAAGAAGTAAAGAGAGAGAGAGATAGAGGTGCTTCACCCTCGCAAGGGTTAGGCGATTTCTGCAAGGATGGACCGCAGCCCAAATCCCAATTACAATGGCCTCAGCCTTGTAAAACTCAATTCATTAATCAACTTTGATTTTGAAGGAAAGATTACATCCAAATTTATAGGCTAATCAATGGCGTTTTGAATTCCTAGAAGTCTACATGAAATGCACCTAATCAATGAACATAGATATAAATGCATACAGTGAACCTACTAACATGTGTTTAATGTAACTAGATAAATATTAACGCAAACACTAAATTGACCTTCAAATACCAATGAATGTTAATGCAAACACTAAATGCATGATGACCCTTTAGCTACTAAACTACTAGGAATGACCTTTGAACTACCAAGGACACTTATTTTTGGATCCAAAAGCCTTCTCAATGCTCGTGCTACCCTTAGCCTTTGGTCTGGGCTTCGGAAGCCTATGAGACTTGTCTAGCCACTCTATTGCTATGCCATCAATTCTGCTCATCAAAGCTCAAGTGTAGCTCTTTTACATTTGCCTTCCTTCAGGGTCTTGTTAATGACATATAGGATCAATCTTTAGCTTTTTGAAGTGTATTTAGAGTGTGCGCCTAACCAATTTGTAGTCTCTGATTGGGTGCTGCAGTTGTCAAGTTCTAGGAAAATACCCAAGTACCTTTAAAAAGGTTCCCCTCGGGGGGCTACAGTGTATAACACTTACTTATGCAAGTCACGTGTCTTGGCATACAACATACACATCAATATTAACTACAAACTATGAAGCGTGGATACTCCGAAACTAGTCCCGTACGAACATTGGATACGCGAGGGATACGGATACGTGCCCGATGCGTATCGGATACGGAAAATAAGTAGCCGGCATTTAAATTAAATATTTTTAATTTAGGATATGTTTTGGATACACGGGGATACGGCAAGATACAACGGGGGTTAAAATGAAATTTTTTAAAGAATCAAGTATAACTAAAAGGGGAAAATTGTAATAATAGAATCACTAAAAAAATAAAACCTAGGAAATTATGCACATTGATAGACTATGAAGCACAGATACTCCAAAACTAGTCAAATACGAGTATCAGATATGCGAGGGATACAGATATGCGCCCTATGCACCATGATACGTATCAGATACAACAAATAAGTTTTTGGCATTTAAATTAAATATTTTTAATTTCGGATATGAGGGGGATACGACAGGATACGTTTAAGGATATGGCAGGGGTCAAAATGAATTTTCTCAAAGAATCAAGTACAAACTCAAAGGAGAAAATTGTAAAAATAGCATCATTAAAAATATTAACCTACGAAATTATGCACGTCGATAAATCATTCCCTTAACCGGTCGATATTTTCCCGACCCTAGGAAATTATACACATCGATAGTTCTTAACGATGCTTGGTATTGGCAATTCAACTACTCTTTTATTTCTTATGGCTTCATTTTTATGTCTAGGAGACTAATAGTTATAAAAATGTATACTTTATACAGCAGTATCCCCGACGTATCCGTATCTTATTTTTTTAGGTTTAGCCGTATCGCTGTATCCGTATCGTGTCGTATTCGTATCTATGCTTCATAGACTACAAATCAATTCTTACCCATTAAGCAATAGAGAATGGGACCCTCTTCTTTCTGGTTCCCGTCCTGCAATTAAAAATAAGGAAACCAGTTTGACTATGAGTAGAGCACTATTTAAGACCTGATTGATAAAGACTGAAATTAAATGGAATTTTATTGTAAGCTCAAAATGTTTCTCTCATTATAAATATTTGGTTGTGATGGAAATATTGAGCTTGTATGTTCCAAACAAAGAAGATCATAGTTTGAATCACTTGGTCATATGATTTGTGTTGTGTGTTACATTATATTGAGAAAAGTTTGGTTGATTCCTTAAAGCTTTAGTCCTCCTTATTGCAAATTGAAATCGCTAATCTAAATCTGATTGAGATTCCTAGAGTAATGAATCCATTTTGTGAAATCTCACATACTAAGATGTTACCATAAAACATAGACTGAGGGCAAGCTTTTATGGCATACGGATATTGCTTAGTTGGAAGCCATGTGGTAAATTATCATAGTGTTTGTAGTAACGAAAGCAGAATTCTTTTCTACTATATTAGTGCCTATGAGAGTAATACATTGCACCAACAAACTGAGTAATTCTGAAATTAATCAACCTCCAGGTGGTTTTCCTTGGCAAAATCTTCACAGGTTTTAGTTATTTATCTTCTCTCGTGCTTTGTTTGGCAAAGTATTACTCTATCTTATACTTGAGTGTAACATTCATCATAGTATTAGTAATTGTTGTGTTTTGTATGTAGAAGTGGCTAGGGGGTACCCTTCATGAATGGATTAAAGATTATAAAGAGGATGTTGTGAAGACATTATCATTCAAAGCTGGTGAATCAAAGTTGGAAAAACCAAGATTGACAGATGTCGGAAGAAATATTGTCAGGTAACTGTGTATATTTGTTCCATCTTTCAACTCTTTAAAGTTTTCCTAAAATCTATACTATTGCCATTTCTTTTAAAGATATTAACAAATATCGCATTACATATAGGGGTATAACGAAGAAGCTTCTGCACTTCCATCTTAATGGAATAGCTTTTCGTGATTTAAGAAGTGAAGATATCATATTGGACCAAAAGTTAAACGTTGTAGCTTTCGAGGGCATTAAGTGTGGGAGTGAAGACACCAATTTCAAGACAGATTGTGTAGCTCTAAAGGCCGTATTTAGTGAACTACTTAGCGGCAATCTCATTCCAGATGATGTTGGTCATCTAATGAGTTTACTCAGCGAGTATAACAGGTAATTCTATTTACTTTTGTATTTTCAATCATTAATGTTTTACCAGTTGAAGATGATATTTACATACTTATTTATGTAGGGACAACGAAGATATTCACTTTATTCACTTCACATGTCCAAAAAAATTTCCAAAAAGATTCTTTCCCCATCTCTTATCTCTCCAATCATTAATCACATTTCTCTCTCTACTCATACCCCTATTTTCAATCATTATTCTCATTTCTCTCTCTATCTCTCTCAAATTATTACACCTCTCTCTAATTAGTATTTTTTTTTAAAAACTCATCCAAATACTATCTCAAAAATATTTCTCAAAATATTCTTCTCAAAATTATCAACCCAACACAACCATTATTTTCCATCACTCTTGCCTGTGGACACCGATAGAGATGGTAAAGAATGTGTTTTTATTTCTGTAGGGAATGGCAATGAATGCTGGCACTCAAAGCATTTGGGATGCTGCAGATAATACACCTGAAGAGATTATGATTGGACTTTTCACATATGCAAGCATCCAGTGTACAAGAGAGCACTTGACGCTTGGGTAGAGGAAATGCGTGAAAAATCAAATGGCAAAGAGGAGGAAGGAGAATTACAATAGAATCCTAATTTGTCTTACGTTGATTCTCAGAATGTCAAGCTCTTACGTGGTGCTAAATTGCTCTCATTTATGAGAATGTGCTTCGTCCACATGTTTCAACATGCCCGTGCGGAGGAAGATGCCCGTGCGAAGGTTAAGTCTACCTATAGATAAATATCAAATCTTAGATCCCTTATCTTTATACTATCATGCAACATTTATGCCCTGTGCATCAGTTCCTAGATGGGCTGTGATTGAATGGCTAGCTATTTTGGAAAGGTTGTCCACACAAGATAGATTGCAGTCTTGGGGGATCATTGAAAGTTTGGTCGCATGTTTTGGGTCAAAACAACATTATTAGAGTTCCTGGTAGTTTGGTGCAAGCCTGGTTAAGTCAAAACATGAAAGGCAAAGGGTTTTTGCAATCTGTCTGTAAAGCCTCTCTTGCTGCTATTATCTACCATCATGTTTTGACTTAGCCATGCCAACTATCATGAGTTGACTTACTATCTACCATCATGAGTTGGCCTGGCATAAATGTTGCATGATAGTATAAAGATAAGGGATCTAAGACTTGATATTTATCTATAGGTAGACTTAACCTTCGCACGGGCATCTTCCTCCGCATGGGCATGTTGAAACATGTGGACGAAGCGCATTCTCATAAATGAGAGCAATTTAGCACCATGTAAGAGCTTGAAATCCTTAGAATCAATGTAGGACAAATTAGGATTCTGTTGTGATTCTCCTTCCTCCTCTTTGCCATTAGATTTTTCACGCATTTCCTCTACCCAAGCGTCAAGTGCTCTCTTGTACACTGGATGCTTGCATATGTGAAAAGTCCAATCCATAATCTCTTCAGGTGTGTTATCTGCAGCATCCCAAATGCTTCGAGTGCCAGCGTTCATTGCCATTTCCAACCGAAACAAAAACACATTCTTTACCATCTCTATCGGTGTCCACAGGCAAGAGTGATGGAAAATAATATCTTCGTTGTCCCTACATAAATAAGTATGTAAATATCA
Source organism: Vaccinium darrowii (assembly GCA_020921065.1). Classification (NCBI taxonomy): domain Eukaryota; kingdom Viridiplantae; phylum Streptophyta; class Magnoliopsida; order Ericales; family Ericaceae; genus Vaccinium; species Vaccinium darrowii. The sequence continues at coordinate 24,359,263 of CM037155.1, forward strand.
TCTTCAACTGGTAAAACATTAATGATTGAAAATACAAAAGTAAATAGAATTACCTGTTATACTCGCTGAGTAAACTCATTAGATGACCAACATCATCTGGAATGAGATTGCCGCTAAGTAGTTCACTAAATACGGCCTTTAGAGCTACACAATCTGTCTTGAAATTGGTGTCTTCACTCCCACACTTAATGCCCTCGAAAGCTACAACGTTTAACTTTTGGTCCAATATGATATCTTCACTTCTTAAATCACGAAAAGCTATTCCATTAAGATGGAAGTGCAGAAGCTTCTTCGTTATACCCCTATATGTAATGCGATATTTGTTAATATCTTTAAAAGAAATGGCAATAGTATAGATTTTAGGAAAACTTTAAAGAGTTGAAAGATGGAACAAATATACACAGTTACCTGACAATATTTCTTCCGACATCTGTCAATCTTGGTTTTTCCAACTTTGATTCACCAGCTTTGAATGATAATGTCTTCACAACATCCTCTTTATAATCTTTAATCCATTCATGAAGGTACCCCCTAGTCACTTCTACATACAAAACACAACAATTACTATGATGAATGTTACACTCAAGTATAAGATAGTAATACTTTGCCAAACAAAGCATGAGAGAAGATAAATAACTATAACTTGTGAAGATTTTGCCAAGGAAAACCACCTGGAGGTTGATTAATTTCAGAATTACTCAGTTTGTTGGTGCAATGTATTACTCTCACAGGCACTAACATAGTAGAAAAGAATTCTGCTTTCGTTACTACAAACACTATGCATTGACCCGCCACTGCGTGCTCAAGGCCCAATTTGTATGGGACTAACGGCAAATAGTCCACCACATCACTTGGGTCTAATATACTTTGAATGACCTATATCCACTTAAAAGGCTAAGCCTTATAAGTGGTGAGCCATTCAATTGTATATTTAAGTCCAACTATTTTTCTATTTATCCAATTGGAGAGATGACTCTGTAAGGGGACCTTGTGGGTAGCGTTGTTGAAAAGTCGAGGTGAGCAAAAGAATTGTTCACCGCTTGATTTGGATCAATTTATTAGTAGTTTTGTTTGGTCGCAGTCTAACAATAGAGAACCAATCCAAATGGTCTCCTACTAAATCAAACTCAATTTATCTTTATGTGGACCACCCAAATAAAATTTCACGTAAGCGTAATCAAGAATTTCTCATTCTATGTATGCTTAACATAATGGTCGTTGAATTTAAAGAATTTGGTTGAAAAAGGGTCTACTTTAGATTTCTGTTCTGTTTTTATTTTTTTTCCCTTTTAATTTGCTTTGCAAATAGTTCTTTTAAACTTGAACTGAACTGTGGTTTCAGATTGGAGCCAGACCGTTGTGTCTACGTTTGGATTGATTCAGTTCTATGAATTGCATGGTTTGGTTTAGTGCTGAAAAATCCTTAATTCGTGAGTATTGGTTTCGTCCTTGTTTTACTGTATATTGCCCAATCCATCGATGCTCACCCCTACTGAAAATATTGCTTCATACAGATTAGGTCAATCGCTGGGAATTTTAGGTAGTTAGTGGGAGGATTCTATATATGGCGCATGTCTCAGCAACAGTAGAGCCTCGTAAAACAATTTATGATGCTTTTGTGCCTCTTAAAGATGAAAGTCTTGATTTGGTCTTTGGCTCATAAAGAACATCAATAGCAATTTCTTTTTTTGGATCAATATGAATAACATGTTTTGGAAAAGGAGGTCTAAGTGTCAATTGCTCCCTCAATTTTTCGTTACCTGTAGAAGTTGTGATTATTTAGGTTTGCTTGGCCATGCAGCTATGTGATTGTAGCATAAACTGTGTTTAGTCAGGAGAGCATCACATATTATGTTGAGCTTTGAAAACTCTTGGAGAAAGATATGTAGATGATCGCCTGTTCGCCGCATGTAACTACTTTGGCAACAAGAGGTTGTTTGAGTCGTTATATCTGATTAACACTGCATTAAGCATATATTTTACTTGTTAGCTTTAGCCTTTAGTTTTTACACATTCCTGCCATTTTTCAGTGATAAGAACAATAATCACTCGGTGAGTAATACTGCATCTCAGCATCTGTCCCTCTCTCTCTCACACACATTTCCACAGGAGAACGATGGCTCTTTTCTCAAGTTGTCCCTTATGCCTTGATTTCTTCTCCAAATCTAAAATTCTTCAACTTCGACTCTTTTTCAAAAACTATGGCTTTGATTCTGGGTGTTCTTCAATGATGACCTGCAAAGAACATTAATAGTATGCTTTTCATCGACTTCTAATTTTTGTTTTTGCCTCTTTAAAAAGAAGTTATGACGGAAATGGAGGATCCAGTTCTTCACGGTCGCGTCCAGTCCTCATCCCATGTCATTTCTTGTTGACAAGGGCACACTGCCGAAAATGGAGGAACCATGTACATTAGTCCCTTAGCAACTGCTCAATGACTTAGGTTTTTCTTGGGGCAAACGAAGAAATGTGATCTTATGTTTTGGCTTGGGCTAGAAGAAGAAATATGATCTTACTTATAGTACTTTAGAAGTTAGAGGAAAAACAAAATGAGAGGCTAACCTTTACCTCGGGGTAAAAGAAAGTGAAGGAAAGGTAAGTGTAACTCTCGCTCATATGTGAATGGGGTGCTGGGAAGGAAAAGAACTCGTTTTTTGGACATCGAGCCTCGAGAGACTTGAGACTGGGTGATCCTTAGCCCCCATTGTTGTACCTCTCAGGTATAGAAATTTGCAGTATTCTTGGAAGGATTTGAGGTGGACACTGTGGATAGTACCTTTGAGGCCCTGTCTCATTTTGCTTTATGCTCACGATTCAATCATTTCGTGCAGTATGAAGCGACCAAGTTGGGCTACCTCGTGTGTGTTGATGTGGATAGAGGCCGTTTCTGGCCTTAGGGTAATCTGACCAAATCAGATATTTTGTCAGTGGGGAGGTGTCCAATATTGACTTCCTAGCTTCTGTTTTGGGGTATAGATAGGCTGCATTCATCCTCTTACTTGGTATTACTTTTGGCCTTTGGCTTTTAATGCTGTCAGTTTGGAGTTTGGGCTCAGTTGTGGAACAATTTTAGGAACTAGTTGGCGGGGTGAAAGAGGCTGTACTTGTCTAGGGGTGGGAGATGGCTTTGATGAAGTGGTGTACTTTGTCAAACTCGCTTTCTTATTTCATGCATCTTTTGTCATTCCAGTCTCAGTTGTGAGGAGGTTGGACCACAGGAGGCATAGAAGTACGTTAAAGTATATCATTTGACAGAGTAGAATACAATATCTGCTTGTATTAGAGATGGAGGCCTGGGATTCGTAGGCTTAAGCTCTTAGATCAAGCACTTCAAATCTGCAATTATTGACAATTGGGTAAATGATAGTGGCTTATGGGGGAGGATTGTAGGGTGGAATTTTGGTTCATGGGTGGCGTGGTTTGAGGCTACAAGATGTGTTCTGGTTATTTATATAGTTGCAGTGGAGAGGGTGCGACTGTTATAGGAGTAGCGGAGGAGGGTATGTAACAACTGTAGCAGCTGTTACGGTGGTCAAGTCGCGCTATTATTTCGACTGTAACAATACTTAACGGCATTACATAATGGTTGCGGCCCATTTTAGGACTTTTGTGTTTAACTTGCACTTAGTCATTAAGTTTGAGTACTGAAGATTCAGTATATGATCGTAACTGATTAGGTTTGATGTCCGGAAAGATAGCTATGAAACTTGACCTGAGATATTCAAACAACTCAACATGTTCGCTTATGATAGAAAAATCTTTTGTTCGTATGGAAGGATAGGGAACTGATGTTGGTATAAAAGAATTATCCTCTGCTTGTGTGTGGGCGTCAATTGACATGCGAAAGAAACGCTTTAATGCAGAAGCGGGTTGATATATGCAGTCTTTATAATGACTTTTTACAAAGTTGGCCGAGATGCATTTGCTTTGTGGACATATAACCCCGCAGATTTAGCGAAAATATTATGATCTACTGTCTCTGTCCGATAGCATCTGTAGGCATGAACAATTGTTTCCTTTAGCTCTCCTCTCTCTTCGGTTTCTGTTGACGCATGACCAGGGTTGTGCGGAGTGATGGAATCTTGATTTCTTGCCTTTCTGCAGGGTTTTATGTTCAAGTTTGAGTATTCTGAAGTTCAAGGCTGCAGTGAAAGTGGCGATGCTGTTATTAGTAAGTAAGAAGAACGATGATGAAAAGCACATTCATACCATATTTGCGGAGTTGTAATTTTTTTTTTTTTTTGACTCGATCAACTGTGTGTTGGTTTAAAATCAAGTGAACAGACCCTTCTTTACTTGGGGACAGATATTTATGTTTGTACTGTACCAAGCCAATACTATTGTTAACCAAGGGCTTGTAGCCTAGCGGTGATCTCCTGATTCTCCCACAAGTGAGACCAGGGTTCGAGTCTCCACGGAGGCGTTTGGGGTTTAGGGTTATGGATAACTTCTAAACCCCCTTTGGACTCACTAACTCCCCCACTAACCCCCGAACTGATGTATAACGAATGGCAAAAAAAAAAAGCTAATACTATTGTTGTTAAATGCGAAAGTACTCCAGTGGGAGTATTGCTTTGGTTGGTTAAGAGTCATAATACGGGCAAGTAAACTTGAACTTTTTCAAATTGGGCCCTTAGTTTTTTTCTTCTCGTCACAATGAATATTGAAAGTCAAATATTTTGAGCACAATTTTAAAACAATTGCTCAAAAAATAAAATAAAACGTTGTCTAAAGAAATTTTAACTAGTTATTAGTTAGTCTAATCCGTGTAATTAAAAGTTGGTTGTAACTAATTGATATGTTTAGGAAAGGCTTGTCTCAGTGCATTGCATTCATATAATTGTAGAAATATAGATATTTCAAGTGGGTGATTTAAAATGTGGGGTTGATCAAATGAGTTGGCATGTTCTTTGAAGTTATATATTATTTTCTTTACTGGTTATTTTTTGTTTTTTTCATACAACTTTACTTGGTAGTTAACCATAATAGCGGTGCTAAAGTGGATATTGGGAAGTGGAAAGGTCAAAATAGGTTGATTGTGGTCCTTGAGTTTTACTCCGTCTCCTCTTAAGTGTTCACTATAAGTATAAGAATACGTGCATTTTTAAACTCCAAAAAAGTATATTTTGCTATTTTTTTAACTATAATTTGGTGCAAACAAGTTTTTAAATAATTATTTGAAAACACATTTTTTATGTTAAAAAAATACACGATTTCCAAAAGAAGACATTTAAAAAGTGATGGATGGAATAATTATTTTTCGCGAACTGGTCCTCTCGCATGAGGACATGTCTTGTGAAAATATAGACCTCTATCACATATTGTAAAATGCAAAATTACATAAAGGCATTATAGGAAAGAAAATAAAGGACCTTGAAACAAAAGGGTGAATTTTAACAATAGTTACAAAAGTAGGGGAGGTTATTGTCATTTTTAGAACCTATGGGGAGGTGTCTGCTATTGTCAGAAACCCCAAGGGAGGTCAGTGAAATTTACCCATAAAAAAATTAACAACGGAATCATAAAATTCATTCTTGTTCTTCTCTTTTCTGGAACAAATCGTGAACCATTGAAACTTGGTAAGAGCCAGCTTTTTTGGGTTTATCGTCTTCTTGTTTTTGATGAGTCACCATTGTTGGTAGGCTTCCCAACCTGAATATAGAAACCCCTCCTCTCTCACCTCAACCCAATCAAAGTGTAGAACTTGATTGTGGATATAAAAATAATCGAAAATTTAAGGCAATATGATAATAAATTTGCTAATATGAAGTGTCTGCGTACTGCATTTTTTGGGGGTAAGTGTTGTGTTTCAGTTTACCCATCAAGATTCCCTTTGTGATCACACGCAAATTATGTTATTACTCTTTCAGATACATGGCATTACCGTCTCGGATCGGCACCATCAGTCAACTCATTTTTCTCATAAAAAGTCTAGAATAACTTTTTACTTTTTGATCAGAGAGAGAGAGAGAGAGAGAGAGAGAGAGTCGTGCAAAACGGAGATAAGTGTGACGGACATGGAGTGGTGGGCGTCAGCGGTGATGAGACACAAAAGTGGTGGAGTTAGGGCTCGTCGGTGGGGGAGGGAGAGAGACGATTTCTGTTCAAAATTTGGGGAAAGTGGGTTTTGGGAGAAGGGTTCTCCAGAGAGAGTAAGGTTGTGGGCCCATCCGCAATTTTTATACCACGTGGACACATCTGTGGAAGATCTGTGACTTTTCTGTGTGTGGGTAGCATTCTTGCTTGCGAAACTATGAATTTGATAGAAATTTATCATCACTGTGAGGAACAATGTGAAAAAATCTGTGCGATTAGCGAAAAGGCAAGAAGATTACCGTTGCAAACATGGTGTGCCACAATTGGATGTTGCAAGTAGTTGATGCAAGTAACTTCCATTTATACTCTCAAAGTGTATAAATTGTTCTCCAAACAGTTTGTTTCAAGTTTGACTGTGCATATGTTTACATATAAAATTAACAAATCTAATAATCAATTGACACGTAACTAAGTATGCCAAACAGTGGCAAATATCTGTCAATGTAGATACATTGGATTAATGGAATAGAGTTGAGTAAATACGATGTCGTATTGTATTTCAATTTAAAAGGCAGTTATTGGCAGTTACGAGTTACTGCTGATATAAAAGATCGATCTCGAAGCCTTGATTTTAAACTACTAGATGCATGAACTCCACGTGTAAACTTATAAAACAAGGCAATTGACATTTAGAGCACGTGGAGTACATTTTGAATTGGCAGTTATCTCCTTAAAATGTAATCATTTGGTTTAGTTTGAGCAACCGTGCAGATTCAAATTAAAGCTTTTGGAAGAAGATTAAAAAAATTCAAATTCAAACGTGGAGGAGGGAAGAAACTGTCAATTCAAAAGTGTAAAAGATGGAGTTCGAAGCAAGCCAAGTTCAAATTCATCGAGCGGGAAGTTCAACTAACAAGCAGTGTCTATAAATAGAAGAAATTGAAGAGTAAAAAGCCCCCGGACAAATCTTCAACAAACAGCTATCAAATGAATGATGCTTGGTTTGTCCATTGGCAAGTAGTTTAGGATTTCGAACTCAGTTCGAAGTAGATTAGGAAATAGATTAGGAAGTAGTTAGAATTAATCTCGGTTGTTCTTGTAACAATCATCTGTTCGAAGTTCTCGTCATCTTGTAGTTGAAGTTGAAGGCAATTTCGAAGTAAGTTTACCTTTGATTTATCAATCGAAGTATCTTGTTTCTTTGTTGTTCTTTAATTTCCTAAGTATATTGGTTTGCATTTCTTCACTTTGAAAGAAAAATCCTCTTAATTGAGGTAATTGAACCATTAAAAACACAATCGCCTGATTAGATTTGGTTTTTTTCAAAGTTAATCTGAGAGAGGAGATTGAAACTCTCTCTGGCACGCTCGCACTCAATTATTTTCCATTACAAAGAAATAAAAGAACCAAACACATTTTTTTGCACGCCCGGTGGGACACCTGAAAGTGTTGAATGGCTCCAAAACTTAGGAAGCAAACAGATGATTCTCAAATTGGCCAAACGCCAGAAGATGAGAATAATATTAATCCTAAAGAGAATGAACAGGTTGAAGGACCTCAAACAGGTCCAGAGACCCGTATTGGTCAAGATGCAAATGTTGAAATTGGCCAGAGTTCTCGTATGAACATTAGGAATAACAAAACAGTGCAAATTGATGACCCAAAGAATCCAGAAATTGGAGGAAGTGTGTTATCTAGTCAATTTGCCGAAATGATTGCTACATTTAAGGAATTGGCTCAAACTCAGAAACTTATGTTTCAAAAATTAGAAGAACAGTCAAAGTCCAGGAATGAACCTTTGTCTTCATTCGAAAAGAATAAAGGAGAGGCTAGTTCTAGCAAACATAAATCTAGGCCTGGAAAAGAGCCTATTAATGTGGATGAAATACCAGAATCTTGGTATGAACCTGCAAAGATTTATGATTTTCAAACTCCCAAGCCTAAGAAAACATTCAAGCAAACCACTAATATCCCTTTCGAACCTAGTTTTGATGGTGTAGGTGGGGATAAAGGTTTTAAAAATGATGATTATGGATTTGAAGAATACGATTATTCTACAGGAAATCATTTTACTGATAGGGCGAGTTCAAAAAGGCCTAATCCGGAAATTGGAGTTCATAGGTATCCAGGAATACCAGAGATGGGAAGGTTGCATTCGAACCGCCTTTATGGACCTTTTGCAAAGCAAGAAGGAGGTTTTAAATAGCCTAGACCTTTTGATGATCATTTTCAGAGGTTTCCAGAAGATCACATACCTAGAAATGTCAATTGGGAAACACCTGTTAATTCAAGGATACCTCTAGGGGAAATCCCGCCCTTCGAGATGAAATACTTGGCCTCATGCAAGAAGTTTATGGTCCTCTAAACCGGAGGGTACAAGCTCAAATTTATAGAAAACCATATCCATAATGGATAGATAGGCAGTTCGAAGTCCCTAGGGGATATAAGATCCCAGATTTTACACTATTTCATGGGGATGGGAAACAATCAACAACTGAACACATTGCTAGATTTACTTCTCAGTGTAAGGAATTAGGCAATAATGAGTTCATTAAGTTGAAATTATTCTCTAATTCCCTAACAGGAACAACATTCGAATGGTATTCTAATCTGACAGCAAAGTCAATTCCAAATTGGCAAAGGTTGGAAGAATTATTCCATGCATAGTTTTACCAAACTGAACCTGAAGTCACTATGGCTGATTTAGCAAGGTTGAAACGAAAACTTGATGAAAAGGCTGCCCAGTTCATTGCTAGGTTCAAAAGGGCTAGAAACAAGTGTAAACTTAAACTACCAGAAGTTGAGTTTGTCAGAATAGCACAAGATGGCCTAAGTAGAGAACTTAGAAAGAAGTTCGATTCTACTGAGTTTAGGGATTTGGTTGATCTAACCTACAAAGCATCTAGATATGAATCTTTGTTAGAAGAAGAAGTTGATAGAAATAACTCTTCTTAGTCAACTTATTATAAAGATCCTACTTTTGAAATTGATGCTGATGAGATTATTGAACATGACCCTTGTGTGTATGAATGTCTAGTACGAAAAAATTCTTCTGTAGCACCAAGGACCAATAAGAAAGCAATTAGCAAAATCTATTCATTTGATGTTTCTAAAGCAGATGAAATCTTTAATTATCTTTTAAAGGAAAAGTTGATCAAACTTCCTAAAAATGTTAAACTTTCAACTTTGGAAGAAACAAAAGAAAAAAATTATTGTAAATGGCATGCTTCTTGGACTCATTCAACTAAGAATTGTAATATTTTTCGTGACAGGATTCAAGAGTAGATTAAGAAAGGAAGGATCAATGTTTCCAGAAAAGACTATGGAAATAGATACAGATCCATTTCCAAAGATTGAAGAAGTAACTGCTAACACCAATGTGCCAATATCTTTGGCCAAAACTATTCAAGAAATGTGGCAGAACAAGCAGGTGCATGTTGGAATGAACTCTGTGCAATTTGGTAAAGGAAGACCAAAAATTGGTCAACTTCGAATTGATGCTTACAGAAACAACAAACAAAAGTATGTGTCAGAGAGTTCATCCCAAAAAGGATTCAAGCAGTCTCATCTTCCTATGCTTGAAGCTTCTTTTTTAGGATGCTTATGCATGGAGTGTAGAGCCAATTACTTGGTTTTCAAAGACTTGGATCGACAAGGGATTGATTTCTTTCCAAAAAGGATGGAAAGAAAGGCTTTGGATCAGAATAATGAAAGAAAACCCTGGGTAAGCATAGGTCATGAAAATAATAAGAAACCTTGGTTGGTTTCCAAGAGAAATGTACCTTCTAGTCCAGTTCCGCCAGCTTCGAAGAGAGATTATCCTCCTTTGAAGAGGATTAACACTGGAAAGGCCCCAATGGATCAAGAAAATGAAGGACAAGGGGAACAGTTTACCTTGGTAAAAGGAGTTCCTGATTGGTTTATGAAGAAGGTCAAGCCAGAACTCTTCCAAGGGTACAAAGCCCCTTCTAAAGTTGGAAATAAAATGGTCAAACCTCCAAACTCTCTTGCTGATCAATGGATAGTAGTCAGAGATCCAAAGACCAAGACACCTCAAATGATTCCTATGCTGACGCGTACCCAGAAGAGGAAACTGCAGAGGAGGTATACTAGTTTCCAATTGGAAGAATATGCCTCTAAGGAAAATCCTAATGGGGGTGATAAGTTCAACCCAAGGTTTAACAGACTTCGAAGAGAAGATTCTGAGGAATCTTTTCGAAAGGGGTTTACTCAATCAGAAAGGGAAACATTGAAAAGTTTGGCTGCAAGAATGGACAGTGAGGTACCTCAAAATAGCCCAACTTCACCAAATTCCTTGGCAAGCTATCAATCTGGATTATTGGAAGCCATGATAGTGGAACAGGAAGAAGGTGAAGGAATGAATTCATCTTCTTTCAAAACATGTTCCCCTATGGAAACTTCTGCAATGGAAGCTTCTGAAAAAATGGACATAGCAGAAGATGTATCAGGGTTACCGGTACAAGAGAAAAGGACCATTCAGTTTGGAACCTTACCTGAAGTGCAAATTAATATGGTTTCTCCTTCATTCATTAACTTGGACCTTTTGGACCAGATTGCTCACCAGTTCGGAGGGCACCACAATCAATAGCTGTCCCTATGGAGATTATTGATGTATCAAGTGATGATGAATATGATCTTACATACGATAATGGTTGGAATGATGGTTGGGGAGCTTTAATTTCTAAAATTCAAAAAGAGGAAGAAGAAGAAGAGCTTATGATTATGGCTAATGCTATGGAGGAACCAGAAGTGACATCTAAAGAGAGAGCAGTTTTTGTTGGATTCTGAGTATCCTTTGATTGTTGATTTGAATTGTGCTGACATTTCTTATCTTTTTAGGTCACCTTCAAGTGATATGAGGCACCATTTGAAACCATTATACATATCTGCATTATTTGATGGAATTTTGTTAAACAGAGTTTTGGTCGATAATGGTGTAGCAGTAAATATTCTGCTGTCTAGAACTTTGAAGAAATTGGGGAAAGAAAGGGTTCGATTGATCCCAACAAGCACATCCATTGCTGGGTTTACTTGTGAAAGTAAAAGTCCTAAATGAATTGTTTCTATACCCCTGAAAGTTGGCCAAGTAGAAACTGATACAGCTTTCTTTGTGGTGGATACTTTCACAAGTAAGTATAATGCTTTACTTGGTAGGGATTGGATTCACGTCAATGGTTGTTTTCTATCTTCAATGCATCAATCCTTGATGATTGTGAAGTATGAAAATGGGACAGAAGTGGGGTTCGAAGAAGTAAAGGCAGACCAACATCCCTTCAGTACTTCAGCAAATTGTGCAGAGACTGAAATGTATAAACCTGAAATTATCCCTCTGAGTGAAATTGCACAACCTACCATTCCTCCATCCACTGAATTGGAAATTGGAGAATTGGCAGAGTTAAAATCTAGCTTAAGCAAGTAGTTGATTATGAATCAGACAATTCACAAGATGAAGCTGCTTGGATGTGAATCCAAGACAGAGTTTGAAGAAGCCAATTCATTGGCTTTAGTCAAGTTTATGGCTCTAGAAATAGAACATAAGCTGCAAGAAACAAATGATTGGGAGGAATTATTAGCTGAGAAATCTGACTGGAGATTGAGGCCAATCAAATTCGAAGAAACCTTTATAGGTCATGTTGATTCCCAAGATCCTTTAGAAGAAGTGGAATTGGGAGAAGGAATTGTTCCAAACACTGTACAAATCAACAAGGAGCTTGATGCTGCTTCAAAGGATAAGTTGATCACAGTGCTTAAAGAGAACAAAAAGCGCTTTGCTTAGAGTTATAAAGAATTAACAGGTTTAAGTAGAAATTTGGTTGAGCATAGATTGCCTATTAAACCTAATTGCAAACCTTTCAAACAACTTCTAAGAAAGATGTCTCCCGAAACCATATCATTGGTTAAAAAGGAGATTCAAAACCTTTTAAATGCTAGTTTTATTAGAACAACAAGATACGTAGAATGGCTATCAAATATTGTTCATGTTATCAAGAAAAATGGAAAAATTAGGGTTTGCATTGATTTTGGAAATTTGAACACTGCAACCCCTAAAGATGAATACCCAATGCCTGTAGTAGACATGCTTGTAGATAGTTCTGCAAGCCATAAAATCATGTCTATTATGGATGGACATTCAGGGTATAATCAAATTTGTATAGCTGAAGAAGATGTTCATAAGACTGCATTTAGAGCCCCTAGTAACCTTGGGACCTTTGAGTGGGTCAAAATGCCCTTTGGGCTCAAGAATACTGGTGCTACTTATCAAAGAGCTATGAACACTATTTTTCATGAAATAATTGGGGGTTTTCTAGAATGTTACATAGATGACATTATTGTCAAATCGGAATCTATTGATGATCATGTAGAACATTTGAAAATAGCATTTTCAAAGATGAAGCATTATCAACTGAAGTTGAATCCTGCTAAATGTGCTTTTGGAGTAATGGTAGGAAACTTTCTAGGATATCTAGTCCATAGCAAAGGTATTCAAGTTGATAAAAATAAAGTTAAAGCTATTACTAAAGCAAAACCTCCTTCGAACAAGAAAGAACTTCAAAAATTTCTTGGTCAATTGAATTTCCTTCGAAGATTTATATTTAATACTGCAGGGAAAACTAAAATCTTTTCTTCTTTATTGAAATTGAAAGATGGAGAGGACTTCGAATGGACAAAGGAGCATGATGATGCTTTCAAGGCCATCAAAGAGTACTTGATCAATTCGCCAGTTCTTGTTCCACATAAAAAAGGAGAGCCTGTTAAACTATATTTAGTAGCAAACTATGATTCAATAGGAGTTCTGTTGGCTCAAGACAATGAAGAAGAGAAGGAGCAAGCTATCTATTATCTAAGTAGATTTCTTAATGATTGTCAAAGTAGGTATTCTGCAATAGAAAAGTTAGGTTTAAGTTTGTTCTTTGATTCGAAGAAACTCAGGTACTATATGATGCCTAGAGTAACTTATGTAATTTCCCAGACTAGTGTTATGAAGTATATGTTGTCTCAACCTGTACGTAGTGGTAGAATTGGAAAATGGATTGTATCTTTGATTGAATTTAATCTAGAGTATGTTCCTCAAAAATCAGTTAAGGGACAGGCATTAGCTAACTTTTTGGCTGATCATCCAAATGGGATTGAGACTCCAGAGATAGCAGATATTGATGCAATAACAATTAAGCCATGGAAAATGTAGTTCGATGGTTCGAAAACATCCCAAATGGCTGGAATTGGAGTTGTTTTGGAATCTCCCCAAAGTTTGAAAACCAAATTTGGATTTTAGATAAATGAAGGGGAATGTACAAATTATCAAGCAGAATATGAAGCCTTAATTATGGGTTTAGAACTTTTGCTTACTTTGAAAGTTGACATAGTTGAAGTGCTTGGTGATTCTAAGTTGGTTATAAATCAAGTCAATGAAGAATTCAGTTGCCATAGCTCTGGTTTAAAACCTTACTATCAATATGTGAAATTGTTAATTAAGCGATTTCATATGATTACTTTTACATATGTACCAAGATTCTTTAATGGAGAAGCAGATGCAGTAGCTCAAAGAGCCTCAGGATTTAAGTTTATCACTGATGAAAGCAAAGAGTTTTGTCAATTGACCTTGAGAAAATCTCTCCCTATGCTCAAAGATAGGAATTTGGACTTCGAAGTATATAAAATCACTACTTCTTCTAATCAAAATGATTGGAGACAACCATTGATTGATTATTTAACAAAACCTAATGCTAAAATAGATAGAGCAACAAGGCTAAGATCTGTTAATTATATTATGTATAATGGGGAACTGTTCAAAAGAGAAGCAGATGGACTTTTGCTTAAATGCTTGAACAAAGTCGATGTCTTTAAAGTTATGGCAGAAGTCCATGAAGGTATCTGTGCCCATCAAGCAGAAATTAAGATGAGATGGTTGATTCGAAAGTATGAATATTATTGGCCTTCTATTCTTAAGGATTGCATTGATTATGCAAAGGGGTGCCAAGCTTGTCAAAAGACCGAATCTTTTAAACGATTACCTGTTACTGAATTACAATACGTAGTTAAACCTTGGCCATTCAGAGGTTGGGCAATGGATATGATTGACATGATTTATCCTGCTTCTAGAAATGGGGATAAATTCATTTTAGTGGCCACTGGCTATTTTACCAAATGGGTTGAAGCTCAAGCCTTTGAAAGTTTATCTCAAGAACAAGTCATTGAATTTATCAAGAGTATTATTTATAGATTTGGATCTCCAGAAACTATAACAGTGGATAATGGATCCATTTTTGAAGGTAGAATAATAAAAGCTTTTGCAGCTTCTCATGGAGTTTCTTTAATCAACTCTACTCCTTATTATGCTCAGTCAAATGGCCAAGCAGAATCAACCAATAAGATTATCAAAAGAGGTATTCAAAAGATGGTTGATAGAAATCCAGAGGAATGGCCAAGTCTACTTTTAAATGTGTTATGGGCATATCAAACCACAAAAAGGACCAGTACAGGGACTACTCCTTTTGCTCTAACCTATGGGCATGATGCTATTTTACCAATGGAGATTGTGGTAAAGTCACAGAGAGTTTCTTTTCAAAATGATTTAAATATTGGAGCATACCACCAAGCAATGTACATGGAGCTCGAAGAAATAGATGAAGAAAGAATTAAAGCTCTGAATCAAATTCTGCCACAAAAATCAAGAATAGCCAGAAGTTATAACAAGAAAGTGGTTGTTCGAAGCTTTGATATAGGCAACTTAGTATGGAAAGTAGTGTTGCCTATCAAAGAAAGAAAGCAATGGCTTGGAAAATGGGCTCCAAATTGGGAAGGACCTTTCCAAATACATAGAGTTCTTAAAAGAGGGGCATACCATGTAAAAGATTTAAATGGTTATGTTCATAGAGGAGAAATTAATGGAAGATTTCTAAAGGCTTATATCCCAACCATTTGGGAATCCTTTAGCAGAAGATAAAACTTAAAAGTAATGAGATCAACATATCAAGCAGTTCAAGCATGAATGAAATTGAAAAGAACAAAACATTTCATTCATCATGTTAGAAACTGTACAATTATATCTTTCAGGTCACTCAATACATGAGCACCTCTGTTACAAATAAAGTCATAGATTTCTTCCTGATCACTAGTCCGTTGCAATTGGTCTTCCAAGTCCTTCATATTTACAACTGCGGAAGCAACTTTATCTATAGAGGTCTGCATGCTAGAGGTGGTTTGGGCAATCTCTCCCCTAACCTGCTGCAAAGCCTCTTCCAAACGTGCTTCTTCTTTCCTCAACCAATATAATTGGTAGTATCTTGATCATAAGAAGAAATCACACTTTGTGCTTCATCATCTGCATTTGATAATGTTGCCTTCAAACTTTGCCTTTGAAGATGTTTTTCTTGAACCTCACAGAGCTGATGGATTTTCGTTCGAAGCTCAGAAACTTTGGTCAACAGTTGTTTGTGCAAATCTTGATAAGCAGGCTTCAATACCCAGGCAGCTTGACATCAGATGTCTAAATGTATTTTCAAATCTTCTTCAACCAATGTTTCAAAATTAAGCTCTGAGAATTGTTAAAGGACTTCCTTCAATTCTTGAATTTCTTCTCGTGAGAAAATAGGCTTGACCAACGCTGGAGAAGATGAACTGTGTCAAGCTTTGAGTTGAATAATAGGAGATTCTGGAGAAGAAATTGGAGCTCTTGGGTTGGTGATTCTCTGACAGAAATCACTTAGTTTCAATTTGAACCGCTCCAATGAAGAAAGGTCATCAACAGTGGTGCTAGCAGAAGCACCAGTTCCCTGTTGAGAGAAATATACAAATATATTAAAGGCTTAATCCGATAAAAGAAGTATGATAACCATAAGCTTAAATTATAATGAGACACAATACCTCAATTGAATGGATTTGTCCTGGTGGAGTTTGTTCTGCTGGAATTTTTGTTCTTGGAATTTGATCAAGAACAGCCTTCTCAAGTATTACTTCAGCTTGTTCAATGGTCTTAATAACTGAGGTACTCGGTACAATCTCAGGAAATAAGCTGCTGTCATCTTTAGAAACAGAAATTTCTATGAAGGATTCACTTGGTAATACTTCTTTACTGAAATCAATGCTACCCTTAGAAGTGGAGCTTTCTACAATAGGACCTGCAAATGTTGGTATTTTTATTTGTTCTCTTCGAACACTCTCTGAAACCAAAGCTCTGGCAACAGTACTGATAATAGGAGGAGACATGCCTTGCACTACGACTTGTGGTTGAGATTTAAGAATTTTTGCTTTTTCAACAAATTTCTCCATGGTGATAGAAGCAGCTTCCTGTGTTGCAACTGTTTTGGACTTTGAAACTTCAGTGACCTCAGTAGCAAAAGGATCAACTTGTTTTTGAATTTCAACAGGTGAATGTTCAATTGGTTCTGTGAAAGCCTTCGAAGCTTTAGCATGCTTGGATTTTGCCTTTTTCTCTGAAAAGGTAATAACCAGAGATGAGAAATATGAAATTGAGTTCAAAGGTCATAGTGAAATTAAAGTTATAAGGCTTGCCTTTCACAAATTGGCCTATCAGAACATCTTCTGTCTTCTCTTCTTCTGGTTCTTCAATCAAAATTTTTCTTCTTCTTTTTGAAGCCTCATAGACTCCAACAAATCTAGATTCTTCATTACTGGACTCTTGTTCTTGCCCTGAAGTACCTTGTCTTTTCTCAACTTTAGGAAGGAAAAAGAAGAAGGTGAGAATATATGAAAAAATATAGAGGACATTATAGATTTATGGGATAGAAGTTACCTGGCTTCGAACTTGGAGAAACGAAAGTTTGAGCAGTTTCCTTCTCTTTTCTTGCTCTTTTCTTGGGAACAGATTCTGTATGTTGAATCATAAATGAGAAACAGAAAAGCTTTGAAGTTATAGCAATCATACAAACTATTAAGAGTCGCCTGATGGAGAAGGGGGAGTGGTTCTTTGCTGTTGAGATCTAGTCACCATCTGTGGTATAGATTGGAGAGGTTTAACATCCAAAGCAACAGGTACTAGAATAGAAGATTGCACTTCCGGTACTCCTTCTTGTTGAGTCCCCTGAGACACATCTTTTGAACCTTTTCCAAAACCATCATCTGATATTGAGTCAGAATGAGCTACCTCTTCATTAACAATGCCAATATCTTTGGTAAAAGCTTTGACAATTACAGAATTATTATACAATCCCATGATATTGTGCCACCATTGAGAGAATTTTGGATAAGAAGAGCCTATGATAGCAAATTTGTATGGATGAAATTTTGCTCGGACTCTCCTATATTCAACATTGATACGTGAAAGATGGTTTCTATCAACTTTACCCCTCACAGATAGATCAACATTGATTTCCCCGGGATAAGGACAAGGAATAGCTTGAATTAAACCCAACTGTCTGGCAAATTGTGCGGGGCAATAAGTTTCTACATAAGCTTGTCTACACCCTCCAATGTAGCAACCAATGATGATTTCTCTTGGCAAGAGAATGCTTGCCCAAGCGTCACGATAAGTGCTAGTCCCTCTCTGCTCCATCATTCTTCTAATCCATTTTGAGCCAATATCCCAATTATCAAAAGGAAGGAATTCCTTTTCTTCCTTATCCTCTCTCATCTTATAAAAGTATTCTAAGTATCCAATTAAATCAAGAGGAGTCGAAGCTAAAATAAGGAATTTTTCTCCATAAACATTACGGGGAGATCTTTCGGCAACTTGATGATCAGGGAAATAGGCCAATAACCAGATTTGCAAAAACCAGAGGAGGCCTCCCAAATTATAATAAAGTGGTTTGGCATGATTGTCAGACCCTACTTTGTAGACATAGCCTAAAAAGTAAGAAGCCAGATCAATGGTTTCACCTTTTGAGAGAATATAGGCTAAAGATGCAAATTCAAGCATCATTTTTTTACCACCATGGCAAAAGATCATTTTGCACAGGGTATACCAAATATATGCAAATATTTCCCTTCCAGACACTTCATCTGAATATTTCCTTTCAGCATCTAGAAATTTGCTATATGAAGCATTTTTCCCAGTATACTTAATTTCATCTAAAAAAAGGACCACTGTGGATGAGGTGATATCGAAGGAAAGACCATATGGAGGAAGCCCAACAAGGAAAGACACATCTAAGACTGTGGGTGCCATCATTCCACAGTTAAATCTAAAATAGTTGTATGATGGATCCCGAAAGGCCAAAGTAGCATGTATAAGTGAAGGGTTTTGATTTATACCAAGTTGAAGCAATGAGATGACATGTAGTAGCCCGGTGTCTTCTAATTCCTTTCTCTTAAGTTTCAACATACGCTCGGTCCAGTCTTCCCAATCTCTATCATAATTTGGCCAGCAAAAAAAAAATTTCTTGGCCCAATGGGAGAAATCAAGAGGCCTATCTTTCACAAGGTCACTCTTTTCAAGAATAGGGTAGCATGGTGTGAAATCACCTTCACCGGATTCCGATTTTGCAACCTCCCTGGAAACTAACCTCCTAAGAACGAAGGAGGGAGTGCCTTTAGATGTCTCACTCTCAAAAGCCATGACTGTAAGAATTTGAGAACAAAGGAGGGAGCACAAAGTGTTTGAAAATTTGAACGCACAAATAAAAACGTTCCAAGCCCTAGATTTATATGTTGCGATGAAACGATATTTTGGTTCGGGTCATATTTACAAAAAAAGTTCATGCTAATAGTTTTTTTACAAAAAAAATATTAATACATTAAGTTTTACGTGCATAATGAAAATGCAAGGTTCTAAAAAAATAATGTATTTGTGAGTCTTTTTTTGGGGAAAAAATTAGACGATTATTTTCCTCAACGGGTCCTTGAATTGGTATAAACAATTATCCAAAAAATTTCATGCTAATAGTTTTTTTTTTGGGTGAAATGCTTGTTTCTCCTAAAAGGGTGTGCATATTTATTTTAGACCATTATTACCTCCAATGCAAAAAAGAAAAAGAAAAAGAAAAAGAGAGAGAGCACGGTTAGGTAAATTATGAAAAAAACGAAAAGAAGAAAAATGAGTCTGTTTAGAGTTTTAGATCTAGAAAAAGAAAAAGAAATAAACAAAGGTAAAAAAAAAAAAAAAAGCAATGCAAGCAGTGAGTTTAAGTGATTATTAATACTCTTATTTTTATTATGAAAATGTTAAATTATATCTTATGGGAACTAAAAATTTGAAAAAAAAAATAATTTTTAGTCAAAGAAAAGAAAGTTGCAAAAAAAAGTAAATAATTAAGTTATTTTTTTCACTCCTTTCAATATTTTTATATAATATAAACTCAAACAAGAAAAAAATAAAGTAAAGTTCGAATTAAGGGCATTGACGTCAACACCGTTAGGCCTTTTTTAACGGCAAGGGGGGTATCTGCCAAATAGTTTGTAAAGTAAGGGAGGGCAGTGGAATATCAGAAAACAGAGGGGAGGTCAGTGGAATTAATGCAAACCTCAGGGGAGGTCAGTGGAATTAACCCTATCATAAAAGTATACTTTATTATGTTCCATTTACAATGAGTTCGAACTAGTTTAAAGCAACTTTAAGTGCTTCGAAAAAGCATTAGGAAGTACAGAATAAACCATAGAAAGAGCTAAAAATGCATTAACATATAGAAATTACATGTTACAAAGAGAAAATCCTATTACATTGAAAGAAAAACTAAACATTTGTTGGTGGAGAGACAGCAGTAAGGGTTAGAATAACTTGGAAATAATGAGGAAAGCTCCAAGTCACTAAGGCATGAAACCTTGCCCAGGTGAAATTAAAAAATTCCCTTTCCTTCATCCTAACCCTGTTTTCTTCATCCAGCTTGAGTTTTTTTTCTCAATTAATGGTCTGATTTTCAGAACCAGGGCTTTGGCTTTGATTTCAAACTTAGCCAATTTAAGAGCATTCCTTTTGGCACGGCTTTTATACTTCTTTCAAAGTCTCTTGGAAATTCCAGATGGGACTTCGAAGGAATCTCCCTTCAGATTTTCTATCTTATTATGAAGCTTGATGATTTGATCATGTATGATCTCATAATCACGAAGGTCTTGGTTGAACCCAAAGGTAGTAGTGTTGTTCTTCATCCACATTCGAAGAAGAGGAAGTTGACTTAGAAAAGAGTAGAGAAAAGAGCCAACTTGCTCAAGAATAGCACATTGAAGGGTCTCACAAGCCCATAAGAAATTTTTGTAAGGGATATCTTCTTCAAGAATCCCTACATCTAGAAAAGCAAAAGCAGCCAATAGTTCTTTGGCTTTAACGGAGTCAGATTGAGGATAAAGAGAGTAAGAGTATTCAGCATGAGAAAGAGTGGAATCGAACTTAATATTCTTTAACTCTTGAAACCAATCTGGGTTTTCTGGAAGGGATCGAAGAGAAAGATTAGCGGAATCAATGAAGTTTCCTTCAAAACGAGGCCTTCGAACCTCATGTAACCAGTATATATATTGGTTACTAGCCTTCTGCTTAAGTTCACCATAACCAGCAAAGCCAGATCTTTCATCTTCACAAATTTTAAAGAATGAAGGAGTAAGACGAGTGGCAATGAAGCTGTCAAACATTATTATATTAGGATCACGTCTGATGAAGGGAGATAAATACCTACTCATTGCTAATGAGTGATATCTACTCCAGCCTCTATAACCAGAAGGATCATCCATCTTTACCACCACTATTTCAGATGGTAAACCCCAAAGAAAGGGCTCAGGAGTAGGGGAAACTGGAGGATTCCATGGATCAATAGGCTCAGGATTCTCCACTTGAACCACTGTGTAAGAACGATCCCTTCGAATTTCGTCAACAATTTGTGTGACAGCATCTCTAGTGTCAACGGGAACTTGGTCATTAAGATCCAAGTTTTTGAAAGCGTTTTGAGTGTTAGAAATGTCAGCCATGGTTGAGTTGGGTTTAAAGAAATAAAAGTAAGTTTAGAACGAGAATTGGTAATTGATTTTACCAATGATTGAGTACTTTTATAGATTAAAATTCTGAGTTTGAAACGATTCAAATTCTTGTGAGTGGAAAACATGTGTATTAACTGCCCATTATCCATAAATCCCTCACGGGGAACGTGAGAGTTAATCATAACTTTACCATTGGAAGTGAAAAGAACTGCCAATAACTTCCGCTTTTGAAGTTTACAGGAATTCGAAGCGGCAAAGGCACATTAACACTTATTCAAGTTCCTTGAACAACGATGTTAATGTGGGGGGTATGTTTACATATAAAATTAACAAATTCAATAATCAATTGACACGTAACTAAGTATGCCAAACAGTGGCAAATATCTGTCAATGTAGATACATTGGATTAATGGAATAGAGTTGAGTAAATACGATGTCGTATTGTATTTCAATTTAAAAGGCAGTTATTGGCAGTTACGAGTTACTGCTGATATAAAAGATCGACCTCGAAGCCTTGATTTTAAACTACTAGATGCATGAACTCCACGTGCAAACTTATGAAACAAGGCAATTGACAGTTAGAGCACGTGGAGTACATTTTGAATTGGCAGTTATCTCCTTAAAATGTAATCATTTGGTTTAGTTTGAGCAACCGTGCAGATTCAAATTAAAAACTTTTGGAAGAAGATTAAAAGAATTCAAATTCAGAAGTGGAGGAGGGAAGAAACTGCCAATTCAAAAGTGTAAAAGATGGAGTTCAAAGCAAGCCAAGTTCAAATTCATCGAGCGGGAAGTTCAACTAACAAGCAGTGTCTATAAATAGAAGAAATTGAAGAGTAAAAAGCCCCCGAACAAATCTTCAACAAACAGCTATCAAATGAATGATGCTTGGTTGGTTCATTGGCAAGTAGTTTAGGATTTCGAACTCAGTTCGAAGTAGATTAGGAAGTAGTTAGGATTAATCTCGATTGTTCTTGTAACAATCATCTGTTTGAAGTTCTCGTCATCTTGTATTTGAAGTTGAAGGCAATTTCGAAGAAAGTTTACCTTTGATTTATCAATCCAAGTTTCTTTGTTGTTCTTTAATTTCCTAAGTATATTGGTTTGCATTTCTTCACTTTGAAAGAAAAATTCTCTTAATTGAGGTAATTGAACCATTAAAAACACAATCGCCTGATTAGATTTGGTTTTTTCCAAAGTTAATCTAAGAGAGGAGATTGAAACTCTCTCTGGCACGCTCGCACTCAATTATTTTCCGTTACAAAGAAATAAAAGAACCGAACAGCATCTAAAACTAATTTCTCCTGATGGTCCATTTTATACTTATTCTGCAACCTAGGAAGCCTATAGTAGACATCACACCGTGGAGTTCAACTCAAGTACTTGCAGTATTACATGCTCTTGTAAGATGTTCGAGACTAAGGGATGGTTATGCCGACATGCACTTAAAATACTTAATGCCTAGAGTATCACTGAGCTTCCAAGTAAGTATATTTTAACTAGGTGGACGAAACAATCGAAAAAAGGAAAATCCAGTCCAAGAGGCAGAGGAGCCATCTAGGAGGAAAAAAAAAATCCTCATTGAGAATACAATGAAACCATTTGGTGCAGCTGGCTTATCGGGCCATAAGTCATTTGGTGTATGAAGGAAGCAAGGTGGCAAGTATGGAAGTGGCAGAATTGTGGATAGAATCCAAGAGATGCGTGGATACTTGCAGTCCAAATAGAAGTACTGACAAAGGAGTTCAAACGAACATCGATTGTTGATTGCGGTAAATTGGTGGTGTTAGATCCCGGTGCGTGAGGGGAAAAAGGGAGTTACTAATGCTCGGGAAAGAGCTTTTTGGAGAAGAAATGAAGAAGAAAAGGGGATCACCAAATTTCATTTCGCCCTGAACAAGGTAAGAAATCCCTGTTATGCATTGTACAAGGAAATTTACTGATTACGGAATTGTGAGAGATGTGTTTATTCCCTTTAAGAGAGGTAAGATCTCGGGAAGGAGATTTGTGAGATACGATTGTCAGGTATCTGCTGATGTCCCTATTGATAAGGCAAATGATATTCGGTATATGGGTAATAATATCCTTGTCGTCAAGCAGGCAGCGTTCAATAAAATTTGGTGTAGCTGATTCCAATTTCATTAAACGTGGTGTGGCGGATTTTTCTTTCGGGTTTGACGACATTGTTAGGAATGGTTCTCCTGGCAGATCTTGTAAGCGAAACTCTGAGTTTTGAGCCCAAGTTTCCGTCCTTTGTTGATGCAGTGAAAGGTTCATAAGCAATCCAACGTCATTTGAAAATAACTGTTTGTTTTTAAAACTGTTTTTTTCAAAACCTTTTCTTATATAAAACTCCTTCTCTATGTTCACATCTTTTAATTTCTTGTAAGGTGAAATTACATGGAGACCCCCTCATCTATCACGTTTGGACCCAGAGACCCCCTAACATTTAAAACCGCCCACATGCACCTCCTCATCTATGACCGTTAGCCATCTCGACCCCTTCCGTTACACAGCCGTTTGTCCTAATAAGATTTGTGCATTTTTCAGACCAAAATACCGTTCAACCTCATTCAACACACACAAACTCTCTTCCTCCTAATTTTTTTTGTAAACAAACACACTAGAGAGAGAGAGAGAGAGAGAGAGAGAGAGCGAAGGGGTGACTGTGGATGATTTTCATAGATGAGGGGGTGAGTGGATGATTTTTAAGGGGTATTATAGTCATTTTCATAATTCTATTAACAGAGTAAGGGGTGTTTTGCATTTCGCATAGATGAGGGGGTGCGTGTGGGCGGTTTTAAACATTAGGGGGTCTCCGTGTCCAAACGTGATAGATGAGGGGGTCTCCATGTAATTTCACCTTCTTGTAATGTGAAAAGGTGATGTGACAAGTTTTGGTTATCCAATTTTGATTATACCATTGTGAACCTCTACGTTGCTAACCTTATCAATCTCTTAAATGGATAATCAAAAGCTAATGTGGTTACTTTTGATTATTCAAATTTGATTATGCCATTGGAGATAGTCTTAGAGTGGATTTCTAAATATTTCTTGTCCATTGAGCCTTAGAATGGACAGATTATTGCTCTATAAAGATGAGTTTGGCTTTCTTGTTTGGGTGTCCCTTTTAATGTTTGGTGCTCTCAAACTTTTCAAAATATCGGTACACTCTGGGACGATTGAGTTACATCCGACACACGGTATGAGTTACCCAACTTTGGAATTTTTCCTTAAAGATCCGACATCACCACGATGACCCTCATACTTTTATTAGACTATATGTTGAATTTTTGAGATTTTTTGAAGATCGAAATCCGAATGTTTACAAACAGAAATTGCAACGAATGGGCGTGCAACCGCTACAAGGATTTTCGTGTTCGTTGTTTCAGCTTACAACTAAATCAGTTAAAAAGGATCTGTGCTTAGATATATATGTTGGGATATCATATGAAGCAGAAATCAACGAATGCAAGTTATATAGTAGTAGATGGAACTTTCCAACCAAAAAACATGACAAACCATCAAACCTACAAAACGGTAATAACAACAGCACCTAACTGGAAAAGAGCACCTAAAAAGCAGCACCTAAGAGTGAAATCAATACCAATTATTACCATACTCCACAAATTTCCTTCCCGATTGTGCTAACGCAGATCAGGTGGTTTGGCTTCCTAGCTCTAATGGTGCCTATTCTGCTAAGTCAGCTTGGGAAGCTGTTAGAACTAAATTTCCTGTCAAGCCTTGGACAAAAGTGGTATGGTTTAAAACAAATGTCCCGAGGTGGACTTTCATTCTTTGGCTAGCTGCTCAAGGAAAACTTAATACAAAAGACAGATTGTGTAAGTGGGGGATGACAGTGGATGAAAACTGTCCTTTATGTTGCTGTGAGAAGGAATCCCATCAGCATTTATTTTTTGGCTGCTCTTACGCGCAAGTAGTGTGGAACACTGTTTGGTGTAAAACCTCTTCGATTAGGGTGCCAAACACTTTAGCTGACCTGCTGGAATGGTTTGTTCATAATGTTAAAGGTGAAGGCTTCAAATGCAGAATTCTGAAATGTTCTCTGGCAGCTGCTATATATTTCATTTGGAGGGAGAGGAATCTTAGAGTCTTTCAACAGAAATCAATGGCTAGTGATCAAGTTGCTCAAAGTGCTGTCAATTCAATCCGTGATTTCCTTAGTTCTATGAGAAGGGTTCGGCCATCCATGGAGAATAGGGTGCTGTGTACTAAATGGGGGCTGTCTGAGCATTACATTCTTAATCGCCAACCAGAGTAGGTTTTTTTTTTTTTTTTTTATGTTTTTTCCTTGCATTCTGTAAGGGTGTTTTTTTTTTCTGCTTTTTCTTTTCTCTTTCCTTGTTTTCTCCTACACAGGAGTTTTAGCTGAGTTGTAGTCAGGATAAATCCTTGACTTGTATTGTTCTTTTGGTTGGGGCTTTATAAAATAGAACTCGTACTTATCAAAAAAAAAAAAAAAACCACAGGACCTCTCACACCTGGTGATGTCGAAGATAAGTACATGAAGCTCATTCATAAAGAAGACAACAAAGAAGACATTTTCAAATTAGTGGATATCAGCTTAGCCAAATCGGCAAGGTATTGATATCAAACCTTAGGGCACCCGGCCATACCCTCTCTCTTATAACTCCCACACATTGTCAAATTAACGTCTATGTGCAAGACCTCAACGTTTAGATTTTTCAATAGCATCCATGAATTCTTTTTCAACTAGTCCCATGAACTTATGACTTTTTAAACATCTTTTCTCTTTAAACAATTTATGCTCGATTCAACACTTAAATAGATTGGGTCCAACTAGACTTGTCTCCAACAATAATTTCACCCGACGACTTAAAGGAGGAAGGTTGTATTTGGAGTTATCAGCCGGGTAGAAAATAGAGATATCCTACCGACGGTGTGTAATTGGTCCCCAACTGGTTACACTGTTGGGGTTTCGTTTTCAGAAAAGTCCCAGAAATTCAATGCGGACTTTAAAAATTATCCTAAGATTAACAGTGGGGACGAAATTTTGAAAAGAGATTTGATGTATGAACAAATCTTTATCATAAAAATTCGGGTTATCATACTTTGGCTCGACAATTTGCCGAAAAATGGTAGATGCCGAGTCTGATGGAGATGCTCTAACTAGTCACTTTAGGCTAGGTATAAGTATCTTATTATTAGTTTCCATCTCCCATGGTCCTCTCTCTCTCACTTTCCCCTTCATCCCTTCTCTCTCTCTCTCATATTGGTAGAAGATAGAAGAAATAAATTTGTTTTTTGTCGAGAGAGAGAATATTATAATAAGAAATTGGCTAGCACACATAGATAAGCTGGTAAGGAGAGGGAGTGAAAATTGGTTAGTCAAAAGCCAAAATGGGCATTTTTGGCTAGGCATTTTGCCTTGATTGTTGCTCATGCTTTTAGCCAAAAAAAACTATTAAACAGTGTACATTTTAACTTTAGCTACCCATTTTGTGGCCAAGCACTCAAACAACACTAGCGTATTTAGCTGGTTTTCATTGAAATGTCCTTTCTTTTTGCTAGTGAATAATTGCTGGAAAAATATTGCTAATATAACTATTCACAATGTTAGAGTGGCTAGCCCTTAGCTAATATGTTGGAGGGGCATTTTATGTGGTTTCCTGGCTAAAATAGCTAAAAATGGAGCTTTAGCAAATACGTTGGAGATGCTCTTCCAGACTCAGAAAATAATACAAATGAAAAATAGAGATTCGGAAAAGAATAATAAATTGGGATTTGGGACGGAGGGTTTTTTAAAACAAATACTCCTAAAAAACAGAAGAAAATAGTAAAACCGAGGATAATGCGGTCAAGCGCACGTCAATTATGGGAGATTCGGAAGCCCGTGAACGGAGAGTACAGAGATAAAAAGAAAAGGGCAAAAAAAAAAAAGCATCACGAGGTGGGCAGTTTTCTTCAAGGAGGAGGAGCGTTTGAGTGCGGCCGTGTACATGCACTCTAATATTGCTACCTACAGTCCCAGAACCAGATTTCTCATCGTGGCATGGATAACAAAAACTGATGAAATCAGCGGCCTTCATTTGCGGTTCACAAACTGGATCCACTTTTTTTTATCGTGTTTATTGGATTGAAAATTTCTATTTTCGACCAGTCCTACTATAAGTACAGATAGAAGTGTACAGATGGCGTACAGACCGGCTCTGGGACCCACTTTTGGGTCCCAAACTAATGATCCGAGCCGTTCACTCGTCTTAAAATAATTTTCCAAGCGGTCTCGGGAGAAATCAGCTCAATCCGACATTCGTAAGTGGTTGATCCGAAAACCCCCCGTTTCATTCAAAATCGTATTTAATGAAACGAGGGGTTTTCGGATCAACCACTTACGAATGTTGGATTAAGCTGATTTCTCACGAGATAACTTAAAAAATTATTTTAAGAAGAATGAATGGCCCGGATCATTTGTTTGGGATCCAAAAGCAGGTCCCCAAGCCAGTCTGTACGCCATCTGTACACTCTTCATCTGTACCTATGGATTTACTGATTTTCGACAGGTTATAGTTTTTTAACTACTGACCTCCCTCGAGTTTCTATATCAGTACCTCCCCTATAGTTTCTAGAATGTATAATTTGTTTTTTTTTTTTTTCCTATTGTATCAACTTAAAATATACTCTCATTCTAGCATTTATGTTGCTTCATATGATGAAATTTGTTGAATTTTGCTAACAAACTTGTAAAGTCATTAATTTGATTCTTTTAATTGTCTTTTTTTTATAGAGTCATTCAAACTGTATGTAAATATAATAACATAAGTTGCACTTACTTCCTAGTCCTTGTAAATATAAAGTAATATTAAAATTGAGGGAACTAGTCTCCGATATTTAACAAAAGATAACCATTTCCGTTAATACAAATGGCATTTCCTAAGTCCAGTAACAAAGTTTTGAAAAAAGATGCAATACAAAGCCCGTGGCCGAGAGAAGGTAAAGGACATAGAAAGACTTGCATACAGCCATTTGTAGTCGCCACCACAACACTCCGAGAATTTGGCACAACCTTTCCCAACTCCACTGCCATCCTTCGCACATGTACCTAACACTCTAGCATGCATTCCTCCCCACCAGCATCTCCTCACGACCTAGGCAAGCATCTTCGTGTTGCGCCCAAAACTCGAAGTAGTAGAGAATATAACCAAACCAACAAGAAAATAAGAGACAAAGATTTACGTGGTTCCCCCTCAAGCACGAAGCTCTAGAGGTACGTCCACGGGGAAAGAGCAAGAGGATTCACTATCAATGGCTTGGAAGGGAATTCAAGTCAAGGTGGAGATTGTTGGAGATATGCCTTGAATTCAAGACGTTCAAAGAAAAGTGAGAAATTTGGTGCGAAAAGCCGTTTGCTGGACCTATGGTCCGATTGATGATGAAGATCAAGCCCTAATTGTTTTGTGTTCTTTACCTCCATCGTATGAGCATTTTGTGACTACATTGTTATATGGGAAGGATACAATTTCCATGGAGGATGTGAAATCTAGTTTATATTCTAAAGAATTAAGGAAAAAAGTATCCGGGGAGAGTAATGTTCACGGTGATCAAGTATTGGTGGTGCGAGGAAAGACTGGTGGGAGGGTTTTGGGCAGTAGGGGGATTTCTGGCTCTAAAACCACATATTTGGATGGAGTACAGTATTTTTACTGTAAAAAATTTGGGCACATGGTGAAAAATTGTGCAAAAAAATAGGGACAAGTCTGTAGAGAAGGATGGTTCAGTTGTTGCTGGTATTGTTGAAGAAGATTCCAATGGTTCAGATTTTGCTCTTTCGGTGGGGGTCAATGATGTCCGTTTGGATGCCACGTGGATTCTGGATTCTGGTTGTTTTTACCATATGTGTCCGCGTAGAGATTGATTTGAAGCAGCACCTTTATGCAATTCGTATGAAGGAGGTACGCCCGAGAAAAACTATTGATGAGTTGTATCGGATTAATTTGATTATGCTCTTTTTGGATACCGTTGTGAAGGCCATTTGGGGTACTTCATGTTGGGTATCGCCATGGAGATTCGGGTCCATAAGTAATCCGGGTTCAACTATTGGGAGTATGCGAGAGGGCATACAAGGCTCCATGGTGGGGTCATGGGGCTCTGCGGTAGAGTTGATTAACTCCGTGTGGAGTTATGAGCACGTCTTTTTTGGCATTAGTAATGGGTGCATGTGGTCGACGTCGACATTCGGTGGAAGATGGTTGCTCGTTGGTGATTAACTCCGTGAGGGGAGTTGTGGTGTTTAGCTCCGGGTGGAGCTTGAGCGGATCTTCATTTGCATCAGTCATGGGTGCATTGGGTGGAAGGTGCCCGTTTGAAGATGCAAGGCTCGATGTGGTGATCGTCCCGGTGAGGGGCATTGGGCGGAAGAACGAGTGTTGAGAGGATTGCACTATGTTGTTGGCTTGGAAGAGAATTCAAGTCAAGGTGGAGATTGTTGGAGATATGCCTTGAATTCAAGACGTTCGAAGAAAAGTGAGAAATTTGGTGCGAAAAGCCGTTTGCTGGACCTATGGTCCGGACCAAGGAAAGTCTGGTCCAGACCAGCGGGTTTGGGGTGTTTTTTGGACATTCTGCCTCCGTAGTCCCGACCAGCGATTCTTGGTTCGGACCACCGATGCGCGATTTTGTGCGGCTGTGCGTTTTAAAGAGGGTTTTGACCTATTTTTTTGTAATTCTTATAAATAGAGGCCTTGGGGGCTATTAGAGTTTGAACTTCTTGAGTGAATCCCTTTGAAGGAGCCCACATGGGGTTCCCCGTAGTGTGTTAGGGTTTCTTTGGTTGTTCCATTGGTTTAGTCCTGAGTTGGGATTTGAGATATCTAGGGTTTGTGTGTGTCTCTTTCGTGTGTGTGAGACGTTTGATACTTTGTAGGTCGCGCCTCAGAGATTTGTCCCTAGATATTGTGTGGATGCTTCAAGTGAGAGTTGCGGGTATAGTCGGCTCTGTGTATTTCTCCCCATTGTTAGTGAATCCTCTTGCTCTTTCCCCGTGGACGTACCTCTAGAGCTCCGTGCTTGGGGGGGAACCACGTAAATCCTTGTCTCTTGTTTTCCTGTTGGTTGTGTTTATATTCTCTACTTCGGGTTTCGGCACAACACTTCGGTCCCCACAGGCAACAAAACCCATCAAAATTGATAGGAAGAGGAGGACGCTAGCAATTTTTCAAATTTCAGAGGGGGGACGATATTTGTTCAAGATTGATAGGAGGAGGAGGACACTAGCAAATTTTCAATTTTCGGAGGGGGGATGGTATTTGTTCAAAACTTCGAGGACCCGCACGTCTAATACCCTCAATAACGTAAGGCCATAGGTAACAAATTTATTTAAGCCATGTTCCACTAAAAAAACCTAGTTTTGTTTTAACTAAAAAACTACCCCATCCCACTAAAAAAATCCCGCAAAAAATTAACAAAAAAACCACTTAATTCCACTAACCTAAAAAAAACCAAACCACTTTAATCATGTAAAATTACGAATCTACCCCCCCTTCAAACCCCTTTATCCTTTGGGTACAAGGGTAGCTTGGTAATTTGGTAACACAATTCAAAAAACTAAAAAACTAGTTAGTGGAACTAATTGATTTTTTTTGTAAAGCTAAAAATAAAAAAAAAACCAAAAAATAAGTTAGTGAAACATGCCCTTAAGACTTAAGACTTTTAGCAACTCCAGTCTTGAACCAAACTCAGAACCAAATTTTCACTTAAATTTGAGTAAAAAGCTTAATTTGGGTACACCATCTCCAGTCATCAACAACATTTTTACTCAAATGTGGTTTTAAAAAAAATCAAAAACAATTTATCTCCCATTCTCCTCTCTCCACCACCGTAGACAACCGCCATAGCCACCACCGTAGACCACCAGATCTTACATCCCAGATCTGCCGCCGCTACCTCTCTGCCCTTACAACCACCTCTGACCTCCACCAGCGTCGACCCACGACGTCGACAACGACGACTACCACTACCAGCGTCGACCACCACCAGTTGCCAATGAACACCGCCGTCGCCCAAAAACCAGCACCACCGTTGCCCAAAAACTAGCACCACCGTCTACCGCCAGCAAGCACCACCACCTACCACCAGAAAGTAGCCGTTTGAAATTTGGTTCAAGGCTTGGTTCTCCCTTGATTTGGGTAAAAATTTGAGTAAAACTCAATTTGGTATGAGTTTGATGCAAGGACTGGAGGTGGGTTTTGGGGATTTTTACCCAAATTTTGAATTTGGTTCAAAAAAAGGGTAAGGGCTGGAGGTGAACTAAATTACTTTAAGGGCACCAACTACCCTTCTTCATATTACAAGACAACTCTGGTTCCCCCCTTTCTGGTTCCTTCTTCTTCCCTTCGTTATTTTTCCCCTTTCTTTTTGGGTGTGTGTGGTTATTAGATCTTCATCTGTTGGGGTAGCCTTATCAACTTTGTTGGTCCAGACTTCCTGTTTCTTATCAGTGGATCCTCTGATGTGAAGAAAGGTTTGGCTTTGACAACTTAATGGTTTCCTATTCTAATTACTACTATTTTGTGTGTGTGTTATTTTAGATCTAGCTACAAGGGTGGTAGAAGGATGGATCTGAATGAAAATTGATACCTCTGTTTATTTGGTGTTAGTTTTGAGAAATTGTTTTTCAGTAAATTTTTTGAATTATTGATTCAAAACTTTTGCTTCTCTGACTTCTTTTTCCTAGAAAGTAATCCGCTATCGAGAAAACAGTAAAAAAAATGGATTTAGTTCCTAAAAAATCATTTGCACCAAGGTTATGCTTGTTCCTAGGGCTGCCTAATGAGCCTAGCGGTGGGTTGTTCAAGCTAATTGGTTTCAAAACTTCTAGATCTTTTAGAATGTGTTCAGGTTTGGGCTGTTTGTTGGGTGAGCTGGTCTCACACTAGTTTTAATAGGTTGATTTTCCAAACTTTACAGATTTGTAGACAACCAAGAAGTAGATTGTTCAAGCTCTTTTTGAAAGCTTAACGAGCTTCAAAATTAGGTTCAACCTTGGTTTTTTAATGTAACAAATTGATCTGGATGAAAATTGATACCTCTGGTTATTTGGTGTTTCAAAAAACTTTTTTCAATAATTTTTTTTCCAGTGATTTGTTTGAATAATTGGTTCACGAAAACTTTTGTTTCTCTGACTTCTTTTTCCTATGAGAAGTCATCCACTATCGAGAAAACATTCAAAAATTGGATTTTGATTTCTGAAAAATCATTTGCACCAAGGTTGTGCTTGTTTCTATGGCTGCTGAACGAGCTGAGCGGTGGGTTATTTGAGCTTGGTTTTGAAACTTAACGTTCTTTTAGGATGTGTTCAGGTTTGGGTTGTTTATAAGGTGAGCCGGTCTCACACGAGTTTTAATCTAGCCGGTCACAAACCGAGCTCGAGTAGGTTGATTTTCCGAAGAATACGCACTGATACAGAGCCAAGTAGTAGATTCTTCAAGCTCTGTTTGGAAGCTTCAAAATTAGGTTCAACCTTGGTTTATTAATGTAATAAATTGAGCTCGAACAAACTTGTATCGTGTGGAACACAAGCTCAGCTCTGCCAGCTATGGTTTAGAAAAAAAGAGAAATTGAGAGTGAACTTATCGGATACACCTACGGGTATAGAGCAACCCGCACAGAAAATGCACGGAACCCGTTCGGGTACCCACTTTTGGGTCCCACACGAGTGATCCGAACTGTTCATTATTCTTTGAACATTTTTCTGAGGGGCCCTGCAAAATTTCAGCTCAATCGGATGGTTATAAGTGGTTCAACCAAAGCCCCACCGTTTCAATCAAACGGTTTGGATCACTCGTGTGGGACCCAAAAGTGGATCCCCGAGAGCGCTTTGTACATTTTCTGTCCAAAGCCTTCTGTACCCGTAGTAGGGTCCGAACTTATCTTTGTAAATTTTGTAGGGTTTGGTGATGATATTGGATGTCAATTGCTTCCAATCACTTCTACTTAAGTTTGAATACTTCCTTCTATCATTTCAGTTTTACTAAACCAACAAACACTTTCATTTGTCAGGTATGATTAGAAATCATGTGGGTTGTGCTTGTTCTAATCCTGTCGCCTACTAATTATGTTTCGCTTTTATTTTTTCCTAACTGATGTATCATCTTATTTTTTCTGCAACGATCATCATTTGAATCCAGTATTTGGGTTTCAGATCTTTGGTGTTTGTCATCAATGGTTTGATTGCAGGCTAGGGTCTGCTTGGCTTGTCTGGCACCCACCTCTTAGTTGCCTCTGGCCACTTCATCTCTCGTCAGACCAGCTATGCTGCTGTTTTCTCGCCATTGTCGTCGCCGTTGCTCCTGCTTCTGTATTGGTCCATATGAGGTTCAAAAGACCCTATGGGGTTGGTCACCTCATAGTTTGTTCTAGTGACCTTATAGTATGTTTGGGCTCAGTGGTTTGGGGTGTTTCGAGCTTCGTCCTCAAGCAGGAAAGAGAGAAGGGCGAGTTGACCCACCTAACCCCAAACCTCATACAAATAGGGCATCGTATGACGGCTTCAAATTTGAGGGAGGGACCTACTTTTTTGTTTTGGCTTCTTCACATGGTTCAGGCATGTCGGCAGACTCGGCACTATAGTGATATCCAACATCTTCAATGAGATAGGGAGAGCTTCTTCAGGTACTTTTTATTTGTTCATGATATGATTGATAGATTGATGCTCTGTTTGAAAGCTTAACGAGCTTCAAGAAAGTGTTCAACCATGGTTTTTTAATGTAACAAATTGATCTGAAAGAAAATTGATATCTCTGTTTATTTGGTGTTCCGAAAATTACTTTTGGAAATTATTTTTCAGTAATTTGTTTGAATTTTCGGTTCCCAAAAACTTTTGTTTCTCTGACTTCTTTTTCCTATGTAGCAATCCACTATGGAGAAAACATTCCAAAATTGGATTTGATTTCTAAAAAGTCATTTGCACCAAGATTGTGCTTTTTCCTATGGCTGCCGAACAAGCCGAGTGGTGGGATGTTCGAGCTTGGTTTGAGAACTTATCGATCTTTTAGAATATGTTTAGGTTTGGGTTGTTTATTAGGTGAGGCGGTCTCACACGAGTTTTAATCGAGCCGATCACCAACTCAGCTCGAGTAGGTTGATTATTAGGTGAGGCGGTCTCACACGAGTTTTATAGGGAGCCAAGTAGAAGATTGTTCAAGTTCTGTTTGACAGCTAAACAAGCTTCAAAATTAGGTTCGAGCTTGGTTTATTAATGTAACAAATTGTACTCAAACGAATTTCTAACACACGAGGTTAGCTCTGTCAGGTTGGTCCATTTAATAGCTATGCTTTTGAAACAAAATTTACAGTGAACATATCTTGGTAAAATTGGTAGGATTTGGTGATGATATTGGATGTTAATTTCTTCCAATCACTTCTAGTTAAATTTTGAATACCTGTTCCTATCATTTGAGTTTTACTAAATCAACAACCACTTTCTTTTCTTTTCTTTTCGTTTTCTTCAAGTATTTTTGAAGCAGCAAAAGGAATGAATACTCGTTCTTCAAATATGGGCGTGCCAGAGTGGTAATCGGGCATGATTAGAAATCAGGCAGGTTGTGCTTGTGCAGGTTTGGATCCTGTCGCCCACTAATTACCTTTTACTTTTATTTTGTCCTTACGATGTCACATTTTTATTTTTTCTGCAAAGATCAGCATTTGAATACGTTCAGATCTTTGTCGTTTGCCATCAATGGTGTGATTGCAGACTAGGATCTTCTTGGCTTGTCCTGCACCCACCTATTAGTTGCCTCTGGCGACTTCATCTCCCGTCGGATCAGCTTCACTGCAGTTTTCTTGCCATTGTCAATGGTTTATATCTGTTGTTGCTGCTGCTGGGTTGGTCCATATGGGGCTTAACGGTCCATATGGGGTTGGTCACCTCATAGTTTGTTCTGGTGATCTCATTGTACGTTGGGGCTCAGTGGTTTGGGGCTCAATCTTCGTATTCAAGCAGGAAAGAGAGTAGGGCGAGTTGACAAGTAGGCCATCGTATGACAACTTCAGATTTAATGAACGGACCTACTTTTCGCTTTGGCTCCTTCACTCGGTTCAGACCTGCCTGCCCTAGAGTGATATCCAACATCTTCAATGAGCTAGGGAGAGCAGCTTCTTCAGGTACTCTTTTTGTTCTCGATATGATTGGTAGATTGATGCTCTACAGGGGTTACTAGTTGATTTTATGAGTGCTATTTTGTTCACCCACCTTAAAAGTGGGTGAACATTACCCACTTTGTGTGTGGTTCACTCCAGGTCTCATTTCAATAGTCGGAACCAACCATTTTGTAGAGATTGATTCTTTAACTATCCTTGCAAAAAACTAGCTCAATTGAATATGGGCAAGTGCTTGATCAAATAACCCAATTTGGGTTCAGAATTCTAACAAGAATTCCAATCGAAATTTGGATGATTAAATCAAACACTTACTGATATCCGATTGAGATGATTTTTTGCAAGGATAACTAAAAATCTCTCTCCAAACAGTGGACGGTTCTGTTTATCGAACCAAATCCCAGAAGATGGTGGGTAATGTTCACCCACTTTGGGTGGTTGAACAAAATAGCACACTGATTTTATGGTATCTGTTTGTGTTCATAATAAGTTAGATATAGGTTCCCAGTTTGCTGTTGGATTAATTCTTAAGTTTTATAGATCACGTCGATAGTGATTAATACAAGTTAGATATGTGTTCCCAAATCCATGTTGGATTAATTCTTAGTTACTTAGATCACGTTGATGCTGATTAATCGTTGATCTATAGCTCAATCACCACTTGCCCGGGAAAAACCTTAATGGCTTGTTTTGTAATATTTATATTTACAGTTTTCTAACAAAATTTTGTATACAATATGAGAAAAGACATGTTTGATAAATTGTTTTATATTTAACATAAACTTTTATAGAGGGTGTTTGGGAGGGATTATTTGATTAGGTTTATGGATTATCAGATTTTAAAAAAATGTGTTTTGGAGTGTTTGGGAGGGGTTAAAAAAGGTGATTATGGAGAATGAGTTCATTTTCTCTAGGCAATTTAGCTCATTTTTTAAACACCCATCTTTTTGGATTCTCATTTGTCAATCTTTGGGTACAAAGAGGAATTTGTCCTTCGAACTTTTTGCCAAAGTACTCCTTTACAATTGCATTATGGTTAAATTTTCATCCAAATTTTTTTTTGTAGATTATCTTCCGAAAACCTACTTTGTTGCTTCATCTATTTTTCATAGCTCTCCCAAACTCTTTAATAGCTTTCAATATAATCCATAATTGAGAATCACCTACATGAATAATCTCTCCCAAAA
The DNA here is from genome assembly GCA_020921065.1 of Vaccinium darrowii. NCBI lineage: Eukaryota > Viridiplantae > Streptophyta > Magnoliopsida > Ericales > Ericaceae > Vaccinium > Vaccinium darrowii. The sequence goes on from CM037155.1 coordinate 24,395,499, forward strand.
ACCATCATAAAGTTTACAAAAACTGTCAAAATAGCGAGAATGTGTTTTTTGAGTTTTTTTTAAGAAACAAAAACCCGAGGGATCCAAATGCTAAATTTAGGCAACTCATTTTGCAGCAAAAAAGGGCTAGCGTTCTCAGCATCTTCTCCAGGTATCTCTCTGGAAGCTTCAGGCGCCCTAGGTCTCTCTCTCTCTCTCTCTCTCTCTCTCTCTCTCTCACACACACACACACACACACACACAAACACACACATTGCATCCCTCTTGGTCTAATTGAAATTGGGACTGGTTCTGTAACTTGGTGAACTCATTTTGCAGCAAAAAAAAGCTTGCTCTATCAGGGATCTCCAGGGCTCTCTCTGGAAGCTTCAGGTGCCCTAGGTCTGGTTCTCTCTCTCTCTCTCTCTCTCTCTCTCACACACACACACACACGTTGCATCCCTCTTGGTGTAGTTCCATCTTTGCAAAGCAAAAGTACCCAAAAAAGGCATAGTTCACTAGTATTACAAATAATCATATAAGCACAAGGTTGGTAACAAACTTCATATGCTTTGGTGGGTTTTTTTTGGGATCAAAACTTTAGTGGTTGAATGCTATTATAAAAAATGATGGTTAGGCATTCAAATTCTATATCTTGTAAAAATCAGTTTTGTATACTACTTTTGGCTGGGTCCTATCTTTCATTTTAAAAATGGCGTCATAAATCAAGCATGGTCTATTGTTTGAATTGTCCAACAATTGATAGCAGAAATAATCATGGGTCATGAAGTAAATAACAAATACGGCTGAATTTGAAAGACATGATGTGAATGTGAATATGCCAATTCTTATAGTCAATTGGCAATAGGGGCCTAATTTCTACAAAAGTACTAAGCATATACTTGCGCTCAAGAGGGAATATGCCCTCCAAAGTAGATGAATGGACAAACCAGTTCTACAAGAACCAAGGTAAAAAGAAAAAATGCAGAGGGAATATGCCCTCCAAAGTAGATGAATGGAGAAACTAGTTCTACAAGAACCAAGGTAAAAAAAAAACAAAATGCTCAGTTCAAGTCTATCTAGCATCTGTAGATTTGAATACCAAGTTAGGAGATAGCATATGTCATGTTAATTTTTTTTAACATATGTCTTAATCTATTAGATTATGTGACTCTTTAAAAAATACATCTTCTAGAAGTTGGCATCAGAAATTTTGGTGAGGATGTGTGGCCCTTTCTTCTACACAATGAGGTTTGTGGCATTCTATTACAAATGGAACTTAGTAAGGCTATTTTCTGTTAGGGATTGTAAGGATGCTACGGCTATGGTTGAAGCGCCAGGTGTAAAAACTGAAAATGACCTACCCCCCCTTGGACACACACACACACACACACGTTGCATCCCTCTTGGTGTAATATGCCCATCATGTCTTCATGTCCATTGAAAATGAAATTGGGACTGCAGCTGGTTCTGTAAATTGGGTGGTCTTTATCTAGGTTTTATGATTTGGGGGATTAGGTCTGAGGAAAAAAATGAGGGATATGGAAAAAATGCATCGATTTTTCATTCAAAATACCCAAATACAAAATCGGGTATTTTGAATGAAAAATCGATACATTAGATCGAACATTTGCTTTAACAGATTGAGCTCATTTTTACATGGGTCACCAGAAAGATATTTTAAAGTTATGAAATGTTCAAATTATTTGTGCGGATCCATAAATAGCCTTTGGTCAAAACAAAAAACAAAAAAAAAAAATCTATAAATAGCCCCTGCGCTTCGATCTGTGCACCAATTTTTTTTTTTAAAAAACACTCCCAACTCTCGCTTTAGAAAAAAAACACATTCAGAATCCACTCTTCAGAGTTCAGACATTGCCTCCATTTTTCCCTTTACCCATCCTTAGGCTCTGTTTGGAACTTATCTTCCTTTGCATTTCTTTCTCTCTACTCATTTACGCTCTGTTCAGTAGTTCGAGTTGCTACCTTAGTCCATTAACGACGAAGAATGACCTAACAAGGACAGCCGTTTGGAGGAATGATCAACAACCAGCAAAGCCTTCCCAGACAATATTCCCAGACGAGGTGTATCCAAGGTATCTGGGGCAAGAAAAGGCCAGCCAGTTACGGAACATGAGAAAAGAAATGAAGGATTTATGGTTGCTTGTTAAATCCCTCATTTGGATTGAACATTTTGGTGAGAAAAGGAGAGAGAAGTACAAAAAAGAAACTTTTTGATTGACTCTTCCCCTTTCTCACCATCCATGTAGCAAAAATATGAGTTTTTTTTCCTGATAGATACATATTTTTAGAACTATTGGCCAAAATGGAGTATACGTTTTTCTCAAACATATTCTAAAAATAGTGCAAAATGCACATCTAGGTGCGCGACGACGTGTATGCCATATGTGTGACGTGCCAGTGTACAGCACGCATGTTCCATATGCGTGACGTATTAATGCACCAAGTAATCCCCGATTACTAGGCAAAGTTTGAAGGTGCTCGATCGCCCGACTAGCGCCTAGCCGACATTTAGAACACTGCACACATCTGAATGTCACATCAAAAATGTTAAAACTACTAGTTTGAACAAAAATAAAAAATATGTTATAGGACTTCATCTATTCAAAAAAAAAAAAAAAAAACCCCAACAACAACAACAATATGTGTAACCAATTTTGTTGCTAAATGCAGTAAAATGACTGGGTTTAGTTTCTCCGACTACTTGGTGGCACGATATCGGGAGCATCGGAACAAAGTAAAGAAGAAGGATTTGAGTTCAAATTTGGTCCTCAAGAATGAGTATTCTGAGTTCATAGTGGATATATTGAAAGACGACAGTGCTGGTCTTCTTGATGAGGAAGTGAGGAAGATACAAGCCCCCTATATCACACAAATCGACTACCTTGTGAAGCTAGTCAATGTGGCATTCTTGCTGACTCAGGAGAAAGGAAAGAACTTCTCATGGTTGATGAAGTACCGGACAACTAACCGGATACAGGTGTTAAGGCTAACTCATCTGACTTCGATTGAGTTGGACTTTATTTCAGCCTTTTTCCGCTATATTTCTCGGCCTTGCCTTGGTCTTTCACATCGAGACTCGCTAGATTTTTGCTTGGACCAGGCAAGGAAGTTTGTCTCTGGATCGCAAGCTTGCATCCCCGAGGGTTCTATTACTTGTAAGTCGAAACACGTGCGTTTTTGTAGTTATTTGTTGCCCAAATCTTTGTTATTAGTAATTCTACCTTAAATGGGTTGTAGATGAAACTTTGAAGGAACAAGTAAGGAGAATTGCAGAATCTGACAAAGGGTACTAGAGAAGTCAGATTCTACAATTCTCCTTACTTGTTCCTTCAAAGTTTCATCTACAACCCATTTAAGGTAGAATTACTAATAACAAAGATTTGGGCAACAAATAACTACAAAAACGCACGTGTTTCGACTTACAAGTAATAGAACCCTCGGGGATGCAAGCTTGCGATCCAGAGACAAACTTCCTTGCCTGGTCCAAGCAACAATCTAGCGAGTCTCGATGTGAAAGACCAAGGCAAGGCCGAGAAATATAGCGGAAAAAGGCTGAAATAAAGTCCAACTCAATCGAAGTCAGATGAGTTAGCCTTAACGCCTGTATCCGGTTAGTTGTCCGGTACTCCATCAACCATGAGAAGTTCTTTCCTTTCTCCTGAGTCAGCAAGAATGCCACATTGACTAGCTTCACAAGGTAGTCGATTTGTGTGATATTGGGGGCTTGTATCTTCCTCACTTCCTCATCAAGAAGACTAGCACCGTTGCCTTTCAATATATCCAATATGAACTCAGAATACTCATTCTTTAGGACCAAATTTGAACTCAAATCCTTCTTCTTTACTTTGTTCCAATACTCCCGATATCGTGACACCAAGTAGTCGGAGAAACTAAACCCAGTCATTTTACTGCATTTAGCAACAAAATTGGTTACACATATTGTTGTTGTTGTTGGGTTTTTTTTTTTTTTTGAGTAGATGAAGTCCTATTAACATATTTTTTTATTTTTTTTCAAACTAGTAGTTTTAACATTTTAGATGTAACATTTAGGTGTGTGTGGTGTTCTAAAAGTCGGCTAGGCGCTAGTCGGGCAATCGAGCATCTTCAAACTTTGAGGCCTAGTAATCGGGGATTAATTGGTGCATTAATATGTCACGCATATGGTATATGCGTGATGTACGCTGGCACGCCACAAATATGGTATATGCGTCGTCACGCACCTAGATGTGCATTTTGCACTATTTTTAGAATATGTTTGAGAAAAACGTATACTCCATTTTGGCCAATAGTTCTAAAAATATGTATCTATCGGGAAAAAAACTCATATTTTTGGTACATGGATGGTGAGAAAGGGGAAGAGTCAATCAAAAAGTTTATTTTTTGTACTTTTCTCTCATTTTCTCACCAAAATGTTCAATCCAAATGAGGGATTTAACCAGCAACCATACACCCTTCAATTCTTTTCTCATGTTTTGTAACTAGCTGGCCTTTTCTTGCCCCACATACCTTTGGATACACCTTGTCTGGGAATATCGTCTAGGAAGGCTTTGCTGGCTGTTGATCGTTCCTCCAGACAGCTGTCCTTGTTAGGTCATTCTCCGTCGTTAATGAACTAAGGTAGCAACTCAAACTACTGAATAGAGCGTAAATGAGTAGAGAGAAAGAAATGCAAAGGAAGATAAGTTCCAAACAGAGCCTAAGGATGGGTAGAGGGAAAAATGGAGGCAGTGTCTGAACTCTAAAGCGTGGATTCTGAATGTGTTTTTTTCTTTAAAGCGAGAGTTGGGGAGTGTTCTTTAAAAAAAAAAATTGGTGCACAGATCGAAGTGCGGCTATTTATGGATTTTTTTTGGTGTTTTGTTTTGACCAAAGGCTATTTATGGATCCGCACAAATAATTTGAACATTTCATTAACTTTAAAATGTCTTTCTGGTGACCCATGTAAAAATGAGCTCAATCTGTTAAAGCAAATGTTCGATCTAATGTATCGATTTTTCATTCAAAATACCCGATTTTGTATTTGGGTATTTTGAATGAAAAATCGATACATTTGATCGTGTCGTTTCCGTATCCCTCATTTTTTTCCTCAGACCTAATCCCCCAAATCATAAAAGCTAGATAAAGACCACCCAATTTACAGAACCAACTGCAGTCCCAATTTCATTTTCAATGGATATGATGAGCATATAGATCAAGAGGGATGCAACGTGCGTGTGTGTGTCCAAGGGGGGGTAGGTTTCAGTTTTTACACTTGGCGCTTCAACCATAGCCGTAGCATCCTTACAATCCCTAACAGAAAATAGCCTTACTAAGTTCCATTTGTAATAGAATGCCGCAAACCTCATTGTGTAGAAGAAAGGGCCACACAACCACACCAAAATTTCTGATGCCAACTTCCAGAACATGTATTTTTTAAAGAGAGTCACTTAATCTAATAGATTAAGACATATGTTAAAAAAATTTAACATGACATATGCTATCTCCTGACTTGGTATTCAAATCTATAGATGCTAGATAGACTTGAACTGAGCATTTTGTTTTTTTTACCTTGGTTCTTGTAGAACTGGTTTCTCCATTCATCTACTTTGGAGGGCATATTCCCTCTAGAGCGCAAGTATATGCTTAGTACTTTTGTAGAAATCAGGCCCCTTATTGCCAATTGACTATAAGAATTGGCATATTCACATTCACATCATGTCTTTCAAATTCAGCCGTATTTGTTATTTACTTCATGACCCGTGATTATTTCTGCTATCAATTGCTGTTGGACTACTCAAACAATAGATCATGCTTGATTTATGACGCCATTTTTAAAATGAAAGATAGGACCCAACCAAAAGTAGTATACAAAACCGATTTTTACAAGATATAGAATTTGAATGCCTAACCATCATTTTTTATGATAGCATTCAACCACTAAAGTTTTGATCCCAAAAAACCCACCAAAGCATATGAAGTTTGTTACCAACTTGGTGCTTATTTGATTATTTGTAATACTAGTGAACTATGCCTTTGTTGGGTACACCAAGAGGGATGCAACGTGTGTGGGTGTGTGTGTGAGACAGAGAGAGAGAGAGTGTGTACCAGACCTAGGGCACCTGAAGCTTCCAGAGAGCCCTGGAGAAGATCCCTGATAGAGCAAGCTTTATTTTGCTGCAAAATGAGTTCACCCAAGTTACAGAACCAGTCCCAATTTCAATTAAACCAAGTGGGATGCAATGTGTGTGTTTGTGTGTCTGAGAGAGAGAGAGAGAGAGAGAGAGAGAGAGAGACCTAGGGCGCCTGAAGCTTCCAGAGAGAGCCCTGGAGAAGATGCTCAGAACGCTAGCCCTTTTTGGCTGCAAAATGAGTTGCTAAAATTAGCATTTGGATCCCTCGGGTTTTTGTTTCTTTAAAAAACTCGAAACACATTCTCGCTATTTTGACAGTTTTTGTAAACTTTATGATGGTTTTTGGGAGAGATTATTCATGTAGGTGATTCTCAATTATGGATATTGAAAGGAATTGAAGAGTTTGTTGGAGAGCTATGAAAAATAGATAAAGCAACAAAGTAGGTTTTCGGAAGATAATCTACAAAAAAAATTTAACCATAATGCAATTGTAAAGGAGTACTTTGGAAAAAAGTTTGAAGGATAGATAATTAATCCAACATGGATTTGGGAACACATATCTAACTTGTATTAATCACTATCGACGTGATCTATATAACTTAAGAATTAATCCAACAGCGAATTGGGAACCTATATCTAACTTATTATGAACACAAACAGATACCATAAAATTAGTGTGCTATTTTGTTCAACCACCCAAAGTGGGTGAACATTACCCACCATCTTCTGGGATTCGGTTCGATAAACAGAACCGTCCACTGTTTGCGGAGAGATTTTTAGTTATCCTTGCAAAAAATCATCTCAATCAGATATCAGTAAGTGTTTGATTTAATCATCCAAATTTCAATTGGAATTCTTGTTAGAATTCTGAACCAAATTGGGTTATTTGATCAAGCATTTACCCATATTCAATTGAGCTGATTTTTTGCAAGGATAGTTAAAGAATCAATCTCTACAAAATGGTTGGTTCCGACTATAGAAATGAGACCATTGAGCGGTGAATTCTCTGCCACCAAATCGCCTCGTCTGCACCGGAGAAAGCAATATGCAAATATGAGAGAGAGAGAGAGAGAGAGATAGAGAGAGGCATTGTCAAGATTCGCGAGCATTTTTCAATGTTTTTTTTGAGGTAATTTCATAATACCCCAAACTCTAAGCTCAATATCAAATATATTCCTAAACATTTAAAAAACTCAATTGTACCCCTAAACTTTACTTCCGTTAATCAAATCTACTCCTCTTGTCTCAATTTGTCAAATTGGACATTAGGCTCCATTAAAACTCTGTTAAATCAGTCAATGTGGCATCCGAATCCCCTTAAAATGAGACACATGCCAAAAAAAAAAAAAAAAGTTTTCAAACTTTATTTCCAAAGAAAAATTGATAAATGTTTTTTTAATAATTAATTGTTTTCAAAATTTATTTTAAACGAATGGTTATTTCAAAAAATATATATTTTCCCAAATGTTTTTCAAAAAATTTGTTTTGAATTAGTTTTTGACAAACAGTTTTCAAATTATATTTTTTCAAAATAACTACTTCCAAAACATTAAATTTTCAAAAACACCATTTTCTAAAAATATTTTGTAAAAAAGAAGTATTTTTTGAAAATAAAGTTTGGAAACAGTTTTTCAAAAAAATTTATAACACTTGAGTTTTACTTCTCTTTTGAGAAAAATTATTTTTTTTAAAAAAATTGGAACTGAATCTTGAAATCAATTTTTTTTTTGGCATTTCTTTGAGAGGGAGGGAGGGAGGGAGGGAGAGAATTGAGGTACATGTGTCACATTTTTAGTGGAATTGGATGCCAAATAAACAGATTTAATGGTGTCTAGCGTCCAATTTGACAGATGTTAACAATAGGAGTAGATTTGATTAACGGAAGTAAAGTTTAGGAGTATAATTAAAGTTTCAAAAGTTTAGGATTATATTTGATATTGAGGTCAAAATTTGAGGAGTTTCTCAAATCCAGAGTTTGTTTTGTTAATCATAAGGCCTCCTATCATAATTAGTACTAAATAATTGAGGACAATTATTGGGTTTTCTCATTTTACTTTTCACTAATTACTTTTTCTTTCCTCATTTAGTACTATTCATTTCAAAGTGAAACGATAAAAGAGGAAATTAACTACTATTAGTATTACTCATTTAGTTTTGAAGTGGGATAATTTTTATGGAACATCAAAGTTGCTAATTAAGACAAATAAATTAAATGGATGCGGAGAGAGTAAAACTTTACAACTCGTTTATCTGACGAGCCTTTTAAAATGAAAAAAATTGTGGCATTTTTTTTTCCCCAACGAGTCTAACGGTGAATAATTATGTAATCATGGTAAATAATACTTAACACTCTTACGTTAATGAGAAGTGCCTCAATGCAATGTGTAGGGTCATCTATTATGTGATTGCGTCCATAAGTATTCCTGAATAATTGGTGTCTTTAGAGGTTTTCATGTAAGTACAATGCCCAGAGATGGAGCCTGAATTTTACATTTGTGGTGGCGAACATGTATATTAAAAAAATAAAACAATTAACTACAATATCAATATTTGTTGAATTTTAAAAAAAAATCAGCTTAAAACAATAAAGATTATATTAAACTATAATTGTGCCTCTTTTATCACAACGAGTGAACGTTGTCTGACACGCTACTTTCCTTCCTTCAGTTTCCCATTAGGTAAAAGTTTTGGAGAGCCTGAAGTAAAGGAGAAGAGTAAAAGTTTTTTAGAGTGCCTGAAGTAAATCATGGAACTTGCAAAAGGGTAATTTTAGAAAACTATTGTAGCTTGGAGGGCCTGTTGTTTGGTTCTTTTACTTCTTTGCAATGAAAAAATAATTGTGTGCGAGCGTGCCAGAGAGAGTTTCAATCTCCTCCCCTAGATTAACTTTGAAAAAATTAAATCTAATCAGGCGATTGTGTTTTATTAGTTCAATTACCTCAATTAAGAGGATTTTTCCTTCAAAGTGAAGAAATGCAAACCAATATACATAGGAAATCAAAGAACAACAAAGAAACAAGATACTTCGATTGATAAATCAAAGGTAAACTTACTTCGAAATTGCCTTCAACTTCAAATACAAGGTAACAAGAACTTCGAACAATTGATTGTTACAAGAACAACTGAAATCTACTTACTAATCTACTTTGAACTGAGTCGAAATCCTAATACTACTTTGCCAATAAACAAACCAAGCATCATTTGTTTGATAGCTGTTTGTTGAAGATTTGTCCGGGGGGGTTTTTTATTCTTCAATTTCTTCCATTTATAGACACTGCTTGTGATTTGAACTTCCCGCTCAAAGAATTTGAACTTGGCTTGCTTCGAACTCCATCTTTGGACCTCAAATTGGCAGTTTCTTCCCTTCATCATGTCTGAATTTGAATTTCATTACTCTTCCTTCAGAAGCTTTACTTGAATTTGCACGGTTGCTTGACCAACTCAAATGATTAAGTGTTAAGGAAATGACTGCATTGCACGATATACTCCACGTGTCTTAACTGTCAACTACTTCGTTTCATACGTCTACATGTGGAGTTCATGCATTTAGCAGTTGAAGTCAAGTAATGATATTGGTTTGATTTGTAACTGCCAATAACTGCTTTTCAAACTGAGAACTAATACGACATCGTATTAACCAATCCTTACTTCATTAATCCAGTGCATCTTCATTGACACATATTTGCCAACGTTTGGCATAATTGATTACGTGTCAATTAATTATTGGATTTGTTTTTTTTTTTTGACAAGATTGGATTTGTTAATTTTATATGTAAACATACCCCCACATTAACATCATTATTCAAGGAATTTGAATACGTGTTAATGTGCCTTTGCCGTTTCGAATTTCTGTAAACTTCCAAAGCGGAAGTTATTGGCAGTTCTTGTCACTTCCAATGAGAGAATTACGATTAAGTCTTACGTTTCCCATGAGGGATTTATGGATAATGGGCAGTTAATCCACACATTCTCCACTTACAAGAATTTGAATCGTTTCAATTCAAAATCTTTATTTGTAAAAGAACTCAATTACTGGTAGAATCAATCACCAGTTCTCGTTCCACCCTTTACTTTTATCTCTGTAAACTCAAATCAACCATGGCTGATGTTACTGCTACTCCAGAGCCATTTCTATGGGGTTTACCATCTGAAATAGTAGTGGTAAAGACAGATGACCCTGCTGGCTTCAAAGGTTGGAGTAAATATCGCTCATTGGCTATGAGTAGGTATTTATCTCCTTTCATCAGAGATGATCCTAATATAATGCTGCTTGACAACCTCATTGTCTTTTGTCTCACTCCTCCATTCTTTAAGGTTGACGAAACAGAGAGATCAGGCTTTGCCGGTTATGGTGAGCTTAAACATCAAGCCACTAAGCAATGTATCTATTGGTTGAATGAGGTTCGAAGGCCTCAATTTGGTGCAAACTTCATTGATCCTGCTAATCCTCCTCTTCGAACCCTTCCAGAGAACCCAAATTGGTTCGAAGAGTTGAAGAATATCAAGTTTGAGCCCATTATCTCTCATGCTGATTATTCTTACACTCTTTTCCCACAATTTGATTCTGTTAAAGCCAAGGAACTATTGGCTACTTTTGCCTTTCTAGATATAGGGATTCTTGAAGAAGATGTCCCTTATAAGAACTTTTTATGGGCTTGTGAGACCCTTCAAGGTGCCACTTCTGAGCAAAGTGGTTCTTTTATCCATTCCTTTCTGAGTCAGCTTCCTCTTATTTAAATGTGGATAAAGAGCAGCAGTGCTGCCTTTGGGTTCAACCAGGATCTCCATGATTATGAGATGATTCATGATCAGATCGCTAGGCTTCACAATAAAATAGAAAACCTGAAAGGCGATTCCTTCGAAGTGCCTACTGGTGCTTCAAAAATGCTTCGAAAGAAGTTTAAAAGACGCATGAAGAGGAATGCTTTTAAGTTGGTCAAGTTCGAAATCAAGCCAAAAGTTTGGTTTTGAAAATCAGGCCACTAATTGAGAAGAAACTTAGACTAGATGAAGAAAATAGGGTTAGAATGATGGAGAGAGAATTCTTCAGTTTCACTTGGGCGATGTTTCATGCCTTAGTGACTTGGAGTTTCACTCACTATTTTCAAGTCATTCCAACTCCAACAGCTGCTCCACCACCAGTAGATGCTTAATTTTCTTTGATGTAATATGACTTCTCTTGTAGCATGTAATCTTTTGTGTTAATGCAATCCAGTTCTTTTATGGTTTATCTGTATTCTATCATGCTCTTCGAAGCACTTTTAAATACTTTAAACCAATTCGAACTTAAGGTAAACAAAACATAAGAAGATGTGCTTCATAAAAACTAAATCAATAAAATGGTTTGAAATATATAATAATTCCAAAATTAAACCCAAACATTACTTGTAGATTTAAATTCAAACTTGGGCTCAAAAGTAACATAGGCCCAATTACCCTTTATTCAACATTTGATGCGAATTGACATACCGTTTCATCGCAACGTATAAATCTAGGGCTTGGAGCGTTTTCATCTGTGCATTCAAACTTTCAAACACTCGCACTCCCTTCTACATTCTCAAATTCTTTTAGCCATGGCTTCTGAAACTCCAGACCCAATGGGTACACCTTCTTACGCTCTCAGAAAATACGTCAAAGAGGAAATATCAAAGCCAAAAGGTGATTTGCATAAACAGATCTTTATTACGAATCCTGATAAAGTTGACACCCATATTCTAGGGCCTGCATTCTTTGATCTTCCTCTTAAGTTTACACCATGTTATCCTATCTTAGAGGAGAGTAAACTCATAAAGGATCAGGCATTAAACTTCGTAAATTGGCTAAAAAAGAATTTCGTGTGCTGGTCAATTCAGAATAAAGATTGGGGCGAGTGGACTGAACATATTTTGAAGTATAAGAAGACAGAGTTGGAGCAATCTGGACTTTGGCATATTATTACCCTGCTTCGATATGGTATACAACAAAACCCTGCTCTTATACATGCTGCCCTAGCTTTTTGGGATTCATCATTCAATTATTTTCGTTTTAACTGTGGAATGATGGGTCCCACAATTTTAGATGTATCGTTCCTTTCTGGACTCCCTCCATTTGGCCAATGTTTGATATTTCCAAATCTATCGATGTCCCATTTTTGAAAGAAATGAGAACCACTGGTTCGTATGCGTCATATGGAAACTTTCTTCGTTTTGAAGCAAGATTTGATAATGAAATATTTGACGGGAAGTTCTTTGCATATCTTCTATATACCCTGTGCAAGATAATCTTCTGTCATAGTGGTAAGAAAATTATGCATGAATTTGCTCCTTTGGCATATTCCCTTTCTAAAGGTGAGAAGTTTGACTTGGCTTCATACTTCTTTAGGAGGCCCTCTTTGGTTCTTGCAGCTTTGGCTTGTAGCATATTTCCCTATTTTTAAAGTTGCTGTTTCAGAACCTATCAATGTCTATGGGGACAAATTCAAAATTTTGGCTTCGAATCCCCTTTCATTAGTTGGATATCTGCAAAATTTCTTTAATATGAGAGAAGACAAAGAAGAAGTAGAATTTCGTCCCTTTACTGATTGGGATATTAGGCCCTCTTGGCTAAAAGATATGATGGAGAACAGGGGTACAAATTCTTTTGCTGATGCTTGGAGAAGCATTCTTCTTTCAAGAGAAATCTTTATAGGAGGGATTATTGGTGGTTGTAAGCAAACTCATGCTGAAACTTATTGTCTTGCTCAGTTTGCTAGACAATTTGGTATGATGCAAGCCATTCCATGTCCTTACCCTGGAGAAGGCAATGTTCCCTTTTATGATAGAAAGAAAGTTGATAAGAATATGATCTCACGCCTCAATGTAGAATTCAGAAGGTTTAGGGCAGCCTTCAAGCCTTCTAAATTTGCAATTGACAGCCCCATTTTTACCAAATTCTAAAGATGGTGGCATAACCTTATTGAGTTATACAATTAGACTGCATTAGCTCAAGGTTTTGCACATCATATTGGCTGCCCTGCTCCAGTTGAGGGTGAAGCACACTCTAGTTCACTTTCTATATCGGGTGATGGGTTTGGTACTAGAAGAAAAGATAAAACCCAAAGGGAGCAACAGGAAGAGACACCACAAGTACAATTTTCTGCTTTAGTGTCTGTTGCCTTAGATGTTTCTCCACTTCAATCAATACCAATGGTGGTCACTAGATCTCGGAAGAAGAAATCAACACCACCCTTTCCATCAGGTGACTTTTAATTGCTTGTATGATTGCTATATCTTCAAAGCTTTTCTGTTTCTCATTTATGATTCAATATACAGAATCTATTCCCAAGAAGAGAGCAAGAAAAGAGAGAGAACCTGCTCGAACTTCTGTTTCTCCAACTTCAAAACCAGGTAACTCTTTATTTTATAAGTCTACATCGACCTCTGAATCCTTTTATATGAAGTATTCTCACCTTCTTCTTCTTTTTCAATAGTCAGTAAAAGGAAAGACGCCACAGGACGAGAACAAGGGGCCAGTCATGAAGAAGCCAAGTTTGCCAAGGTCTATGAGGCTTCCAAGAGGAGAAGGAAAATATTAATTGAAGAACAAGAAGAGGAAGAGACAGAAGATGTTCCCATAAGCCAATTTGTGAAAGGTAACTTTCAATACTTTAGTTTCTTTTTGGCCTTCGAACCTAATTTCATATCTACTTACTCTTGGTTCTTATTTTCCTAGGACCAAAAAGTAAAATCCAAGCACGCTGAGATTTCAAAAATTTCTTCAGAACCAATTCATGTACCTGTTGAAACTCAAGAACAAGTTGGTCCTCCAGTTACTGAGGTAACTGCAGTTTCAAAATCTGGAACAATTGCCACACAGGGAGCTGCCTCTTCCACAATTGAGAAGATTGTTGAGAAAGTTAAAGCTCTTAAATCTCAACCAGAAGTTATCTTACAAGGCATGTCTCCTCCTGTTATCAGTACAATTGCTAGGGCTCTAGTTTCAGATGGTGCTCGAGGGGAAAATATTGAAGTATCAATGCCAATTGCCACAGATCCTACTACAGGACCCTCTACTTCTAAAGAAGGTATTGATTTGAACAAAGAAGTGTTGCTAAGTGAATCCTTCACAAAAACCTCTGAACCTTCCGAAATGATAATGGAGAAGCAAACTCCTACAGGGGTTTCAAGTAAAGAACCTTTGCAAAAGCAAGTACATGAAGGTGAGGTGACACTTGAACAGGGCATTCTTGATCAACCTTCAATGAAAACTGGAGTGGGTAAAACTTGGTTACCATATTAAGGGGCACAACACGTGCCTATGGCACTCACCATGAGAGGGTGAGTAGTTCGGCACCACGTAGGGAAGCCCTAGCCCTGTGCTGAACTATACTGACCATGAATAAGGTCGGAATAATTATATAAGTTAATACACCAGGGTGTACCAGCTCGGTATAGATCGCAAGGGAATGCCCCCAGTATGGCCGAGTTGGGGAGGCCACGAAGAGAGCTTAAAACGACATTCTGGAATACATAAAATCAGCTCGGTATAAGCAGTTGAGATATGTACGGGTCATGCCGAGCTATGTGGAAGCACGACACCGCCACGAGTAAGGCGGTGGGACATTCCAGAATATTCTACAGCGGCTCCTTATGAGATAAGGAGCAATCCCGTAAAGAAAGGGATTGATATGGGAGGTCCTAATGTGATTAGGAGTATGCCCCATATAGGGAAGAATCCTACATGGAAAGAAAGACCTTTGCTAGACGAGATCTAGCAGGATATGGAAGTTATCTCTTAAATAGGGAAGTCCTATTAGGAGAAGGATTTCTAAGACAAGTGAAAAACCAAGGCACGAGATGCCTGACTCGACAAGCTATCTTCATCTATAAATACAGCACTATGCCCATGAAGAGAGGTGCGCTGTAACACCCAGTTAAACGCATTGTGTTCTTTGCTTAATTAGTGTCCCAGTACTAACTTAAGCATCGGAGGGCCTTTGCTGACGAGAGGCAAAGGTGCTCTAACCCTTGTTTGTCTTGCAGAGAGAGAGAGAGAGTTCCGGCAAAGTGACACGTGATCAAGACCCTACGTGGATTTTATCCCCGTACAAAAACTAAGGAAACCATTTCTGATACAGTAGCTGAAGTTGATATTTCTGTTCAATTAGGTGCTGAGCTTCCTATTCCAAAAGATGACAGAAGTTTATTTCCTGAGATTGCTCCCAGCACTTCTGTTATCAAAACCACTGATTAGGCTGAAGTGATAGTTGAGAAGACCGCTCTTGATCAACCTCCAAAAATTGACATTCCCACAGGTCAAACTCAACTAGAACCAATCCATCCAACTGAGGTACTATTTATGCTTATTTAGGTTTGTGGCTATTATATTTCATTAAAGAGAGCAAGCCTAATGACTTACATGTTCCTCTTAACAGGAAGCCAGTGCTCCTATTAGTGCTGACGTTGGTGCTCTTTCTCCTTTGGAGCAGTTCAAACTAAAAGTTAGTGATTTCTGTCAGAGAATCACCAATCCAAAGGCTCCAACTCTTCTCCCTGAATCTCCTATTGCCCAGCTCAAATCTCGACGTCCTTCATCCTCTTCTGAGACAGTCAAGCCTACTTTCTCTCAAGAAAAAATTCAAGAATTGAAGGAAATCTTTCAGCAATTTTCAGAATTCAATTTTGAAGTGTTGGCTGAAGGAGATCTAAAAGTACAATTACAAATTTTTTGTCAAGCTGCCTGGGTGCTAAAACTTGCCTTACAGGACTTACACAAACAACTCTTGACTAAGGCTTCTGAGTTCCAAGCAATGGCCCATCAGCTTTGTGATGTTCAAGAAAGACATCTTCAAAGGCAAAGCTTGGAGGTAGCACTGTCAAGTGCAGAGGATGAAGCTCAAAGTGTGACTTCTTCTTATGAAGCTGAAGCTATCAAGCTGCACATATTGAAGGAAGAAGAAGCACGTTTAATGGAATCTTTGGCTGCAGTTAGGGGTGAGATTGCTCAGACTACCACCAAAATGCACACCCTTGTAGATACAGCTTCTTCAACAGTAGAGACTATAAAAGACCTTGATGATCAACTACGTCGAACTACTGATCAAGAAGAAGTTTATGAGTCTTTTTGTAACAGAGGTGCTCAAGTGTTGAGTGACCTAAAAGACACAATTGTACAGTTTTTGAGTAATGAATGAAATGTTTGTGTTATTTCAATTTCATGACTGTTTGAATTGCTTGGAATGTTGATCTCATCACTTGAATTCTGAGCTTCAACCATTAATTATTGTTTGCTTCTATTATTTACCTTGAACAACACAAGCAAACAAAAGACAAACTACTTTTAGTTTTATCTTTTACTAAAAGATTCTCAAATAGTTGGGACATAAGCCTTTAGGTATCTTCCATTAATTTTTCTTCTATGGACATAACCATTCAAATCTCTTAAACAATATGCCCCTCTTTTAAGCAATCTATGTATTTGAAAAGGTCCCTCCCAATTTGGAGCCCATTTTCCAAGTCCTTACTTTCTCTCTTTGATAGGCAATACTACTTTCCACACTAAATCACCTATATCAAAGCTTTGAACAACCACTTTCTTATTATAACTTCTGGCTATTCTTGATTTCTGTAGCAAGATTTGATTTAGAGCTTTAATTCTTGCTTCATCTATCTCTTCAAGTTCCATATGCATTGCTTGATGGTATGCTCCAATGTCTAAATTGTTTTGAGAAGCAATTCTTTGTGATCTCACTACAATTTTCATTGGCAAAACAGCATCATGCCCATAGGTTCGAGCAAAAGGAGTAGTACCTGTACTGGTCCTTTTGGTGGTTCGATATGCCCATAAAACATTTAAAAGCATATTTGGCCATTCTTCTGGATTCCTATCAACCATTCTTTGGATTCCTCTTTTGATGATTTTATTGGTCGACTCTGCTTGACCATTTGATTGAGCACAATAAAGAGTAGAATTGATCAATGAAACTCCATGAGTTGCTGCAAAAGCCTTCACTACTCTTCCTTAAAAAACGGATCCATTATCCACTATTATGGTTTTTGGAGATCCAAACCTATAAATTATCCCTTTGATGAATTCAATAACCTGTTCTTGAGACACATTCTCAAAGGTTTGAGCCTCCACCCATTTAGTAAAATAGTCAGTGGTAGCTAAAATGAACTTATCTCCACTTCTTGAAGCAGGATAAATCATGCCAATCATGTCCATTGCCCAACCTCTGAATGGCCAAGGCTTAACTACATATTGTAATTCAGTAAAAGGTAATCGTTTGAGAGGTCCTGTCTTTTGGCAAGCTTGACATCCTTTTGCATAATCAATACAGTCCTTTAGTATAGCAGGCCAATAGTATTCCTACCTTCGAACCAACCATCTCATTTTGATTCCTGCTTGATGAGCACCACAAATTCCTTCATGAACTTCTGCCATAACTTTAAAGGCATCAACCTTTCTCAAACATTTAAGCAAAAGGCCATCTGCTTCTCTTTTAAATAGCTCCCCATTATACATGATGTAATTAACAGATCTTAGCCTTGTTGCTCTATCTGTTTTGACATCAGGTTTTGCCAAATAATCAATCAATGGTTGTCTCCAATCATTGTGACTAGAAGAAGTGGTAATTTCACACACTTCGAAGTCAATATTCCTATTCTTAAGCATAGGTAATGACTTCCTCAAAGTCAATTGGCAGAATTCTCTGCTCTCATAGTGATAAACTTAAATCCTGATGCTCTTTGAGCCACTGCATCTGCTTCTCCATTAAAGAATCTTGGAACATAAGTGAATGTAATCATATGGAATTGTTTAACCAATAGTTTCACATATTGATGATAAGGCTTTAAACCAATGCTATGACAACTGAATTCTCCATTCATTTGATTTATAACCAATTGAGAATCTCCAAATACTTCAACTATGTCCACTTTCAAAGTTAGCAGAAGTTCTAAGCCCATAATTAAAGCTTTATATTCTGCTTGATTGTTTGTACATTCCCCTTCATTTATCTGAAACCCAAATTTGGTTTTCAAACCTTGAGGAGACTCCAAAACAATTTCAATCCCAGTCATTTGAGATGTTTTCGAACCATAACCACATTTTCCATGGCTTAATTGTTACTGTATCAACATCTGCTATTTCTGGAGTTTCAACCCCATTTGGATGATCAGCCAAAAAGTTAGCCAATGTTTGACCCTTGACTGATTTTTGAGGAACATACTCAATGTTGAATTCAATTAAAGAAACAATCCATTTCCCAATTCTTCCACTAAGTATAGGTTGAGATAATATATACTTCATAACATCAGTATGGGAAATTACATAAGTTACTCTAGGCATCATATAGTACCTGAGTTTCTTCGAAGCAAAGAACAAAGTTAAACATAACTTTTCTACTGCAGAATACCTACTTTCATAGTCATTTAAAAACCTACTAAGATAATAGATAGCTTGCTCCTTGCCTTCATCATTGTCTTGAGGTAACAAAACTCCAATTGAGTCATAGTTTGCTGCTAAGTACAACTTTACAGGCTTCCCTTTCTTAGGTGGAACTAGAACTGGAGGATTGATTAAGTACTCCTTGATGGCCTTGAAAGCATCATCACGCTCCTTTGTCCATTCAAAGTCCTCTCCATCCTATGTTATGGACTAAATATCCCAAAAAATTTCCTGCCATGACTCCAAAAGCACATTTAGCAGGATTCAACTTCAGTTGATAATGCTTCATCTTTGAAAATGCTGTTTTCAAATGTTCTATATGGTCATCAATGGACTCTGATTTCACAATGATATCATCTATATATCATTCTAGAAAACCCCCAATTATTTCATGAAAAACAGTATTCATTGCTCTCTGATAAATAACACCTGCATTTTTTAGCCCAAATGGCATTTTGATCCATTCAAAGGTCCCATGATTACCAGGGGCTCTAATTACAGTCTTATGAACATCTTCTTCAGCTATACAAATCTGATTATACCCTGAATGACCATCCATAATAGACATGATTTTATGGCCTACAGAATTATCCACAAGCATGTCTACTATGGGCATTGGGTATTCATCTTTAGGAGTTGCAGTGTTGAGATTTCTAAGGTCAATGCAAACTCTAATTTTTCCATTTTTCTTGATAACAGGAACAATATTTGATAGCCATTCTACATATCTTGCTGTTCGAATGAAACCAGCATTTAAAAGATTTTGAATTTCCTTTTTAACTAATAATATGGTTTCAAGAGACATCTTCCTTGGAAGTTGTTCAAAAAGTTTGCAATTGACTTTAATAGGCAATCTATGCTCGACTAAATCTCTACTCAAACCTGTCAATTCTTTATAACTCTAAGCAAAGCGTTCCTTGTTCTCTTTAAGCACTGCAATCAACTTGGCCTTTGAAGTAGCATCAAGCTCCTTATTGATATGCACAGTGTTTGGAAGAATTCCATCTCCCAGTTCCACTTCTTCTAAAGGATCTTGGGAATCTACATGGCCTATGAAGGCCTCTTTGAACATACTTGGCATCAACCCCCAGTCAGATTTCTTAGCCAATGATTCTTCCCAATCATTTGATTCTTATAACTTCTGCTCTATTTCTAGAGCCAGCCATAAACTTAACTAAAGCCAAAGAGTTGGCTTCTTCGAAGTCTGTCTTGGATTCACATCCAAGCAGCTTCATCTGGTGGGTTGTCTGATTCATAATCAAATACTTGTTTAAGCTTTAATTTTAACTCTGCCAATTCTCCAACTTCCAACACACTGGATGGAGGGGTGGCAGGTTGTGCTATTTCACTTGAAGGGATGATCTCAGGTTTATACATTTCAGCCTCTGCACAATTTGCTGAAGTACTGAATGGGTGTGGATCTGCTTTCACTTCTTCAACCCCCACTCCTTTTCTATTTTCATATTTCACAATCATTAAGGCTTGATGCATTGAAGAAGGATTACAACCATTGACAAGAATCCAATCCCTCCCAAGTAAAGCATTTTTTTTTTTTTGGGTAAATAAGCTTGAAATTAAAAGGGGTTAAGCGAATGTACAGCCTACAAGGGGCATACCCCAGGGAGGACAAAATGAAAGAAATAAAGGAAAAGAAAGAAAAGAAAAAATGCGTACTCCCCGGCACAACCCGCCAGGGTGGGCAATTTGGTGGCCCTAGCACAACCCGCTAGGATAGGAAAATTTGACAAAAATTAATGGGCACAAATGCCAATTGAGTTGTCCTACTTGGACCATTAAAATTTCCTCCAATGAGTTGGTAGCAATTTAACCCATTAGAAACATGGGACCTCTGCCATATTACATGCAATAGATAGGAAAATGGGTTGGAGTTTTGACCGAAAGGCCATTGTTGGACCCCACATGGCCCACCTCTTGGGTCATCACGTGAAAGACCACAGAATTTGATCACTTTACAGCTGCATGGAGCGTTGCCCAAGGGAGCTCTGCATATAATAATAACATTTGTGTATAAAATTGCCCAAGTAAAGCATTATACTTACTTGTGAAAGTATCTACAACAAAAAATGATGTGTCAGTTTCCACTTGGCCAACTTTCAGGCATATGGAAACAATTCCTTTACGGCTTTTGCTTTCACCAGTAAAACCAGCAATGGAGGTACTTGTTGGGATCAATCAAACCTTTTCTTTACCCAATTTCTTCAAAGTCTTACATGACAAAATATTCATTGCTGCATCATTATCAACCGGAACCCTGTTTAACATAATTCCATCAAATGAAGCAAAGATATATAAAGGCTTCAAATGGTGCCTCAAATCACTTGATGGTGGCCTGAAAGGATAAGAAATGGCAGCACAATTTAAATCCACAATCAGAGGAAACTCAGGGCCTGAATCTGTTTCTGGAACGAAAATTGCTCTCTCTTTGGAAGTAACTTCTGGTTCCTCCATTGCATTTGCCATGATCATAAGTTCTTCTTCTTCTTCTTCTTCCTTTTGAATTTTTGAGATAATTGCTACCCATCCATCATTCCAGCTATTATCATAAGTTAAATCATATTCATCCTCATTGGAAACATCAATGATTTCCACAAGGGCAACCTCTGGCTGTAAAGCCCTTCGAACCAATGAACGATCTGGTCCAAATGGCACAAAATTCACAGAAGAAGGAAATACCATATTAATCTGAACTTCAGGAAAAGTTCCAAATTGAATGGTTTTCTCTCCAGGTGATTGTTGTTCCGATTCATTTTCTCCAGTATCATCCTTTTCAAAAGACTCCATTGCAGAAGTTTCCATAGGAGAAATGCTTCAATAGGAGAGAAACTTATTCCTCCACCTTCTTTTTGTTCTACTATCATGGCTTCCAACAAGCCAGATTGATAGTTTGCCAAGGAACGTGGAGAAACTGGTCTATTCTCATGTATTTCATCATCCATTCTTGCTGCCATGCTCTCCAATGTTTCCTTCTCAGATTGTGTAAACCCTCTTCGAAGAGATTCCTCTGAATATTCTCTTTGGAGCCTATTAAACCTTGGATTGAACTTATTACCCCCATTAGGATTTTTCTTTGAGGCATATTCTTCCATTTGGAAACTGGTGTACCTCCTTTGCAATTTCCTCTTCTGAGTTCTTGTCAACATGGGAATCATTTGAGGTACTTTGGTCTTTGGATCTCGAACTACAACCCATTGACCAGCAGGAGTGTTTGGAGGTTTGACCATTTTGTTTCCAAACTTGGAAGAGGCCTTATAGCCTTGGAAAAGTTCTGGTTTTACTTCCTTCAAAAACCAATCAAGAACTCCTTTAACCAAGGTAAATTGTTCCTTTTGCACTTCATTTTCCTGTTCCATTGGGGCTTTTCCAGGGTTAGCCTTCTTAGAAGGAGGATAATCTCTCTTCGAAGTTGAAGGTACTGTCACACCCCAAAATGGGACATGACTGGCCGTGAACCACAAGGCCAACTGATGGATCACGAAGCCTAAAAATAAAATAAATTAAATTAAATATGGAGTCGACAAACACCAAACGATTATTTCTTACTGTCAAACAAAAGAGAGTCAATATGTCTCAACCAAAGCATGAGGAACTGCCATCCCATGAACAAGAAAATAAAATATTCCTCCATCGACAAAAAGAATCTCATAATTATTTTTACCAAAAAGGTTTAACAATATGTGGAAGCAAATAAATAAAATACTAAAACTAGGATGCAATATCCTATGGAGGTCGACACAAAGAATCCCCAAGATTCCGCCAAAGTCCTTATCTACTGGCTCGATTTCCCTGAAAATGATGGTAGATTAAATCCGTCAGCTGACAAGCTCAGTGAATGGCAAATCATGTATAATAAATAAAGTTCTAAAGCAGGGATAAAAATATTTTAGCATGTAAATATAATTTGGCATGCGAGGTGTACAACAAATCTTTAAATTCTACCAATAAATCATTTTTACCAATAACAAGTCTTTTTGGTGATCACAATATGCCAACAACAATGGGGAACCACAACCAATACCAATTCGTACCAAGTGCCAGTGAACAAATCTCTCAAAATAATTGGATCCAATATCGAAACTTAGAGTCACCACGAGTAGGCAGCCCGTGGAACTTTTCCCTAAGAACGATCTAGCGAAAGTCAGCCGTTGAGCATTAGGGTCACCGGCCAGGACACGGTCTCTTCCCTAATGGCCAGAGTCACCCACACACAGAGGATTAATTTCCCTGGACTTTCAATAATAAATGTTCCCATCAATATCCACCAAGTTCTCACCAAAAGAATATATATATATATATATATATATATATATATATATATATATATATATATATATATATATATATATATATATATATATATATATATAATTGAAAGAGCCACTATAAACCATTCACATTTCAATATACAAATGATAATTTTTCCAAAAGAATAATTTAAGGGCCACGTCGAGTTCGAAAATACGTAACATGTTTAACCACTCACTTGGGTCGGAAAATAATGCAACTCAAATACGTCAAAAAGAGACTAACCTGTATAAAATAGAAAATACGAAATAAATAACTATTCAAATAACATAACATTGAATGTGTGAGTTAGGACTTTCTTATAGCGCCCAAGCCTAATCCTAAGTCCAATCATCAGTAGCCATCTGAAAACTACAAAACCCAACTTCAATTTCCTACTCTAAGTAATCTGTTTCTAAGTGTACCAAGTCTTCAATTCTCATACATGCAATACAAAAAAATTTATTCTTCTACTACCACTGTATATCACCGAAACCCATAAACACCTATAGCACTAAGAATTTAATAATGTTCTCGGTAAATAACTCCACTAAAATGCCAAAGAATTGCATCAGATCATCACACGCGGCATGGCGCATACACATGGCAATTCCCACTGCCCCCTTTGGCATCGAAAACTCCCCAAGACAATACAAGTTGCAACCCACCAATCAAACTTAAAATAATGTCCGCCCAAAACTACGATCCTATACCAAATGGTACTGATTCAAGGTAATGAAATAAACGAGAATGATGCTGATACTTACCACAATGGAGGACTATGATCAAGAGCATGAAGACCAGCCCGAGAAACCTCTATGCGGCTACTCTCTCTCAAGACCCTAATTTTAGCTTTTTAAACCTAACGACTTGTGAACATCTATCGGATTATGGCTCCTTAAAACCATCCACTAGTCACACCCCCCCTAAATTATAGCAACTGTAACCTAGGATAATGTAGATAACAAATAAAAATAGATATATTAACCTAATTAGGCTAATACTAGAATATTATACAAAATGTAATCTTATGTACACCCTAAATTACAATAACGTCAATGATACAGGTAGCCCATATAAAATAATAATAATAATAATAAAAAATAATTAACTTGGTCCCAATTATAACAGCTAAATTTCTGTGCATAAAATAACTGTTACGAAAAGAAAAGTTAGAGCGCAACAGGTACTGAACTAGAAGGCACATTCCTTTTAGAAACCAACCAAGGTCTCTCATTTCTTCCTTGATTTGGACTTACCCAAGGCTTACTTTCATTATTTTGATCCAAAGCCTTTCTTTCCATTCTTTTTGGAAAGAAATCAACCCCTTGTCTGTCCAAGTCTTTGAAAATTAAGTAATTGGCTCTGCATTCCATGCATAAGCATTCCAAGAAGGATGCTTCAAGCATAGGAAGATGGGACTGCTTAATGCCTTTTTGAGAAGAACTTTCCGATGCATATTTTTGCTTGGTAATCCTTTCAGCACCATTTCGAAGTTAACCAATTTTTGGTCTTTCTTTTCCAAATCGCACAGAGTTCATCCCAACATGCACTTGCTTGTTCTGCCACACTTCTCGAATTGTTTTAGCCAAAGACGTTGGCACGTTAGTGTTGACAATCACTTCTTCAATCTTTGGAAATGGATCCTTGTCTATGCTCATAGGTTTTTCTGGAAATATGATCCTTCCTTTCTTAATCTGCTCTTGAATCCTGTCACGAAAAATATTGCAGTTCTTAGTTGAATGAGTGCAAGAAGCATGCCACTTGCAATACTTTTTTCCTTGCATTTCTTCCAATGTTGGAAGTTTGATAAACTTTTTCTTTAACAGATAATCAAAGATTTCATCTGCCTTATAAACATCAAATGAATATATTTTACTGATTGCTTTCTTGTTAGTCCTTGGTGCTATAGAAAAATCCTTTCGAACTAAACTTTCACATACACAAGGTTCATGTTCAACAATTTCAGCAGCATCAATTTCATAAGTAGGATCTCTATAATATGTTGAATAAGAAGAATTGTTCCTATCAACATCCTCTTCTAACAGAGATTCATATCTTGATGCTTTGTAAGTTAAATCAACCAAATCCCTAAATTCAGTAGAATCGAACTTCTTCCTAAGTTCCCTATTTAAACCATCTTGAGCAATTCTAACAAATTCAACTTCTGGTAGTTGAAGTTCACATTTGTTCCTAGCCCTTTTGAATCTAGCAATAAATTGAGCAGCCTTTTCATCAGGCTTTTGTTTCAATCTTGCTACATCAGCCATGGTAACTTCAGGTTCAGTTTGATAAAACTGAGCATGGAATATTTCTTCCATCCTTTGTCAATTTGGAACTGACTCTGGTGTCAAGTTAGAGTACCATTCGAAGGCTGTCCCTGTCAAAGAATTGGGAAATAATTTCAACTTAATGAACCCATTATTGCCTAACTCCTTACACTGAGCAATAAATCTAGCAATATGTTCAGTTGTTGATTGTTTTCCATCCCCATGGAATAAAGTAAAATCTCGGATCTTAAACCCCCTAAGGACTTCGAACTGCCTATCTATCCATTTTGGATAAGGTTTTCTATAAATTTGAGTTTGTACCCCCCGGTTTAGAGGTCCATAAACTTCTTGCATAAGACCAAGTATTTTATCTCGAAGGGCAGGGTTTCCTCCCAGATGAACTCTTGAGTTGACAGGTTGTTCCCAATTCATATTTCTAGGCACATAATCTTCTGGAAATCCTTCAAAAGATCCAACAAAAGGCCTGGGTTGCTTAAAACCTCCTTCTGGCCTTGCAAAAGGTTCATAAAGGTGGTTTGAATGCACCCTTCCTATCTCTGGTATTCCTGAATACTTAGGAATCCCAATTTTTGGATTAGGCCTTTTTGAACTAACCCTATCCTTGTCATTAAAATGATTTCCTAGAGTGAAATTATACTTATCAAACCCGTAATCATCATTCTTAAAATCCTTATCCCCATTTAAACCATCAAAATTTGGTTTGAAAGGGACATTGGTGGTTTGCTTAAACACTTTCTTAGGTTTGGGTGTTTAATCATGGGTCTTTGCAGGTTCATACCAAGATTCTGGTATATCATCTACATTTATAGGCTCTTTTCCAGGCCTTGATTTAAGTTTGCTTGTACTAGCCTCTCTTTTATCCTTCTCAAGTGAAGGCAAAGGCTCATTCCTTAGCCCTGATTGCTCTTCTAATTTTTGCAACATAAGTTTCTGGGTCTGAGCTAGTTCTTTAAATGTAGCAATCATCTCAGCAAACTGACTAGATGAGACATTTCCTCCAACTTCTGGATTCTTTGGGTCATCAACATGTACAGTTTTATTATTCCTAGTGTTCGTTCGAGAAGTCTGGCCAATTCCCACATTTGGGTCTTCACTAGGACGAGTTTCTGGGCTTGTTTGAAGGCCTTTAACTTGTTCGTTCTCTTTAGGATTAACATTATTCTCATCCTCTAGCGTTTGGCCAATCTGAGAATCATCTACTTGCTTCCTAAGTTTTGGAGCCATTCAACACTTTTAAGGGTCCCACCAGGCGTGCCGAAAAATTTGTTTCGTTCTTTTACTTCTTTGCAATGGAAAAATAATTGTGTGCGAGCGTGCCAGAGAGAGTTTCAATCTCCTCCCCCAGATTAACTTTGGAAAAATCAAATCTAATCAGGCGATTGTGTTTTATTAGTTCAATTACCTCAATTAAGTGGATTTTTCCTTCAAAGTGAAGAATGCAAACCAATATACTTAGGAAATCAAAGAACAACAAAGAAACAAGATACTTCGATTGATAAATCAAAGGTAAACTTACTTCGAAATTGCCTTCAACTTCAAATACAAGGTAACAAGAACTTCAAACAATTGATTGTTATAAGAACAACCGAAATCTACTTACTAATCTACTTCCTGACCTACTTCGAACTGAGTCGAAATCCTAATTCTACTTTGCCAATGAACAAATCAAGCATCATTTGTTTGATAGCTGTTTGTTGAAGATTTGTCCGGGGGGTTTTTCATTCTTCAATTTCTTCCATTTATAGACACTGCTTGTGATTTGAACTTCCCGCTCAAAGAATTTGAACTTGGCTTGCTTCGAACTCCATCTTTGGACCTCAAATTGGCAGTTTCTTTCCTCCATCATGTCTGAATTTGAATTTCTTTACTCTTCCTTCAGAAGCTTTACTTGAATCTGCACGGTTGCTTGACCAACTCAAATGATTCAGTGTTAAGGAAATAACTGCATTGCACGATATACTCCACGTGTCTTAACTGTCAACTACTTCATTTCATACGTTTACATGTGGAGTTCATGCATTTAGCAGTTGAAGTCAGGGTTTCGAAGTCAATGAATGATATTGGTTTGATTTGTAACTGCCAATAACTGCTTTTCAAACCGAGAACTAATACGACATCATATTAACCAATCCTTACTTCATTAATCCAGTGCATCTTCATTGACACATATTTGCCAACGTTTGGCATAATTGATTACGTGTCAATTAATTATTGGATTTGTTAATTTTATATGTAAACACTTGCATCAAAATTGGGAGTGCGAATATCAATTTCCAAAAGTTAAACTTTGACGTTTCGTTTTTTTTTTTTTTTTTTTTAGTTTATTCCTAATGTTTCATAATATTCCATTGGGTCCATTAAATTTGGTTTTGCATTTTTTCTTTTTTTTTTTATCTTCTTTCATTTAATCTAAAACTTGCGGACTACAGACATTTTATATAACAAAAATATAATTAAAAAAAATCTTGCGGTGCCAATCCATGTGATTTGGAGATGAATTTTAACAACAACAACAACAACAACAACAACATAATAATAATAATAATAATAATAATAATAATAATAATAATATATTTTTTTAAATCGTTGTGGTGACAACTGCCACCACTTGTCCCCATCTGTCTCGTTGACACCGTTATATTGTAGTAACTTTAACCCAATTTTTAATTATGCAGCCGGTTTGTTATAAAGTCCAATTGGATCCTGATATAAAACAAATAAATAAAAAACACTTAAAATGGCTTATGTGCCATTTTTGTGGAGCTCATCATGTGATTTAGACACCAGAAAAAATAATTGAACATTAATTGATGTAAAAGTTGACAAGGGTATAATACTCTGGTTGGCGATGTGTCTTAGGGTTGGAGTTGGTTATTTTACAAGGTAATAGTGTAAATTTACAGGAATAAAGAATTTAAAAATAAAAGCAAAGGATAACTGGGGTGAATATCAGTATCAAAGTCTCTTCTGGAACGTCCGATAAAAATTGAAACAGTACAGAGAAGATTAGCATAGCTCCTGTGCAAGGATGACACGCACAAAAATCACTACCAAAAAATTTACAATTCAACCCAAGGGTAGCTCGAGTGGTAAAAGGATATTTGAGTTCTAAATTTGGCAACTTCTTGGTATTAGGTCGTGAGAGAAGAATCTTTTGTCAATCTCCTGTCCTGTGATAACCTGTCTTTCATCAGACGAGAGAAAAGAATAGTCAAAATGCGAGCAAACTAACCAAGACACCTTGCCCGTTTATAAAAAAAAAAGAATTTACAAATCTCACGCGGTTTGAATGTGCAGAAACAGCGCCGGCAAGATTTGTCTGACGGCCTCCACGTTTCCGTATTCCAATTTGATCAGCCTTTCGTTTTTCTTTCCGATCAACCCCTGTTTTTTTTTTTTTTGCCGTTGCCTTGTTGTTTCTTTTGTTTTGTTTGGTCCAAAAACACACAATACGACAATATGTACTGATGTGTCGAACGTTCATTTGTCAACTGAATTTTGACGATCAAAAAAATGTTAAGAGTTTAAGGATGATAAAAAAAACCGTGGATCCAGTCTGAACTGCTCCGATTTGAAAGTTTGGTAGCATTTTTTTTTTTTTTTTGTGTAGTTCGGACTCTGTTCCAAAAATAATGAACTGTTTAAGATGGATAGTTTCGAGATTTTACGGTTCCAGTTTCGATTCAAAATGGGTCAGAAGCGTTAGCATGCATATTGCATGTAAATCTTAATTATTGAAATTTGCCTCAAAAAATAAACATATACTACAAATTGAGCATTTTTCTATCACAACTATTTGTCATAATGGAATTAGGGTTGGGAAAAATCCGTGTGTTTCACGAATTCTACAATTAGTACATAATGTTGACAAGATCACGAAAAATTGATCATTTTTCAATCACAACTTTTTGTCATTGCAAAAGTATTTACTTGAATAGATAGCGCGAGGAAGTGAAAAAGGATCGTACCAATTACCCAATACGACATACGGGTCACCTTTGCGGGGTTAGAAGGAGGGATGATCGTACAAAACTACAAATTGTGTTCTTGCGCATGTTACGCATGTGCTTTTGCTGCTGCAAATCATATGAATGAGGGATCCATTCGTGATGAATAAGGCACAAGTAATGGAATTTTTGCAAGATGTAACGCCCAAAAAATTGGTTTGTCATAAAAATAATTTGACGATAAATGCGCAATGATTTGAACATTTCATTAAAGGTAAAGTTTGGTGCGGGAACCGAAAAAATGATGTTACAACCCATAGGTTAATCGAATACAGTTCTCTAATTAAAATCATTAAAGTGCAGGATTTAGAGCATCAATAGCAGGCTTAACAAATTAACTTTTAAGTTAAAGTAGAGAACTAATTCTCAAAAAACCTCAAAAAACCAGTCTCACCAAATGCCTCACCAATTTGCAAATTTTTGAACTTTGCTACAATAGTTGAACAACTTTGGTGCGGCACTGTTCACACACCAAAAACATTGTTCACTTTTTTTTTAATTACTTTTGGGGAGTAGGAGTAGAAGGAAAGAATATTTTAATATAGTGAAGTTAGAATAGATAATCTGATTTTGTGAGTTTTTTGAAAAATGACTTGTTAAATTATAAAAGGTGTTTTGAGGTTAAATTTGATGTGTCTGCTAAGGATGCCCTTACGAAACAAATTATAAAAGGCAAGTAGTTTATTCTACAATTGAAACCTAGGTTCCACAATCTTCTCAGTTCTGGCGACGTCTATGAATTCTACAACATCTTTAATTCTACAGAGTAGTTGATCTCAGCTCTATGTACAACTGGCATGAAATTTTAGGACAACATAGCACCATGAGTGATAGACACTCTGATAAAACAAACTACCCTTTACCTCAGTGCATGACATGATAATATGATAATTGCCTAACTCACTCTATCACATGACGCGACTCGAGGTATAGTATGACTCAAGACATTGCACATGATATCCTTGCTAACCCATTATCTATTTTTTTTTTTTAAATGCAAAATTTTCATTAATCACTAGAAATACAATGATCAATAAGAGCAAGGACATAGCGAAACAACAATGCCAAATCCGATATCCAAATCACGATTGGCAAGAAGCCAACCAAAAGCACCCAAAGGGCTGAAGCCCACACGCCGAAGCCTAGACCCAAAGGGCCACAATGCCCAGAAATGAAGGAATTAAAACCCTACGGCGCAAGAGAACCGCCGCTGCTGCAACCCACCCAAAACGGCCACCTGCAACCGAGTAATACCATCAGCAGCAAACCACCACCACCACCCTCCATGCCAAGAAGCACCCCGAGGGCCTGAAAACACCCAGATCGACAAAAAGCCCAAAACACAGCCCAACCCAAACTCCACGCCAGATCGTCCAACCACCGCAACAGCGCCAGAACCACCACATGGACGAGAGCCCACACACCATTAGGCAACATCGAACCACCCAGGAATGGCACGGTTAGGACCCAATCAAGCCACTCCACCCCCAGTCACACAAACCAACCTCGCCATTAAGCCGAACCGATTCCACCGAGAGAGAAAACCGTCAGTAGGCGGCTACCAAAGAGGAGGTGAGATGGAGAGAGACGGTGGAGCGAAGGAGAAGATCAGAAGGGGAGAATAAAGGAGTGGCCTGGGGCGGGGGGCGGAGAGGCGGCGCCTCCCCCCAGACCAAGAACCCTAGCGGCTGTGAAAACTATGGAGAGAGGAAGTTTTTCAATGTTTAAGATCCCCATTATCTATTTAATTACCAAACATGATGTTCCTGTACATTACGAACACATACTAAATTCCCTTGCGCCAAGCTTAACTCATTACTCTTGGACTTGACACGGTTCAAGATATAGCACGACTCTAGACATCTCTTTACCCCGTGATTGGACTAACCTATTCATTAAACAGAATCATGCATCGACACACTCAGTACTAAAACTACAAGGCAAGATGCTATTGTCTCTCCCCATGTGCACGAGGGCAGAAATAAATTTTTGAAAACGAGCCAAAAACAGAAAATAGAAGAGCTTAAGAATGTTCTTCTGAATGACAAGTTGTTTAGAAAGTCCGGAGGATCCAAAAGAAGAGCTAATGGAAGACAATAATCTAAACACCCCCTGACTTTCGGGAAAGGTTAGCAGCAATCCAATTTGGTTATGTATCTCTTAGCTTTGACTGCAATATGATCCTTGTTCTGCCAAAAACTTTTCAAGCAAAACTAGGGTTATTCCAGAAAACTTTTTTTTTTTTGCAAACTGTCTTTTCATGCTCTACGAGATAGGTCCTTCTCTCACAATACATCATTAACAACCCCAAGACCAAAAAAAGACAGTAAATGACAGTTTAGTGAAAAAGACAGGTTGTGGAATAACCTTCAACTAATGAGGCTAAAAGGAGATGTAGAAGATAAGATGAGGCTGTGGTGTAGATTTGTCACAAAACATAAGTGGAAATGAAATACCAGAATAGAATTGTTTGGGAATGGAAAAGACAGTGAAGGGG
Source organism: Vaccinium darrowii (assembly GCA_020921065.1). NCBI lineage: Eukaryota > Viridiplantae > Streptophyta > Magnoliopsida > Ericales > Ericaceae > Vaccinium > Vaccinium darrowii. The sequence continues at coordinate 24,427,114 of CM037155.1, forward strand.
ATAGTGTGATTGTCTTACACAGCTATTACGCCACCCAACCCTAAACCCCCCCCCCATTTTCGGCCAAACTTCCCTTTTTTTTTTTTTTTCCTTCTCTCTTTTAACTTTATTTATTTAATTACTTATTTAATTTAGTTTACTCAAATTACATATTACAATCATGTTTAAAAGTAAATAACTATTACAATCACGTTTAAAAGTGAATAAATATTACAATTGACAATGTTCAGCTCTAATCAATATTACCTCCAAATTGTGGACCCGGCACGACGCCCAATATGTCGAACCACAAATCAACACGTATGTTATAAGTAAAAGCCCATCCTTTAGCGACATCTGACGCATTTTGCCACCACCATATTGGGGTTGGTGGTACAGGGTGATGTGGGCGCAAAAAAAGTTGCACGAAGTGATTGCTAATACGGGCAATAACTATTTCTTTATGCTTTCGGACTGGAACTGGAGGGGATCTCAAGGGCAAGTGAGTAAAACAACCTCCAACATTCTGGTCAAATGTATGTCGTACAATATTGTAGCGTGATGCAATGACTACCCCCAAACTCATACAGTCCATCCAATTTGCCCTATCAGCCGTAGGTAGGAAACAACTCAGTGACTGTAGTACCTCATCTGCCATACTATGTTGTGGATAAACCGCATCGTAGAGATCTCTATTCTGATGAATTTCTTGAATAAGATCCCGTTGTACGTGAACCCAGCCCTCCTTAGTGTTATAGATTTGCGCGGCTATCGCCCTGAATCCATAATGACCATCAGCTTTAACGTCTTTAGTGTGGGACATAAACTGCTAAAATTGCCAAGGTAAATGCTGAATGTAGTTAACCTCCTCCCTGTCCCTCTCCGCCCTCTCCCTCCCTGTCCCTCTCCTTTTCCCTCTCCCTCTCAATGTAGGTGCAGCCCTAGATGATGAAGTAGATGCTTCTGTACAAGAAGGTATGCGCCGTCCACTCTGCTCAGCTTTTCCCGCAAGTCGACCTCTATGTTCTGTGTTGTACGATGGGCCTCGAACACTGCTGTGAGATGGATTCACCATATCAACAAATCTGTCTATCATATGCTTTCGCATACATGGATCCATCTCCTGTAATATGTCAACCACATGAGATGTCCCGTCGGGTTGTTCTCCCTCGTCATTAAACCCGTCCGCGTGCATAGAGAGCCTACTCCAATGAAAGTGGATACTGGATGGCAGAATTGACGTATAAGTAGAACATTATCTAGTGCTAAAAGTAGAGAATATGCATAAGAACAACGGAATAACTAACCTGATCAGTGCTAAATTCGGGTGTATAATCGCGACTGCTGTAGGAGATGCTCTCCTCACTGGGAACATCATTCTCAAATGACCAGCCATCCGAATTGTAGTAGCCATCCATAATGTTTTTTGATGAATTACGAAAAAAAAAAAAGAAAAATAGTGGGAGATGTTCTGTGAATGTATGTATGAAGTAGTGGGAGACTAGAAAGAGAAGGTGCGAAGCAGGGATGCCAATCTCAACCGAACCGATGGATAACCGAACCGAAACCGGTTTTTTTACCTGAACCATAACCGAAATATTCCCCGCGGGTATGGGTATGGTATGAGATGTGAGATAACCGAACGGGTTCGGTTCGGTAATGGTTTGAGCTTAAAACCGAACCTTTCCCCGAACCGAACCGAACTACTACCATGCACTAAGCTGCAACATCTGATAAGGTCAGTGACTTTGACTCAATAGATTAATAATGCAGGGGGGAGGTCCGCAATTGTTTTTCTTGGATTCCTTTACTGCCTCCACGCTAGACTACCATTCCGTTTTCCCAAAAAATTGTCCTTTTGGACCTTTACTCTTCCCTCTTCTTCTTCTTCTTCTGCGTCTCCTCTGAAAAAATACAGAGAAAATGGCTTCTGCCCACAGATACCACCGAGGAGTACACTTTTTCCTCTTCTCCGATTCACTTCGTCGCCGATCTCTCCTTTTAATTTCGTAAGTCTCAATCTTTCTTTGTTTTCTACTTTTTGAATCCTGTATCATTTGAGATTTGAGAATATAGAAGTTTGATTTCTACTCGTTCGTTGCTGTTTTGTATCTCTCTGTGTTCTTCTTCTTTTTCTTCTTCTTCTCTCTCTATGTTTTTTTGCTTGAATCTGGGTACCCATTCGGTTCGGGAAATACCCGAACCCCGATCGGTTCGGTTGTGGTTTCAAATTTCCCAACCCGTTTGGGTAATGGTTCGGTTCTGGGTACTCCTGTGGTTTCGGGTATTGGGTTTGCATACGCCAATACCCGAACCGAACCGACCCATTGCCATCCCTAGTGCGAAGTAGTAGAAGAATGAAGTAGTATAAATAGATAAGAAGGTAAGGAAAAAATCTGAATGAGTGGTTGTAAATGAAGATAAGAAGATAATTTGAATGAGTGGTTGTGAATAAAGATAAATAAGTGGTTATAAATGAAGGTAAGAAGGTAAAAATAAAATTTGACTGAATGGTTGTAATTGAAGATAAGAAGATAAGAAATAATATGAATATACGAATTAAATAAATAAGATTAAATAATTAAGAAAAAGAGGTAAATAAACAATATTAAATAAATTAGAGAAAAATAAAAAGATAATTAAATAATTAAATAAATGAATTAAAATATATATAAAGAAAGAGAATTAAAATAATTAAATAATTAAAAAAGAAAAAAAAGATATTAGAGCACATTAAAAAGATAAAAGAGAAAAAAGATATTAATAAAAGAGATAAATAAATAACTAAATAAAAGAAATAAATAAAATAAAAGAACTGAATTAAATAATTAAATGAATTAATATATAAAAGAGAAAAAAGATATTTATAAAAGAGATAAATAAATAATTGAATAAAAGAAACGAATTAAATAAAAGAAACGAATTAAATAATTAAATGAATTAATATATAAAAGAGAAAAAAGATATTAAGAAAAGAGATAAATAAATAATTGAATAAAAGAAATAAATTAAATAAAAGAACTTTATTAAATAAAAGAAATGAATTAAATAATTAAATGAATTAATATAAAGAAATAAATTAACTAATTAAATTAATTTATATAAAGAAATGAAATAATATAAATAATATAGATAAAGTAATTAATGGAGGGGAGGAGGGGTAAAACGGTAATTAAGGGGGGTGTCAGGGGTGGGCCGGGCCGGGCGCGTAGTGTTTTGCTTGTCTTAAGGCCAACAGATGATCCTTTGATTAGGCATTTATAGCCATTGTACATCAATCAACCTATAGATAAGGTTCTCATTGACAATGGAGCAATTGCCATTGTCTTGAAATATACCACTTTCCTTGTGATTGATTCCTCAATATCGATTCACAATGCCAAAGAATAAGTTGAGATTTTGCAAGTAGCTCTAGAAGTCTAGAAGAGTCTTGAGTACTTTGACGAGTCGTGTATACTATTTAAAGCTCTCTCTATGCTTTTCATTACATAATTTACCGATTTCAGTTTTTACCTTTCTCGTGATGGAATTTTCTTTACCGATTTCAGTTTTGAACTTTTCAAAGTAGTGAAATTATCTTCTTGCTACAGAAAATTTGGAAGAAGTTAGGTGCCTCAGCAAAACTTGAATTCAAATTCATCTTCTTTAAATCTTCATCACATTTTTTTGTGGACCTGTGCTTAAAGCTCACTTTCTAGGAAATACCCCAATTCAACATCCTGTCTATTTTCTTTATCAAAAGCTCGAGTCTACAATTGATCACTCGGAGCATTTTAACATGAAAACTTTTATAGGTGCCAATGTTTTTTCTGTTCTCGAATTAACAAATTGTTTACCTTGCCATACATCTTACTTAATTTGTAAGAGCAATGACGACAAAGTAAAATAGGCTACGCACTTTGTTAAGTGAAAGAAGAATACAAAAACTTTTTTTGATAACTTAGGTGTCTAGGCCAACTTACGCGAGTCTCAACTAGTCTTGGAGGACCAATCCCACCGTCCACGACCGGACAAGAAAGAATATAGAAGTTAGAAGCCATGTTAGACCTGAAACCTACATTAGATTTGTGGAGGGGAAATGAGAGGTAAAGGGGAACCAACAATACGGTTTATGTATTTTGGCTTTTCATATTTTCCCAATTCAACAGAAAAATAGATTATTTCCGTTCTTTTAAAGCTATACATGATTAGAATTATTACTACAATCCCATAGTTTTTTTGTTATTTTATCAATGTCTTGTTAGCTAAAAAAGAAGATGTTTTATACTTTTTATTGAGCTTAGGTACAATAGCAACTAGCCAACATTGCAAGTAAAAAAAATTCTATTTTTCACTTTAGTTAGTCACTTACCATTTGAAGCTTCAATAATGTGAGTTATTTTAGCAAAAGCCTTTTGTTAAAATATTATTTGTGCAATCTGTTGTTTCATATCACTTTTTATTCTTTGGGTACATTACACTGGCCTCCCCTGAGGTTTCTGACAATAACAGAAACTTCCGCTCACGTTTCAAAAATAGCAATGACCTCCCCGAAGGTTTAATTTTTGTTTACAGATTCCCCAATGGTTGGTGAACCGTTAATATGTGTGACGAAAATAATTAGTTCAACATGAATTGTGTCCATTTTACCCTTGCCATCATCTATTTGATCTTTTTGTCCCCAGTTAACTGAAAAGTAAAAAAAATTATTGTATGATAGAACATCCAACTTCACCATTACAATAGCTAAATAGAGAGGGTTAAAAGGAAGAAAAAGCAAGCAGAGAAACAAAAATCTTGCCACCACTACTCTACATTGCCTACTATACCACTACTATTACATACCATCTCCACCGTACCGAACGGCCCTGAGGTCCCCCCGCGGAACCCAACTAACACCAACCATGCCCCACTACTCACACCCACCAGATTCTTTGAAGGAACCATAAAAAAATTGCCACTGATCCGCCATATCAAAAGAATGGAAGATTCAGTTTTCTCAAACTTGAATTCCGATTAAGCATCATACGTTGGTCTTCGATTGCAATAGGGGATCGTGGAACATTCGGTCTACTTTTACTTTTCTTTTCATTTTTTTTATGTCTTGATTCTGCCCTTTTTTTTTTTTTAATGGGTTGGTTCTGCTTCAAGGAGACACATATTGGACTTGAATGGAGTGAATGAAGGAAGAAATAAGGACACACTAGCCATAAACTTATTTCCTAGTCTTACGAAGAAGAAGAGTGTTTCTAGTTGTATGGCCTGGATTAGTGTTTAGAGGAGTTTCACTATAGTTTTTCTATATTATACTTTCTTAGAAAAAAGGGAAAATTATCCAAATGGTCCCTGTAGTTTCACCCGAGTCTCGATTTAGTCCCTCTAGTTTCAATTGCACTCCAACGAACCCTGTAGTTTCAATTTTGGTCGATTTTGGTCCAATTGATAACGTCCGTTTGCAAAGTTGACGGAAAATTCAATTTGGGGCTTTTTTTAGGGGTAAAAAAAACTTTTTGCCCACCCTCCCACACAAAACCAAAACCCTAACTCTTCCTACCCCTTTTACCGTAATTTTTCATCTCAGGAGTAAAAAAAAAATCAATGTTCTTCTTCTTCTCTTCTCTCTCTCTCTCATAAAACCTCCACCACACGGCTACGAATCACCACCGCTCACCCCTCCCGCCTCTTCCCTCTCATTACCAGAATTCTCAACCACAACTTCCACCACACTCACCTCATCATCCCCACTCCCACCACCACTGATAGGCGCGTGGAAAGCTTGCTTATCAGGCGCCTAAGTAGGGGGATTTAGCATGTTAGACGTGCGATTTGAGCCTTATTTTCCATTTAATATGTGCACGTGGTGTTTTTGTGTCTTAAGTGGAATTTGCAGATAATTCAGGGATTTTAATGCAATTTCGTGATAGTGGAAGTACATGCACGTCGATCAGAGTTGGAAGCGGACGGATTTTGCATGGAAGTGGTCGAAAACCGTCGGGAGCGCTACCCCATTTTGTTGGAGCGCTCAAAGTGGGCACAAAAAGGTCCCAAAAATGAACAGAGGATTCTTGAGCGCTACACCTAAAGATATGTAGCGCTACCGGCGCGTTAGATTCTGGGGGTCAACGGTCAAAGAGAGGTCAACCGGTCAACGTCGCACGCTAGCTAAGCGGTAGCGCTACCCAGGAATACCTGTAGCGCTACCGAGGTGGTTACATGGCTTATCAAACGCTGTCGTTTCGGTCGTCCGCGAGGAATAATTTCCGAATTTCGTTAGATTTTCATGGGATTTCTAGATTAGTATATATACCTTCGTTTTAACCCATATTAGGGTTCCACGAATTTTTACCAAAAACTGGAGATTTCGAAGTTTGTTTGGCCGCAGTTCCTGTTCTTCAATACTCCAGAATTTCATCTTCAGTTTGGTGTTGCGAGATATTAATCAAGTTCAGATTTCTTTTTGCAATTACGGTATTGTTATTCTTATTGTTTTCATATTTACTGCTTCAAGCATGCTTAGATCTAAGTTTAATTCATTGTCTGCAATCAATACAAGCATGAGTGAGTAGTCGCTTTGAGTGCGGCTGCGGGGCGTAGGCGCCCGCGTTTATTCTAATCGATATTTCACCTCGGGGCCGAACTAATTCAATTTTCAAGCAATTTTAGAAACTAGAAACTTTTCTAACAAACAAACCCAGGCATTACCGGAATTCGAATGCGCACGGAGTCTGGTGACAGGTGGTGCGCATTTGTTAGGGAGCCTTTCGCGTATTCTAAAATCAGTAAAAGGATTACTTGTGGCCCGAGTAAATATTGGTTAGGATAAGCGTGGATGCCGGATTCTCGCAACTGTGCTCTCTTTTAATTAAGTAGCATATAATCAATTTAGCTTAGTAATTAATTAGAACATCTCATAAAATCAAGGGGTGGCTACCTAAGAGCCAAGATAAACTATGAACCCGTCATCTTTGAGTCCTACACACGTTCGTCCGTCTCTGTGGATTCGACTCCGGTACTTCCGGATATTATGCTACATCGGTCGAGAGTCCTACGCTTGGGACGTGTCTTATTTTTAGTCACCCGGTCGGTCAAGCAACCACCAGCATCAACTTCCCCTTCCTGTGTCCCCCCCGCCGGCGCCGCCTAAATCATTGTAACTGATTTTTCTGTAGCTGTAGGAAATTTCCGACACGGAGCTTCCATCGGGCACAACTCCGACGCCCATCGACGATGATGAAAACTGAAATTGAATCAATTTTAATCCCAAGTAGCAAAGTTCAACTGGGTTAGTATTTTGTTTTTTGTCAGTAATCTGGGATTGAGGTGAAAGAATCGAGTGCTTACGCTGCTGTTGAAAGAATTGAACTTCGAATTCGTGAAATCGGTCTCGATATAATTATCCCGTGACGGATCCACCATTTGTTTCGCCGCCGGTTGAGCGGATTTCATGGGTTGAACAGGAACAACGCTATCCGACCCAGAATTGTGTATCCCAATTCGGTAATCGAAATCCAGGAATTGGTCCGAATCCGAAAACAACAACTCAATCGACTTCATAACCAGAGCATCGACATCAGGTAGTTTATGGGTCGTACACGAACAGGGGAATCTTAGCAATTACGGAAAATCCAACCCCTTGGACTCAGGGAAAGTCGTTGAAGCCAAACAAGATTCAACTGATTTTAGGGTTTTATGAGAGAGAGAGAGAGAGAGAGAGAGAGAGAGAGAAGAGAAGAGAAGAAGAAGAACAGTGAATTTTTTTTTTATTTTTTTTTTACTCCTGAGATGAAAAATTACGGTAAAAGGGGTAGGAAGAGTTAGGGTTTTGGTTTTGTGTGGGAGGGTGGGCAAAAAGTCTTTTTTACCCCTAAAAAAAGCCCCAAATTGAATTTTCCGTCAACTTTGCAAACGGACGTTATCAATTGGACCAAAATCGACCAAAATTGAAACTACAGGGTTCGTTGGAGTGCAATTGAAACTAGAGGGACTAAATCGAGACTCGGGTGAAACTACAGGGACCATTTGGATAATTTTCCCTTATTTTATTTTAGAGTAGATTGTAAACTTTGTACCCACAATAGATTAGGATGATGGTCCTTTGTGTCGTGTTTATTTTGTTTTCATTTTTGTGATTGGCATATATCCTTAAAGTTATTACCTGATGGTTATGCTCTGTTTTTGCTTATGTCAAACTTCAATTTCTTGAATTCTTTGGGAGTTGTTGGATAGCAACATGTGCGGAGTCAGGATTTGAATTCAAAAGATACCATACTGAAACAGTTTTTATTTTTTACTTTTTAGAAACATTTATCAAAGAAAAGATGATATTGACTATCTTTCAATTCTGATAGGGCGTTTCTAAAACTTCAAAAACAAAGATTTGTTTTTCTTTTATCGGCAAAAGAAAATCCAAGTAATCAAAATAAGATTAAAACAAGCAATCCGTACAATAGAGAAGGAAATGCAGTAGATATCTTCAAAGAAAAAATATAGCCTCTCCCAATATCACATTGTCAAAATGTCAAAATACACCTTGGTCAAAACTTTGAAGGTGTTGATGATCTCATGCGGGTAAATTGTTTGGAATATCACTGTCAGGTTGAATTTTTAGTTGACTTCGTTATTATTAAGTAAGGTTTTTTTTTTTGTTGTTAAGTTGAATGGGTCAATTACTTAGTTAAGAAAAAAGGTAAAAAAAAGAATTGTACACTTTTTTCATATGTTTTTAAAGGTCTTAGTGAAAAAATGTGAAGTACTTCACAATCCTTAACTTAGCCTTTTCTAAGATTAATGTATCATTAACTTAGTTAATATAGGAAAAAAAAGTTAAAATCCTGTCATTAAGTTAGTTTCTTTTCATATTTTTTCTTCCCTGGATAGTTAGTTGTGAGTTGTATTTTGAGTAGTTAAGTTGGATAAAATACGGGAAGGACATCATGTAATAAGCATAAGGGTAGAAAGGTAAAAGCACAACTCCCAGAAAGGTAAAAGCACAACTCCCATTTACAGAAGTTAGTGAACATTACTGACAGGGGGAGGTCAGTGTTTTTTCAGGAACCTGAGGGGAAGTTTCTGTTATTATGAGAAACCTCAGGGGAGGTCAGTGTAATTTACCCTTATTCTTTTTATCAATTCACCCATGGTCCAAGACGGCTAGAAGCTTTGGCCGGCAAAGAAACCACGCCACCAACTCGTGTGCTAGAATTTGATCATAGTTGATTTGATATTGGCAGTCATTTTTACTTTTTTTGGCTATATTCACCGAATCAAACAAATGATTTCACCAATTTAGGTGATCTATAATTTCTTCATCAAGAAATAATAAATACGGATCTTGAAAAGATATTGGATCTGATTACTGATTTTCCTTCCAATGTCATTATCCTTCGAGGGAAACCCATTTTTTTTTTCTCATTTGAAGGGTTCTTTCCATTCATAAGGTATTTGATGTTGTTTCTTCTATCTTTCTCAACTCCTAAAATTTGAACCGTAAATCTTGCTACCCTTGATTGGATTTATCATCTCGTCCCCTAGGTGTTGGGTCTGCTTCGGCAGGTGTGTCCGCGAGCCGGTGGTCCTGTTTGCCTTTTGCCGTTCTCATTCAATTGTTAGTGGTTTTAGCTGCATTCCTGTCTTTCGATGTAAGCGGTGCCGGATGGCGTTATGAAATGATATGATGACATTTTCAAAAAAAAAAAAAAAAGGGAAGAAAGAGCAAAATTAGGGATGAAGGGACAAGAGGGTGATAGAGAGCTAGAGATGAAAAAATGCACATGCCCATAACAATAAGCTGGTAAACACCCCTAAAATAGGGTGCACGATATGCACATTGACCGACTTTTTAAACCACAAAATTCATAGTTAGATTGAACAAAAAATTCATATATTGGATCATGAAAATATGTAAAAGTAACCACAAATTTAATATGAATTTGACAAAAAAATCTCATGAGACAAGTCATAAAAATCCATAAAAGGAGCCACGAAAGTTCATAAAATAGACTGTCAGAAACTTCATACCTCAAACCACAAAAATACATAAAAGAAGCCATAAAAAATAGTAACGGTACGCCCCAAACAAGGGGCCAAACAAGGGGTGTGTACTTGAGATTTTCCCCCTATATAAAAGTGAATGTTGATAGGATAGTCAGAATCATTTTTGCTAATGTCTAAACTATTTTGGATAAAATACTTGTACCATGCATGTGATACAAGTCTTTTACGTACTATAATTTAAAACAAAAACATTTTTAACATTATCATTTGCCACTAATAGTACAATTTAAAGAGAACCAAAAAGCAACATTCAAAGATCACATAAAAAATGCTGACCCAAACGAAGATATCTAGTTGAAATGTAACACTTATAAAAAGCTACTCCTAGCTAAAAACCAAAATCAAAAAGTTGATTCACATACGGATCCAAACAAAGCCTAGCTGTTGGAATGCGCGATCATCTAGATTCTGCTTTTTGATAAAGTGGAAGTTCTTTTTTTTTTTTTTTTTTCCTCTAAAGAAAATCATTTCATTCATCATTGAGTGGTTAATTTTATTCCATTCACTGACTCTACTTTTTCTTTTTGTAATTTGAGGAACAAACCAAAGTTGCCACTGGGTGAAGTTTAGACTAAATTTAAAGAGGATTTTGGATTACCTTGAATAAATTATAACTAAAAACATAAACTATTAACAGAAAAAAGGATTTTCATTGTTAGGGAACTTTAATTTTGATCAAAATCATGGTTTTTTTTAATTCGCTTCAACAGGAGGAGTAAAGATAAATGACAAAAGGATCAAACTTCGAAACAAAAACAAAAACTAATTCAAAAAAACCTATCAAGTTTCAATTATTTTGTCTATAGTGATTTGGTTTGATCTTTTAATATAATTTCTTACTGCTTCGATTCCTATCGACACAAAAAATAATTAAAGGGATAATGCAAAATTAAGAAAAGAACCCCAAAAAAGTAAGTCCCCTCAGCTAAACAACTAGGGGCCGGCCCTCAGCTAAGGCGCACAAGGTGAGCGACTTAACCCCCTAAATTTTGGCCCAAAATTAGGGCCCAAAGAGGTGTAGCTAGATATGTAATATATGTTTAATACAGCACTTATCAACAAAATGAGCTTGTTAACCCAATGAAAATACTTAGATTTTGTTATCCAATAGGTACACGGTTCAAGTCTTGAGGCCTCTCTTTTACCTCTCCAATAAGAATATTTTTTCCCACTCACAAGTTCGTTTTAGGCCCCGAGAATCTCAGGGCTGGCCCTGTAAACAACCAAAGGGGGTTCAAGTCTATGCATCGAACTCCAGACCTCTCCCTTAACAGGCAAGAGATACAATCAGATGGGCTATAGGACACATCTCATATGCACACTAGTTCAAGAAGCAAAAAAATGCATAAAATTACCGAAAATTCAAAATAAAATAGCCACCTAATAAAGAGTTTAAATTATTTCCACTGCCGGCGGAAACAAAAGTTTCCTCCAAATCGATTTCATTGCGTTAATGTTCTACTATTTGGGACCATTGTTTGGACATATGGCGCAATGCAATCGATTTGGTGGAAACTTTTGTTTCCTGCAGCTGTAGAAATAATTTAATCTCATATTAAAAGCAATAGCATTATCCTAATGACGCCCGACTAAAAGAAGCAAGTTAAAAGTCGACAATTAATTTCTTGCTTTCCATACTACGACAATTATGGACAAGAGGGCCCTAATTATTTAAGAGGTATCAAAAAATGCCAAGGAATATTCTAATTGTCAATAGGAAAAAGACATCAATATTAAGTATGATGCCACTCTGGACCTAAATTTTTTCCTGGGTGGTCCCAACACCTAAATTTTAAAGAACAATGATACAAACACACCCCCTCTACCACACTCTACCACAACCCATCTCACATGTGGGGTGGTCCCCTCTCACTTTTTCTCTCTCCTCCCTGAGGGGACCCACCACACATGTGAGAGGGGGTGCGATAGAGTGTGGTAGAGGAGGTGTGTCTGTATCAGTTTTTAATTTTAAACCTGCCTGTAGTGGGTCGGATGGCGGGTCAAGCACTCGACCTGTTTTCATAGGCCCAACGTGGGGAAGGCCAAGGGACAGGGCAGGGTGTAGGGTCGGGTCATAGATGCTGATGTGTACTAGAGGAAAAGCCACGTTAGAGCTGAATGTAATGGTTCGGCCACGTGACACTGGTCTTGGTTTTGCCATGTGGCTCGGCAACGTGCCATTAGCACACCAAGTAGCCATCATGCGTCAAACCGAAAACTTTTGATATTTGTGACATCTTCAGAGGCACGAGCTAAGGCAAGTCATAATTCTCTATATAAAGTATAGATCTAAATTATGGAGAAGTATGTTGTTTCCACTCATATTTGGGTCATGTACATGTCTCTCCTCTGGAAGCTGAATAATACTTCAACATTCTAATTTCTTAATTTGATTACATCATTAGAAAATATACAGTAGCAAAGTTATGATTACAATCATTCAAACTATAAAACGAAGGGGCAGAGCATTCTGGAGGTTTGAATTCAGGTTCTGGTCATCTTTTGGTAGCTGGTCGATAACAAGTCCCTCAGTGTGATAGTGCAGCTCCTCTCATTCACCTTCAGTCCCTGGCATGATACGCTAGGGCCAACAATAGTACTAAGAGCAATAAATCACTATAACTCTTACTCACTAACCTTTATATTACAAGTAATGAACAATTCATAATGATCACATAAGTACGACATTGAACACGTGAGTTTTTATTGTAACACTTAACATTGTTCTGAAATCTAGTAAGCTCTAAGTCGATAAGTCTGGTGCTCCCATCCTCTATGTTCCATCTGTCACGCCTAACTCTAAGACATAACACGGCCCTAGACGGCCCGTTATACATCTCCAATTCTTTCAATTTTCATTAATCTTAAATTGTCTATATGATCTACGTACATAAACCAATCCAGGAACCAATTGATCATTCTAACAATCCAAAAATTTCATGCTAACAAGTATAATTGAGAAATGATAAAAAAAAAAGAACATAACATCACATAATTCCTATGGATTCTTTAGAAACTTTTAAAGTTTGTGTCATGTAGTTTATAAGTTCATAACGACGCTCCAGGGTTTACTTGTAATCTCACTATTCATAAGTAGTTAATGATCAATGAAAAGGAGTGTAATTAACTAAAATATGAGGGTTGAAAGTGTAATTTATAAAATCATAGGGTCAATTTTATAAGTTTTATATAAGTGTGATGGTAGAATAGTAACTTACTTAATCTAGGGTTGTTTAAGTAACCTTACTAAGTATAGGGGTATTTTGGTAATTTTACAATGTACAAGGGCAATTTGGCAATTATAAAACCATGGAGGGTATTTTGGTAAAATATCATGTTTTAAGAGTGATTAGGTATTTGGTTAATATAAGGTTTACATAATTTTCATAAGTATACGTGTAGTTTAAAAATTATAAATCGCTAAGGCGTAAAATGGTAATTTTTCTCTAATAAAGTGTACTTTTGGTAAATTTTGAATTTTAAATATAAATATGTAATGATCTACAGTACATTCCATTAATAACTAGATGTAATTATTTTTCAAAAGATCATTAATAAAATGGATTTTTATTTTAAAATCCAATTTCTTTACTAAAATGAGTTTTTTTATTTACCGAAAGATAATAGCATAACTATTATTAAAAATTTTGAGATATCTAGTTCTAGTATTTCATTAAAGCTTTATCATTGTTCTAGTATGTATACTACAATTTACATAGATACTTATAAGGGCCAAATACGTTTTATATACTTAGAGGGTGTTTTAGTCATTTAACAAGTCTTACAATGCATTAACATAACTTAATCAACTAAATTAAACAAGTTAGGGGTAGCAAACAATAAAAACAAAAACGTATAATAGGGTGTAATACGTAGAGGGTACAATAGCATAGGGGCTAACTGTAATAAACATCATTAAAATTAACCAGTGCCCTTTGGAAGCCTGACCGGTAATCAGGTGGTCTACCCATTGTCGACCGATTCAGCTTGAACACCATGCAAACATTGGTACCCACTGGAAGCCCAATCGGTAATTTGGTGGTTGACCGACCTGTCAACCGTTGGATGACTAGTTTGGTTTTGTTTAGTTTTTCGTAGAAAATCTTGGTTTTTCTCCACATGGGGCCATGTTCGAAGGCCCTAATACACATTATGGACCACTCTTGGCTACATTATACCAAGAGTTACAGAGTAAGAGCAAGAGGTTGTACATTGTTTTATGAAATTGGATGGAGGCTTGGGAATGCCTTGCCTTGAATAGGTGGTAGTGTTCAGTAGCTCAGGATATCCTTAGTTAGTGTGTAGCTCGAATTGAAGTATGATAATGTACATAGGAAGATCCATTTTTCTCTCTTCCTTCAAACTTCCATGGCCTCTCTCTCTCTCTCTCTCTCTCTCTCTCTCTCTCTCTCTCTCTCTCCTTGTTTTTCTTTAAAGTGGAGGTGTTTGGAGTGTAAGAAAATGGGAAGGCCAGACTTAGGATTTAGATAGGGTGAAGGAAGAATGTAAGAGTGAGGGTGGCGTGTTAAAGGGGTGTAACCCATGTGGGGTGGTAAAGGGTGATGGGAGAGAGGTGATGGGAGTTGTTAATGGCAGAAAGAAGGGGTGTAGAAGGTTGGTTTTGCAAGGGTTAGAGTGGAGTGTGGAGATAGGTGTAGTTGGTGGTGGTGGTGTGTAATGGTGGGGAGGAGAGAGAAGAGGGAGTAGGTATGTGTATATGATATATGTAACACACACACACACACACACACACACACACACACACACACTCTAGTATGAGTGTATCTATATGTATTTAAGTGTACATACACACCTTAATAACAATATGTGAAAATGAAGTTAGGATAGGGTCCAACATGTTACAAATCTTAATTGTTAGGGTTGAAAGTGTATGTTCATAAATTCAAGGGTAGTAATAAGTTATTGGAAATTCAAAACACAATTAAGAACAAAGAAACATTACTAAACATATTTATTCGAGGAAAAGAAACTAGGGCGAAAATCTGGATCGTTACATATCTAGCCATCGGATTGCCTGTCGGCCATCAACCGCCGGT
The DNA here is from genome assembly GCA_020921065.1 of Vaccinium darrowii. NCBI lineage: Eukaryota > Viridiplantae > Streptophyta > Magnoliopsida > Ericales > Ericaceae > Vaccinium > Vaccinium darrowii. The sequence goes on from CM037155.1 coordinate 24,442,182, forward strand.
TTAGACTGCTTAGCCACTAACTACCACCGGTTAGGCACTGACAATGGTTCTATCTTGTAACCCAGGCGACACGACTCAAATCCATGCCAGAGATCCGAAGAGAAAACCGGATAAACAATCACACCCACTCAAAATTGGCCACATGGGAAAAAGAACTCCGTCAAAATGGGAGTCACGGGACCATATACAAGACTCTATAATTAGATTTCAAAACTGAGGCAGTGATCCTGCAATCTCGAATATGAACATCTTCAGTTCCCTACTTCACATCACAGTTGGGCAAAATAATTTTAAAAATATCATATAAAAGTATTTTATTTTACATTGAAAAAATGAAAAACTTTAAAGGAATAAAATTACGGGGCCAACTGTGAAAAAGCTGTACATTATACATTTATAAATTTTCCACATTTAATTTTATGGTGCTTTTAAAATTAAAAAAACAAAAAAAAAACTGACACTAATAGCAGTAGTGCTTAACTGAAATGGAATGCAAATGAATATATGTTTAGAGAGGAACTAAAACATACTGAGTATGCTTTTTAACATCTTCAATAAGAATCCTCCCCTGCGATAGATCATGAAAAAGAAATGACAAAAGTATGCTTGTACTACCAAGACGAATAAAATGTATTTTCACAAACCGAAAAATGAATTTCACATAGGAGCACAATGCTCATCGTAAACAAGTTGGGTGGTGAGAAAAGCAAAGGACGAAAACCAAATAAGAGCTTAAGACAAATAGTTTAGACCAACCATCCAAAAACACGACAAAACTAATAATTTATTTAGTCCAAACGGCTTCTAACTAAGCTAGATTGAAAACAAGAGAAATGGAGTGTGTACAAAAGAAAGCTACCCAGAACGATACTGGAATTGAAACCAATAACTTGCGAGTAGAGGGTTAATACCACGAGTTGCAAGCTGCTGGAGACCTCAACTGCTAAAAGCCATCCGGCAATGGAGCTTATGAATTCTGGGTGCTCCCGCCTTTCACGAAAGCCAATTCAGAAACTAGAGCAATGTGATCACTTCCCCATTTCTAAAGACCACATTAAACAAATTAACATTATAACAAAAACCAATTGCAGTGTAGTAAATATTATTCAACTACAATTTTTTAACAGTTCAATTTTTACCGAAAACTGTGTGAATCAAGCCCTTCCGGGTATTTTTTTTTGAAGATTTCCCGCATGAACCTTGGAAAATGCATTTTAAAAACATTGAGCGGTTCGGATCGTCAAAATTTGATCCGGAAAGTTGAAAAAGGGCCAAGTCCGCACGGAATTTTGTATGAGGGATCCCTTAGGAGACCGGCTTCCTATATATATATATATATATATATATATATATATATATATATATATATATATATATATATATATATATATATATATATATCAGTCCGGATCGCATCAGGGATCCCGGATTTTGCTTCCATCCGGGACTCACCGAACTCACAACTTTTTCGATCAAATTTTCATGATTTGAACCGTTCAATGTGTTTAAAACATGTTTTTATAGGTCCCCATGAGAAATCATAAAAAAGAAATGACCCGGGAATGGATTGATCCAATCAGTTTTCGATAAAAACTGTTTATCGAAAACTGGTCGGATCAAGCCCTTCCTGGTATTTTTTTTATGATTCCTCGCTGGGACCCTTAAAAACATGTTTTAAACTCATTGAACGGTTCGGATCATCAAAAATCAATTGGAAAATGGGGGTCCCGCATGGAACGACAATCCAGGATCCCTGATGGCATCCAAAAAGGTGAAGAGCTTGATTAAAACAAACGCGAATAAAAATCAAACTAAACGTATAAAATTTATTTTCCTCAAATTACCATCAAAATGACGTCTGGACTCTCATCATGTTTTACTGCCAGAAACTCTCTCTCCCATGTTAGATTAAACAAGGGCTAAATAATTCCAAACCTCCAATGCGCCCGTACATCACGAAGGGAGTCAAAGAATATTCTCAAATATTGTTCATATGTATATGTTCCTTTAATATACATCCATATGCTGAATTAATCTTCTTTCTGTTATCTTCATTTTAATATACATCCATACGCTCAATAAATCATCTTTTTACGTTTATCCATCCAATACTCCCATTCACGTGATGGACAGGCGCATGACGAATAATTTTAGCCACATTCCTGTTACAAAGTCATACTCCCTCCGTCCAATTTTGATAGTCTCTTTTGGGGATTCAAACTTTTTAAGGGAGCATAATGATTGCTCCAAAAAGTATCACTTTCCAATTATGCCCTTAACTTATTTGTTAATTAAAAATTCAATGCAATCACAATAGAATTGACATTAATTTGATTAATGTAAATAGTACTGCTTCCATTTCAACACAAGGGTAAAAATGGAAATTCACAAAGATTCTATGCTTGATTAGGGAAAGTGGACGTGTATTTTGGGACGTCCCAAAATGGAATATGGGACTATTAAAATAGGATGGAGGGAGTATTAGGCTGCTGCCACACCATTACATTGGATTCCGACACAATGATGCACCAAGCATGAAGAATCATATAATGGGTCTCTGCCAATAAAAACAAAAATAAACTTCATCATGTGCGCAGAGAAGGTATCTAGAGGACCTTTCAGGTAGTTGATCAAATTACCTCAGAGATAAAACCTTTCACTCACTTTTTCTTTTCTTTGTCTTTCAATTTTATTACCAACAGTAATCAACTGTATGTATATCTGGAGCTTAGCAACCCAAATCGAATAAAAAGGTTTGTAGATGCAATAAAAAAAAAAAAAAAAGAAACATATGAATTTTATAACTTATTCAAAATAAACCATCAGTGTATGTACCTTTGTGGGAAATCCCGGTGTCCACTGCATACCATGCTTTGGAATTGGAGCAAGCACCCTGACAGTTTGGAGACCTTCAGAGCGCCTGCATTTTAAAATGGCCAAAATGTTTCAATTTACTCTACCTTCTTCCATGCTAGGAAAGGTAAACAACAAAGGATTTTGTGAATGAATGCCCCCAGGGCAATAGTTACATGGAAATGAGTTGAATGTGAACCTGTTTTAAGCTTTGTTATTCAATCTACCAAGGGCATTTGTTCACAAGACCCATAAATAATAAGTGGTGTAGTATTTAAATTAAATCGTAGCCCAATTTAAAATGTTCCTTTCGCAGCTCAAGACGTCTTTGAAAGATATGCTACTCTCTTTTGATCAGCAAGACAAATAGACTCAATTCTCAGAGGAGAAAGCATTTGGCTGAAACGACGCAGCAAAGTATGGAATCATGAAACATGCTCAGTTGCTCACCATATATAATCGACCGTCCCTACGAAACGCCTGTTGTAACTGGTCACCTGGGGTTCTCCATTTGAATCACTAGTACCTGAACAGTCCTGAGAAAGAAAGAACAATAAGAATCATATACACTTAGGCAGTAACGATATTTATTTTGGAATATCACAAAGGAAGAGAAGGAACCGCAAGAAACAAAATGAAGCTTAGAATCACTAAACTAACCTCAACTTCTGCATATGTGCTTCTTAACTTCACAGGGTGTTCAACAAGTGTGCAGTCTGACTTACCTGTTGCAGTTTCTATTTCCATAGGAGCCCATGCAGACGGATCATATCTAAAGTTCAATGCAACATGAGGCTCAGTTTCCTTAAAGGACTTATCTGATTCCACGAAGTCAGAACTTACAGCATGACTAAAGTCAGATGAAAAGGGTTCATTCCCGTTATTGAGCTCAGATAAAAATTTGGTAGAATCTTCACCAAAAACTTCATCTCCATCATCGGTTTCAGGAAGTTCTTTAAGTAGTAAATTCTCCATTTTACCACCGATCACGTAGTCCGTGCTCGTTACTTCACACGAGATATCGACTTTAGAGAAGTTTGAAGGGTTATCCTTGTCCTTCGCAGGTAATAGAGATGATAAACTTTCTGAGCTTCCCATAGTAGAGACGCCCAGAGTACTGGGACAGGAAGACTCATGGAACAGCTCAGATGAAGTACCTGACGGTGTAGGATCAATTATGGTATCTGTAGTATTATTGGAACTCAGAAAGGGGACTTCAATCTTTTCACAGCTTGTGATTTTATTTTCTGTATGTACCTTCGGTTCAAAGGATGGATCACTTTGTGAATCAATTGAGGCATGCATTTGTTTCTCGTGTTCTGCCTCGGTCAGACCTTCATTACGAGAATCTACTGAGGTAAATTCATCACCACCTTTCCTTTGCACACCAGAAACCTTGCCTTCATTCTGAGGACTAATAGGACTATACCTTAAGCCACTAATAGAGAGAATTGAGTGAAATACATTTTTAAAGCCATCCACTACTTTAGTGAGTTTTGTCCTAAGCAAATTAGAATAGATATTTTCAGTATGTCTCTCCTTCATTTGATCAACAAGAACCCCAACTTTGTTTTGAGAACTACTTAGACTTTCCCTTAAGCCACCATCTGGGGTTTCATCCTGAAAACCGTCTTCTTTGTGATGAGTTTGCTTAGTCATTTCAGGGGATGATGTACCATTCTCATTACCGCTTTGCCCACTATGGGGATTACTAACATACACATTTGACCCAGCACTAACACACTGAAGCTGAGGTATGCTACTTATGGATGGTAGATTTACTAAATTTCTCTCTGGACCACTCTGTTGGTGCACAACTAATGGTGAACCACTCTGAGTGAGTTCCCTGTGATCAACTACCACTGAAGCTCCACCTCCACTATGAGCATGCTGAGCCCTACAATATTTTGCACACTTTTCAATTCAAGTATCATTCACAAGCTTGAAAGTCTCTCTTAGTTCATCAGATAAACATTTAAACCAGGAAAAAAAATTGTACCTTACATCAGGGCTGAATTTCTTTGGTGGACGAATTTCAGCACAAGCTTGTCCTGATAACTCATCTCGCAGCAGGTCAGATAGATTCAACTGCATGTAGAAGAAGAGTGTTTTACCTTTGTAACTCCTGGAATATTACCATGTAAGCAACACAGTACGATATTTTACCTTCTGCTCTGATATAAAATTGTACACTGGACTCTGATACAGTGGCAAAAAAGATTGTTGTTAGTAAAATCAATTAAAACCCAAATAAACTCAAATATGATGCTAAGAGACCAAAAGCTAGTGACAAAGCAGCAAAAGAACTTAGGTGGTGAAGGAACTAATAAATGGACCTGCCTTTGGGGTACAGTTGAAATCTCCGGAAAGAACAATAGGAGCATCATCCCAAAGCTTAGAAACAGCATGAGCTCTATCCAGAAGCACCCTAATCTGTTTTTAAGCATAGATTTGTTGCAGGTTTTAGAAGATATTAGAAAAGGTCATACTCTTACTTAGAGGAAGTAATTAAGACAAAAAAAAAAGTGGACAATTGTGCGCGCACGCGCGCGCGCGCGAGAGAGAGAGAGAGAGAGAGAGAGAGAGAGAGAGAGAGGCTGCTGAAATTACAAGACCAGAAAATTACAAAAAAAAATACGACTGCAGTCAGGATACAACATTGCGACAGGTGGGGAATTTTGAGTGGGCTTTTACAATCTTCATATAAGCAATAATCCAAATGAATACAGAGTGGGAATCCTAGATGGGAGCATGGAAAAAAAAAAAAAAAAAACCCTACCTAGAGATGCACCAACATTATGAGGAATCCTTAATTTACACCCACTACATCAATATTTGCAGCAAGGTTATCATAACCTCACGCACAAAGCTGCCATCAAAAGTGAGCATTTGATGTGGAGCCAGGCATACCCAAAAAAAAAAAAATTAACTAAGCCAATGTTTGCATAACATGGTAGTTCTACATGCTAGAACAATCAAGCACATGATGATTAAGTATTCAATTAATCCCTGAAAAGAGGAAAAGAGAGATATAGTGGTGACAGGAAAAATTGGCTTCACTCAACTTTTAGTATGAAGCCAGATACACAATGCAAATTTGCTTTCTCATGTTCCTCTAAACATAATATCATGTAGCAACAAAGAGAGCTATAAAATGAGGAAGAAATTAGCTCGACCCAAATTTTAGTATAAAGCCAGATACACAACGTGAATTTGCTTTCTCATGTTCCTTGAAACATAATGTCATGCAGCAACGAAGAGAGCTATAAAAAATTCATGCCGTAAATTGTCATCATTTTTTTTTTTTTTTGAAACGTGAATTCATGACATATAATATCACCATTTTCTTTGCAATATAAAACAATGGACAAAGAACACCAAGCATATCCACCAACATCCAGGTAAAGATCACTTCCACATACACCCCCATAGGAGGAATAGCGTGCTTAAAATTGGAGGCAGTGGATAGGGCTGGATTCAAGGTGCTCTGAGAACAAGCAGTCAAGAGACACATTGGACACAAGGAAGCAAGTCGAAGGATTTGATATATGACTGGTACACTATAGGAATCAGTTAGGTGAAATCAGACATGTTACTGCAAAAAGAAAACGCCTGATTTGTAATTTACTATATCGCCAGGTAATCCTCTGGGTAAGAACATCATGTTTAAGCAAACAAAATGATTTAATTCCTAGTAATATGATCCTAGGAGCATAGGATGTTAACCTATTTGCAGAGTAGTAAATACCTGGCCAAGCTTAATCTCTCCCCTTCTTGGATTGTAAAGCACATGAATGTTACAAATAACGACTTTATTAGAACCTGACAAGCTGCAAATACAGAATACTGAATGTCCATTCAAGGTTATCAAACGAATCCATAACAATCTATGCTCTTCCTAATGATCAAATACAAGAGTAAGCGAGTAGCTAGCACCAGTACACCCCTATAATGTACCCAATATAATGAGAAAAGTTGCAAGTCTACAACTATCCATATACTCAAAATCCAGGATAAACGACTTCTAAAAGCTATTGGTACCAATAACCCTGTATTTGTTTCTGAGCTTGGTGCACACTGCACTTGTTAACATGTGATGATGTACACTTCTCACATAGTGAATCACACATGTCCATGAAGATGATACCTTCAGCATTAAATTTTTCGACAACAATATCTTCGTTCTTAATTCAGCAGCTCATTTTTTTTTAGAATCTTATGTCTCTTTCAGATTATGAAGAAACAACTTTCTCCAAATATAGATAGTTCATAAGAATTCATCAAAGGGCTTCAACTACAAGTATCAGCATAAATTTAACTTTATCCAATGTAGTATGGGCCATGTGCGTATTGTCCTCTGAGATTGAGAGATAAGCACTTCTCCATGTAGCTTATGGACTGAAGTGCACAACTAACATCCGGCAAAGGTACTTCTAAATTGACTTTAATGCCTTCATCTTCACCTCTTCCAAACTAAAGTTACATATACGAAATAAATGTATGTGAGAGATGTAAAGATGAAATACAATAACAATAAGAAACATTGTCTTTTGTTGAATAAATCAACACCTTACGTTTCATCAAATATTTAGTTGGCAGTTGAGGATAACAATAATCAACAAACCTTGACACCAAACATGTCAAAAATGGATATAGAATTACCACCAGTAACGAATCCTTATCTTAAACAAAGAAAATATAATGCAAGAAAGAATTCATTGAAACTGAGGAGTTACCTCGATTTGGGAGCCGACATGTCTTTAGTATCAGTCTGATTCAATGACTACAATGAAACAATAGTTACCACTAACAAAAATGAAGGTGAGATTAAAAAAGGACATTAAACTTCTAGCATATAAGCACAAAAGAAAGGATTGAAAAGATAAGGAGTACCTCGAACACACATATCTGGGCAACATTATTTCGCAGTCCAAGCTTAATAAATTCAATGCATTCCTCATGCAACAACTTGAACCTAACATGGATTTTACTAGATTAATTCCAACTAGAAATATTACACAATCAGATTTGTTTAAGGTAATATCTGACAACATTAGCATGTAAAGTGTTTTGAAATCTTAAGATGCACACAAGCAAGGACAACTAAACAGCTCAATGTGTCGATGGTTCTCAAGAAATTATGTTGATAAGTCCCTCCCCAACCAAAAGAAACAAGCCCAGCATCCTCTACTTGTTGCTTAATTTGACTCTATGCATGCACCAAAAATGGTCAAACTCCACATTTGAGAACACGTGCCAGATAAATGTTGAAATAAAGGAGGCCAACATGACAAAGGATCTATGTTACTCGGACTTGGTAATGGGTATCGGGTGCGGATGTATATCTAGGTGTTGGATACCTAGAGTTTAAAAATTGGGGATATGTGGATATGGATCTAAATTTAGACACAGGTGCAGGGATAAGTTAAATGGTAATTTTTTAATATTTTAATTTACAAGTAAATAATTCGTTATTTTTGTGGATCCGTTCTCTTTTTCTAAAAAAATAGTAGTGGCACTAGTAATAAGGCTTGATTCAATAAAAAGAAAAAGGAGGATTCGTATGATCCAAAACAAATTCCTAGGCATGCTACCCATTTTTGGTCTAATAATAATTAATTTGATATGTTATGTATTTTTGCTACGAAAGAAAGAAAGCGGTCTGGTTATCATGCTTGCCCAGATCTATTTCCTTATTTTTCTAAGGTGATTGGCGATGAAAATGCAAGCATCGTTCGGGCAATTCCTTTTTAAATTTATTATTAAGACATAAAATAATCTATGCATTAAAATACATTTATTCTTTTGTTTTTGTCATCAAAAGAAAATAAAAGCCCATGAAAATTATTTTTGTATCCCACAATGGGATGTACCCTAGTAATAGAAGCCCAAATATTCAAGCCCATTAGTGGCTCAAAAAGAAGTAAATAAACCCATTACAACATTATAAGTTCAACTTTGTAGCCCAAAACAATAAAACAAATCAAAGCCCAATAAAATAAACAAATCTAAAGCCCAAGCCTAATAAAATAAAATAAACCCTTAAGACAAAACACAAGATCTCCGATCTTCCCGTCGTCTCCCATCATCGTCAAATCTCGCTCAAGCAACGATGGCCAGCAATGACGGAGTTCCACCCAAAATCGTCTTCCACGCAACTTCGTCTCCCTCGCAGGCAGACTGGTAACCTGATCTGGAAAACTGCCATATCCGGATTTTTTTGGCCAGATCCAGTACATATCCCGCTCCCCACACCCGTGTCAACACAGGTACTTTGCCAAAAATGGCAGATCCGTGCAACATAGCAAAAGGAAAAGTGTGATTATCTTCTAACAAGCACCCATTGCCATTTCAGCATCAGTGGCATTAGCTCCGGTTAACATTTTAGCTCTTGGGGAAGCTATTTCAGGAATATGAATCACACAAACAGCACCCATTGCCCATCTCCTTTAGTTTTGAGTATGTTGACCTAATATTGAATGGTTCGGTGGACATAAACATACACTAAAGAACAATATATATTTAAGTTCTACGTACTAAAACTCTATTGAAGGAAAAGTTGCAAATGAAAGTTTCCGCATAACAATTAGGACCAGCCCCTGAGTCACAGCAGTTGCTACTTTTGAGTCGAGGTTGAAGGCTGTAGGGTTGAAACACTAAGATGCATATATGTAACCCTAGTTGTGGCAACTGATGTTCTCTGAGGACACAAGGCCAGTCAGATGTATTAAGGTCACGTTGCAGCGACATACGTATGTATCTTAGCGGCTTTGCTAATGAAGCAGGACGCCTACTAAAGTTTCATGGGAGAAGACAATGTCAAGCCCTCTTTTAACATTAAACCCACCAGAATTAAATTAACAAAGGAAAGGCACCCTAAGAAATAGAAATCTTCTACCTCGATACACGCCAAAAAATTGCACAGCCATCCTCTGGAGTACCAGTTCGCATCTGCATATTCATCAAATAAATAAATGAGTAAATTTTAAGCCTTGGCTATCAAGAGAAAAAAAACACCTCATCTGATGAGAAATGTGTCCCAAAATCTGGAAAACCTAAATACCTCAAATCTGTTACTGATGACAAATCAAGAAACATATGTAACTGCGAATAACTCAAATCCGAATCAAAGAAAATTCCAGTACGAACTTACAAGGTATCTATACCCTGAATCAAAGCTACATATTTCTCTGAAGCAAAAGAAAAAGGGATACTGCCCTTGGATTTTAGGATTGTCGATAGAGAGGAATTTACTAAAGGAAGACCAAGTAAAACATTAAGCATTTACTTTACTACTGATAGGGACTGACTACACTAGGTTTTGGCTTTTACAAATTTAGCTGCAGGTTACCCGAATCCTCAACTACAGAAAATCCCTGTAAACGAAAGGGTATTTAAACCATGAATTATGCTACAAGTTTCTCTTGATGCAAAAGGAGAAAGGTTATTGGACATGAGTTTAGGATTCACAACACTTGGCATCCTATGGCATCCCATGGCATCCCATTATAGGAGACAAAGTATAACCCTTCCGAGTACCAATTTGACTTATCCAGTCTTCAATTGTCTAATTAGCTCAAGCAATAACACAATTTTCTTCCCAATCCTTGAAACATTATGGAAGAGTAGCAAAACCCTGTTGGCACTAGAGACGGCTATTATACGATAAGAGAGAAACCAAACAGAGCCTTAAGTCACACTCAATTGGGGTCAGCTACAAAATTCCTTCTTCCCGTTGAGCTTTGTCAAGGGCATCCGATTTTTCCCTTTGGACTCATCAAGAAGTTCTTGCAATATGCTTCTTATGCCGTCCGCCATCGCATTCCCCATTTTCTCACTACTGTCTTCCAAATTCCATCTTGCTGCTTCTAATATCTTGTCTCTAAACAACTCCAAAATCTCCCCTCATAGAATCCACCATCAAGTTCATGGGTTTCTACTCCCTTTCATGATTCTCTGTTGACCTTCTAAACTCCAAAATCTCCCCTCATAGAATCCATCATCAAGTTCATGGGTTTCTACTCCCTTTCATGATTCTCTGTTGACCTTCTAAGCAAATATCTAGGTCTATAAGCCTATGTTGTGACACCAAACAATCATGAGATATAACCTTACAGCCTTTACATACTAAACGGTCTGGACCTCTTATTTGATAATAGTCTATTTGACTGCTATTAGTCAAAGGTCAACAATGATTTCAAATCTATGAAGCAGTAAGCCAGTAACCCACATGGAAGTCGCCGTATCCATGTGACATGTCGGGAACACATGACACACCAGCGATATGTCAAGTACATAGGACACGCCACGTGCCATGTCCATTAAACGTTAACCATTATTCATGCCAGGACAAACCGTGAACACACTTGAGACACGGGAGACACATAAGGGGACACCGGGGGTGGCTTTTGCAAATTTCAAAAGCTTTTCTGTTGTAAATTTTATAATTTCAAAAGTATCGAGCTAAGGTGGTGTTCGAAAAATTAAGAGCTGAAAACTGAATGCTGAAAACTTTATGAGGTAAAAAGTTGTATGATAAAACTATTAAGCGCTGAATTAAAACAACTATTTTGATACAATGACGAGAATTTCGGTTATGTTTATTGTGATTGTTCTCTTTTAATTTAATCAATGGCTGCCATGTGTTTGTGGTTGTGGTAGTGGTGGAGGGGTGACTACTATGTTTGGTGGTATGATGGAGAAATGATGATTGCAATGAAAGATGGTGGTGTGGTGTTGGTTATGTAGTGGAGTTGGTGTTATGGTGATTGTAACAAAGGTGGTGTGGTAGTGTTTACAGCGGAGGCATAGTGACGTCGAAGGATGTTAGAAGGAGAGGGTCCGGTGGTGGAAGTGATTACATTAACGACTAGTCGGCTAGTGGTGATTGTAACAAAGGTGGTGTGGTAGTGTTTGTAGCAAAGACGTAGCGACGTGGAAGGATGGCAGAAGGAGAGGGTCCGGTGGTGGAAGTGATTACATTAACGACTAGTCGACTAGTGAGGTAGTCGTCGTGGCAGAGCAATAAGGTGAATGTACCAGTGGAAGGTGGTTGGGAGGTGAAGAGGTAATGGTGGTGGTGCCGGCAACAATGTATTGGTGTTGGAGGGATGGCGGGGGGTGGGTGGTGGTGTCAGTGGCGGTGGAGTGCTGGAGGTTGTGGTGGTGACAGCGGTGGAGTGGTTGTAGTTGTGGCAGCAGTGGATACCATGGGTGATAATACGGACAAATTCAGTCAGACTTAAGTAGATACCATTCTAATTGCGTCATGTTTGGAACTTGTGAAAAGTGAGGAAAATAAAAGATGAAGGGAAAGTGTTGGGAAAATAAAGAGAAACTTTTACTATTCCTAACGCTCTATTTGGTCCTTCTCTTTTCTTTTTCCTCTCAAACCAAACAAGATGGAGGAAAATTTTAAAATTTTCCTTTTCTTTTCCTTTCCCTAGGTTTTTTAATTTTTGTAACTTTTTAAGCCTATATTCAAAAGGCACTTAAAATATTAAGTACAATGAAATATGGTTATCAAACCTACTTAATTACTTATCACTTAATTCATTCAGTTTTAGGTGCAAACTTGGGTTATCAAACAACAACCCCTAAAATTTAATACTATAAAATACACAATTGTATGCATTTAAAAACATATAGAATTCGTAGATAACACAATCGATAGAAGTCGTAATTTAAACATTAGTGGTTATAACGTAGGTATGCGTGGCTAAAAAAGTTAACAAAAAAATAGCCGTGTCTGTACTACATAGAATTGATTTCTAAACTTGAGCATGTTTGTTTTCTGATACCCTTTTTGACAATTTTGTGGTACAACTATACATGTTTCATTCACACCTTGCTCATCGTTGTTTCAGTACTTTAAAGGTTCTTCAATTCACCAAGCTTTGCAAAGGAAAAAGTACAAATTCATCCTTCTGCCAATCCATGGCTGATCTAAGGCCTTATCAGAGACCCTCTATCCAACTATCAAAGCCTTCAAACATTGTTAACTTTGTCATGAGGGTGATGCCTAATAAAAGTGAATGAAATATGCATGTTACTGCATCCAGCAGAGGTTCGGGCAGAAGAATCGCAACTGAAGGTCTAATATGCATGTTCCTTTACCGGGCATAGTTATAAGGAGAAGAATCACAATTATAGGTCCACTCTAAAAACTCAACAAAATTAGAGTATCCTTCAGTAAAACCTTCCAAATGCCACTGTAGCCCTGAAGCTTCAATTCTCCTTCTAAGTCCTGAAATTTATCAACCTCCTGAAAGTACAATAGGAAAAAGCACAAATACTGTTATTTTCATACAAAATAAACAGGATATATCGAACAAACAGTACAAAATGTTCAAACTATTCACTATTAAAGGATGGTTTGATCTATACCACAGCAGAGGAATGGAAAAACAGAGACAGCACCGATAAATGTGTAAATGTAATACTTTTGCGTTCTTGTACAAGAAATAATGAAGGAAATGCAACAGATATGTTGAAAAGGATTATAATTAGTCTAGTTAGGTAGCCTAATAGTTAGGTAAGTTGCCTAACTAGGTAGGTAGCCTAATTAGTTAGGTAGCCTAAATAGTTAGGTAAGTTGCCTAACTAGGTAGGTAGCCTAAATTAGTTAGGTAGCCTAATTCCCTTATTATTTTCTTTCCTTAGTTGTCTTGTACATTGTCTATATATTGTGCCTCCTAGTGAGAAGAATATAGATCAATCAAATATTTCGACATGGTATCAGAGCAGGTGTTGGCTGATCCTGGCTGATCCCTCCATCTTTGTAGTGGCAGTAGCAATAACTCCTCCCTCTTTCTTGCGCAAGCAGCAGCAATGATCTTTCTCCCTTTTGCATCTCTCTTTCTCCCTCAGCATCACAACAGCAGCAGCAGCTGTAACATCGTTTTTTTTTCCATCATTCGTCGCACCACGAATCACTGTAGCAGTCGCACTGTAGCACTGTAGCAGTGGTAGCACTGTAGCAGTCACACTGTTCACTGTAGCAGTCGCACTGTTCACTGTAGCAGTCGCACTGTAGCACTGTAGCAGCAACAGCAAACAGCATCTCTCTTCGACAGCAGCAACACCTCTGGTCTTCTTCTTCTTCTACTGGTTAGGCCAGCTCTCAACTTATACTTGCACATCTGTTTTTATTATCTTCATAATGAGTGAGAAAAACAAAGACAGCAAGGACACCAGTATATCAAAAGATATGGTTAGGGATTATCGTCGGTCTCTAACCACAATCAAATTAAATGGATCTAATTATCTGCCGTGGTCACGGGCTGTGACTGTTTCTCTACGCGCAAGCGGTGAGAGTTCTTATATCACCAATGATCCACCTACTAATCCCGATCCTGCTTGGTCCCAAAATGATGCTCATATAATGACTTTACTTTGGAATAGTCTTGAACCTGACATTTTTAATAATGTGGCTTGTCAAGAGACGTCCAAAGCTGTTTGGGATACTCTACGCGAGTTATATTCGTCAGATCAGAATATTTCTCGAGTTTTTCAGATTTATCAGAATATTTTCTCCCTTCAACAAGGCAATAGATCCGTTGATGAGTATTTTTCCATCTTAAAAGGTATGTGGGATGAGTTAAATGTTTATCAGCCTCTCTCTACAGATTTAAAGGTTCAGCAAAAGTACAGAGACGAATTCCGAACATGCAAATTTCTGTCTGGATTAAATTCAGACCTTGCTCCTCTTAGTTCACAGATTCTTTCTGACAGGGAAGTCCCCACCATTGGTGAGGCCTTTGCTCGTGTTCGACGGGCTGCTCCTCATTCTTCTGGATTAGAGCATCCGGCTCCATCCGCCCTAGCTGCCCCCACAACCTCTCCTGCTTCATCTTCTGGATATTTTGGTAATCGCAATCCCTCCCACAGTCGTGGTAGTTCTTCTGAGCGGGGTGGTCGTCGTGGAGGGCGTGGGGGGCGTGGTGGTCGTGGCACCAAGAAGTGTACTCATTGTGGTGCAACCAACCACGATGTTGAATCCTGTTGGAAGCTGCATGGCAAGCCAGCCTGGGCTAATCAGGCTACTATTGAGGGGGAGTCGTCTGCTCTTGCTCCTACCCAGATTACTATGTCCAAGACTGAGTATGATTCTATGATTCAAAGGGCCAATGCATCTTCTTCTTCTTCCACTGCAACTCATGTCACCTTAGGTAATACGTGTCTTCACTCATCTTCTCGTAACACTCCTTGGATTCTCGATTCTGGCGCATCTGATCATATGACAGGTGATTTGACTCTTTTGAATGATGTTGTTATTCCTTCTGTTAAGACTTATGTTACTATTGCCGATGGTACTAAAATTCTTGTTCAAGGCATTGGTACATATCGTTCATCTGGTCTTGTTTTTCAGTCTGTCTTATATTTGCCACAATTTCCATTTAATCTTCTTTCTATTCATAAACTGTCTCATACTCACCAGTGTTCTATCCTCTTTTCTCCTTCTCATTGTGAGTTTCAGGATCTTCAGACAAAGGGGGTGATTGGTGGGGGGTATGAGAAGAATGGTCTGTATTACCTTCAAGAGCAGCAGCAGCAGCGTTCATCTAGTCATTCCGCTTTACATTCTACTGTTACACCTTATCAGTGGCACTGTCGTCTTGGGCACCCATCCTCAGCCAACCTTCGTACGCTAGTTCCTAGTTTACCTAGTTTTTCTCCTTTTAATTGTGACACATGTGAACTTAGTAAACATCGTAGAGTTTCTTTTCCTTTACGCACTGAGTCACCATGTGTAGAACCGTTTGCATTAGTTCATTCTGATATTTGGGGACCTTCGCGCACTACGAGTTTGTGTGGTGCGCGCTATTTTGTCACATTTATTGATGATTTTTCTCGTTTAACTTGGGTGTATCTCCTCAAAGATAGGTCTCAATTATTTTCTGTTTTTTCAGTTTTTCATGCTGAGATTGTCAACCAATTTAATGCTAAATTACGTATTTTACGAACTGATAATGCCCAAGAATATCTTTCTCATCCATTTAGACAGTTTAATGAAACTCATGGTATTATTCATCAAACTGCATGTGTAACTACCCCTCAACAAAATGGGGTTGCAGAACGGAAGAATGGGCCAGTTTTAGCCGTAACTCGTGCCCTTATGCTTCACATGAACGTTCCAAAACATTTCTGGGGATATGCTGTTCTTACCGCGAATTATCTAATAAATCGCACCCCTTCTCGGGTTTTGCATGGTAAAATTCCTTATCAAGTTATGTTTCCTGACAAGGATCTTTATATTCTTCCCCCAAAACTTTTTGGTTGTGTGTCATTTGTTCATAATCTCTCTCCAGGTCGTGATAAACTTGATCCACGTTCTTACAAATGTATTTTTCTGGGTTACTCTTTGACACAGAAAGGATACAAGTGTTATAGTCCCTCATTACGAAAGCACTTTGTCAGTGCTGACGTGACTTTTTTTGAAAATATCCCATATTATTCTCTTGAGGGTACTCAGTTGACACCACCCTTGTTGGCACCACCTTGTCTTCCTGAGATTGCTCAGTTACCGGCTGACCATGGTCTTCCTGAGACTGCTACTCGACCATCGATTACACAGGTATATGTTCGACGTTCTTCTGTTGTCGCTACTCCTGTTGCACCTTCAGATATAGCTTCTGTGCCCACACCATCTCCTCCAGCGTCTCCAGATCCGACACTCGATCTTCCTATTGCTCACCGTAAAGGTATTCGCTCATGCACTTCCCATCCTATCTCTCAATTTGTGTCCTATGATCACTTGTCTCCCTCTTTTCGCGCTTTTTCTGTGTCTTTGTCCTCTGTTACTGTTCCTAAGTCTTATCAGGAGGCTCTTTCTCATCCTGGATGGCGTTCTGCTAT
The DNA here is from genome assembly GCA_020921065.1 of Vaccinium darrowii. Lineage (NCBI taxonomy): Eukaryota > Viridiplantae > Streptophyta > Magnoliopsida > Ericales > Ericaceae > Vaccinium > Vaccinium darrowii. The sequence goes on from CM037155.1 coordinate 24,458,892, forward strand.
GGAAGAAGAGATGCGCGCTTTGTCCCTGAATCATACTTGGGATCTTGTTCCCAAGCCATCTGGAGCACATATTGTTGGTTGTCGTTGGGTGTTTACCGTCAAACACAATCCTGATGGTACTCTTAATCGTCTGAAAGCTCGTCTTGTGGCCAAAGGTTTCACTCAAACATATGGGTTGGACTACACTGAGACTTTTTCTCCAGTTGCCAAACTCAATTCTGTTCGCATTATTATCTCTCTTGCCGCCAACCTTGATTGGCCTCTCCATCAGCTTGATGTCAAGAATGCTTTTCTTCATGGCGATCTCTCTGAGACAGTTTATATGGCTCAACCACCCGGTTTTGAGTCCAAGGGAGAGTGTGTGTCATCTTCGCAAATCTATCTATGGCCTCAAACAATCTCCCCGGGCTTGGTTCAGTAAATTCAGCAGTACCGTCGTGTCTCATGGTATGACACGAAGTCAAGCTGACCACTCCGTCTTCTTTAAAAAGACAACCACTGGTATTGTGATTCTTGTAGTCTACGTGGATGATATTGTCATTACAGGGAGTGACAATGATGGGATTCAGATATTGATTCATCACCTTTGTTCTAGTTTTCTCACCAAGGATCTAGGCAAACTCCGGTATTTTCTTGGCATTGAAGTGGCTCGTTCTAAAGCAGGCATCAGTTTATCACAACGGAAATACACTCTCGATCTCTTGAAAGATACAGGTTATCTTGGTTCTAAACCTGTCGCTACTCCTATGGAGACTAATCATAAGCTTATGCCTGATGATGGTGAGTTGGTTGACAATCCTGAGTTGTATCGGAGACTTGTGGGTAAACTTATTTATCTCACTGTCACTCGACCCGATATCTCCTATGCAGTCAGTATTGTCAGTCAGTTTATGACTTGTCCTCGTATTTCTCATATGGAGGTTGTTGTTCGTATCTTGAAGTATCTTAAAAATGCTCCTGGACGTGGACTTCTCTACAAAGCGTCTGGACATCTTCGTATCGAAGGGTATACGGATTCTGACTGGGCAGGATCTCCTGCTGATCGTCGTTCTACCACTGGTTATTGCACCTTTATAGGTGGCAATCTTGTGACTTGGAAAAGTAAGAAACAGTCTGTTGTAGCACGTTCTAGTGCTGAAGCTGAGTATAGGGCAATGGCTCATACCACTTGTGAGTTGACTTGGTTGCGTACACTTCTACATGAGTTTGGGATTCCAGTACATGGTCCCACTCCCTTGTATTGTGATAATCAGGCTGCTATCCACATTGCTAATAGTCCAGTATTCCATGAGAGGACCAAACACATTGAAGTTGATTGTCATTTCATTCGGTCAAAAGTGGAGTCAAAAGAGATCAGCACGCCTTTTGTTCCTTCAGGCTCTCAACTTGCTGATATTTTCACGAAGGCTCTTCCCAAGGCTTCCATTGACTCTATTTGTCGCAAGCTTGGAGTGTATGATGTATACGCTCCAGCTTGAGGGGGAGTGTTGAAAAGGATTATAATTAGTCTAGTTAGGTAGCCTAATAGTTAGGTAAGTTGCCTAACTAGGTAGGTAGCCTAATTAGTTAGGTAGCCTAAATAGTTAGGTAAGTTGCCTAACTAGGTAGGTAGCCTAAATTAGTTAGGTAGCCTAATTCCCTTATTATTTTCTTTCCTTAGTTGTCTTGTACATTGTCTATATATTGTGCCTCCTAGTGAGAAGAATATAGATCAATCAAATATTTCGACAAGATAGAATATGGAAGACGCAAATCACATCTTATAATAGATCGGGGTGGGAATTTATGACACGACATGAAGTTAGTGGGTTAGTGTTGAGTATTTCTGACACGAAACACGTATATGACACGACCCGAGAACACAAATAGTAAACAAGTCGGGTTCGGGTTGAACCCGCATAACCCGAAAATGACATGAATTAACCTATTTGTCTAATACGGGTCCTCTCTAGGAGAGGTTTTGTCTTGCTTTGCAAGTTCGGTCTCTGCTTAGCCATGGCGGCAGAGTTTGTTTAAACTCTTTCCCCATTTTGCTCTCCTCTCCTACTCTTGTTTCTTCTACCCTATACCTTTTCACTTCCTTCTTTTTTCACAATCCATCTTCGTAACCCAAGTTTTCCTAGTTTCTAGCCTATTCACCATCATGTCTGACGAGGATATTGATATCTCTTCTCGAGGGGACGATCTATCCCTCCGTTTTAAAACTTTTACTCTCACACATGCGGAATCCAAAGAAGTTACTATTCTGGAGGAGGACATAAAACTTAGTGAAGCGGAGTGCCATCGGAGTCTTATCGGTAAGGTGGTTACATCTAAAACGGTGAATCTGCATGGCATTAAGAATACTATGGCTCCCCTTTGGGGAAATCCGACTGGGTTTAAGGTTCTGGAGATTGGTGAGAATTTGTTCCAGTTTGTTTTTGGATTGGAGGAGGATTTACTTCGAGTGCTTGCCGGTAAGCCCTGGTTCTTCAACAATAGTTTCCTGATTCTTACGAAATGGAATTCGGCAATGAAGGTTCATCAAATGGTGTTCAAACACTCACCCATCTGGATACAAGTATGGAGTTTACCCCTTCAATTTTATTCAGTCGAGGTAGGCATGAAGATTGGCAAGAGCATGGGTGAATTCATGGAAATCGACATGCCCGTTTCCGGTCACCGTGAGGGTAGATTGATGAGGATTATGGTTAGTATTGATATCACTGTACCCCTTTGCAAGGGCATGAAGCTAAAGCTAGATGAGGGTGAGCCTTTTTGGGTTGAATTTCAGTATGAAAAACTACCCATGTTCTGTTGCTACTGCGGTTTTTTGGGTCATGATCAGAAAAGTTGTGTCCAACAATCTAAAGATTTGGAGAATGGTGTGTTCAAGTTAGAGACTCAGTAGTCAGTACGGTAATTGGTTGCGTGCATCTCCGGGCAAATCTTTTGGCTGGAAAAAGTATGGTCCTGGCGGTAACCGGTGGGCAGCGACGTCGCCGGCGAAGTATGGGAATAGCAAGGCCTATGATCATGGCGCAAATCATGGAACCGAGATAATTCCCAATCCGAAACCGGTGGAAAGATCAGGGAATGGGGATTTGAACATCACGGATTTACAGGAACAGATTGGAGATACGGCCGAAAATAGAATTTTGTTGGAGAAATCATCGCATAGGAATAATCTTTCCTATCCCAGCAGTGCAGCGGTGGGAGTTTTAAAACCCAAATCTCTGGGAATTATTCTTTCACAGCAAAATAATGGACCTATGGACCTGGATGGCCCAGTGCATGTTAGCCTAACTAATGTTACAGCCCAAACCCCTCTCATACCTGATCCAATGACATCTCTACAAGCTTCCAAATCTAATCCAGATAATTTTCCAACCAGTCAAATAAGCCCAATCTGCCTCCCCAAGGAAATTATCCCTTCTCAATCCACTAGCCTAAAAAACACTCCTAGTCTCATCCTTTCACAACTGCCAACAGTAACAATCCAAATCCCTAACCCCTCTCCCTCTGAAAATCCCAACCTTAGCCTTCAATCTTCTGCTTCTCCAGAGTTGATCTTCACCAGCAAACCAACATCTCTTATTGCAAACCCTCAGCAAAAGGATGCTATTTCTTATCAGAAGAAACGAGGGCGTCCAATTGGAAGCAAATCCAAAACTGACCGTCGAAGGAGCAGTACATTTCAAGACAGTGGTTCTGCGTCTTCTACAGGCCTTGCTACCCCCTCGGCTTCAGCTCCACAGGTGGGGGAGAAAAGGTCTAGCTGTATGAATGAGTTCAAAGAATCTAACAGAGATGGGGATGAAGTTTGCTCACCAGCGAAACAGCCTCGGGTTGAAAGCAAGACACTTGCGAAGGAGGACAGTATCATGGATGATTTGATTTCTTCAGATACGGTGGAGGAAGCCAGCCGCGAATGGCCCCACGGGGTCCAATGAAGCTCCTATCGTGGAATTGTTGGGGTTTAGGGAGGCCTCGGACATGCCATCAGCAGCTCAGGTCGATGGTCCAACTCCACTCTCCCGATTTTATTTTTCTGTCTGAAACAAAAAATAAACAAAAAAAAATTAGAGTCTATTCGTAGGAGTATCGGTATGAAGAATGGTTTTTGGATTGACCCAATTGGTCTGTCTGGAGGATTGGGGATTTTCTGGAACAATTCAGTTTGCTTTGAAGTTTCTAAGTTTGGTAGCTTTTTTATCGATGTAAAAGTTAAATGCTTGATTTCCTCTGTTACCTGGCATCTAATCAACGTCTATTTAAGCCCGGAAGATTGTGTACGTTATACACAATTCCAGACTTTGATCGACCATGTTGGGTCATTGAATTCTGAAGTTGTAATATGGGGAGATTTTAATGATATTCTTGATGCCGGCGAAAAAAGAGGTGGTTTACTTCGTGATAGATGGAGCTTTATCCGATTTCAATCTTTCGTTGAGGACTGTGGTTTGGCTGATTTGGGATTTAAGGGGTACCCCTTCACTTGGAGGAATAATCGAGCAGGTGTTGATTTTATTGAGTCACGGCTTGACAGAGCTTTAGTTTCCTCTCAATGGCTTTTGAATAACAATCAAGCATCACTTGAGCATTTAGATTGTGTTGGTTCTGATCATAAGGCTTTGCTTTTGAATACCATGCCAGAATCTAGAAAACATATCACTCCATTTAGATTTGATGCACGTTGGTTTGAACATGAGAAGGTTAGAAGGATTATTGAGGAGCAATGGGATCAGAGGCTTTCCGGGTCTCAATTATTCTGTCTAGTCCAAAAGGTCAAGTGCTGCAGGTTGGCTCTAAGATCTTGGCGTGTGAAGCAAAAACTTAATTCCAAAAGGGTTATTGACGAGACCAACAAAGAGATCAAGGTGCTGGAAACTGCTGGACGCGAATTTTTCCATGATAAAATCACGGCTTTAGAGGACAAAGTAGCTAGAGAGTGGGAAAAGGAGGAGAATTATTGGAGACAAAAATCTCATCAAAAGGGGCTTCAATTGGGGGACCGTAACACTTCTTATTTTCACGCGTGTACAGCTGAACGGCGTCGACGCAATCACATATCAGGTATTGAGGATACCCAAGGGGTTTGGTTAACGGATCAAAACAGCATGATGGCAGAGTTCCAAAATTATTTTGCGAAGTTGTTCTCAAGTGAAGGAATCCAGCATACACAACAGGTTACAAGCCTTATTCCCAGGAGAGTTATTACTGATATGAACAACAATCTGGTGAAGCCTTGTACATCAGAGGAAATCAAAGCGGCCCTTTTTGAAATGCACCCCAGCAAGTCCCCAGGCTATGATGGTATGACAGCAGGATTTTTTCAACGGTATTGGGACATAGTCTGAGTTGATGTTTGTCGGGCAGTCCGTGTTGGTCTTTGGATTTTTTCACAGTGGCCGGATGTTGGGCAATGTAAACCGCACCCAAATTGTTCTGATCCCCAAAGTGGTGAACCCAACCAAGGTCAGTCAATTTCGTCCCATCAACCTTTGCACGATAATTTACAAGATTATTGCTAAAGTGCTAGCGAACCGTCTTAAACACTTCCTTCCATCCATTATTTCGGAGAACCAAAGTGCTTTTGTTGGAGGTCGTCAAATTACGGACAATGTGTTGGTAGCACACGAACTAACACATTATATCAAGCATAAGCGATCTGGAAATCATGGTGTGGCTGCAATGAAACTGGATATGGCAAAAGCTTACGATCGGGTGGAGTGGGGTTATCTTGAGATGGTTTTGGGTCAGTTGGGTTTCCATCCGAAATGGGTTGCCTGGGTTATGGAATGTGTTAAAACCGTATCTTTTTCTATCACGATCAACGGGGATTCTGGTGAAACCTTTTATCCGAGCAGAGGCATACGTCAAGGCTGCCCTCTTTCACCATACTTGTTCTTACTGTGTGGTGAAGGATTCACAGCTCTTTTCAACAATTTTATCCGCAGGAAGGTTTTAAGTGGGTTCCGAATCAATCATCATTGTCCTATTGTATCCCACTTGCTTTTTGCAGATGATTCTATCGTGTTTTGTCGAGCCTCATACCAAGATTGTGATGCTATTTCTCGGCTTCTTGATTCTTATGAAATGGCTTCAGGTCAACATATAAATAAAGACAAATTCTCGGTCTTTTTTAGCCCAAATACCCCAGTTCAAGCCCGAAGTCAACTATCATCGAGAGTGGGTATTTCAATGGAAGCTAGTGGTGCAAAGTACCATGGTCTCCCGGTTTTTCTTGGTGGCACTAAACGTGAGCTGTTCTCTTATATAAAGGATCGAGTTATCAAGCGATTGCGGAGTTGGAAAGACTCCCAAATTAATCCAGCCGGGCGTGAAGTATTGCTGAAATCAGTGGCATTGACTCTTCCAAATTATGCAATGTCTTGTTTCCGTTTGCCCAAAACACTCTTGCACCAGATTTCAGCCGAAATAGCAAAATTTTGGTGGGGTTCAAAGGAGGGGGAGCGTAAGGTTCACTGGGTCAAATGGGAAAAATTGAGTCGATGCAAAGGTGAAGGAGGTTTGGGTCTTCGCGATTTGGAATCTTTTAACCGGGCTTTGTTAGCAAAACAAGGGTGGAAGCTAGTATCAAGAACATCCTCTTTGTTTCGGCAGATATTTAAAGGTAAATACTTTCCCCGAACTTCTTTTTGGCACGCAAAAGTAAGTAATCAATCTTCATGGGCGTGGAGGAGTATAGCATGGGCTCGGGGTTTGATTGACAAAGGATGGAGGTGGCAGGTTCGGTCAGGAAATGAGATTCGAGTCTGGGTGGATCCTTGGCTTCCTGACGCTCCGGGCTTCAAGGTTAATAATAATACGCCAAAGAGAGCTGACATTGAACGGGTCTCCGGTCTCGGATCTTATAGACCCGGATACCAAGTACTGGAAAGTCTCAGTCATTCGAGAAATTTTCAATCAAGCAGATGCAGATACAATCCTTTCAATTCCTCTCAGTCACACCAACCAAAGAGATCGCAAGATTTGGCACCCCTCCTCGAATGGCTCATTCTCAGTCAAGTCAGCGTATCATCTTGAAAAAGAAAGTGCTCACACCCCTCAAGGTTCTCCGAATGGGCAAACTAGTGCATCCAATATCTTACCTGGGATTTGGAAGAAACTATGGGGATTACCGGTTCACCCTAAGGTCAAACTAGTTGTTTGGAAGTGTTTTAACAATGCGGTTGCCACTAACAAAGCTTTGGTTATGCGCAAGATCAAGACTGACCCAATTTGTCTACGGTGTGGTAAGGCGGAGGAATCAATTACTCATTTGTTGTTTCATTGTGAACCTGCTATAAAAGTATGGATTCTTTCCCCTTTCTGATTAAGGCCAGAGGAGCTTATTGAGTTTAGATTTATGACTGATTGGTGGGAATGCATTCAAGAACGCATCCAGCAAAACCATTTACCTTCTTCATCTATGGCTTTGGGTCTTCTGTACTGTTGGTGGATTTGGCGAGCAAGGAATGAGTTTAGTTTCAACAACAAAGTTTGGGCTACAGAGGCTGTTAGTAGCAAGGCACAGGGTGATTTTTATGAGTTTCTTGATGCAAACACTAAGGTCTCCCCTACACCAATGAGACTGACTCAACGGGAGACTTTGGTATGGCAACGTCCTATTGGAAATGAAATTAAGATCAATGTGGATGCAGCAGTATCTAGAAACACGAATACAGTCGGCACAGGTGCTATTGCTCGTGGGGCAGACGGTAAGGTCATTGGGATGTTACTAACTTTGCACCGCGGTATCAACTCGTCTCGTGTTGCGGAAGCTCTTGCGATTCGGGACGGTTTGAAACTGGGAATTTCTCTTCACCTTACTCGGATATCCATTGAATCTGATGCAGAGGCAATTGTGAAAAGCTGCTCAGTCACACAAGCACCACCTTCTGACATTGCGGTGATCATTCAGGATTGTCTTATTTTGAAGAACCAATTTATTTCTTGTGGTTTTAACTTTGTTAAACGTGGATATAATCGGGCTGCACATACTTGTGCTCAGAATGCCCTTTCCAATAGTGGGTCCGGTCTGTGGACGTCCACTTTGCCCCCATGGGGTTCTTTTTTGTCTGATGTTTAGGCTTTCGCCTTCAGATGAATAAATATTTCACTTTTGACAACAACAAAAAAAACCTATTTGTCTAATAGTGTCAAACATGCATTTCTTTATTTACTTTTGATTTATTCTTAATTTCTCATCAGTAGTTTTATTTTCCTTGAATATGGTTAAACATGTGATGTCCAAGTTAAACATGTGATGTCCAAGTTATGATTTTGCTGTTATTCTGCTATATGTTTTCATGCTCTGAATTTGTGCATGAAAGTTTTCAAGCTCAAACCTACTACAACTAAAGTTTATCCTTTGATATCGAGTCATTCTCTCCATGTTTTCAAATCTACAAGGTTTTGTTGTAGTGGCTAAGGTTCTAAGCCTACACATCATTTGTTGGCTATAATTACTCTCTCTGATGCCTTATATTTACTCAATCTTTTTTTCACAGTGCAAAAAAAAAGAAAAAAAATTAATCGTGTCAACCCGAACACGACACGATTAATAACAGGTCAGGTTCGGGTTCATATTTTTCGACACGATTAGTTAAGCAGATCATTTTGACACGAACCCGATTTGACACAAGCACGGCTCGACACAACACGAACACGGCACAACACGACACGACGCCCACCCCTAATAATAGACACCAAATACGCAAATACTAAGGGCAGCCATGATGGCAGGGAGCTCATTTGTGAGTTACTTCCAAACACACTTCTATCTCGGTAAGTACTAGACTACTAGTTATTCCAAAGAGTGAAAGAACGCGAGAAATATGGAAAACACACACCCACCAGCACAAGCACTATTTGTATTGGTGATACCTGTGAATAGACATCAATGATGACCGTAAGCCATCTTAGATGTCACCAAAAGTAACTACACCAAATATGTTTCTTAAAGAGTTTTGTTTAGAAACAAAGGTCAAACATGTATGCTATAAGGAACACTGGTGTTCAAAAAAAAAGTACACTCAGAGAGGCAATTATTTCTTTCCTCAGTTCTTCTCTAATTCAATAAAACCTTAAAAATATAAAGGACTGGATTGAACCTGATTAACGTATCATTTAGCTGAGTTTAAAAGAGACCTGAAGCTCTTGCTGATGGGAACAAAAAAAAAAAAAATCCATCTTCCATTTAGAAAGATCAAGTAGAACTTCAACTAAACTATCCTTCAATTCCTATTCCCCAAAAACCTAAAGAAAGGAAAATCATATTATCTAACAGAGGGCATATATTCAAGCTAAAAAAGAGGAAGGAGACAAGACTATCTCAATAGCCTTCCGACCCGGAATGGAAGATGCCTTAGATCATCCTAGCAAGGATTTGTCACGGTGAACTTCTTGCATGAAGGTCTGCACAAAACAGTAAATATGAACATTCAGACGGTCTAAAAGCTTTAAAGGGGATTTCCCGGGGAAGGCTAGAAGATGAACTTTATCATTTGACTGATAGGATGTGATCCCCTCCGCAGTAAGATGCCAAAGATACTTTAGGATATCAAAAAGTTGAGAGTGCTCTAGAGAGAGCTTTGTAGGGGTGAACAAAAAAAAACAAAGAACTGGACCGAACTGAGTTTTTTTTTTCGGTTTTTTTCCTTTAGCCAGTTCGGTTCGGTTCATTGGAAGTTGAAATTTCTAAAACCTGTTCGGTTCCCGGTTCAGGTGATTTTTAACTCGAACCGAACCGGTATATATATATATATATATATATACTTAAAAAAGGAAGGAGCCAGGGGTCGAACTTGAGACCTCACGCGTAGAAGGCCAACATCATTACCGCCCAACTAACCAACTTCTTGTTCTTCACACAGATAATAATTATATTTATTACATCCTTGTATGTTATTAGCTACTATATATACAATTACATTCAGTCTGAGAACATTCAAATAAACCCTAGATCTAATATCATCCTCTTGCGGCTGCGGCTCTCTCTCTCTCTCTCTCTCTCTCTCTCTCTCTCTAAAAACAAAGAAGAAGAAGAGGAATCGAGGCGATGATGGATCAGACGATCGACGACTTTGTCATCATAACGATGAACGACGATGATGGACGATGGAAATCAATCTCTCGATCTGTATGTATTTATGTTGTGTATATAAATCTTTAAATCTGTGTTTGTGTGTATTGTGTAATCTGTGTTTGTGTTGTATATAGGCTGTAATTGTCCCTTTCTCTGTCTTCCGATCAAAAAACCATTCCTTTCTCTCTTGATCTGTTGTATATCTGCAGTTTTCTCTCTTTCTCCCCCCTGAACGACTTCTGAACCAGTACAAACCGAACCGGAACTAAATCAATCTCTAAAAAACAGGTTTCGGTTCCATTCTTTCTCCGAACCGGTTTTCCCAGGTTAACTCCAAAACACCCAAGAACCGGACCGAACCGAACCGGTTACACCCCTAGAGCTTTGTTCAGGAAGTAGCCACGAAAGTTTCTAATGCAATGGGTTGTTTGCAGAGAAGGCAGGTGAAAGGGAAGAATGGCAGCATTTGGGGAGGTCATGCTCCAAGGAATGATAATTTTGCATACAACCAGCTCATGGAAATGCATAAGCAAAGGATCTTCAAATTATATACACTATCACAGAGGATGAGATTTTGTCTATACACCAAAGTGGGGAATCTTGTTAGAGCATCCACAATGGCCTAACCAAAACCAAAAGGTTGCTAAGGTTAGCAATATTTGTTCAAAAAAGAGCTCACATTGGAATAATCAAACTTGGCAACCTCTTAGCAACTAACCAACCAAATTTTGGCCCTTGGATAACCAAAACTAGCCATTAACCAAAGTTGATGGACTCCACATGTACTCAATCAAGTACACCCATGATTACACAAAATGAAAAAAACCTTCCCCCCCCCCCCCCAACACACACACACACTCTCTTCTCTCTGACAACAATGTTTACAAAAATTTATTTTGGAAAACATTTTTTTCAAAATAAATATTTTTATTAAAGAAATATTTTATAAAAAATAAAATAAAATAAAAACCGTTTTTTACACAAAAAAATTACAAGTTTTTAAGTAATTTTTTCCGAAATATAGGTTTTAGTAAAAAAAAAATTGTTTTTTTGGGGAAAATAATTTTTTTTAAACAGTTTTCAAAAACTGTTTTTTTCCAAAAAAATTGTTATTTTTCTTTAAAAAAAAAACAATTTAACAACGGTTTTGTTTTTAAAAGAAGTTTTCAAAATATTATTTTAAAAAAACAGTTTCAAAAACTCTTTCTTGTAGTTGGAAAAAAGTGATGGGGCAAGTTTTCGGTTATCCAAGTTTAAAAAAGTGATGGGCGGACCAATGATTTTGATTATGGACAAAAAAAATCAATGTGGGACTTCACATTGCTAACTTTAGCAACCCCTAAATGGATAACCAAAAGCTAATGTGGCAACTTCTAGTTATATAATTTTGGTTACGCCATTGAGGATGCTCTTAGAAGGTTGTGTCAACTCGATATTTCGAGGATTCTATGGCCCATGTAGAGGACTTACTTGAGCTTATTGTCTTCCTAAGCTGTATGAGCCCATTACTGACTTTTTTAATATACTGCAAAATTGAGAATAGGAATCTGCAAATTTCTGACAAATCCTCCGTCAGCTATTCTAATTTAGTGAGATAAGGAAGATGAGAATTGGTATATCATGTCCAAGGTTGTCATTATAAGGAGCTTTATGATAATCAGTTATTACATTCCTTTATTCCTCTAAATGATTTCGCGCACAAAGACTGACAAAGGTGGCAGATGTTATACTTTGGATGGCTGCTGCCACTTCTTGTATACTCTGCCGGATTGTTCCCCTGTTGTATTTGGCTACTTTTGCACATTATCTTACTACTAGACCCAAAATTCATCATAACAAGAAGAAATGGCACCAAAATAGAAAAGAAAAAAAGAAAAACAAATGCGCAGATTTAAAAGGTATTAGAGTGATAACCTGAAAACATAATATGTCAGCTGACCACAACCCAATCTCAAAAATGATACTCCTCTTCCGCCATTCCCACGCCAACATCTTTAGAGGTATATGAAAGTAAAGTAGGCTCCTGTGATTGCTAGCCAGGTAGTCAGCAAGTATGTTGTACGAGAGGACTTTAAACCGCTCTGGAAACGACACAAGAAAAAATGGACGGTGTTAAGCCACAGAATCACCATTCTTATAAGGGCACAGAATGCGAAAGAGTAAAATAAATCAGGGATTTAGCAATAACTACAGTAAATGTGGACTGCAGAATGCCAAGCAGATCATATACCGTAACCGACTAAAAATGAAGCTAATATACCAAAAAATGGGGCTCTATAACATCTTTTGTAGCTGCCACACTCGAATCAACTTTCTTCATATAAACCCTACTATTGAATATATTCAAGCAATCTGATTCGCTGCACATAGAACTCAGTGACCTTTTCAGTACTACCACTTTTGGTTTTCCATTTGTCAGCCGAGTCAGTTCAGGCTCAGAGAGCAGCTTCTTTGCTCAAATTGTCCTCTTGACTTGCAAAATATATACTAAAAAATCAATCCTTCAAGGGAAGTAATCTTTTCATCTTTTTAGACCAAATAATTATTGTCAAGCATCTACCAGTTGTTACTCCCTTCAAGGTGCGAGCTTTTTCCACGGGCTGTGCACACAAGTCGAGCCAGAGTACGGTGGTTCATTTAACAGTTTAATTGTAAGAGCAAGTCCACCCATTGCCATTTGTTTTGCCATTGCCAAAATTTGGCATATTTTTTGGCCAAATCTAAGTTCACCCATTGCCACTATGCTCAAGTGTCCCCATATAACTGAGATCAAACCCAAAACTCATTCTATACCACAAGCAATCTGATTCGCTGCACATAGAGCTCAGTGACCTTTTCAGTAGCACCACTTTTGGTTTTCCATTTGTCAGCCGAGTCAGTTAAGGCTCTGTGAACAGCTTCTTTGCTCAAATTGTCCTCCTAAAATGCAAAATATATACCAAAAAATCAATCCTTCAATGGAAGTAATCCTTTCATCTTTTTGGACCAAATAATTATTGTCAAGCATGACCAGTTGTCACTCCCTACAAGGTGCGAGCTTTTTCCACGGGCCGTGCACACAAGTGGAGCCAGGTAGGTTGGTTCATTTAACAGTTTAATTGTAAGAGCAAGTCCACCCCACTGCCATTTGTTTTGCCATTGCCATAATTTGGCGTATATTTTGGCCACATCTAAGTCCACTCATTGCCATTTCTTGATGCCAAAAGATGGCATTGCCATTTTTCTCACTTCATCCAATAGAGATTAGTTTAATCCAATGGTTAGCTTTGAGATTGTGCTTAAATAGTGTTGTACCGGCCCAACAACATCCTTATTTTTTGGCTTATTTACACTGTAGCAAGCACACAAAAAAAGGCTTTGGCAATGCCATTTTGGGACCAACGAGTGGAGTAAAACCACACAAACTACGTACCTAATTAGACGAATAGCAAAGAGAAGTAAAACCACAACCAACAACACATGTAGCAAGGACAAAATTACCACATTGAGGAGGCGGCCTCAGTTTCGAAAACTCCCATTCCCGGTAATCGAATGGCTTAGAAGGCCGCGGCCCAAACTCTTGTGGCCCCGGACGAGACCATTGGTTTCGATCTGGACGAGGATTGAAGTAAGTCGGTCGACGGGTATGGATACGTTGGAGGATAGACATGCGGCGGCGGGGGATTATCGACAGTAGGAGAGCGAGTTTGAGACCGATACGGAGTAGGATTATTGAAATTTGATCGTAAGCCTCGATTGGCGTCGCTGACGGACTGGAAGTGAGAGTCTCCGGTGCCGAATTGGCCACTGACGGATTGATCGGAGGCTCCTCTACGTGCTTGGTACTGGACAGCTCTGTACTGTAACAAGGAAATCGGAAGTGCCAGTGTAAATTCGTATAGATACATGTATTCAAGTGTGTGTGTATATATGTATACAGAAAACTTATAGTGTGTGTGTGTGTGTGTGTATATATATATATATATATATATATATAGAGAGAGAGAGAGAGAGAGAGAGAGAGAGAGAGAGAGAGTTGGGTAAGGTGTGAAAAGTAGGTTACGGGAGGTCGGTAAGACATGACGGTGGAGGCTTCCGTGGAGGCAGCGGCAGCGGCGAGGAATTGGGGGGAGGGAGGAGAAGGTCGCTTCATGGAGAGAAAAATGGGAGAAAAATTCACGCTCGAATCATTTACGGATTCGCTTTTTAAAAATATAAAAACCGGTCGATAAATCTGTGTATACAAATTTTTTGTACACAAATCTGTTGTTTGGGGCCTCCTCGGGTCCTACACGGAGGATCGAATGGATCGAATCTGTTCATATTTTTGCAAATAATATTAACTGATATCCCACAAAAAATTATTTAAATCAGCCATCGGTAACTCTCCATCAATTCATTCATTTTTTTTTTTAGAATCAAAACTGAATAAATCGATGGAGCATTTTTCGATATCAGATTTAGCTAATTTTTTACGGGGTGCAAGTAAACATTATTTGTAAAAACGTGAACAGCTCTGATCATCTGTGTAAGATCTGGAGGGGGTAGGGGTGGGCATCGTGTCGTGTTGTGTCGTGTCGTGCTGAGTCGTGTTCGTGTCAAAATGACCTGCTTAATTAATCGTGTCGAAAAATATGAACCCTAACCCAACCTGCTAATAATCGTAGTCGTGTTCGGGTTGACACGATTAACTTTTTCTCTTTTTTTTTCATGGTGAATTTTTTTATATTAATCCACAGTAACCATTACAATAGATTAAATGGACTATATGTCAAAGAGAATAACTATAACTAACCAAGATCATGTGTAATTATAGCCCGCCAAAAACAATGTGTAGGCTTAGAACCTTAGCCGTCATAACAAAACCTTGCAAATTTGAGAATATGGAGAGAATAACTTGATATCAAAGATAAACTTCAACTGCAATAGGATTGAGTTTGAAAATTTTCATGCACAACTTCGGAGCATGAAAACGTACAGGTTAATTCGTGTCATTTTTTGGTCGTGTTTGGGTTGCCGTGTTGACATGATTAGACGAAACAGGTTAATTCGTATCATTTTCGGGTCATGCAGGTTCAACCCGACACACGACCTGTTAACTAATCGTGTTTTCGGGTCGTGTCATATACATATTTCGTGTCAGAAATACTCAACACTAATCCGCTAACTTTGTATCGTGTTGTTGTATCGTGTTATAAATTCTCACCCCCAGGAGGGGGCCCAAAATAACAAACATGTACCAAAAAATTCTATACTAATATTACAGTCCATAATCCAAAAAATAAACTACTTGTTAAAGATACGGGTATGGAACCCATGGTACCGAAATTATATAATTCGACATGCAATATCCACTTTTGGGTCTCACGTGAATAATTCGAACAATTCAATAATTTTAAAAGAAATTTTGTGTCCCTACAAAAAATCAGCTAAAATTATTTGAAAATTATTAAACGATTTGGATCATTAGTGTGAAATCCCAAAGTGGGTCCCACACACCTAATTGTACAACTTTGGTACCATGGGTTTGGTACCCCTAGTGGCTTGTGCTCTTATTACCTAATAACATACTCTCTCTCTCTCTCTCTCTCTCTCTCTCTCTCTCTCTCTCTCTCTCCACAACTCCAAGAAAAACCCCCTCAGGCCCGTTTCTCGAATGATGGACGGATAAGATTTTAGGGATAAAATGTGAATATGGTATGAACTATGAAGGGGATTAGCTAAAAATGGTGGATAAGCTTAGAAAGGGTGGCTTTGTTTTTTTAGAAAGGGAGATTAGCTTATACTTGGTTTGTAAGGTAGTTGATATGCGTGAATAAGAATGTCAATACAAATGGTGGATAATGATATAATGAAGCAAATTATTTTACTGCCCTTATGTAATTCTTGTAGTATCCATTTTCATTTTTATTATCTTTTCCAATTTATTAATTGCATATATCTATTCAACATGTGAATTTTAAAATAATAATATATCTTTTGTTAATATTCGTGATATCCATACTACAATAAATTATTAACATATATGATTTCATCAATTTAAAACAACGTAATTTTGTATGTTAATCCTAAGCTATAAATTTAAATATTTCGTGGGCGCACATTTTTGCATAAAGATAATAGTAAGTCAATATGGGCCTTCAAAATGAAGTTTAATCCACCAAAAACGTACTCATTTTCAAGAACTGTATTGAATGCACATATGTTGTGACACATTCCACGTAGACAGCTCAAATTTGTTTATAGAATAATGTACAAAGATTTCTAACAATGTTAAACAAAGAAGAAAATACTGTAAGTAGAATTCCAAGCAAATAAGAGTGATTTTTAAAAACTTACAACTGATCAATTTCAATCCCCTTATTTTTCTTGGAAACTACTAATAAACAGAGAGCTCTAAGTCAATGGCCAAACGGGTAACCAATAATTTTGTGGGCAAGGATAAGGCAACAACACCCCCTAAGGTGGGTTTTCTTATTCCCCTAGAGGGGGATTACATATCCTGGTAACATAACTTATTCCAGACAAATAAAAAATAAAAAAAACACTGGATGTGGATGGGCCCAGGATAAGCTTATCTGGGTTATCTCATATTCGGGCACTAATCCCTCAAACAAACAGGCCCTCAATTTTCTATCAAATCAATCTTAAATACTCATCTCTTCTCCATGCATAGCTGGCGTCTGCTCAATTCAGACAAGTTTTTCTTGTACGACAATGGATTTGCCGGAGCAATATTGGAAGCGACAGCAAGGTTTGGATCAAGTTGAGAAAAGAAGAAACATAGAAAAGAAGAATAGAGGAAAGAATAAAAAGAATGACAAGGGTAATCTAGATCCAGTAAAAACAATAGTGATTTTATGACGCAATAAGTTAAAAAATCCAATGATTTGCGATAATTACCTCCTTGCTTCCTGAAATTGCTATAATCTTAGTATTCTTGAAGATTTTCGAATGTGGGTTTTCACTAACGGGTGAATTTACTATGACTTCGTGATCTATGGGTTTGTTGAAAATTTATCATGACTTCTGGGTTTAAAAAAATTCGTTTTCCGTCCATAAATAAGAGTAGGTTGGATTTTCAAAATTCAGGATGTCGAATAAATAATTTAAACCAATTAGGATGTAGACTTAATTATGGATCAATAACTAAGTTTCCCTTAAGTTGTGAAGCCAAAGTACTAGCTTTATTTTATTATCATACAAATAGCATAATGTTTTTGTTCTTTTTCATATTTTCTGCACCCATAAAAATTACTAGCTAATAGCACACTAAACAAAAGAAGTGACTTGAAATAAATAATCACAAATTACATCTACATATACTCCTTTCCTTTTTTATTTTTATTTTTTATATCAGCATTTATTTCCTTTTAAACCTCTTTTAGTCATTAAAATCTATCACTCAAAAAAATCCTATTTCTTTCTTTTATATTTCCTCGACTCAACAATTTACCTAATTCAAGCTCTACAGCCCCTATACAACTACTCCTCCATTTCTCCTCTTCAAAACTTTAAAAAAAGAGCAATGCTACGGGCACTAAATAACTGACAAACAATTACACTAAATATACACATAGCATTTACACATCAATGCATTCATCCACTAAAAGCGTACCACATGTACATATAATACATTAGTTAGTACTTTATTTAGTGCCTCTAGACTTTCCCTTAAAAAATTGAAGTGCATAGAAGGAAAACGCGGGGAGGCTCCATAGATTTCATCTAACGACCCGAAATTTTTCAATAAAAGTTTCATAAACACACTATATTTTACACACTTTCAGACCCTATTTTTCCTCGAAATTCAGTTCTCAACTAAGCCTTAATAATAACAAAGTAAATGACCATATCTCCTTGAAATTCAGTTCTCGACTAAGCCTCAATAATAACAAAGTAAATGACCATATATATCTGCAACCTCAAAATAAGTACTACAATAATTCATCCAAATTGTGTCCACTCCAACTTATCCTCGAATGCTACGAATCAACCTCAACTCATGCGACTACACACCTGAAAAATAAAATCACCGACAAGTATATGATACAACAAAATAACAATCCTCATATTTAAATGGAATCAAATAAACAACGACCACCAACTGAGGTGAAATAATTCCTCCAAATTGTCTCTACTCCAACTTATCCTCAAATGCTACGAATCAATCTCACCTAATCCGACTACACACCTGAAAAATAAAATCACTGAAAAGTATACGATACAACAAATCAACAATGCTCATATTTAAGTGGAATAAATCAATATACAATGACCACCAACTGAGGTGAATAATTCACAATAGACCTCATACTTGTTCCTCTTAGTACATGATCAGTGACCCCCCTCACCTGCTTCACCAAGCCTACCTTGCTAGCTTGGATTATCCAAGCTATTGGCAAGGTCACTCGATCAACAAAATCCTAAGAATCGAACAACTGATACGAGATATTCAAAAGTAGTACGAAATGATCAGAAGTAAGGAAAGGATTCCAGAAATGGAAAGCATATCGTTTACTCCCCGAGTTACCTCTAATTAATCATAACCACTGGGTTGATGAAGTGTACCACAGTAAACAATACCCTAAAGTTGCATTTCAATAGGACATAATCTTTCTTTCGGTCTCTGTGACTACATCTCAGTATCATCCAAGTTACCTTGGCCAAAGGCCACTACCCAAACCCCAAACTATATAATGTAAGAAGAACTCTTATATTTCTCCTCTGAAGAAGCTCACGGAGCGCGCGCGCACACAGACACAAGTCTAGCCTATCTCTTTTATTGTACATACAACTAACTCCACCATCATTACTTACATGCAACAACACCACAAAACCCAAGTGTGCACTCCACCCTACACAGACATCTTTATCCCATCCGCATCTCTCTCTCTCTCTCTCTCTCTCTCTCACACACACACACACACACACACACACATTAAGAGCTAGTCATTACTCCCACCAAATACAACAAAACTACTAGCCACAAAACCTCCTTTACCCATAGATATACAAATAACAAAAATTCATTGTACACCAAAATTTATATATTATTCAGTATCAAATT
Organism: Vaccinium darrowii; assembly: GCA_020921065.1. Classification (NCBI taxonomy): domain Eukaryota; kingdom Viridiplantae; phylum Streptophyta; class Magnoliopsida; order Ericales; family Ericaceae; genus Vaccinium; species Vaccinium darrowii. The sequence goes on from CM037155.1 coordinate 24,478,013, forward strand.
TACTCTGAATCCTATTGGCGTGGATGTTTTGGTTTTTGGTCTACTTGTGGTGTCTTTTGGATGTTTGGTGGTTTGGTTTTGTTTTAGCAGGGATTTAAGGCTTATCTCGGTCTTGGAGTTTGGTTTTTCGGCCTGTCCTTGGGTTTTTTTTTTTTTTTAAATTTTTTTTTTATCTTGGCCGATCTAGGTGTTTTTTGGTTGCCTTCCGTTGCTTCTCTTCGATCTTGAGTGTGTGGCGTTTCACCGTTTTGCTCTTGGTCCTTTTAATCTTTGTATTCTTTCAAGGATTAATAAATTTCTTTTGCCTAGCAAAAAAATAAAAAAATTTACTCTGGAATCCATCCCATGTCCCATTAAAATAATCCACTACACCTTAAAAAAAAGGATGTTATAATCTATCCCCCTTAAAATAATTTCATCCTTGAAATTTACTAATTGAATATTGTCAAAAAAATATAAATCAGAGTATATCAAAATTTGAAAGAAAAAAAATTAAAACTTATTTTAAGAAAATACAGGTTATTACAACTGTCTGTGTGTGTGTGTGTTTGTGTGTATGTGTGTGTGTGTGATTAGAGTCCTATTCTCTTTTTGTTCTTCAGAAATGTACATTTCGTTCTTGCCTGGTACCGGATGACTCGGTGAGATCTGAAAAACGATCAGAACAATAGAGATAGAGTTGTAATTTGGCCAGAATGGGATACAATATCCTATATTTCTTCTGGTATGGTAAATGTTGGTTGGTATGGCATGAGATTCATCATTTTTGTCACGCCCTCAATTTTCAAACATATTACTAATACATTTTATATAACCAAAATATCCAAAATCCATAGATAAATACTCATAAATAACATGTCACGTCAGTTCCCAATAATCCACATGATTGACATCATTGAATTACAACCATTAGACCACAAGTGGAGAATAAGAGTTAATGGTTTTACATTCATCCTACAATCAAAAGATATGTAGTTGAGTTACATCTTCATCTTCCAAAATATTCTTCACTAAGATGATAACAATTACTCTTCCAATGCAGCTTTCAAAATATGTAGTCACACCTTGCAACGCAAGCACTCCAAGCTATGCACCTTGACTTGTAAGGGTTGAACATACAGTTGCCTAGATGGAAAAATCTTTAACAAACTCTATATGTGAATGGAATGACGAGTGAAAAGGATAATCACTATGCAAATGGTGGCATATAGCCAAACATGAACGAAATACCATATTTAACTGTAAATATTCAAGAACTCAAGCGCACACAGGTAGTATTCCCAAATACCGATTAGTCCGTCAGCAAATTACTTCAATTAAACTTCCATCTCAATCTCACTCCTTCAAGAGTAGTTTTAATATGAGCATTTGGGACCTTGTTATCCCCTGCCTAGCATTTGGGTCCTTGTTACCCTTGCTGAGCATTTGGGTCCTCGTAACCCCTGCCGAGCGGCTCACCCGAAGGTGGACCTAGTACCTCATTTCCTTGTGTTATCAATTAAGTTTCTATTTGCTCAATACAGCCACACTTTCTAGTTTCATCAATAAACCCCTCATCAACAAAGAGGTTCCTTGTACAACATACACAATAAACACCACATAACAACTCAATTCCACAAACATAGGAATCTATTAAGGAAATGCCAATTTCTCCAGTCTAGTATCGAGATCAAAAAGGGGGTATTAATACCCCTTGGGTTTTTAGGAAAAACAAGTTTCAATTCAACAATATTCCACCCAATCAAGATACAACATTTTAAATACCTAATCTTACACTAATCAGCACATAAACATGTAGAGTGAGAAAGAAATCCCTACCAAAGTGGGCTTTGAGCAAAACCTTAAGTATAACCAGTGGATCTAGCTTGAATCCCACAAAAGCATCTTCCTTCCTAGCTTTGCTACGAGATTTGAAGTCTAGTTTCCCAAAAACAAGGCACAAAAGTAAGGATTAACAAGTATTTCAAGAGAGAGAGAGAGAGAGAGAGAGAGAGAGAGAGAGAGAGGATTATAACCAAAGAGGTTAGTTCTTACCTCCTTGAGTGAGAAACCCGAAATCCAAGTGAAATTAAGGTGAGAGGTGCTTGAATCTTGAAAATTTCTTGATGTAGAAATCAAGGGGCTAGAGTGGGATTTGAAGAGAGGGGTGAGAGATGATGAGTTAGGGTTGAGGAGAAAAGAAAGAGAGAGAAGTTTGATGAAATGAACTAAAAGCCCCAACTCGATCTTATAAAATCTACTCGAAACGTATGGGTATCGATACCTTCAAAACAGGGTATTGTTACCAAAAGGCTTTGGATTCCCAGGGTGTAATGGATACCTTCAAAACATGGTATTGATACCAGAAGGCTCTGGATTCCCAAAGTGTAATGGGTATCGATACTTTGGAATATCGATACCAAGAGGCTCTGGATTTGCAGCACCTAGACAGTACAAACATACATGTAATAAGAAAGAACAAATTTAAGAAATCCCAAAATACCAAAATTTTAAATATCCCTTAGGCCTTCCTGACTTGCACAAGGCTTCATCTTAAGCCTCCAAAAACATTTCCACAAAGTCGTCTCAACGCGCCAACACAAAAGTAGAAAATTTCACACTTAAAGTCAAAACAACCCTTCCGGTAGCTAAGTCATATAGTTGACTTTTCAAATATAACCAACATGGAACCTCAACACACGTCATAAACCAAGAATTTATGAAGATAAGGAAATTATATGTCTTCACAACTTTGGGTAACGCACTCCCTATGTCCCCAATTATTAGTCCGTTAGTACTTTTCGTCGTCCCCAGAAGATTGACCCACTTCAAAATTCAATGGGCAATAGTTAATGAATTTTCTCTTTCACCCTTCCATTGTTAAATTAGTAATACTAACAAAATACTAAGAAAAAACAATGATTAAAGGGTAAAATGAGAAAAGCAAGTGTTCCAATATGCAATAATCGTGTTCTTTTATTTAGTTAGTATTCTCAAAATGGATCAATAAATGGAGACGGATGGAGTAAGCAATATATACGTATCATGTTTCAGCGGGAAAAATGGGCAACAATTGACAAATTCATGGTGCACATTTTGAAAATGATAAACTTGTGCTAAGAGGAGGAGAAGTATTGACAGATTCATGACATTCTTATTATACACATACAAATTTACCCTCGCATTGACACTACTTCGCTTTCGGAAAAACCACAACCACTTCACAATACCCCATTCCCCTCACTCCACATCTACCCTATTTGAGCTTTCATAAATCCTATCTCCGTTGCTCTCCAACTTTCGAATGCCTTGAACGTGTGGGCATTTATTCAATGATAATGTATGAGATACATGGTTCGAGTCTCACAATAGCCACGGCTTCACCATGTGAACCAAAATTATACCCTTGCATGACAATAAAAAAAAAAAAAATCTTAAAAAGCTCACACATTTGAATTTTTCTTATTAATTATTTTATTTAGCATTCAAAAAATAAGTAGCATTTTTGTACTTGTGATATGTTCTTAGTATAACAATATGAGTTAATATTAAAGCAGAAGTGGCTAATGATGTAACTCGAACTATTCGTACTTAGGGTACAATGGTTTTTTAATTATCGAAGTTAATACTGTTAGGCCAAATTTAACAGCAAGTAGGATATCTATGTATTAGTTTGTAAAGTAATGAGGATGATAGTAATTTTCATAATCAAAAGGGGAGATCAGTGTATTTGCTAGAAACATTGAAGGTCAGGGTAATTTGCCCTACTTGTAAATTTTTAGACTAGAATTGAGAAAGTTAAGAAGTTTCAAAGGGAAAAGAAAATGAAAATTTTTAAACTGTTAGACTAATCACATCTCATTGGGTTGTCAATAAGATAAGAAGAATACAAAATATGCATTTTACGATGCTCTTTTAACATTTTGAGGGGACCTTTTTCCCCCAAAATGGTATTCCCTCCGTCCCTTTTTTAGTGTCCACATTTCTATTTTGGGTCGTCCCTTAATAAGTGTGTGTTTTGAAAAGTTAATGGGTAAAAGTTTGTACAATTATCATTTTGCCCTTTTGAAAAGTTAGTAGGTAAAGAGTTAACGGGTAAAAGTGGAGGATAATTTTGAAAAGTGGAGGTAAAAGTTGATGGGAAAAGTAAAAAGTTAATGCTGAAAGGTGTACTAATGATGTTTCTTAATAAATTGAATTTACGAAGCAACACACTTAAGAAGCGATGGAGGGAGTAATAGCTTCATTGGTAGAAAACAAAAGTACAAAAGATAATTATATAGAAGTAGTATCCGTTCTTAAATAAAGGACTAGAAAGCCAAAAGGAGGATAACAATTCCAGATAAAGACACCCATAGCTACAGAATGGGCCACTTCATCGACACTGATGCGTGTAAAATAAAAACTCTCACTGATCAAACACACTCGAGGTGTTTGTTATCCTCAATAATCATGTCCACACACTAATGACAATCCAACTGATCCAATTTGTTAGCAGATTAATAACATTGCCACCTTGCTTCATCAAATGAACAATTCAAAACATAGAAAACTGTGTTCTTTTACTCCATCTGTCCCAAATTGCTAGTCTCTTTTGGGCAACATTGCCAACTACTTTGAACTTATGTTATCATCCTGTCTTTTTATGGAGTTATGTTTTCATTTCGAAATTCAAATAAACCCAATATTGCTCTTGTTTGTGTGTGTGTGTATGTGTATTAATGGACCAGGAAATTTGGAATAATTTCAAAGTTTGGAGGACCAACTCCTGTAATTTCGGGATTGGGGGATAAAACCCAATCCCTCTATTTAGGCTATTCTTCGTCATCCCCATTTTAAAACCTAAAGAACTTCTACAATGCCACAATTTTGGGACCAAATCTTCACCCAAGCAGTCCCAAATCGACGTCACAAACCTTCAATCCTCCCTCCTGACTAATCGACGTCGTCTCTGTAACGTCAGGAATAAATTTTCTATCCTAGAAATCAATTTTCCATCCCTGTTTTCCTTTCAACGTTTAGCACTCGTCGTCACAATTTGTCGTCCCTCACCCATGACCCATCGGGGTCCCAATTTGCCGTCAACATTCCTCCATCCCAAATAGGTGTCTTCCACCCTTGCCGTCACAAATCATGGTCCAAAATCTTCACCAGTCGGCATCCCAAATCGCTTTCCCAAATCTTCCATCCTTGCCGTCCCAAATAGACATCCATGCCCTGCTCCATAAACATCTCTGTCGGTTTTGTGTGAATGTGTCTCGTAGAATTGTTGTATTGGTCCCCAAATTGGTAATTGCTAAATAGTGGGTTTAAGAGTTTGTTATTTGAGTATTTTTACCACGTTACTTTGTCGATTTTATTATTTTTACCTGTGAGCATATATAGTGGATACGTATTTTACCATTATCTGAATTCACTAGTCATCTTAATTTACCATATTTTCTGGTCTGGGACTTCTTTTACCATGATAAAATTGACCATGAAATACCATGATAAAAGTGACCATGAAATCTGGTTGGATGCTTTCCAAATGTTCCATGAAATCACACTTCTATTATCAAATACTTAGGTCAACAAATCATGGTAAAAATCATTCATGGTGATAGATCATGGCTAAATATTGGTATTATATGGTAAATCTTTAATTTCAGTTGTGTAATTGCACGAGTGTGTTTACCATGATTTATGTGTACAAAGAGATCATTTACTGTATCTATCGTATTTACCATGAAACTTGAGGAAATGATATTGATTACAAATTTATCATGATTTCCTACTATGCACGTGTGTTTTTGTAATAATTTCACCACAATCATAAAAATACAAGGATAAGTTAGAAAGAAAATATTCCTTATTTGTTAGAATTCCCCCACTTGAAAGGATGGTAAATAAGGAATGAATTAGAATATATTTGAAATTTCCAAAAAAAAAAAAAAATTCCCTTTTCCTTTTTGGTTAGAAGATATAGGTTACAAGTCAAACCCCAATATTTTAGGAAACTACAATTAATTGAAATCTCCAATCCTAATCAAATCCTCCTTAATTAGAAAACTATATCTACATATATTAGTAGGTAATAATAAAAAGGGTACAAAAGGTATTTCATCGTAAAAAAGGATGAAAACATAACGGTTCAAATTGTCCAGGATGAAAACTTACAGATGTCCAAAAAAAGATGATTATTTAATTAACTCTAAAAAGTATTGTAAGTTAGAAGATATAGACAATTTTTTGAGAAGTCTCAAATAGTGATAATGGACCATCAAATAGTGAAAATTGGACAAGGAGAGTACCATTTTCTAGTCTTATAAAGAGCCCAATGAATAGTTATTCGCATTTCTAATCTTTAATTGTATTTTGAAATTTAAACGTAAAATCCAAAGACAAATGACCAAAAGAATAAATCAAGGGTAAATTTCACTTATGTCTCCTCAGGTTTCTGACAAATGCAGAGACTTACCTTGAGGTTTCTAAAATTTTTCTATCCTTCCTTGTTTTTGAAACTATTATCAAGATTCCCCCTTCCATTAACTACTAATTGACTACGGTGTTAAATTTACATGGTAATAGACTAAGATGCCCTTAAAGTACATTATGTTTGTAGTCTTTTTATTTTCTTCTAAAATCTAGTTCTATTTTATTTAGTAACTAATATTAGTAGGGAAATGATTTTCACACCCCCTTTTATCCCAAAACAGTACTCCCTTTTTTTTTTTTTGTCTTTATTCAATTAAAATTACCAAATCATCCTTCTTCTGGAAAAGTGATTCATGAGGTAAGGATAATTTGGTAATTTCAATGTGAATAAAGACAAAAAGGGAGTGTTTAAGGACAAAAGGGGTGTGTGAAAATCATTTCCATATTAGTTAGTGTTTCATTAATTTGAGTTATTGATTCATGTTACTTTTACTTAATCTTTAAGGAATTTTATTATCTCGGATTATTTTTTGAAATTATATTATTTCACGGAGTTGTTTTTATTGACTAATATTAGTATTTGTTTGAGTTATGAGATAAAAGAATTAAATGAAAGGTGAAAAGGGTGACCACTGAAATATAGTCTCAGTAAATAAATAGTAGTTAATAAAATAACACCATAGAAAATATTAATGTGAAAAAATAATACTACAAGATATTAAAGATTAATTAAAAGACTAAAGACATAACGTAAAACATAACATGAATCAATAACTCAAATCAATGAAGTGGTAATTGATGTTAGCTAAATAAGTTTGAACTAGGATGAAAAGAAAATAAAAGGCTGTGGGGGAGAAATGTTAATGGCTGTGGGGGTCCACTTCTTTTTTCTCCTGACCGAATGCATCTCCCCAAGCGGGGAGATTTAGCTTTAGGGAGAATTTTTTTTTATATAGATTTGAGAGAAATAGTTTAATATAATAAAGTTAAAATAGAGAGTCTGATTTTGTGAGTATTTGATAGGCTGGTGATAATGCCAAAACCCTAAATGTTCCTGCCAAAACCCTTTTTGTTTCTGCCAAAACTCTTTCATTTTCTTTCATTTCATGACTTAATTGCCCCTCATCTCTCTCTTCACCAAAACCCACCTCCATCCAAACTCATCTCTCTCTCTCCGAAGAAAATCAAAGCCCAAATCCCACAGTGTCTTTGATTTCTGACTCAAAAACATACTAGAAAAGAAACCCACAAGATAAATTCATTGAAAATAAGCAGGGATCTTAATACACATCGCCTTATTCCGATCCATCCCACCAAGAACAAATGTAAACCCAGATGAAAGCCCTTCAATAATCTGTTGTCCGTTGACCCACTAAGGAGGAAGACAACGGGAGGAATTGACGACGCCATGTGCGGGTCCTGGATGGGTCTGATACCCGGTGGCTCGAGATGATGCCGGAGATGATGATGAAGTAGGAGAGGAGGAGGAGAAAGAAGAAGTTATTTCCCAGTTCTAAAATCCCAAAAAGATAATATTTCGATTTGTGTTTGAATTGATTAAATGGTCGATTAAAGTTTGCGCAGTTGAGATTTCTCAGACCAAGTTCGTCGGAATCCTTGAACGAATGTTGAGTTCGTCAACCAGTTGGTCTTCGTCGTCATCGAGTTGGGCTTCGTTCTTGATTTTTGTTTCTACCTAGTCTGGCCATAGGAAGTAAGTAGCTTTTTCTTTGGTGGAGAGAGAGAGAGAGAGAGAGAGAGAGAGAGAGAGAGAGAGAGAGAGAGAGAGAGAGAGAGAGAGAGAGAGAGAGAGAATTGTTGGGAAGAAAGTGGGGTTTGAGTTTATTTGCAGAGAACAAAAGAGATATTTTTTTTAACAGGGAACAAAGGAGAGATACAGAGAGGTTTGGATGGAGGCCGGTTTGGGAGAAGACAGAGATGAGGGGCAATTAAGTCATGAAATGAAAGAATTTTGGCATAAATAAAAAGAGTTTTGGCCGGAACATTTAGGGTTTTGGCATTATCAGCAGCCTTTTGATAAAGTGACTTGTTAATTTATAAAAGGTGTTTTTGAAGTTAAATTTGATGAACATTTTGATTTGATGAATATTTTGGTACTCCAGATAAGGATGCTCTTTGGTCATCTTTATTCGTTTACAAGTTAAATTTAACACCGTTAGTCAATTTGTTAACGGACATAGGAGTTTTGATAATAGTTTTAAAATTAATGAAACTTTCCCATAAATCGAAGTACCAGTGGCGGCTCCAGAAATTTTGGGCAGGGTGTTCAACATTTAATTTAAGCCTATGAGGCCAAACAATAAATTCTGTTGCCGATCAAAAAAAAAAAAATACTATATGAAAATACATAAAGATGTCACAATTTTTCTAGGCAAATTCTATATTTGTTGGGTCAAGTAAAATTAAATCGGGGGATAAATACACTAATATATATTTGTGTGCCGAATAGGTTTGCATAAATATTTATTTTTTTATATTGATTGTTGCTCAAAAAGAAGTCATAGAACAATATCAATACAATAGATACTTTTTTTTTCCTGATTTACCTAATTTTTTTATCGTAAAGAGTGTACACTTTATTTTTAACTGGGTTTATTAAGGATTCTATTGTGAATTACCAGGATTGGTGAGTGTTCATAGTAAAAACGTTCAAAAAAAATCCAATATAAATTTATCACATGTAATATAAAATATAAAAATCTTTAGAGTGTATATTGAACATCTACGGGAAGACTTTAGACTTTGGTTGGTTGTTTACATAAAATTGATTTGTGGGATGATTTGTTGAGTTAGATGTTCAAATATTTTGAGTAGGGTGTTCAAATATTTGTGAGTAGGGTGTTCAATAATGACTATGCTAAACTAAAATTAAAATTTTTACTTGTATTTCTAAACAATTTTTTTTTTTTGGGTGGTCAAGCGACCACCTTTAGTCAAAGGCTTATCAAAGGGTGGAGCCGCCTATGAATCGAACCAAGGGAGAAGAGAGACTACACTGCGACACAGAGAGAGAGAGAGAGAGAGAGAGAGAGAGGAGTGGACCGTAATTCCATGTCGTTTCAATCCTTCTCATCTCCGCAGTCTGTGGCTTTCTTCTCCAAACCTTTTCATGGCCACAAACCTCCCAATGCTCCCACCTCTCGCATCAGAGCTTCTTCTGACGTTCCCGATTTTCTTTCTGCCGATTGGTCTGTCATCTCTCTCTCTCTCTGTTCTCTCTCTAATACAAATTTTCCATGTTAATTTAGAAAATTCGATGATTGCCCTTGCAAGTCCTTGGATAGAAAAAAAATTTGATTAAAGTTCCTACGTATGGATCTAGCCACCGTGGTCACTAGCCACGGTCCAAACTTCGCTCAAAAAAATTTGATTAGCTCTAGCCACCGTGGTCACTAGTGGTAGTGGATCTTCTTGTGGCTTTACTCGTGGTGTTTAGGAGTCGGGGCGGTCGTCATGGTGGTTTTGAGCGAAGTTTGGACCGTGGCGGTCGTGGTTTTGGACGTGATTTTGGTGGTCGTGGATTTAGTCGTGCAAGTCACATGTCAGGGGGAGGTGGCCATGGTGGAGGCAATGGTTTCAAATTGTGCACCAATTGTGGAGGAACAAGTCATACAGTGAAGCATTGTTATGATCTTCATGGTGTTGAGTGATATTTTTAATTAGAAAATCTCCTGTTAGCGTTGAGTGAACACAAAATTCCAAGCCTACTTTTGTATTTTGCCGCACTATGACATAAAACCTCAACTTTTACTGGAGGCTTTTTAGTCTGCAAAGCCACCAGGCCACCATCTTCACTTAAGATGAGGCTTTAAAACTTATTACAATAGTGGGTTTTATCGAACTCTAGATTGTAAAATGGAGACGTGTACCTGAAAATGGTGATACCTAGAGATTTGAGCTCTGGAATGTGCGTTCCGAAATATGGAACAACTTCATTTTGGACCGATGAATTTAGCAATCCAAATTGATCCCCAAAGATTTTCCTATTTCTTATATTTAGATGTTTTAGAGAGGGGGAATGTTCTCATTAGTGAGATGCTCTGGACATGAATGAAGGAATGAACACATAAATTGATTTGGGTCTTTAGGCCTGCCCTCCTTGATGCCTTTTGGCTTTGATTTGGGGGCATGGTTCTGCAACAAAACGTTCATGTAGGTCCTCGGTTCTTGGAGGTTTAGGGGGGGCACTGTTTTAGTGGTATTCTGAGAGCAGCCACTTTGTGCAAATATTGCCAAAGGTTTGGTCTGTCTCCAATCATCCCCGTCCATACCCCCAATGATTGGAGACTAGATGGGTTCTGTTATTGTTGTTGTTGAGAGGGTTAGAGAGGAATGGGAGAGGAGAGAAGAAAAACGAAGAGAGAAACAGTTGGGAGGAAAGAAAGAACAGAAACACCTGGGAGAATAACTTGATACACTTTTTCAGATGAGTTTTCAGATTGAAGGTTTTCTCGCTCCTGCAAGATTCAGCTTTTTCCAAGCTTTAACCAGTTTAGCTTAATCATTCACGCTATTGAGTGGATAGTGAAACACTGTCTTTTGTACTCATGAGGTATATATATATTTTTTCCTTGCAGGCTTGAATCTCGCAGGAAGAGACCTTTTGGCCCAAGATTGAATGTAAGATTCTAACTAAAGGATTGGTAGTCATTGCTTGCAATATTTTCCTTCTAGCATTGTAGCATAACAATATAATTCACTCTGCTCTTGTAGTTTAGTGCAGAAGATGCTGTCCGACACCAGCTTGATGCATTGATGTTCAATGATCAACCTCGTCAAGATTATGGGATCGAAGTCATGTACAGGGTAACAACAGCCTCAAGCCCAAGCCCAATGTTGCGTTTTCAACTAGTTTTGAGACTTGAAGAAGTGCAATTGTGTAATACTTTTCTTTCCATGACAGTTTGCTGGATTTGATCCTTTTGAAAGGTCTACCTATTTTGGACCCTTCTTTGACTTGGGACAGGTAGGATATTGCAATAACTCTTTCGCCCTTCATGTTCATTTAAAGCACCTTCATTACGTTATAAAAAGAAAAGCAGCTCCAGGGATTTATTTATTTGTTTGGATGCTTCAGCAATTACTCTACCCTTTTTCTAATACAGATCGTTATGTACATTGGTTGGCGTCTCTATTATGCATGCAGTTTGAAAGATTCAGGCGGATTTTCCACCATTCGACCTATCGTGTGTTACTTGGCCACAAGGAAAGGAAGATCTTGAGCTGTTTGATGGTGAAGGAGGTTGGAATACTTGTGATTTTGTGGAGATCTGATTGAGGTTTAAATACTGTCATTAGAGAAAAAACTCAATGGTGTTCCTAATGGAAATGATGTTTGTAACAGGGTAAATACAAGCAGCGGGTTTGGGTAAGAGGATCTCGCCCTGAGGAGGAGGAAGTATTTCAATTCACCATGGCTCAGGTTTGCCTATTGGTTCTTTTCATATCTAATAGTTGTCTGTGTATTGAATAACAACTCCATTTATGTTTACTACTGGGTTTGGCACTTGCTTTGTTGGGCATAAAATTTTAAACATTGAACTTCACACACGATCTACAATTAGAGGAAGTTGCACATCCCTGCTGTCATCTTTATGGCCACAATTAGAGTTCGTCTATAGGATATCTATCAAATCTGAGACCAAACTTTGGGTAGTAATCACTTATTGGTCATCATATTAAATTTATGTGTTTGCGAACATCTCAGAGATTAGAGAACTCGTTAAGCCCAAAATCCAGGTTTATATTTAACCTTGAATACATTTTCACTCTTAACCATTTACTGACGTTGAGAAAATGGGTTGTTTATCTAGAGATCTAGTCTTCTCATTGTTCTGATTAGATTTAACATATCAAGTGGGAGATTTTATTTGGAAAAAAAATTCCTGATGTTGGAGTTTGGCAGAAAGGGAGTGGTAGAGTAAGCCATCTTTTGCTTGCCAGAAAGAAGGATGCCGGATAAATTTGAGTTCTTTGCAAGTGAGTGGGCCGTGGACAGATTTTCTGAATAGGTTGCACGTGAGCATATAAATACTTGCCTTGTCTCGTTTTTCTCTTCTCATACAACTATATTATGCATTACTTGGTTCTTAAAAATCAACTTCGGGTTCAAATTGCTCACATTCATTGCGCTGAGGTACTATTCGAATGGTGTGAATTACTTGGTAAACTTTTGATACCAATTGGCAGAGAGTTGGCGGTTCATGGGATGGTTATTGGCTGACGGAGTCCCTACTCCATGACGGTAATAGTTTTTCTGGTGGTGTGGCTTACTGAACAGTCAATCAGGTCTTCATACAGTGGACCTATGTGAATTACTGACAGTTCCTTCTTGTAGAATTGGCATTGCTTGCCCTCATCTTCCGATTCTGTACATATGCTATGAAAGTAACGCCAGTGGTTGTAATGTTCATCATAGGTAAAAGGGACCCGTATCAACTACCTTAACAAGGATAGTTGATATGTATGTATAAAACTTGTATGTTCAATTTTTAATCATAAAGCTGCTAAATTATTTATCGTTCTCGTGTAGTTTCGAAACGTATGCATATACCCATACGATGATTGAGCTTTAATTTCTACAAAAGTGTTTGTAAGGCTTACAGTCCTTCAGAATCGAGCCTTCTTCCTGAGCTTTAATTTCTGCAAAAGTGTTTTGTAAGGCTTACATTCCTTCAGAACCTGTATTATGAGGTGAGATCATTTTTTTGGCAGATTCATGCTTTGGTTTTGGATGATTATGTAGATTCGAATGACCTTAATATGCACGGAACAACTTCTAGGCTACAAAGAATGGCCATTGCCGACGCTGAGACAACAGGGGACCCCATGTTTTTCATTTTTTTGTCCAGATCACTTTATGAACACCTTCAGTTTGAGACCTCAACAGGCTTGTGAACTAACTAGTACATCTGTACATTTTTTTTGCAAGGCAATCAAAACTAGCACATGCACATAAAGAAATGTATCATTTAAATAGGTAACTTGTAAAAAGGTTTACCAGGGAAAAGAAAAATGAAAGGGAAGGCAATAAGTAAGCTTCTTCGTCTGACTATGTTATTTTTCTGTTTTCCACCAAAAATCACTCCCAAGTCAATTATCTAAAAACAGCCTTACAGGGCAAGCGGAGTGAATGAATTGAGATACATCAATGTCATAAACTGGGCAATACGTGGGAGGGTTTTGCGCCGAAACCCTTTTAACACAATACAAAACTGTTCTGGGACTAAAAAAAAAAAGAAGGATCAATAGCAATCAATAGCAAAGGCATTGCCGTTCAAAAAAAAAAAAAAAAGCTAAGGCATTCAGTTCAATGAGGCATGAGAAATGAAAATGGTCAATGACTCAGCCGTGTCTACATAGTTGAGCATATTTCGAATCTCAAGCATTTGATATTTGACTGCAAGATAACTCTAGAAGTTCAAACAAAGAGAGGAGAAAAAAAAAAAAAAAAAAACCCCAACCGCCACATATGTGGCATGAACCAAGCCCAAACTGTTATTTCTTTGGTTGAGGTTGATCGATCAGCTTGGTAACAACATAGCAATCTGGTGGAGTAATGTTTATGTAATAGTTGTGGATTGTTTCTGTGATTTCAAACCCAAATTTCTTGTAGAAGTTGATCGCGTCTTCGTTGTTTGTTTGCACGTGCAAGTAAATCTCACCGATGTTTTGCTTGGAACAAAGATCAATGGCATGATTTAACAGCATTGTACCTGCACCATTTCCAGAGACCAAATATTAAAGACTCATGCAACAATATTCTTTTGCATCTCCTTAATTTCCTTTTTTCTTCCTTCTACGACCAAACCTTGGCTCTATTACAGCATAACCAAAATAAACCTAGGAATTGATTTCCTGCAGTCGTTGCCAGTAGTTGTTTGGTCTTGAAAAATCATAGTTTGTTAGACAAGTCCAAAATTTGGATTATTGTGCCACATAAATTTACTGCTAGAAAAGTTGTAAAATCTTATATGACTACCGAAACATCAACTGAAGTTCCATCGAAGGGATGTGTACAAACTGTGGCATAACCAAACTATGGAGGATAACTTTTGAGGAAGTCTGTATTACAGAGTTGGCAGCATGCAAAATATGTTATTTGTCTATTTGGAGGAATGATATAACAAAAATATGTTATTTGTCTATTTGGAGGAATGATATGACAAAAACAGTTCTTTAAGGTGTTCTAAGTGATTTTTATCCAAGAGACATAGAACTTGAAGGAAAGAGGCAGAAAACTCACCGATACCCAACCCGCGATATGGTGCCAAAACGCCCAATGTCATGATGTATACACGGACAGCCCCACCTTCTTTCTTTTCAAGCCGACATGCAATTGCCCCAACACAAATGTCACTGTAGTACGCTGAGCATAAAGAGAAAAAAATAAATAAATAAAACTTGAGAGAATAGACATGACTATGGAACTCCAACGCAGGATATTGGTGCTGGAAGAGAAGCAACATTTTTGGTACAAAATCTAGCAGAATGGTCAGAGTCAAACTATGAATTCTGAAAGCATCAATTTGATGCAACTTGTCATCCAAAATGTGAACATAGCACAAGTGCAAAGAACTGGTAGTGTGTTTTTGAGTATTCAACACGCTGATATGAAGACCAATTCTGAAATGGACTATCTTCCCATATTGCATCGTACAAGGAAAAAAAGAACTGACAGTAAATACAATAGCCTCTACAGGAAGACAGTTTTCAAGTGCCTAATGCAAACCGACCGAAAAACTTGAATGCATTATGCGTCACTGATAATACTTAAAGAGAAAATTAATGGCAGAGTGACTGGAGAATTCAACGAGTAATAGTATGATTCTAGGGATATGCTGATATCAGGACATTTGTTAACTACTTAGTCTCGTAATCGAATCATCATCTATATTAGATTCTTCTACAAAACCCCACAGGTCCATTAAGCAAGTGGTTTAAATGAACATCTCTCCCAGGAAAGCACAATGAGTGGTCAAGAACAAAAAACAAAATGAATAACAAAAAATTAAAATACACTCTGCCGCAAAAGCGCAATGATTGGTCAAGGTCACTTCATTGTATTGAGGGGTATAACCAATGAGTACGGTCAATTACTGAATTTATGAGTGTGAAACAATAATGACTAGGTCTACAAAATTATAAGATGACTGACAAATTCACGGTTGGGATGAAAAATAGGAACAAATACAGAACCATAGCAGCCTACACAGCTGTGAAACAACTGCTATGTAGCCCCACGAGACAGGAAACAGCACCGCCGTGCAAAGGCAACACACAGTATCTTGATCTTGAAACTAGACGCCAAGGGCACAACAATCTGGGCTTGCACAGAGTACCACCTTAAGCAAAGTTTACCCAAGGCAAGCCTATGTTATATATGGACTCGGGTGCAGGTGTGAGTGGGTACACGTTTGAGTGTCTGATTCATGTAAATTCTATCTCAAGGACATAGGGACGCACCAAAATATTCATATTCCTAATCATATTTCTGTTATGTTCTAGGATAAATGGTGCTTAATTGGTCTTGGGCATTTCATGCATCAAATGGGAGTTCTATTCACATATAATGGTAAACTCCTGTCTCCAACATATGCTTGCTTGGAGAATGTCCAACTAGACATGTTGGACACGGATACAGGACAGTTCTTCATGTGCCGAGTGTTCGAAATGGAACTTCATATATTTAGAAGAGCTCATGTAATATTTAGCATACAACTCTTTAGGTACTAATACTAATTTGGGTGGCTGACAAGGAGTAAATAGCTCCTCAAGTTTAGCAAACATTTTCAATAAGACCCTGGCCATCTGGAAGACTCAAAAGACCTTTTTAATTATAGGGAGCATTATTATGCTGAAAGAGTGAAGGGTAGTCACCGTGAACTTAACTTGTGCCTGCAGGACTGCAGGTTGCTATACATCCTAGAGAGAGAGAGAGAGAGAGAGAGAGAGAGAGAGAGAGACCTTTTGTGTCTTGAAAATCATTCTCCAATCTCCATGGGAGGTTCAAAATCTAACATAATTTACCTTTGCCGCCACCTTCACATCCGTTGTGTGTGCCTCGCTTACTAATTTGCGCTTGATGGTTTAAAAGTAAAACTATTCTAAAGGGAAACCCCAGTAACTAACAAAGTTGTCACATTGGAATTTTACCAAGCCACACATTTGCCCCAAATATTACCATGTTAGTTATAGTAATTGCACTACTATAAATATTTTCCTACACGTGTTTTTATTTATTTATTTATTTATTTTTTCTTGTAGCATTTCTAATTATTTCAGGAACTGAAATTCTCTTAGTACAGGACATTCTACCTTCTTTGCAAGGTTAAGTCCAGTCATTTTAAAATATGCTTTGAAGTGCCACAATATTGATTTAAAACCATTGCAAACATTCAAAGTGTCACAAACAAGCTTAAAAGTTCACGGGTTTGCTTTCCAAATCCTGTTGCCACTTGGTACGTTCTCCCAAATACTGTTCCAAATTACAATTTGACAACTCGTTCTGCTGAGTGATAGCACAATCAAAACCAGGTTCCCAAAAGAATGAAATAACCTAAGAGAACAAATATGACAAATCAAACTTTGAAAATAGGATGAGAACGTTTGATAACTACCCAGTTATTTGAGGATAGAATATGACGACATCTTTACTTTCTACTCATTTGAGTATCAAACCAGACTCTCTTAACGGCCATCCTGTCACAACCTCACCAGGTTTAACGGCCATCTCACGAAGGAATTTGTTCACTAGATAGCACAAGTCAATAACAAATGAAAATTATCATACAATCTTCACCACAAGTTCCTGTAAATGCAACAATCTGAAATCAATTACTTCTGTGATATTAAGGGTGTTAAATGTTTATTGTTACGCCATCAGTGGCTTGCAGGTCATCTTCACTGGAATGAATCAATTGATTGCATAATGAAAGAAGAAATTTATTTTGGATAGCGGCCAGGATATTTCTCATATTGACAATTCATCAAGCCCAACAATCTCTGCCTAAGAACTACGGAGATGGACAGGGGACATGGACACATATACATATTATTTCTCCAAGAAGTAGGACATTGTCACCTGGTACACAAAATATATTTCTATTACATACCTCGTCAATTACAAAATATATTAGAAATTCGTGGCAGGAAAGACGAACATTAGGAAAAAATTTACAACATAAGCAAGGCGACGTTAATTTTACCAATACAAATAGTAAAAACATTACCTACAAGACTATTATCAAAACTTTCAATTAATCTATTCAATACTAAAATATGGTCATCTATAACTACAACTGCATACAATCTTGCACATCCCTATCCATTTTCAAAAGTAGAAAACATTACAAAAAACAAAAATCTTAGTGAAAGGTGGATGGGCAGGTGTTGAATAGTTCAAAAGGATGTTGGGTGGCCAAACTTATATAATTGAAAAGTTTTTGAGAAAAAACTACTATAATCATAAGAAAAATTTGAAACGTGGATCGAGCAGTGGCCCGGATCATCCGCCCCTTGGTATGTTCTTGAACAGTGTTCTAAAAGTCGCTAGTCGCTCCCAGGTCGGATGGCTGCCGACTAGCGACTAGGGGACTAGTCGGAGACTAGTCGGGGACTAGTCGGCTAGATTTTTTTTTTTTTTAAAATATATATTCTCTCATCCTTCATAAGTTTTGAGTAAGTAGAATACCATAAGTAGCAAATCATCAAATAAAAACATAGTGGCAACTAAAACCACAACAAGAATAATTAATCCTTAGTGGCAAACCACAACAACAATATACAGTGTGCTAATTGATTGATTTATTCTACAATCTACAGTACGTGGAAACTGTTTTTTAATGTTTACTGTTTTTGACTGTATATTCTACAATCTATATGTGGAAACCACAAACCTTAGCCTCTCGTAATGATAGATAAAGAGACAATCAAATTATTAAAACTGTTTTTTAATGTACTGTACATCATCCACAGTTTTGAGTTTAGGGTAAAAAGTTAAAAACATTCAAAACAATTACACTGCAGCCCCAAAAATTTAGCAAATTCTGTTTTTTTTACCCCAATTTTTCCGATTAGTCGCCGACTTGTCCGATTTTTTCCGATTCGCGACTTTTCCGATTCGCCGACTTGTTCGATTAGTCGCCGACTCCGACTTGTCCGATTAGTCGCTGACTCCGACTTGTCCGATTAGTCGCTGACTTGAGCCCGACTAAGTCGGCCTGCGACTTAATCAATCAACTAGGCCCTAGTCGACTCGGAGAGCCCCCGACCCCGACTTAGTCGCCGACTAGTCCCGACTTTTAAAACACTGTTCTTGAACTTCCATTGCTTGGAAACTAAAAAGAATCAGACCATCCATCCTCATGAAAGAGCAAGAGAAACCCAAACAACAAAACAAACTTATTCATATGAACTCAACTGAGTCGTGCAATGGCAAAAAATGAATGGCTACTGTAACAAAGGTTTGAAGGAAATGGAAGCAAGGCAACAACTCCAACCAACAGGCACCTGATACAACAAAGTAGAGTAGTAGACAATTACAAGGACAAAAAACAAAAGTCCAGCAGGGAAAAATAAATTAGCAAAATCCAGATTAGAAATCCAACCTAGCTAATTAATTCAACATAATAGCATAGACCAATAGTAAATAGAAAGAGATAAAATATCAAATACAACTAGGGCCTATTTGGTTGACCGGATTAGACAAAGATTGGATTACAAAACCTTTGAAATTGTAATTTCTGGATATAGATTGCAAAAAAATTGAGGCATAATATATCTGTCAGACTACCAATCTCACAGAACATGGATATACAGTACCTGGGCAATGTCTCCCTACTAAATGGTGCCATGGTGGGATTATTCATCCTAGGGATAGCATATCCCACATTATTAGTCTAGCAAATCAAACATGGTTCCAATTTAACTTTCCATAAATGGGTCAAATTCAAGCCATTCAAACAAAAAATTAGGCAATAATCAGAAACCCAAAAACCAATAACCCAAAAGAAGCCACAAGCGAAGAGAGAGAACAAAAGATTGTTACATCCCAAAACAAGTGAAACCCATGAAAGAAAGATTCAGATAAAAATGAAAGATTAGAAGGCAGGAGGGTTTGAGAAAGAGAAAGGTAGGGTACCTAGCTTGGTGAAATCGGCAGAGGCGAGAGCATCTGCGTAGTATTTGTCGTTGTAGCGAACGGGGAAGAGGGCTGTGTTTAGCTTCTTTAGTTGCATCAGGTTCTTGTCTCTCACTCCGTCCAGTGATATCGGCACCTCACGACCTGCCCCCATTGAGCTCTCTGTGTGCGTTGCGTTGTGCCGTGCGCAGGAGGTGAAGGCTGCGGCCTGCGGGAGAGAGAGAAAGGAGTATGCCCACGTTTCGGGTTGAACCAGCGCCGACCCACACACCCACGCCTATACAATCTAGTTCTTGTCCTGTTTTGGAGAAAATTTTGGGTACGGATAGGTAGATCCACGTGCACGTGCCCTTCACCACAGTCCAGCGGTCCAAATCTGTTTTAGACGGTCCAGATTCGTGGGTGGAATTTTTTTTTATAAATTTTGGGATCTAATTTACCCCCACATCTAGACCGTCCGAGGTATGTTTGGATGGTTGTGATGTGATGCCGGACACCACTTGGATCTACCTATTCGTACCCAAAATTTTCTCTTTTGTGTGGTCCACTCCGGTCTAGTTTTCCAGTGTTTTTTGTATGCTCATTTTGCCCACATTCGATCAAACGAGTTGTACAAAATGAACAAATTTTTGTTACTGTTTTAGATCCACAAGAGATCATAATGTATCAAAATTGGACAGGGCTCGAATACCAAGTTTTGTTCCACTGTCACGTGATACGCTAGCCAATTTGGAACTTGAGAGGAGATGAGATCATATACACTTAATTTAGAGCCAATTTGGAACTTGAGAAAATAAATAGAAAAGAAGAAAAATAATTAAGAAGAAAATAAATGGGAAAGTTGCATTTGTTTTTGTTCTTCCTTCTCTTTCTTTAAGAACCAAACAAGGATGAGCATTTCTTAAAATTTTCTCTTCCTCTGCACTTGTTCCATTTGACAAATCAATATGGGTCTAAATTGATTAGAGGTAAAATGCTCAAAAGCACACCAAAATTTACGAGTATTCTTATTTGAAATTGATACCGATATTATGTTTTCCACTCCGGTCTAGTCTTCCAGTTCAAAAAAAATAAAAAAATTACTACTATAGAGAAATTATAAGTTGATATAGGTTTATGTAAGCAATGTAGTAGTAGCAATTTTGTAGGAAGCAAAGTACATATATCTCAAAAAGATTCTTAGTCATAGAAAACAAAAAAGCAGAGTGCGAAATAAAAGAGCACATTTTTTGGATAAAGAATAAAGGATCACTTGTTCCTTCAATTTCAGTTGCTGGGTTAGTTGAATTGAAGTCAACTGTCATAGAACGGGAGAAAAAAAAACCCTTCAAATGACTTTTTGACACATGAGTATAACAAAAACGAGCTGCTTATACTGGCAAAAACAAAAATAAAAATTGTGGTGTTCTAATTATAAAGTAGCCGTAATCCACGCTGATTTGCCTCAAGCTAAATTGCAATTAAAGAGCCGCCAACTTTTGTTTTTTAATATCAGAATTAGAAAAATTGTTTAGTGCGAGCACCGCCTCGTGGTTACTCACATATCCGAAAGCAAGTGACGCAAGCTAAAAAAAAAGAAAAGAGAAGAGAATATCCCCATACAATTACTAGTACTAAAGTTTTTTAAGCAATTACCCTCCATCTCTTGGACTTCTTGTCTGATCTCATACGAACTATTGTTTTATCAATTTAATGAAGTTCTGTTATTTCCCAAAAAAAACAAAAAAAACCAAAAAATGAACTGAGAAAAGCCATGGGGTTGGCCTCATGGATGAAGCACTCCTTCACTGTCCACGAGCAAAACTATGCCAGGGAAAACTGGAGTTTACAACAATTAAAATATATCACAACCTCAACTTCCAACAGCATTATCAAATCCTCCTCTTCAAATGGTTCATATTCCATCAGAACGGAATCAGTTTACAAATTAGAAAGAGGCAATGAAAATCTATTAACGCTCCACCAGACAAGAACTTATACCTTACTACCTGAAACAATTGAGAGAAGAAGATACATAATTTGGTGTAGTAGAGTAACTCAGCTTGCACGTAGCGTAACCCAGCTGGCACCACCAACAGTAGAATAGCCAGACACTGAAGCAGACTAAGCTGCTGAAGGCCATGTTGCTTGAGCTGACATGATTATCCCGACTATCACGCCAAACAACCCTAGTGCACTGCCAAAGATTTCAATCACAAGAATCTTCACAAAAAGCGAAGAGTTCTGTGCATCAGATAAGGCACAGCTGCTTCCAATGATTCCTACACACAGCCTGAACCACGCAAAAGAAGATTAAAAGGTAAAGTTCGTAAAGGATACAATAAGTTTGTCAGGAGATCATGGTTGCAAAAAAATGAGAGAGATGGGACACACCCGCAGACAAGGTTTGCGAAACCCACAATAATACCAGAGGCAAAGATAGCATAACCCGCTCTAAGAGATTCAGGTGCATATAATTGTGATGGTGGAACGCTCTCCAACTTCGTTTGTAGAATAATAGCCACAATAACACCATAAATTGCAACAGCTTCACAGAAGATCACACTGACAGCAATAAGAAAATGCATCAAATACCAATGTCAAGTGGTACCCATAAATAACCACATAAGAAACTCAAATCAAAATAATGTCATTAGTAGCAACAGCTTAACATTTGTGAAACTACTATCTAACGAGGCATCCGTAGATGGAAATATGATATCCAACGTACCACAGACACGGCAAAAATAAATAACTAAATAACTATTTAAAAAAATATACCATATATGTATGCAGTACCAGTCATATACATAGATATATACAGTGTTCGTTTGATATGTAAGATATATAGATTGTTAGAGCAAAACAATTCTAAATTTAACAAACTTACCCTCCACCTCATTTTTCCCTATTTTCTCAACCCCATTCAACTATCTACATCATTTTAAACCCCCATTCTCCACTAATTTTTCAACCACCATTCTCAGTTACTTTGTCAACCCCCGTAACCAACTAGTTTTTTTTTTTTTTGTAGCCATTGAAACCCATGGATTTGTAGTCATTGGAAAAAAAAATATATATATTCCGTTGGCAAAAATTTCCTCCCACTTTTGTTGAATTATTTCCCTTCTGTCTCTCTATCTCTCTCTCGCTCTTGGGATCCTCGTCAACAAATGGGTACGTGGGAATTGATTTGGTTCCAAATTATAGGTATACAACCTGTTTTCCAACTGCATTGGACTTGCTCTTATGTACTGCTATATACCAGTACAGACACACACATGTAAGATATAGAACGATGAAGATATGTATATAGAATATATGCACACACACACACACACACAGAGTATGTGGACAATGTTCCTAATTGAGGCGTTGGACCACCGCCTAGCGCTAGGACTGGACAGCCAACTTTTAGAACATTGTATGTGCGACACGTGTGTCCATGCCGTGTCGCCCATGTGTCCATCAACACAAATTAATTTAATTTAAGGGATACGCCACATATGTGTCCCGTGTCCAATACGCGGACATGGTGACCTCTAAGAGTGTGCTTCATAGATGATATCCAAGGCATTATCAATAGTCAACAAAACATAGATGTAGTGATCACAGAATCAAATCATGAAAACTAAAGGGGACAACTAATATGGTCATTGTTCACTATAGCATGAATCGTCTTTTCTCATACTCGTATTATTTGAAATGGGGGGATGGGGGGATGCATGTCTTTGCTTTCTTGTTACAATGTTCTAATAATTGCTAGGTGCCAGTCGAGTGGAGAAGGGGCGCATAGAGCCTAGGCATTGATTAGTTGGCCGCCTAGTGCCAAGGCGGGGACGAAATGTTCTAAGAATCGCTAGGCTCTAGTCGGGTGGAGAAGGGGAGCCTAGCGCCTAGATGTTGATTAGTCGGCTGCCTAGCGCCTAGGTAAGGACTAGGCGTTGGACCACCGCCTAGCGCCTAGGCGGGGACTAGTTAGCCAACTTTTAGGAGACTGCTTGGTTATATCAATCTCCACAGACGAACACTTAGAAACAACTAGTAAAGAATGGTTCTACAAGTCAAGTGTAGAATCCATCTTTCAGAACCATTTCTTTAAAATGCATACCTAGGTCTTCTTTCCCTGCCCTCTTTGATCTGTCACTTCTCTTCATGCCAACACAATCCACACAACACAATATCATATCACAATCACCACATATCCTGGCTAGGCACTTGCTTTAGGTGGTTTAATTTCTAACCAAATATTCTCGAAGTTCACCAAAGAAATTAGTGTAAGAACCATCTCAAGCCGCCCTTTCCAGAAGCAATAATTCTTTGGTGACTACATTTTAGGTATCATGTGGGTGCGAGTATCAGGCGCGGGTGGGAGTCCAAGCGTCAAACCTTCCTAAAGTTAAATCTTAAGGTACTGAGATATGTGTCCCCTAATTGGGTGTGTGTACGGGGCACGTTGTGAACACTTATATTAAAATATGTATTTAAACAAGGGGGTAAGAAAAATGTGTTTTTGCTATTTCATGTCCATGTGAAAGAGTAGAAATAACGCTTTTCTAGCCAATTTGATATTCTTTTTCTGTAAATATCATGACAATAGAGGATCTGAGTGTCCAAAATGGATACGTGTGTCGGACACATTGACATGGGTACTTCAGCCAAAATGAAAGATCCATGTAAGGTAGTAAGATAGATCATGTGAGGTGTCACCAATTTATTGGTAGAATGTGCTCCGCAACCACAACATGACAAATGAGGAATATTTTACAAATGCATTGGTGACGCACTATGTAGCACGGACACCGACACGGATACGGACACTAACACAGATACGGATACAGACACTAACACAGATACGGACACGGGACACGTGAATTCTAAAAAATGGACACGGATATGATGGGGGACACGGCAAAAATAAATAAATAAATATTTAATTATCTGTATTAATAAATCATATATGTGCAGTTACAATATATATACATAGAACTATACACTTTTCTTTTGATATGTAAGATATCTACACTATTATTACTAGTATATATACTCGTACACACATATATGTAAGATATACACCCTCAACGGAAATATATATACTACATATACACAGCGAGAGAGTGTGTATATGTGGGACACGCGTGTCCATGCCGTGTCCCCCTCCAAAAAATAATTTAATTTAAGGGACATGCCACGTGGCGTGACCAATACGTGTCCCCATGTCCGATACGTGGACACAGTGACCTCTAGAAGCACATCACATGGTACCTATAATATGATAGCCAAATGTGGTCACCACAGCATTGCTCTTCCAGAAGATGCAGAAAACAAGAGGAACAACTTATATACCAAACATCACGTAGTCCACTACTTAAAGCTCATAGTTCATCAAACCATCTAGTTGGGAGTATCCACCTCGAGGCCAACAATGCACAAGAGAGAATATGATAAACTTTCATTACTCTTCTTTGTGTAACTAAAAACAATACCAACGTTTGTATGCTTGTTGCGGCATTGCCTATTGAACACATAATTACTTTAGTGGTAACACACTAACACATGTAAGACTTGAACTCTTCAAATTCCCCAAACTCCGTTTATTGCTCCCAAAAGACTTGAAAGTTTGAGGAATAGTTGGATTGCCCTTGCTTCATTGTTACCCCATAGGCACAAAATCTTTATCCTGAATGGAGCGGGGCGATAATTAAACACCTAAATCAGTTTGGACAAAATTGTTTCATCCATTTAAGTGAAATAAAAATTTTATCTCTCTTAAATTTTCTATTAAGCAGAATTTTAATTGAGCATAACATATCTTGACATTTTCGAGGATGAATTAAGTGGTTCTTAATGAGATCAAAGTTTTGAGCTAGACTGTTGAAGCCCGCTGGGCCAGAAAGATTCATGCAAATGGTAGTCACTCTAGACAAGACCAGCACGATCACCAGCATTAATGTGCAAATGGGTGGGGTTGTGGTCAGATTATAAGTTCAGCAGCCTATAAGTATCTATGTACTTCATAAAGCTCGGGAAATGTTGCATAGGGTACCTTAAAATAAGGTGGAGTCGTATAACTTTACCAAAAAAGAGAGGCTTTGGTGCAATAAGGTAGCATAGCTTGCAAAAATCATTACTCAACGAAATAGAGATCAACAAGACAAGAACCACCCTTGGGATGTTCAAAAATCTCGCTCTCTCAACTCCCCTGGCATTGTAAACGATGACCAATTAAGGGGAATAGGATACCAATGCCAAATGGATTTGTCTCAGTGTAGGATTGGCTCAATTTCCATCTCAAGGAAACAGTGAGATTCGACAACACATTCATATTGTTTCGGATAATAGGTATATCTTTAATTTTCTCGAATGAATGGTGTTTACAAGGTGCCTTAGGCCTCAGGGCATTTCACGCATAATATATGAGTTCTATGCATATTTTATGGTTAATTCAAATCATAAACTACGCTTTCTAACTGAATGGTTAACTAAATATGCCATTCTACACCTTTATCCTGGTGTCGAGTTTCCAACACGGCTTAAGAGTACATGTAACATGGATGCCTCTGTAAGATTAATCAATGGGATTTTATCTTCATTTATTCAGAACTATAATGAAAATCGTGAATCCTACAAATCGTTGTCTGCCTTTATCCATTAAAGAACACGGTCTTGATGCCAACGGATTTCAGATTTTATCATTACATCTTCTTCCAAATAAACTAGCATCACATCAACCGTTTTGCAATTGAACACTCGATGGGGTAAGTTATAAATACAATGCTTACGTCGATCAAACAAATAATACACCGATAAGAGTAAGAGATTATAAGAGGGGTTTCACCTAATGAGATTCTTGGAAGTGATTCGTGGAGCTTTGATTGCTGCGCCGATCAAGCTGCTTCCTGTTATGTAAATCCCCCTGCAAACAGTAATCACCAAACGTCTAGGATTCAAACAAACAAGCAATCCATCGTACTTTCTGAACACACACAGAGAGAGAGAGAGAGAGAGAGAGAGAGAGAGAGAGAGAGAGAGAGAGAGAGAGAGAGAGAGAATACCAAGCAGCACCGAGGACGGAGACGCCGATAGCGATGGCGATGCCGAGGGCAGCGAAGGTGTAAGGTGAGATCTGTAACATCGCACGAGACCACGAGCTCGAAGCACCCACAACCATTGGCGAAGCTGAATTCATCGAAATTCTGAAAGAGAGATTTATGATAAGAGGATTTCTTTCTGTCGGTGGTTCTCTTTCTACGATCCGAATGGTTTTCGTGATACAAGCAAAGGGGGTTCCCAAACTCCAGATTACAGGAAGAGAAAGAGAAGCGGAAAATTACAGGCCGCCCCTGTTTTTTGGAGGGGGTTCCATCCAAACCCTCTTTTGTCATGCTATCCCATTCAAACCCTTTTTAAAGATACTTTTACTATTTTGCCCTCAAATATAGCTCTTTGCAGATTTCAAACCCCAACAATTCACACCCCCCACAATTCACACCCCACCCGAACAATTCACACCCCTACCCCAACAATTCACACCCGATAACAATTCACACCCCAATAATTCACACTCCCAAATTCTTAGGGTGGGAATTCTGAATTTTTTTAGGGTATGAATTCTGAAATTTTTAGGGGGAATAATTTGCACAATTCACACTCCCGAAATTTGAGGGTGTGAATCCTATATTTGATGCAGTGAATTATATTTTTTGGGAAGATTCTTGCATCCAAGAACATGCGAAAATGGAACATGTGAAAATTTCACATCTGGGAAACTAGTAGAATAGAATGAATTAAAAAAAAAAAAACAAAGTAAACTCTAAAAAAATTAAACCTAAAACTTACAGATCTACTAAAGTAATGCATGTAAATTCACTCACAACAGCCCACAATTCACTCACTCGAAAAAACAATCTTCGATGTCTTGTTCTTCTCTGTTACATGCAATCAATCGAACAATTCGCATACATGAAAAAAGAATAAAAAGGAAAAAAAAAAAAAACGGAACATGAATTAATATTTTCCACTATTAATTTATTTACACTACTAAATCCAAATCAATTCATTTTCAGAGGAACACATGATTGTGAAATTTTGTCTCTGATTTTGCCGAAATTTGCAAAGAGTTTCCCAATTTATTGCTCAACGGCTGCGTCGATGATAAAATAGAGGAATGACCGCCATCCGATGAAGAATCTGACGACTACAACGAAGAAGATGATTTCTCCGACGTACCTGATGTTCGACCAGAGCCTTCGATCCTGCGTGAATTCAAAGTTGGATCTGGTGCGTCGGCCACCGGTGAAGAAGGACTTCGTCGGGTAGATTACTGGAAACGGGGCCTGGAAGGGAAAGGTTAGACGCGCGTGTTCGTCAATTGAAGATATGGGCCTCGTGAGAGAGAGAGAGAGAGAGAGAGATAGAGAGATGGGGATCGGGTCTGGGTTTTCTTGTGAGAAAGCCCATTTATGATTTAACGATTAACCATTTCCACTTTACGGATATTCCGCTAAGAGTGTTTTTAGAATAAATTGAATTTTCACGATTTTTTCTGTGATATATTGTGAGAGAATAGTGGTACAGTCCCGGACACTTCTTTAATCTTAAAATCCTATACATTGTCCCTTACGGCTCAATTGGATGCAGGATGAAATTTAAGTGGATTAAATAGTAAAGAGAGATGATATTATAGTGGTATTATTTGTGGAGGGTGTACTCACATGGTTCTGATATTTGTAAAGGCTCCTAGATAAAATAGCACTCGATTTGACAGATTTTGGTAATAAGGGAGGATAAAATAAGTATTTGGTTTGTTTTGCGTAATTTTTATGTGGGGATAATGAAAAATTAATTAGAGGGTCTAGGTGGAGGGGTATTGAGAAGGCGGGGATAAGGGGGTACTCCCTTCATCCCAAAATTTTTATCCGGTCAGCAAAATGAGGACTGGAAAATAATATCAAATTAAGAAAAATTCTTTTTTTTTAACAATTTACTTAGATATCCTCGTATTGCGGACCAGACAAAAATTTTGGAACAAAGGGAGTATTATTTATGGGCATCCCCTGGGCTATTAGTAATGATCACCCCTGGGAGGTATTGTTTTTGGCAGGCCATATTTAACCTGGTTGTGTAAAAACTTGCCAAACCAAGGATGAAATGTGGGCCTAGGATTAGTCATCCGTACCCAACTTTAATACCCCTTTGATCCAGCATCCAAATGAGCTCTTAGTCTATCATTGAGTATCACTTAACCCTTCTCTTCACTCTTCCATCCAAATTAGGGCAATAAACTTTAGTGTAACGTGCTCATGTGAGTAATTTGTCATCAAAATATCCCCTTTCCAATGAGATATTGCTATAAACTAATTTCTACTACTCACAGTAAGATATTTCTAATACCGTAATATGCCCCTTTAAATATTTTTTTCTACATCTTTTAGTTCAAGGAAAAAATTAGTCATAAATACATCAAAATTGTTTCAAGTGAGTGGAAGGATGGCACAACACTAGTATAATGGCATCGTGCGTTGCACGACTGTAATGCCCGTGTAGTTCTTGGTTTTGTTTTATAGGTTTGTGTATTGGTGAACGGATTAGGAATGGATTTTTCATTTTTTTGGGAAATTCTAGAAGAAGTATTGAACAATAGAGGAATAAAATTTGATTTGTGATGGACGACATTGAAAAGTGCATACATGTGCAAGTGTTTATGGAGGGGAGATTATGCAAAGGTAGAGTATGATCACATGGTTACATATCTAAGTTTCGAAAGCATAGCATGTCTTAGTTATACAAACATTTAAACAAGCTGAAGAAATTAAAGGTTAAACATGAAATCAGTCTTGTAGTTGCTCTGATCCATCAATAAAGCTGAATATAACAAGGCGGACTGTTGTGTCCCAGCAGATTGCTATCATCACGTGGTCAAAGGGTCCGATGAAAAGGTCTTTGCAGAATTGTTGAAAGCCAAGGTTGTTGAGTGTACCATCATTCATAACTTCAATACTCCAAGTTTGATTCTGAGCTGCAAATATGAATGCTTCTAGGTGGAAGCTTTCTATAAGATTTTGGAGGAGATTGTTCAATGTCTGTGAGAGCAAAAATCTAGTTTGATTGAAGATAGGTTGTATAGCTGCATTTTGTAAGTGGTTGAAATACTATGAGGAGAAGAGATGCAGACCTGATAAAAGGCAATTTCTGTTGTGTATTTGCATATGAATCTTGACGTGGCTGCTTGAGTTTCAATCATTGATGGAAGGCATGATGTATGGAGGTCATCTAAGTAGCAGCAAAATAAGTTAGAATAGAAATTATGAGGAATTTGAGTAGGTGATAAAATATAGAGAAACCTGGAATGTCATGTATTTGTTGCAGAGGGTTTGGAGAATCGATCCATGGAAAGACCATCTGTTGGCCGTTTTCATTAAACATGAAAGTGTTAAATACTCATCTACGTTCGCAAGCAAAGATAAGACGACATGCAATTGTTAATCCATGTTCTCTACAGAAGTGATGCCAGTTGTTATTGTGCATGTTCCGTCCGACAACCAAAATTGGCCATACTCTATCACCATGCTTTATCCCTATCCAACGGGTTACATTTGTAGCTGGGAAGTATCGCTATAGACCGAGTGGCAGTGCCTATAGAATGAATATGATTTAAGTTGCATAAATGTTGTATCAAGGAATGGAATGAATGAATATATAAGTACCTCAGGTATATGAATTGAGGATATGCGTTTCATGAACCAGCATCGTGGAACACCTATGCATTAAATCATTGTATGTGAATTGAGATTTGTTTTTTTAAATAGAATAAGTATTCATTGAAAGTACAGAATATAGGTAGTGATGATGTCTAATTATTGTGGATTACATGGGCTGGAAATACCTGCAATGCTACGGGCGAGAAAGGAGTAGTAGACAATGGATTCTATCCGTTTGATGAGTTTAGAGTGGAGATTCCATTCAATTATATTTCCAAGAGGAAATTGATAAGCATATTCGTGTAGGAAATCCATGTTAGCTCTGTAAATGATGTGCCCTGGTTCTGTGTAGTCTACTTGAGCAATAGTTTCTCTTTGACCTTGTGCTGTGAAAATGTAATAAGAGCATCCGTGCTCAGCTAAAATTGTTGGATCTCTTTCATAATCATATCAGACAAGTGGTACATTTAAGACCATTGTATGAAAGCCTGTAGAAGGTTTTTTCGTTAGTAAATTATGGACGTAGTTTATGAAAGGTGATTGTATTTGGAAGCTAATGATAAAACTAAAATGTTATACAGGGAAAGTTTAGAAATGTTAACTGAATGTGCTGATAGTGATTAGAAAATAAATAAAGGAAGACACATATGATGAAAGTGTTATTGATAATAAAGGTAATAGAATACATAATCGATTGGAAGTATAAAGCACTTAAAACTTGATTTTTTAAGGAAGTAAAGAGAAGGTAAACGGTTTGCATACATATGGAATCATGCGTGTACGTAGAAATTTATAGTGAAGGAGAACTTACTAGGAATCAGATGCTTTAGAAATTTTGGGAGAACATGAAATATGCAATACTGGAAATGAATGGAGGTAGAAGCCAGAGAAGAAAGATTGAAAGCTCGCCATCTGGAATAAAGAGATAGGTTCATGCACTGTTTGTGTAATAACCCGAAATTTTGTAATAAAAAAAAATTCGGTTTATTAATGCGGTTTTATTTTTAAATAATTATAGTTTATAATTTGGTTTGGTTAGATTAAACGAATTAGATTTAACCTGTTTAATTATACTTTTCGCGCCGTAAATAAACGCGTACACACCGGGTATTTCACCACACTGCGTCCGGAAGCCTTACTAAATCCCCAACTCTTATTTTATTTTATTAAAGCTAACCTTGATTAGGTGGGAGATTACTTATAACCTAAAACTAATCTTTAAGTTGGTGGGAAATTAGGTGGGAGATTACTTATAACCTAAAACTAATCTTTAAGTTGGTGGGAAATTTGGTGGGGAATTTCTTATAACCTAAAACTAGTCTTTAAAACCTAATTTTTGCTTTTGCAAAAGGTTGTTTGGACACTTGTGGGGAGGGTTTTTGGCTAGTGATTATTTTTGGGGGAGGTGAACCTCATTGCTTCACTATAAATAGCTCACTCTCCTTGCTTCATTTCACACCAAAATCTCCCAACTTCTCCACTTTGTGCTTTCTAGTATTCTTGAGTGAGTTCTTGAGTGTTCTTCTTGAAACTCATCCTAAACCACCACACTCCACCACCCTCGACCACCCCTAGATCTTAGAAAGGTAGCATAAGTTAGCTAGAAAGTGTTTGAGCAAAGGTCGACAAGTCGTTACGCCGCCGGAATTCAACTAGCTTATCGGCTTCCGACTAATCATCGGAATTAAGGTAGATACTTATCTTAACCTTAGATTAGTATTTACTAGTTCATATTGATTATGTTATTATTTTGCTTAAACGTGCTTAATTATGATTAAACGTGATTATGTTGGTGATTAGTGATTTTTTGAACAATTAGACTTTGAAAAAAACACACTTAGTCGTTACTATGCACGAATTAAAATTGACTATCAAAATGCACCGTTATAATGTTCGATGGACTTTTGGGAAACTAAATTACCCAGTTATAATGCCTGAATGAAAATCGACTTTTCAAATTTACGCAGTTATAATGCCCGACCAATTTTCTGAGAAAAGAGCTTTTCAAATGAAATGAGATTTTCCGGGATTATTGAATAAATATTCTTAATCTATTTAGACTAACAAATAGAATCTATGGCTAGCATGTCTAGTCAGGCTTTTTCTTGGTTTAGCCCAAACCAAGTGGCGATTCGACGAACGAATCTTAAAACACGCCAAACGGATTCAACTACTAGAGTTTTCTAGTAGGGTACTTTCTTGGTTTAGACAAACCAAGTGGCGATTCGACGTACGAATCTTAAAACACGCCAGCAAATCCAAGAACGAGAATGAATCCTTATGTTTTGATTTAAATCCCCGGAAGAAAGAATTTTTGTCGTTAAGTAACATGTTTTCGTAAGATGGGTTACGAGCGGAAGGTTTATCATGAACGATTCTAAACGGAGGATTTTGTTTTATGAAATTAATGCATGTGCACGTTCTTTTTCAAAGACGATACGACCCGACACATTTTTCGAGAAAGTGATCGAATGTTTTTTGGAAGAGATAGAAATGAGAATGAAAATGTTGATGTGATGAAAGTTGAGATGTTGATGCTGTTGGAGTCCCGCCTCAGTTCCCCGGGGTGAACTGGTGGTCAAAGCCCAACGGAACTATACGGTAGTGCTGTTTGAAGTTTCTCCTCAAATTCCGCGGGTGAATTTGACGGTTAGAACTTACTCAGTACAACACATAGCAAGCGGACCTCATAAACAAACTGGTGGGGATTCAGTGATATGGGTAGCCGGGACTATGTCGTGTGTGACGCGGAGTTAGCGGACCTCATACTGCAGGAGTCAGTTTATGGGTGGCCGACCCTTCGTACGGAAAGGTTGGTGACCGTTAGAACGGGGTTGTAGAACGGGCCAATAACTTTCGAGAGATGTGAGATGTTGACATGGTTGAAATTTGAAGAAGAATGCTGTTATGAGAAAATGATACGAGATACTGACACTATACTCTGGATTTTGAAATAATACGAGATACTGATTTTATTAAAGCTGCACTCTGATATGAGTAGAAATGGGATACTGATTTTATTTAAGCTGCACTCTGATTTGATGTGATACTGATGCATTGACACGCATGAACTTACCGTTTTGATAAATGATTTTCAACTATTTATCTGCCAACAATATTGTTCTAGAATTGCTAGTTTAATGTTGGGGTACGGTATCTATTGAGCGTCCTCGCTCACGGTTTGCCCTGGCATAATACGACGATGTTGCTTCGCAACTCTGACGTATTATGCTAGATTGTCACGATGGACAGGAATACCTTTACGGAGAACACGGAGCCGGAGGAGCTACCGGAATAGAGATCCACCAGGCGGAGGAATTTGCGGAGCCGTAGAACCCACCCAGTCTACCTTTTTGTAATCTGTGAAGGATAGACCATCTATATGTATTTTGGTTATTAATATTACTGTTTAGACCGACTTTAAATTGTAATAATAATCCATAACGCTTTTTCCCAAAATGCGGGGCGTTACAGTTTGGAGTGTCCTTTGTTGTGGTTAGGCAGAATAGCGTTGAATTATGAGGCTCTTCTTTACAGGTGTATGCTATGTAGGAGAAGATGAGTTATGGTAGAGTGGGGGGTACCCTTTGTATAAAATCTGGGAAATGGAGAAAATTAATAAATCAAGATTTTTTTTTGAATTGGGCCAGAATTTGTTGCAACTTGAAGTAGGTTAACTTGGGCTAGGATTTAATTGTAGGTTGCATAAATTATGTGCTAGATATAGTATTTGATGTTAGTTGAGTGAAATAATGTATTTTTGCCTAGGCTTAAAAATGTATTATATAATGTTTGTAGATTTTTTTGGTGGGAAGGTATTGTGAAATATAAATTTTTTTTTAATAACAGATGCTGAAAATTTATTTTATAATGTGTAATGAGAGAAAGCAAGTAGACGACTAAGTAATTTAAAGAAGAGAGAGAATTGAAGAGCATATAAACTATGATCAAAGCATATATATTAACTCAAAAGATGCTGATCAAAAACACAAGTTTGTGCTAGTAGGTTATATACATTCCCATAGCAGTTTGGAGGACAGTATTTAAACATTAGAGCCAAAGATTGAAAAAGGAGCAAAGTATATACATCAAAAGAGTACACTCCTTTATCAATCTTATGCTAAAAGTACTATATTGCAAAGTTGTAGCTTGGCAAAGGCCTGTCAAAAGATGCAGCAGCTATAGGAGCTAATCTTCCTTTTGTTTTGTTAGATGGATATCTTCAGTGTTCATCTCAAGATCAGTTTCTGGGGATCTGTTGCCATAGTTCATGCTTGTTTCTGGTGCTCAAGAGTATTTGTTTTTGTTCTTTTTGTTTGGTGTACCAGGGCTAAGTATCAAAGCATGCTTGGAGCCTGTGGATTCTTCTTCTCGTTCTGAGGTGAAGATAGCTTGCACTAGGAATTTGCATTCATTTATTCCGCAATAATTGTTCATTTCAGCTTTCAAGTGGACACTGTAGTCTATAGGTGTAGATAGCTTCTCTAAGATGTGCATCGGAAGGGAACCCTGTCATGTCATGTATATTATTAGTATCTAAATTATAGTGTGTTAAAGAATATGCATAATGAAATTTGAGAAATGCACATACATCCATTTGTGTTGTATCAACATCTTTTCCTGTTATACCATAGAACTGCTCTGCGATGGTTGCAACTACTGTTGCTCTGATATTGTCGGAGAGATCAGAGAGCTGAACTTCGAATTTGATTATGAAATTAATAATGTAGATGTTATTATGTCTGACATACTCAATGCTATAAAAAGGGGGAAAAAAGTGATGCTAACTTTGGGAGTGCTCAAACTTTTTTGTTGCAGTAACTGCAAGTAAATTATGGGTTTCCATATGCAGCTATTGATTTGGTGCAAAGTGAGCAAACAAGATAATAAAATTTCTGGCTTAAGTTAGCCACACGAATGACACCTTGAATGCTTCGCAATTCAGGCTGTATAAGAAAGGAAGAGTTTTTGAGTTGTCTTTGAGGAAATAAAGTTATATAGCTTGTTATTTGGTAGTTTAACTGACAAATGAAGCAAGGGAATAGACAGCTGTTCTGTGTATTGATTTAAAGAAAGATAGCTTTAGTTGACTTTCAAATAATGAAGGTAGGTGGCTTAGATATTTACCTTCTCAACTGAACTTGGCAAATTTATGATCTTGACTCTATCATCAGGTTTTGGTGGAGTAGATTTTGAGATTGGTGTTTTTTCCATTGCTGTCAGTGGGATCGCTCTGATCTTTTCAGCATTTGCCATACACCTATATATTGTGGAGTTAATATAGTAAAATCTGAATCTACAAATGAAATGAAAATGGATTACCATGCTTGAAGTTCTGTAGCCTATGGAATGGGTGGATTGAGGATGAAAATGGTAGAATTGTGAGTCCCTAACGCAGTACCTGAATATTTTCATGGTTTTTGTTCGTATGAATTGCAATATGTTTTTAAACTAAAATGAGGTTGTAATTCGTGTTGATGCTAACCATAGAAAGTTGATATTCGCAGGTGTAGTCCAACTGCAACTGGAAATGTTCCGGGTAGATTAGCCATTGCATTTGCTTCAACTTCACTAAACTGATCCCATAGTGTGATTGTTGTTGGTTGCAAACTGTGATAAGAGAAAGAATGTTAGTATAAACTTTTTTAGATTTAAGTTAATAATATGTCTTTGCTATTTAATATACCTCTGATCTATGACTTGGACATTTGTAATCCAAGAGTTTTTAGGTTTGCGTCGTGGCCCAACTTCGAAAATGGCAAATAAGACATCTGAATGTATAAATGTGAAAGCATAAATTATTTTTCTGTTTCAAGAATGAAGAAATTGGTAAAAATAGCATGTAATCTAAAGTAATTTATCACTGTATAAAGTAACAATGTACCTAATCTTGGACCTGTTTCTGTTACACCCTCAAGTTCACTCAGCTGTGTGAAGTTGTACTTCAAAGATCTCATCGTTAGTCCATCGGGTTTTAGCACTGAGATTCAATTGGTATGGGATTTCCAAGTAACGGTACAACTCAGGAATTGTTCCAATGGGAGCATTGGTTATCAGATAGCAATGAAACAGCTTCAGTGTTTTCTCAAGGATGTCAATGTTGGGCTGATAGATTGCAACTTGGATTTTGTGTCCTTGTGTAATGTGGTTAAATTGTTATGCTAATCATATCAAAAGTAAATGAATTAGGCATATAAGTATGTACCTTAGAGTTTTGGAAGAAAATCCTTTGACAGATTGTAGCTGTTCTTCCAAGTAAGTGTGGCAAGCCTTTCTCAATTATTATGCTGCATGTCTGGTAGTTTTTCATACTAGGTCTGATTTCATCGAATTCAATCTGAGGAAGGCTCATGCCTAGCAAAATAGAAGGTGAACATAAGATGTTATTGTTAGTAAGTGCATAACAATGGAGTATATACTTGATTTGAATATATTTATAATCATGTAACTATGCAAAATGACATATACCTTTGAGTAATAGCTTTCATGCACATTCTGAACAGTTGTCTAAGTTGATCTCAAAAAATATACACTTTTAGTTTGAATGTGAAATAGTGGGCTTCTCTGGCTATTAAATATATGATATACATGTTATAATATAAATATATATGCTATGCAAAGAG
The DNA here is from genome assembly GCA_020921065.1 of Vaccinium darrowii. Taxonomy (NCBI): domain Eukaryota; kingdom Viridiplantae; phylum Streptophyta; class Magnoliopsida; order Ericales; family Ericaceae; genus Vaccinium; species Vaccinium darrowii. The sequence goes on from CM037155.1 coordinate 24,514,873, forward strand.
AAAGGAAAATCTATATTAAAAGAGCTAGATTGTCTAACATTATGTTATTTGCATTCTGCTTCAACTAATAATTCTGTATAAACTAAATTTTTTGTTTGGTGCAAGGCTAGTGGTGTATTTTGCGAAGGCAATATTTGTACTTTGATTTTATGTCCCTTGGTTGGATGCGACATGCCTACATAAAATTGACCATGACAGGAAACAGGCTGTGGCAAATAAATTCTGACTCTATTAATTAAGAGTTTGTCCTTGAGCTTTGTTGATTGTCATTGCAAAACATATTCAGACAGGAAATTGTCTCCTAGTGAATTCAACTGGGTAGTGGTCAGGATTGTTAGGTTGCAAAGGTATCCTTGGAATAAAAACAATGTTGCCTTTGTGTTCACCTACAACTATTTCAGCTTAGATAACATTTGTTTTGAATTCTTTGCATATCAATCTTGTTCCATTGCATAATCCTTTTGATAGATTTATGTTTCGGAGAAGCAATATTGGAGCATTTTTCTTTAACACCAAGGAATGAGGTGGAATTCCTTGTGGGGACAATAAATTCAAAAAGTCAATATACATTCCTTGCTGTGAAAAGTCTTTTGTTTCATCATAGCTGAAATAGGTGTGATTTTGACCAGGAAATCTCAATAGCATTGCATCATTGATTTCATCAACTGCGTCATTTTTGGGTGTCAAAATGGTAGATGTTGTCACTGCTATTGGATCAGTTGAGCAACTATCTATTTAAGGGTAAACAAAGTTAATAAGATAATTATCCATAAAAGTTAATAAGATCATCTAGGGATGGTTCAATTGTCTTTGGTTGTATGACCAAGGAAGTTGGTAATGTGATTTCACCTTGATCATTTTCTTTTTCCAAACCATTCCCAATCCGAAGGATATATGCACTATATGCTGGATCTTCTCTAGCACGCATATTTTCTGTTAATTTGTTCTCACTAAGAAGAGGCCAAATGTAGGATCGTACGAAACTTGCATTGATGCATTCATCTCTTGTTCCCTTTGGTATAACAGGAAGTATTTGCCGAAAATCACCTCTAAAAACTATTACTTTTCCTCCAAAAAGTAAATTTGTTTCAGTTAGATCTCGGAAAAGATCATCGATTGCTTCAATTGACTATTTTTTTTGCCACTGATGCTTCATCCCAAATTACAATAGCAGCTTGCTTTAGCAATGTAGCTAAGTCTGATTGTTTTTTGACATTGCAAGTCAATTTACCTTTTCCATCAATTGGTATTTTGAAGCGCGAATGAGCAGTTCTTTCGTTTGGTAATATTGAAGCAGCTACTCCAGAACTTGCAGTTGCTAGAGCAATTTTCCCTTGTGATCTAATAGTAGCAAGCAATGGTCGATAAATAAATGTTTTTTCCGTCCCTCCTGGACCATCTATGAAGAAACTCTTGGGTTTTTGATTGATCATTGCATTAATGATTTGATCATATGCAATTCTTTGATCATTATTAAGGAGTGCTACACTTCTGAGATCATCTTCTGAAATTTTGACATTCATCTCATCCTTTATTTCCTTATTCATTGCATGAGTCTTTTCCTCTGGCACTAGTAGATGATTTAGCTGGAAATGGACCAAGTTCTTACCCATTGATTCAAGCTCTGAATTTAATGCTTCTGACAAAACTTGGCGAGCTTTGAGAACTGATAACTTTTGCAGAGATATGTAATCTTCAACCATGGCTTCTTCAAATTTCCGAAATAGCTCTGCTGGGTTAATTTGGGTGCAATGAATAAGAATAGTGCAGAATAATTGCCTTAGAGATATTGGCATGCGATATGTAAAGGCTTCTTCGAGACATTTCTCATTGCTTTTATCATCTTCAAGTAGTCCATGTGCAATTGCAGCTTCTCTAAAAGATAGGAAACTTTGATTGTTAACTGTCCTCAAATAAAGATATGACTTAGGTCCTTGAATGTGTGACAACAATAGTCTCAAGTAATATCTATCACCTCCATTTGGATTGGCAGTACTTATTCGTCTAATGACTTCTTGTTGTTGCCGTTCTTTCCAAACTCTTGATTGAGTTAACCAAACAAATTTTCTTGGAAATTCTCGATACAATAGCTTCAAGGACTTAGCTAATGTATTATGCTCATTCATCCAAAAGAATTGAGTTAGCATTGTTCTTCCATGGAAAGAATTTCCAGCAATTGCACTTAGGTTAGTCCTATCCTTGAAACTTACCATTTGGCAATCTTCTAGGTGCAACTGTAAGCTTAATACAGCCGGATGTATTTCATGCAATGGAAATTTATAGATTCCCATATAGCCTTTGGTGGAGATATCCATCTTGCTCCTTGGAATTGTTGAATTTCATCTATATCTCCATTGTCATTGCTTGTAACCACTCGATAGACAATTTCATCATGTCCTTTGTATATATATTTATACAAATATTTAACTGGTTTGATCGTTGAACAAACTTCGACATTGATGTGGCAATTGAATAAAGCCAATAAATATTGATTATGAGGCACAACCCATCTATTGTCCTGCATTTGTCCACGAACAATAACTTCATCATCATTTTTTCGCCTTTGATACTTTGTGTATCCATCTGAATTGACCAATGTGTATGGACAATAATCTCTTGGGTAACGGTCTTTGCAATTCTTATTGCGCATGCATGGACTCTCACCATTTAAATCACCACATGGTCCATGCATCATATACCTAATGACCATTGCATAAAAATGTGGTTGCTCTTGTTTGTTTGGCAATTCAGCTGAGATAAAAGCATCAAAATTTTCAGGGGTATTCAATTTGTATGCTTTTTTTTTTTAGGATAATCAGCATATGAACATGAGGTAAACCTCGTTTTTGAAATTCAATAACAAAAGTATATGTAGCGACTGGTCCAAACAATGCCTTCTTGATGACCTCATTTCTCAAATATTCAAATTTGCTTCGAAAAATTCGCACAAGTAAATCTGGTCTATTTTGTGCTTCCTCGTGAGATTTAAGCTCTGCTTTAATCTATGGCCAATTGGGATTGCATGTCACAGTGAGGAATAAATCTGGCTTGCCATATTGCTCAACTAAAGCCATTGCATCCATATATCTTTTCCTCATATCTCGAGGACCTCCAATAAAAGAGCTAGGCCGCACAATCCTTTTTCCGACTTTAGATCCTTCTACTTCACCTTGATTTACACTATCTACAATACCTTGATATAGGTCTGCCCTTATAAGATCTTGGTTCTGTTGGATTGCGGAAAAATATTTTTGTTTATCAAAAACTTTTGATGAACAAAATAACACCACTCGAATACATAATCATGAATACCTTTTTTCCGAGCAGTTCACCTTTTGTCTAGATGTCTTCGATTCCTCACTTAGTGATCCAAGCGTCTCGCCTCCTCAGTGATTCACCTTTGCAACTTTTTTCTCTCTCTGTGTTCTACTTTTGTGAGACATTAAAAAATTCTGATGGCCAATCTTTCGTGTCCAACGTTTATTAAATAGACTCTCATAGATAGAGTTTGCAATTAGGTGGGATCCATGGGGATCTCTATCTTTCAGTTGTGGGAAACAAATAAAATACTTCTCTTTTATTTGTATCAGGATAACACTTATCCAATATATTCTTTTTAATTATCATCTAAAGAGATAATTATATAGCTTCCACCAATCACAATAATGTTGTAGACACTTCGATTTTGTCCCCGAGAAACTTATCAAGCATTCCCGAGGATGAAAATGCCCGATAAGAGCACGCAAAGCTTGATTGAGTACTTGAAACCCCTCCAAAAACTCTTCAAAATAAACCTGAGCTTGCACCACCTCCTAGTAAATTCAAAACCCTCTTTTTTGATATATAATACATCCCAATCCATTTTGAAATGAGGGAGATGTCCATGTTTTACCAAAATGACTTGTTTTCTCGACCTTCTGACGGTAAAATGGTCACATATTTTGATGTACAAATCATTTTGGGTTCAAATTACTTGGGTTAGAAGTTAGACTTAACAAGATTTCCAACGCTTCAAACCATGCGCAAAACGGAGTTCGGTAGCACCTGAAGCGGCCCCGCGAAGTTCAAAATCTTGCGCAGTCTCCAATTCCAAGTGCCCAGACTCAATCCAGGCGCCTGGACTCACTCCAGATACTTGCATCCCAAGGTGAAATGGGAGGGAAGGAGCGTCTTGAAGGATTTTGAAGAGGATTTCTGCAGGAATTTTTTGAGAGAGTGGAGGGAAAATATGGTGACTCTAGGTGCACCCCTAAGCCATCCTAAGGGTCCATTTTGGACCTTTCATGCCTATAAAACCCACCTTACCTCCTCTATTTGGATGGGAGCTGAAGCTCACACTCATTCCTTACTATTACTCTGCCAGAAATACTCCAGAAAATCCATCCCAAACACTTCCCTCTCAATCCCATTCATAATCAACCCTCAAAACCCATTTTCTTACCACTTGAGCTCAACCGACCCTCATCCATCACAACCAAAATTCAATCTAATCCTTATAATCAGACCTTTGCAATTCCAGAAATCTAGTTCAAACCTACTCAGTCACCAAAAACCACCAAACCATAAACTCAAGTTCATCAATCAAGCTTCAAGGTAGTGTATCTACCAAAAGTGCTTCAAAAGGCCCTGAGGGGACATTAACTAAACTTTAACGAGTTCCTCATACTAGTTTAGAGTTTGGAAGAGTCTCAAACATTACTGAAAACAAGTTCATTTTGTGTACCTGCACCAAATCCAGGCGCCTGTACCTGCACCAAATCCAGGTGCCTGTACCTGCATAATGCAGGCGCCTGGACTCCATTTTCTCTACCATAATTTCTGTTCTCTTCATGGTCTTCTAGTTCATTTGAAACATTGATACATCATTTGTGCTCAATGTTAGCATTGCATGATCTAAATGGTTATTTGAAAGGCATGACAAATGATATTTTGAAAGCAAGTTAGTGTTCCAAAAGAAAGTATTTTGCATCTTGATCAAGAAGTACATGACAACCCTTGTTGGTTTGAAACAACATCAGAAAAGTCATATTGAGTGAAGATAGTACATCATGGTATGTTGTATTCATTACATAGTCATTTAGGGCATTTCATGGTCAAATCTACCTTATCCCCTTTCTTTCTTCTTTCTTAGCCATTAATTCACGTAGAGATTCATCAAATGCATAAAAAAGTATAGTGTATGCCTAAAATCAGTTAGATATTCTTCATTTCATCCACAAAGCATTCAAAAATCATGGTTTCCTAAGTTCATATCATGTCGTAAGGTTGATTTTGAGATCCATTCAGTCCAAAGAATCATTAAACATCATTTTGAGCATGTGAGAATAGGGCATTAAGATTGCATTTGTTGTTTGCTTTGAGACTTGAAAGGGAGAAATTTGTGTCTGAAAGATGTTCCAGGAGCCTGCATTGAGGGATTCCAGGCGCCTACATTCCTTCCAGGCGCCTAGAGTCCCCTATTCCAGGCGCCCACACCTACTCCAGGCGCCTGGATTTGCCTAGTCCAAGTGTCCAGATTGCTTTCCAGGTGTGATTAGTGTGATGTTGTTGGTTGATTTTTGGGGCCTTTCAGGGTAGTCCAAGCATGGTTTGGCGAAGTTCAAGTGTTTATATGCATATAGATCAATCACTCATGACATTTCGCACAAGCATCCATGTTCATTTCACTTATCTTTTTGATGCATTAACGTACTCTTGTATGAATTTGTAATTATAGTCCATTCAAACGACATTTTCAAAATCCCTTAAACATTTAGTAGAGACCCGTGGTCACACCGGGTGAGAGGGGTGCTTTAAATTCCTTCCTCTCTCGTAACCTAGCTCCCGAACCCGAGAAATCTCAACAAAAGCAGGCCAGTAAAATATTTTCTATTTTAAGGGCAAAAGAGTCATTTTCAATTGGTTTCTCGGGTATGATCCTCAAACCCGGGTGGCGACTCCCATTCAATCAATCAAAACCGTTTTCAGAAACTTTGGAATTTTGGCGGGGTGTTCACAAATCTCCATCAACACATTGCAATTGAACCCCTGAAAATAGAGAACTACAAGTGAGGCCTTTTCCTACAATTGTCTACTAATTTCCTTCCACCAACTTATATTTCCATAAGCTAATAGGCATGGATAAATTCACACTGTCAAAACCCTAGCTCATGCACAATATTCTTAATTTTCACTTTCTAGTTGGACCCAAAAACAATTCAAAAATCCTTTTTGTAGTATAATATATATGCATATAATTTAGTGAAAACATTTTACTAAAACACACCGGCCAGTTTTTCCTAGTCCAACATTAATGTGAAAATGCTTGAATATACTTTCTCACTTTGAGAATGGTGGATTCCTTGTTAAGCAGTTATATAAATTAACTATCACCCACATAACCCAACATGTCCATATATAGCCTTTAATTCAGCATCACCGACTAACAATGTCAAAGTTAAATGAATAAACAATTACTTTATACAAGCCTCTCAGGTCAGAGGAAAATAAGTAAATTGTAGTAGAACTACCTTTTCTAATTTGACAGTGTTCCTTCCATAGGTGTTCTTAAACTAATCCTTTCAATGTACTTGCTACATATCATCCACTTGTTTGTTTAAGGTCACTACCTCAATGATGGAGTAAATCATCCTATCGTATAACAACATAACAAGTGTAGGCCATAATAGGTGTGAGGCCCAATTAACACCCATAACCTAGAATATTATTGGGTCTACAAGGCACTGAAAAAACATAACTCCCCGCCTCTGGTTCATTAACCATTAGCATGCTTTTCCTACAATGTTACCCAAGGGGCCTTATGTTCACATCTTTTTTCGGTAAACCGTTATGTTCACATCTTATGTGACATTAAATAATAAAATTACCCAAAATAATAATGTACAAGAATGTAAAATAAAATGTCAAATAATTTATTGAAATAACTAAAAATTGGTTTTTGGAGCATAATTTTAACAATCTCCCACTTGCTCTCAAAACCAATCACACATGTATTTGACACCCATCGTCTCTAGATGCTTCTCAAACATCTTCTAAGGTAAAGCCTTTGTCATAGAGTCTGCAACATTTTCAGCTGATGCAATCTTTGCTATTTCAACATCACCCCTATGAATAATATCACGTATTAAGTGAAATCTCCTCTCAATATGCTTTGTCATCTGATGAGCTCGAGGCTCAATCGCATTGGCAATAGCTCCAGTGTTGTCACAATGAATAACTAGTGGAGATTCAATCATGGGAACAACACCAAGCTCTTGAATGAATTTACGAATCCAAACAGCTTCCTTTGCTGCTTCATTTGCAGCCACGTACTCTGCCTCAGTTGTAGAATCTGCAGTTGTATCTTGCTTACGACTTCTCCAACTTATAGCACCCTTTCCAAGAGTGAACACAAATCCAGAAGTTGACTTTCTATCATCAATATCAGATTGAAAATTTGAATCGGTATATCCTCCAACAACTAGATTTTCACTACCAAACACCAAACAATAGTGTCTAGTCCTCTTCAAATATTTGAAGATGTGTTTCACTGATGTCCAATACTCTGGACCTGGATCAGATTGGTATCTACTCACCACGCTTACTGCATGATTAATATCTAGCCTTGTGCGAAGCATTGCATGCATGAGACTTCCTATTGCCAAAGCATAAGGACAATTTCTCATTTTTTTCTCTCTGTTCTTGTGTTTTTTGTGACATTTTCTTAGAGAGATGTATTCCATGTCGAAAGGGTACAAACCCTTTCTTGGAATCTTGCATGCAAAATCTGGCCAATATTTTATCGATATAATTGATTTGTGAAAGACCTAACAATCTTTTCTTTCGGTCTCTAAACAATTTGATCCCGAGTATATAACTAGCTTCACCAAGGTCTTTCATTGTGAAGTGATTAGATGACCATACTTTAAACGATGACATGGCCCCTACATCTTTCCCAATGAGTAGTATGTCATCAACATAGAGGATCAAAAATAGATTAACGCTCCCACTAACCTTCTTGTAAACACAAGGTTCATCCATATTTTGCGAGAAACCAAACGATTTGATTGCCTCATCAAAACGAATATTCCAACTGCGAGATGCTTGCTTGAGACCATAAATGGACCTCAATAACTTGCACACTTTATTTTCTTCACCATGTGATGTAAAACCTTCTGGCGGGTTCATGTAAATTTCTTCTTGAATATAGCCATTAAAAAATGCAGTTTTAACATCCATCTGCCAAATCTCAAAATCATAGTGTGCAGCAATTGACAAAAGAATTCTTATGGACTTTAGCATGGCTACTGGCGAAAAAGTTTCTTCGTAATCAACACCAGCCTTTTGGTTATACCCTTTCGCCACTAACCTTGCTTTGTAGGTCTCCACCTTTCCATTGGGTCCTAATTTTCTTTTATATACCCATTTGCAACCTATGGGTTTAACACCCTCAGGTTTTTCCACTAAGGTCCAAACCTTATTGGAATACATTGAGTCCATTTTTGATTCCATGGCTTTTTGCTAATGCCCAACATCTTTATCATGAATTGCCTCTTCGTATGTAAACGGATCATCATCAGAAATTGATTCCATTTGGTAAATCTCATTTAACAATGACAACTTGACCGAAGGTCTAATAATCCTTTTACTACGTCGAGGTTCTTGTGTTACAATATGTTCAGTGGTTTTTGTTGCTTGCCCTTCAATGTCCACGCTTATCTCATCCACCAGTTCATGTACTACTTCTTCAAGAACAACTTTTGTTCTATTTTTATTGAAACCATAATCCTCTTCAAGAAAAATAGCACTTCTGCTTACAATAACTTTTTGTTCCTTGGGATTATAGAAGTAGTATCCAAAAGCCGTTTTGGGATATCCGAGAAAGAAACACCTATCAGTCCTTGATTCCAGCTTGTCAACATTTGTCTTTTTTACAAGTGCTGGACAACCCCATATTCTAATATGCTTCAAACAAGGCTTTTTCCTAGCCCACAATTCGTAGGAGGTTTTAGGAACTGATTTTGTCGGAACTCTATTTAACAAGTAAATAGCAGTTTCTAATGCAAAACCCCAAAAAGAAATTGGCAATTCCGATAAGCTCGCCATTGAACAAATCATATCCAATAAGGTTCGATTTCTTCTTTCTGCCACCCTATTATTTTGTTGTGTACCAGGAGGACTTAGTTGAGATATAATACCATTTTCTTTTAGATAATTTCTGAAATCATCCGAAAGGTATACCCCTCCACGATCTGATCAAAGAGTTTTAATACTTTTTCCAAGTTGTTTTTCTACTTCATTACGGAATTCTTTGAACTTTTCAAAAGATTCAGATTTATGTTTCACTAGGTACAAATAACCATACCTAGAAAAGTCATCAGTGAATGTAATGAAGTAGTAAAAACCATCTCTTGCCATGTGGTTCATTGGACCACAAACATCAGTGTGTATTAATCATAAAACTTCTGTGGCTCGAATTCCTTTTCCTAGAAAAGGGGCTTTAGTCATTTTTCCTTGTAAGCATGGCTCACAAATTGGATAAGGCTCAATTTGTAAATAATTTAAAGGCCCATCCTTAACCAATCTATTTAGACGTTCTAAATTGATATGACCAAGTCTCAAATGCCACAAGTAAGTCTGATTAACATCCCTTTTTCTTTTAAGGGGCAATACACATGTAGTATCATTCTCAACACAATTTATAGAATTATCAATAGGACCAATTAAATAAAGACCATCCAATAAAATGCCAGAAATCACAAATTTATTATTGTGTTTAATAACAACTCTTGTATCAGAGCTTAAGGTTCAAAAAATTTTAAACTTGCATTTCGCTTTGCATCTTGTCTTAGATGAGGTCCGGGTTCCCTTGAGTCTATAGGCTTGTGGGTATTGAGTCATATAGGCATGTGAGTTACTATTTACTTATTTTGTTTTGCATTTAGCTTATAGTCTGTGATGTTATATTTTCTAGCAGCTTAGGGTAATGGATCGTACACGACGAAATTTGAGGTCTACAGCTCGGGGTCGTGGTCGAGCCACTTCTGCAACTCGTGGCCGTGGTCGTACCATTCCAATAGGTCGTGGCCGAGGTAGTGAAACCCTCACTGATCACGAGGATATAGTTGACCCAGGAACTACTCCTGATCCAATTGTAGAAGCGGTTGCCAATTCTGTTCCACCTACGACTCCTTCATTATGGTTATTCTTGTGATGGCACGCCAAAGTTATGTTATAGTTGTGGGCAGCCAGGACATATAGCTGCTCGTTGCAGGGGAAAAGGAAAGGATGTTGATTCGTCTCAGGGGCAAGGTGTTATCTCGTTTTATTTTTATCCACTATGCATATCGTGGTTTAATTTATTAGTGGGTCGTCTTAAGTTTAACTACTTTTATAAATTTCGAGGACGAAATTTCTTTTAAGGGGGGGATGATGTAACATCCCGACTTTTTCATTTAAAAAAAATAATTATTTTATAACTAAATAAATTCTTCCATTTTCCGGTTTCAAACTTCTTTCTAATAAATAAAATACAAGTATTATGTACTATATTTATTTTTGCTGTTCTTAAAAATCAAATAACTTATATTTTGTTTTTATAAATATAGTTGAGTTAAATTAAACATGGTTACACGGGCGTATATACATTGGACCGCTTATTTTTAGTATAGGGCCGACTATCATTTTGGTGGGTTAGACTTCTGTTCGGCATTATAAGTTGGGCCTAATTTAGGGATTTCCTAACGGGCAGATTAGTAAGAGTAGTATTTAATTAGAGAGTCCCTAATTAGAGCTAGGTTCTTTTTTTTTCTCCAGCCGAGAGAGAGAGAGAGCTGCGGCAAGTGGAGAGAGGAGTAGTCTCATCTCAAGAGGTATAATCCCTCATTATTTTATAGTTTCTAGGGTCTATTACTTATAGAATTAATTGGTGCGTGTCTACGTATGAAGGATTTGATTGGCTTTTGTGAGAGAGATGCATACATGCTTGTTGACTGTGTGTGTCGTGGTGTGCATGTGAAGAGGTCCAAAGCAAATGGTGGTCTTTTAATTGGGCAATCAAGGCCCTGTGTGTTAACAGGTTAGCCGTCCATGGAGTTTAGTTTAGGAGACCTCATATTAGCATTAATTGTTATTAGTTCTAGCACTATTTAAGTTAGTATTTTGTCATTATATTGATCTAAGTATACGGATCCTTTTTATTCAGACAAGCGCAAAGTATTCGAGCATCACATTTTGGGGTCTATCGTTTCAATCGAGGTGAGTGGTTAAGCATGTGATCCCTTCGATTGGATTCCTCTTGAGCCTATCGCTTCTTGACATATTCTTTAATTTGTTGTGATGGATAATTGTATTCTTATCTATCGATCATTTTTTGACTATTGACGTACCCTTCGGCATACAAGGTTAATTGATAACATTTTTGAATGTTTGAGTGCTCTCATTTCACTTGTTTATTTGTTGATTCCATGATATCTCGAAATGCCATTCTTCCGTGTTTGGGACCATGTATATATTTATGAAAGTCCAAGGGAAAGACCCAGGCGCCATCCTGCGGTGACTTTGGCCACTAGGGAAAAGACTTGTGAAATACCTTGTGACCCTACTCTGGATCGGCTTAGGGAAAAGACTCAGGCGCCATCCTGAGGTGACTCTATGTACGGTATTGGATCCAATGGGCAAAGCCCTGAGAAAACATTTGGCTTTTGGCAATGGTTATTATTGTTATTATGGTTCCCAAGTAATTTGGTTAAGACTCCCTATTTGTTGTTGTTCGTCGTTTTGATATTCCTGGACAGACTGACTGGTATAAAGGCATATTTGTTTTGTGAATCAATTATTGTTCCTATTATCGTTAATCAGAAATTCTCCTCCTTGATACTACTTGTTGAGCCACCGACCTTTGTTATTTGAAACCATTTCTTTGGAGCTCTCGGTATCGTCGGCTATATGTATGCCACATTGTGCTCTTAACCCATAGCATGCTTAACTATTCACTGAGCTGTGAGCTGACGGATTTATTCCACATTCTTTTCAGGTTAGTTCGGGGAGCATCATAGTGGACTCTGAGACAGTGTCAGGACCCACCATTTGGACCTCTAGGGCTTTTGCATTTTTATTTTCCTTTTAGTCATGTTAACAGCTTCCGCACTTTTGTTTCTTTAGAATTTTTGTTAATAAATTTGGAGTATGGGGAATTTGAGATATTGTTCACTGGCTACAAAAATGTTAGTTTTGGTTTCCAATTTAATTTTATAATCCAGGATTCAGTTTAATTATTTTGAGTTGTGATTAAAAAAAAAATATTTATTATTTTTGTTTAGGCTTCGTGTTCCAGGAATTGTCTCCTGGTTCGCGGCCGGTCATGTTTCCCAATTTGGGGCGTGACAAAAATGGTATCAGAGCCCCGCTCTGGTCCAAGTGGTGGGTAGGATGTGCTTTGCCACCACGGACACTAGGGGAGGTTGCTGGGACTATGCAACGAGGACGTTGCATCCCTAAGGGGGGAAGATTGTGATATCCCAGGTTTGGAGTTAGATGGTGTTTAGTCCCACATTGGTTGTTTAGATGATTTATCTTGGATATATAACAAACCATGTGGGCTACTACTAGTACCTTGGGCTTAAGCATTTTGGGCCATGTGGTGTGGCTTGTGGATCAAATCAGGGTACTGGGCCAGTGGTCTACGTGGGGCGTTACAGAATATCTGAACGAAACTAATTTCGAAACAGAAATTAAATTCCTACGAATTTCTGGCACATATAGACATTCTTCTAAAACTAAAGTCCTATTAGATGATAATTCCAAATTAAAAGTACCTATGGAAACAGTTGCAACAGTTGCACTTGTTCCCAACTTTATTACCATCTCCCCCTCCTTAAACTTTCGGGTCTCCTTGAACCCATGCCACATATTGCAAATGTGTGAGGTTGCACCAGAATCTACACACCAAGCATTAGGAGGACCAATCATTAAATTGGCTTCAATAACAAGCAAATTGGACATGCCTTCCAAAGGTTTGTCCCTTTTTAGCGTTCCCAAAAAGTTACGGTAATTACTATTCCAATCTGCATAGTTTGGTCCAACCAAACAATTCTTGTCAAAAAATTTCTACAAAGGGTTATGATCAGACATTTTGAATCTGCATATTTAGAGAGACAATAAAACAAACAAAAATATTGAGCATGTGTCAATTAACAATTTTAACTTTGCACTCATGTAAATAAATACTCCATTGGATTCAGGATTTTGAAACTACAATACAATGGTACTATTCACTAGAATCTTAAAAATTTATAACCTCACGAATATAACAAATATATTTGAAAAATTCTTAGTGAACATTGGAAATCCAAACCTGCATATACAAAAATTTCTTTTGAAATAAATGTACACACCTTTGGGTGGGTAGTTGCTACCCATCATAATATCATCTCATGTTATCAATATATATATATTTTTTTATGACTTCCAATTCTCTTTTAGCCTCCAAATCAACTCATATGACACCTTTTGGCTGCCATATAGTATTTGTCTAAGTGCAAACCAAGGTTTAGATATATTGCATGGACATATAAGATTATGCCTTCATTTTAGCTGACACTCCCACTAGTCATACAAAAATCTTTTATGTGAAAATAAAACTGACTAATTAATTAAAATACAATTGACCCTTTTGGTATCAATTGAATCCCAATTAACTAGAAACTTTATTTACCAACAATGGAAGGCCATAGGAATTATTTCCTTGAAATAATCCTATTTAGCACTTAGTATTTAAAAATAGGGTTTACTAGTTATGTATCCTTATACATAACAGTACGGCTTTCCTATTTATATATACATATACATAATAGTAACTACTAAATGGCTACTGTAGCCAATTTAGTCTCTTTTTTATTTTATTTTAAGAAAGCACGAATATGAAAACTTATTTGTGAAATAAAAAACAATATTTAAAAGCCAATCATAGAAACCAAGATCTCCTTGTATCATCTGGTAATCTAATTACCGAAAACGTACATCAGCCACATGTCTTTATTTATTACGCAAACATTAGAATTGTCTTCAACAATTATGCAAGGCACCAATTATGCAAGGCAATAATCCTACGCATGGCAATACACGTCATATGGTACAACTCGAACAAGAATATGCATATCTATTACTTATTAACAATGATATAATCAAAATCATAAATAAAAACGTTGTACAACTCCAACAAGAATATATCTATTAATTATTAACAATGATATAATCAAAATCATAAATAAAAATGATCAACAACATTTAGATGGTGGCATAATTCTTAATAGATTAATATACTCCAACATGTGAAAACACGAAGTATATCAAACTACCACGTGATGCGCAAACACTTGTACTTGTAACATTACAGGGATATGATCAAAATAGCCTCAAACCCCAATAACTCGGTAAATAAAAAACCGTTTTGATTTAATGTAAACAGATTTATGCATTTAAGTGGGCGGCTCTGATACCACTGTTGGATTGTGAACTGCTCGGAAAATGGTATTTATGATTATGTATTCGAGTGGTGTTATTTTGTCCATCAAAAGTTTTTGATAAACAAGAATATTTTTCCACAATCCAATAGGTTCTTTCTAAAATAATCTCATCTCGATGTTTCAATTTTCACATACATATCAACCACAAATTGTTGCAAAATTCGTCCTGATTCCAATAGTATTGCATTTGTTGATTCTCGAATTTGCAATTGGTAAGCATAGAACTCCCGAGTTGACACTGTGTTAACTTTGTCAGCATTTTCTTCATACACTGGTGAAAATATGGGTAGAGATGAGATGGGGTATTTCTAAATTCCTATCAGAAGAAGTTATTAAAATTCTAAGTTTACCTCTTGCCTCTGTCGCTATCAGCTGCTCTGTTTTCTCAGAATGAAGTGGCAAAACCTTCCTTTGTCCTAGACATGATTCTTTATGTGCTCCCCGTTTCCTCTTTATTATTCCTTGATGCCATCCTGGTTCACCTCGAGGAAACAGTAGTGGATATTGGAGTGAGTCATACAAGCCGTAATAATATCTAATCCTTTGGCTATGACCATCATGCTTGTGAACTATTATCTCTCTTTCTTTTGTTTCCTCTGCATTTTGATCCTCATTCCAAATAGCTCCAACTTGACTAATGATAGGTGGACCACTTCTTGTATTATGTATTTTTGGATCAGCTTTGAGTTTGATTTGGCATTTGTCTATCTGATCAAGGTTTCTCAAACTTTTGAAGAATCTTGAGTATGGGTTTGGCTCTAAGATATTAATCAGCTTATCAATGATAGGTAATTCTAATCCACTCTTATCTACTCGCCCAAGATCAGGTTCATTTTCGATGTCATAGAAATATAACTACAAGTATGAAGGGTTACCATCTGATGGATATAAACTATTAATATAGTGATATATCTGACCTTGAGCTCGATATGTGTATATACCATTATAATGTGATGCATATAACTTATCAACATGAACTCCCATAGATGTAAATGTAAAGATATTATTATAGGGTTTAACATATTTAAGGAAATGTGTTGAAGCTGGTGTGGAGCCTAAATATAATTCACGTAGTTGATCTGGCATAGAAGTTGGGTAGAGTGCTATATCACCTTGACTGCAGCAAAAGTTTGGGGGTTCATATGGAAATCATTTTGCCCCACACAATAGACATGAGTTGACTGAAGGCAATTTGTGTGATTCCGTTGGTACAACACGATGCTTGATTGTTGGAATAGGTATCAAATTTGCAATCTCTAGACCTATAGATATTTCATATCTTAATTACATTAATTTCTCAATAATAAGATGCTCTAAGAAATTTATGGACATGTTGCACTTACCTATGTTGACATCATACAGCATACCTATATGAAATTGGAACTATTGTTAAGACATAATTCTATATATATTTCATTCTATGATAAGTCATAAAAATAAAAAACATATATCTCTTACATAAGTCATCTCCTAAATGTTGATCCAAATGACCTGAAGATGAACAATACAGGGGAATTTTTGAAAGAGTAAAAAAGCATATACGTTACTTAATAAAAAATCATGGTCTTCTGTTTTGACTCCTATGAAAACCTAAAGTTGTTTCTTCTGCAAGTGTGGTCCTGTTATGTGTACGGATGCTTGTGCTAGCCTCTTGTTCTATAGGTACTGTAAATAGCTTTGTTCTTCTTGCTACATTCCTCCTTTTATTGGAGGCTTCCTTTTGGTGATTTGGTATTTGAGAATAAGCTTTCCTAGAGCTCTTTGCATCAGGCATGTTTGTTGTGGAAGAGACCTGTGTCTATATTTAGATCTAACTATTTTGGAGCAAGGACTAACAGTATGAAATTTATATATAAATGTTCATATATCGTTTTTATAGAATGAAGAATTATACGGCATGTATTCAAGTATAATATGAATGAAAATATGGACAATAAACATAGAACAAATACTTGTGATCATGCTGTTGACAGAGCCACATACTTTTGATCATGCTAGTTGGAGATAAGTGCAAAGTACACTTACTTGGAAGCTTTGAAGTTCTAGCTTTTTTTGGGAGTATCTTGAAGAGTAGGTAGACTTGGAAGATCTACAACTTGAAATGTGAATAAGATGAATTGACATTAGAAGTAGTGGTCTTGTGAAAGAGCAAGAAAAGATGATAACAGCAATTTTGATACCTTTGGTTGTGAATAAGTTATGTTAGCAACAAAGATCAATCGAGTA
Source organism: Vaccinium darrowii (assembly GCA_020921065.1). Taxonomy (NCBI): domain Eukaryota; kingdom Viridiplantae; phylum Streptophyta; class Magnoliopsida; order Ericales; family Ericaceae; genus Vaccinium; species Vaccinium darrowii. Next base: position 24,531,603 of record CM037155.1, read on the forward strand.
ATATATAATACAAGTATCCAAAGATAGTGTAAAAGAAAATTCTTGTGATTACAACTTTTATTTTTTATATCTAAATCTTATTTTTATACATATTTATATATATACATATATATGTATATATTTGTGTGTGTGTTTTTATATTATACTTTATCTAGCCAAACCAAACCAAGCCTTATGTCCCAATCAATTGGGGTCGACTACATGAATCCTTTTTCTCCATTGAGCTCTGTCAAGTGCTGCTTCATCGCTTAAACCTAGTATACTCAAATCTTTGCTTAATACCGCATCTAATGTCAATTTGGGTCTTCCCCTCGTTCGTGCGTTTCGCAAAATTGTTTTTTGTTACATTATTTATAAAAGTATATATTAGTGGTTCTTTGTTTATATTTTGTCATTTCAAATATATATATATATATATATATATATATATATATATATATATATATATATATATATATATATATATATATATATATATATATATATATATATATATATATATATATATATATATAGGACGCGGTTCTAATCCGGGATCCGGACCTCCGGACCTCCATGATCCGAGCATTTTTTTGACGATCCGAACCGTCCAATGTGTTCAGAAGGTGCTTTCAAGGGTCCACGCGAGAAATCTTCAAAAACAAATACCGGGAAGGGCTTTATCCAAGCAATTTTTCGCAAAACTGTAAATATACAGTTTTTACGAAAAACTGCTTGGATCAAGCCCTTCCCGGTATTTTTTTTTGAAGATTTCTTGCGTGGACCTTGGAAAACATCTTTTGAACACATTGGACGGCTCGGATTTTCCCAAAACAATTTGCAACACAAAAAAACACCCATTTTGTTCCAGTCAGGGATCCCTGACTGGAACCGTGAGGTATATATATATATATATATATATATATATGGTTCACTTCTCCTCTGGACTCTGGACTTTCGGACCTCCATGATCCAGAGGTAATTACAGACCAGCAACAAACACCTGCCTAACCAACCTAATTAGAACCAATCAAGGACTTTCTTTGAGCCGTCAGCCGATTCAATTGTAATGACTCGAACAATGTTCTGCAAAGATACTGAAACCATGACATGATCAAATGGCTCAAAGTGCAAATCTTTGCAGAATTTAGAGAAAGCACGATTGTTCAGCGTCCCATTTTGGAGAATTTGAATGCTCCAAGTTTGACTTGCAACAGCAAATAAAAGAACATCTGGCTGGAACTGTTGAATAAACTGACGTAGGGAATTGTCACACCCCGAAATAGGAATGACCGGCCGTGAACCACGCAATTGATACATGAATCACGAAGCCTAAAATAAAATAAACCATATAACACTAAATGACCATTTTTTTTATTATTAAACAAACTTAAACCTAATTTGTCTCAGCATAAGCATGGGGCCCACCATCCCATGATCCAAACATTAAAAATGATTACCAATAATACCATAAATCCAATCTTTACCAAAAAGGTTTAACCATGTGTGGAAGCGAAATAAATTAATAACAAAGCTACAATGCATGCTATATCCTACGGAGGTCGACACAGTAGTTCCCCCAAGACGCCGCCAGAGTCCTCATCTAACGACTTGATTTTCCTGAAAATGGTGTTGGATTAAATCCGTTAGCTGACAAGCATGTATATTAAATAAAGTTCTAAAACATGGATTAAATTAATTTACATATCATCATAATTTGGCACACACGATGTAGGAATAATAATAATAATAAATCTTAATGGTGATCACAAATGATATCCAATAACAATGGGGAACCACAACCAAATAGTACCATGGCCAACAAATAATAATCTCAAAATTGGATCCAATATCGAACTTAGAGTCACCAGGTGTTGGCAGCCCACGGTACTCTTCCCTAAGTCGATCCGGCGAAAAGACAGCCGTTGAGCAAAAGGGTCACCGGCCTAACCCGGGTCTCTTCCCTAATGGCCAGGGTCACCTATTCAAAGGAATAATTTCCCTGGAATAATTTCCCTGGACTTCCAATAATAAGTGTTCCCAACCATATCCAACAAGTTCTCACCAAAAGAATATTTTTATCGCACGCCAATTTAAAGTACCAAATATAAACTGTCACGCCCTCAATTTTAAACATGAATAAATAAACATTTTTAGAAATAAAAAGTGCATACTTCATACATTTTCTTCTTTGAATATCTCAATGAACTCACAGATTCGTCCAAAATCGCCTCACAATATTTATATTGACAAGAACCATCAAATTTAAGTTCGGTACCCATGTCCCATGTGAATTGAATAAGGGTTTTACAATGCTTCAAATAGTCTTTTATGCCATGCTCTCACTATGCCATGCACTTCAATCACTCCATTTCATGATCCACGCGAAACCTGAAACAACAAAGGGGTGAGCACACTTCGCCCAGTAGGTATCCCCTTTGGGGTTTCAGACTCAGAAAGACATACTTAAGCAAAGAAACACATTGAATAAGAGCATAATAGAAAATCAACATTCGTACACCATATTCGGTCATAAACTCTTTCCGTTATACACCCCTTTTCAATAGATCAATCACGTCAATGAGAGATAAATGGATAACGAGACAACAAACACTTTGTCACACTACTTTCAAATTCACAATTTACTCAACATTCCTCGTCTCAATTTTTTTGCCACTCATATGCTCATTACTAACACGGAAATTTCGAGATCCGACTCCCATAGCTCAATATAACATCACAACTCAATATCATCACAAATTCCCAATTCCACGAACACAAACAAATCAACTAAGGAATGTACAGAATAATGCACAACAAACAACACATAAACAACCACACACAACAAGCAACACATAACAATAATACGCAGCCAACAACACACTACAACAAACAACACAACATGTCCGATTCCACAAGCCAACAACTCAATTAAGGAATGCAAAGACTAAAAGATTAGACACTCAAAACATCCCACCAACAGTTTCACTTACCAAGAGCTCAACATGCCAAACTTTTCCAAACTCATTCAATCAAGGGCACTTTCGTAATTTCATCACGGGTCAAATCCGTAAGCATATTCATCAATCCCTGCCTCAAATACACTCATAAATATCCCAACTTCAATTGTCTTCCAAACCGACTCACGTTAACCTCACATAGATGCATCACACGGACAAATAACACAAAAGTCTCAAGCCTCTTTCAAAAGAAATCAAACTTAATGAAGTTCATTTTAACTCAAGATTTGAACTCTAAAATGAACACTTGCCGCATCTAGATATTTCATAAGTCCAAGTGCCAAGTAATAACCTAATTAGGCCAAACAATTAATTTAGAAAACTTAATTCCCCATACTACAACACCATCAATTTTAAGCAGGATCATGTACACTTGTAAAATCCACCAAACTCAAAATACTCACCAAAACGATCCAATATTTGGCACAAAGCACAATAACACACTAAGGTTCACCCCTGATTTTTTTAAAGATTTTTATACGTAATAAAAACCAAGTCAAATTGACACCCAAACCCAGAAATTTTGTGCAGCAAATATAAACTTTCAGCAGAACGGATTCATATTTGAAAATCCATTAAAAATCGCATATTCGTTATTTTTCAATGATTCCAACTCTAAAACATCACCAACGTACCAGAGTTTAAAACCCCCAAGGAACCATAACCAAATAAGCTTGTCTACTATAACCAATTTGACCAAAAATGTAGCTCCACCAATCTACCCAGATTTTTCCCGATTTTCAGAACACAGTCCAGTGCGAGATTTTTAGAAAAATAACCGCTACGTACTTTGCTCCAATTTTTGGACACAATCTAATAGACTCGAATATGCACATCATATAAAATTTTCAGGATTTTTGGAAATATTATACTAGGTCGAACACACACCCCAACCGATGCCTCATAAACCCAGATTCAACCTGACAGAAACCAGAGCACAGTTCAGTGCGAGATTTTTGTAGACTTCGTTTCAAAACTTTTGGCTCTGAAATTTTTACACAACTCGCAAAACTCATAGATGAACAACTCATAAAATTTTGGTGAGAATCAGAGATGTAGAACCATGTCAAAAAATTTCGTGAACATAGAATACGAAACTAACATTTACAGAGACAGATTTTTTTCAAACCACAAACATTTAGAGAGAGAGTAGAAATCCCTATATGAATGGGTTTTGAGCAAAACCCCCAAAATGATGAGATCCAAAGATGTCCGATTGAGATGATGTCCGGGTGGATTTGAAGCTCTCACCACGTATAACAACTTTCCTTCTTGGCTCTTAGAACGAATCACCCATTTTCGGCTTGGATCTTGGGGTCAACCATGGAGTTTTGAGGAGGATTTTAGAGGGAGGAGAGAGGAGCAGCCGATTGAGGGGGGAAAAATCTGATTTTTTTCTTCCTCTCATTCTATATATTCACTAGCCCTAATTACACTACACACCCCTCAAGTTCTAAAGTGTTACAAGCAAGCCTAGAACTAACCAATTTCTCACATTAACCCACATCTTTATTTTATTTAACACAAATTTGCGGGTCTTTACATAAACAATTCACGTTTCCAATTAAAAATGATAAATTTTCCAAAGCAACAATTTAAGAACTCGGGGAAGTTTCGAAAATACGTAGCATACTTAACCACTCACCTGCGTCCAAAGCCTATGCACTTGAACACACAAAGAGAACTAACCTGTATAATAAAATAAAAAAAACATATGTAATCACTTAAGCAAAAATGTTATCTGCAAGCTAAAAAAAAATAACAACAATTTAATACCTAAAGCTAAGCCTAGATCTAGACCATCTCCAAATACCCACAATTAGGGCTGAGCATGGACCCGTGAAACCCGACCAACCCGTCCGACCCGACTCGAACCGAAGACAAACGGGCGGTTCACACTGCTTAATCGGGCGGTTCACGGGTTAATATGGTGAGTTTTTGTCGGGTTTCGGGCGGTTCACGGGTTGAATAATATATAACCCGGTGAACCCGACCCGACCGATATATAACACTATTATACGTCAGTTAATAGGCATCAAAAGTCTTTGCATACGCGTGGGAACTGCTGCTGACTACGCATAGGGAATAGGAGAGGACAGTTGTTCTCCCTTAAACGTACAAGTCTTTACTGCCATTTCAAAATTTTGTTTTTCCCAAGTAAACACAACTTCCCTCTTCTGTCAACTTTTGCCTTTATCAAGGGTGTGATGTTCCCACTTCCCAACCAATAATTCACTTTTGCCATTTTCAAAGACTTAGGCAGTAGAGAAAATTTTACCCTCTCTGAAAATTCCTCTCTCTCTCTCTCTACGACAACCATGGTCGGCCGAACAGCCACCATCCGTCGCCGCTGCCGCTTCTAGTTCTCTGTCTCTCTCATTTCTTTTCGCTGAACTTCTCTCTCTTGAAACCCATATTTTTAGTCACTCTCTGAATGTTGATTCGTTACTTTTATTTGTTTTTGGAAGCCCTAGGGTGTTTTACTACACTTGTTCTTTAATAAGGACAGATTTTACTTTTTTTATTCAATTTGTTCAAGGGTTCTAGAAGCAAACCCAGTAATATTACAACCCGACAAACCCGCCCGATCCGACCCGCAAATCCGATGCAGTTTCTCGGACGGGTTTATTAGTCTATGCGGGTCGGTTTCGGGTGCGAATTTTTTCAACCCGAGAGAATTGGGTCGGGTGGCGGGTTGGGGTCAAACCCGACCCGTGCACACCCCTACCCACAATACAGATCATTCTATAAACCCGAGGTCCCTACCCCCACATCAGGCAAAGTACTCTCAGCCACCAAATCCACAAACTAAATAATGAAATCTATTCTCTCAAATTCACGCTGCCATAATCCTATGCCAATGGGTCTAGTTCTAAAATAAATAATTATACATATCCATAAATGTGAACTTACACCTTGCACCATGATTACCAAACACCTCACAACCTCCACATATTGCACCGTACACCATCTCGAACCACGGTGTACTCCCCCTGCACACCAAACACTCGATTCCTCACTCACATCACACAAAACCCATTTATCTTCCCACCAACTGTACTGTTCAATACCCTTCCTCCAATCCAAGTCAATCTTTCGCTCCAAACCCATGTGCTATAGTCTTAGCATGAGGAAAAAGAAGGGAAAAAAAATGAAAAGAGAAACCAAAAATGGAGAGAACAAAACCACTTACCAGAGGCTATCACCAATCACGCAAACCTTCGGCTGCTGCCCCTCTCTCCCTCTCTCTCTCTCTCTCTCTCTCTCTCTCTCTATATATATATATATATATATATATATATATATATATATATATATATATATATATATATATATATATATATATATGCAAAAAACCTAAATACGGTATCAGAATGAGGTTCTACTTGACCCACTTAACCCACGTTCCCCACAATAATAGCTAATTAGGTAAACAAAGTTTAAGTAGATAAGTAGGGAATATTTACTAATAAAAATAATCTGATCTAATACAAAAATCGTATGATCAATCATGTACTCACTAATTTACGAATACCCCTAAAAATTACCATTGTGCCAATAATAATCATATTGCGCACAATAAATAATTAGGACCAGACTAAAATGCCCAAATTTCTAAGTAGAAAATTAATTATAATTAAGGAAAATAAAAGTTGGGTCGTTACATCCTTTCCCCCTTAAGGTAAATTTCGTCCTCGAAATTGTATACTAACCTCAAGCAAACAAATGCGGGTACTTCATGCGCATCTCCTCATCAAGCTCCCAAGTGGCTTCCTCAACCGCATGATTGCGCCACAATATTTTAACTAAACGAATCATTTTATTCCGAAGCACCTTCTCCTTTGTGTCGAGAATCTCAACTGGTTGCTCATCATAGGTTAAATCATCACGAACATGCAGTGGCTCATAATCGATCACATGGGATGGACTATGCATATATTTCCTCAACATCGATACATGAAAAATATTATGAACCCAAGCTAAACTTGGCGGCAGTGCCAAACGATAAGCCACCTCACCAATCCTCTCCAAAACCTCAAAAGGCCCAATATAGCGAGGACTTAACTTTCCCTTTTTGCCAAAACGAATAACACCTTTCCAAGGGGACACTTTAAGAAACACCATATCTCCTATTGCAAACTCCAAATCCCTCCTCCGATTGTCGGCATAGCTTTTCTGTCTACTCTGAGCCATTACAAGCCTCTCCCTAATAGTAGCAATCTTTTGAGTCGCATCCTCCACCAACTCAGGTCCCAAAAGTTGCCTCTCTCCAACCTCATACCAACATATAGGTGATCTACACTTCCGTCCATACAAAGCCTCATATGGAGCAACTCCTAAACTCGAATGATAACTGTTGTTATATGCAAATTTCATTAATGGCAATTGATTATCCCAATTTCCTTTCCACTCTAGGCTACATGCTCTCAACAAATCCTCCAAAGTATGTATAGTTCTCTCTGTCTGACCATCGGTCTACTGGTGGTAGGCAGAACTGAAAAGCAAGCGAGTACCCATTGCTAACTGCAATGCCCCCCAAAACTTAGACACAAAACGAGGATCACGGTCCAACACAATTGATGCAGGTGCTCCATGTAGTCTAACAATCTCCTTGACATATAACTGCGCCAAACGATCCAATGTATATGTCATCTTAATAGCAACAAAATGGGCTGTCTTAGTGAGCCGATCAACTATAACCCAAACTGCATCATGCCCACTGCTAGTCCGAGGCAGCCCAGATACAAAATCCATAGAGATATGATCCCACTTCCACTCAGGTAATGGTAATGGCTGAAGTTTTCCTGCCGGCTTTTGATGCTCCACCTTAACCTGTTGACATGTAAGACACTGTTCCACAAACCTCGCAATACTCTTTTTCATACCATTCCACCAAAAATGCTCTTTTAGATCCTTATACATTTTAGTGCTACCTGGATGAATACTATACCCAGAACTGTGAGCCTCAGCCAAAATCTCTGTTCTCAAATCACCACCACCTGGCACACAAACACGATCCCCAAACCTAAGTACACCATCCTTATCCACAATGAACCCACTACTCTCGCCCTTCGACATGCCCTCCAAAATCCTTTTACACACGCGATCATCTTGTTGAGCTTGTCGAATTCTATCCAACAAATTTGGTTTCACTGTTAACTGACTACATATAGCACCATCTCCATACTGTATTATCTCCACCCCTCAACCGCCTAAGGTCCTCTATCAGATGTGGCTGAACTGTCAAAGATGCCAAACTAGCCCCAGTCGACTTCCTACTCAATGCATCTGCCACTACATTTGCCTTTCCCGGATGATACAATATACTAATGTCATAGTCCTTTAACAACTCAAGCCATCGCCTTTGCCTCAAATTAAGTTCTTTCTGGGTAAAAATATATTTTAGGCTCTTATGATCAGTATAAATCTCACAAGTCTCTCCATACAAGTTATGTCTCCATATCTTTAGTGCAAACACAACCGCCGCCAAGTCCAAATCATGTGTAGGGTAATTCCTCTCATGTACCTTCAACTGGCGAGAAGCATAAGCTATCACTCTATCGTGCTGCATAAGCACACAACCCAAACCTTGGTGAGATGCATCACTATAAATAACAAAGTTACCACCCTCAGTTGGCAACTCAAGTATCGGTGCCGTAGTCAATCTCTGCTTAAGTTCCTGAAAACTGTGGTCACAACTATCCGTCCACTCATACTTCACTCCCTTTCGAGTAAGATTGGTAAGTGGCAGAGCAATGCAAGAAAACCCTTCCACAAACCGCCTGTAATACCCAGCAAGACCCAAGAAACTACGCACTTCTGTCACTGATTTAGGACGTGGCCAATCAACAATAGCCTCTACCTTCTTACTATCAATAGATACCCCCTCCTTTCTGATCACATGCCCAAGGAAAGACACACTGTCCAACCAAAACTCACATTTCTTAAACTTCGCATACAACCTCTGCTCTCTAAGAATTTGAAAGACTATCCTCAAGTGCTCCACATGTTCCTCTCTACTCTTGGAATATATTAAAATATCATCAATAAACACCACAACAAAATGATCAAGTTGGGGTTTGAAGACCCTATTCATCATATCCATAAATGCTGCAGGGGCATTAGTCAGACCAAAAGGCATCACTAAAAACTCATGATGTCCATAACGTGTTCTAAAAGCTGTTTTTAGAATGTCCGCCTCCCTAACCTTTAACTGATGGTAACCAGACCTCAAATCAATCTTTGAAAACACCTGAGCCCCTTGCAACTGATCAAACAAATCATCTATACGTGGTAGCGGATATCTATTCTTAACTGTAACCTTGTTCAACTCCCTGTAGTCAATACACAATCGCATAGAACCATCCTTCTTTTTCACAAACAAGACAGGAGCTCCCCACGGTGACACACTCGGCCTAATAAATCCCTTATCAAGCAGTTCTTGCAACTGCACTTGTAATTCCCTCAACTCAGCTGGTGCCATTCTATAAGGAGCCTTAGAAATAGGTGTTGTACCAGGAACAAGATCTATTGTGAACTCAACCTCACGATCTGGAGGCAGACCAGGTAGGTCCTCTGGAAAGACGTCAGGAAATTCCTTTACTATAGGCAACTCCTCCATTTTTTGTACGGATTGTTCCTCACTCACCATATAAGCCAAGTAACCACAACACCCCTTCTTCAATAATCGACTTGCCTGTAGATATGAAAGAAAGCTAATCGATGACACTTTTCGATCCCCTTGAAAACTAAACTCTAACTCACCTGGCATAGCAAAAACCACCCTCTTCTGACTGCAATCTATTGTGGCATGGTATTTTGACAACCAATCCATCCCTAGGATAACATCAAAGTCTCGCATCTCTAATGAAATAAGGTCAACTGGTAAAATTCTGCCACCTATCTCTACACCACAAGACTTAGACACCTTCTCCAATGTCACTGTTTTCCCTACCGGAGTAGCCACCGTAACACATATGTCTAATGCCTCAACAATAATAGGTAATTGGCGTAGATATCTAGGAGCAGCAAAAGAATGTGTAGAGCCAGAATCAAACAAAACTCGAGCAGGTACATTTGAAATAGAGAGAGTACCTTGCACCACAGATGGCGCCTCCTTAGCCTGCTGCTGTGTCAAAGCATACACACGCCCCTCAGTCACATTCTTCTGCCCCTGACCTCCATTTCGAGCATGCTGCTTATAATTCCCTTGATTATTTGACTGTCGCCGATTATACCCACCTCCACGAGCTGGCTGTCTTTGACCCTGAGGTGCCTGATTCCTTCCACCACCCTGAGATCTACACTGAGTAGAGATATGGCCAGGTTGCCCGCAGTTATAACAAACTCGAAGTGAACCATCACAATGATACTGTGCTAAATGAGGCTGGCCACACTTATAACACGGTCTCAATGCCTGCCTCCCACTTTCATTAGTTTGAGTTGATGTCTGCAATCTCTTTGCAGAATACCCACTACCACTACTCTGTCCTGACCTGTACCTCTTGTACTGATTCTCTGCACCCTTCTCTTTTGATATATCCTTCTCTGCTGTTAGAGCTTTAGTCACAAGCTGAGATAGGGTCTCGCTGTCCAATAAAGAAACCCTTCCACGAATATCAGGTCGAAGCCCCCTCAGAAAATGCCACACCTTATCTTCTTCTTTTTCCACCAATTTTCCTGCAAACCTAGACAACTCATCAAATTTGTGCTGATATTCTACCACTGACATATTCCCTTGTTCCAATTTTAGAAACTCAGTGCGCTTTTGATTCTTAACTGCCGGTGGAATATATTTATCTTCAAAATCCTTCTTAAAAGCGCTCCAAATTAATTCATGCTCTTTTCCCATATATTTTTGCTTGGCCATACGCCACCAATGCTCGGCATCCCCTTCTAGCTTATACGTCGCCAATGACACTTTCTGTGTCTCTGAACAGCCCAAAATATCAAATATCTTTTCCATCCTTAATAACCAAGCTTCAGCATCAGACGGTTTGTCAGACCCCATGAATGATGGTGGAGTAGTCTTCAAAAACCTATCCAGAACTGTACCCTTATCCAAAGTCATGGACCTTGATGCATCTGCTGATCCTGTCTGTGCCTGTTGCCCTGTGAGCATTCCCACTAACGTCTGAATGACTTGATAAGCAGTTGTGGGGTCAATAGTAGTTGTGGGTGCAACAGAATTGGCAATAACTTGTGTAATTGGATCGGTGCCGGTTGCTGTGACAACTGGCTCAGTAGAAGGTTCCCGGTCTAGTATATCATCGTGAGCTATGGGGGAGACACCACCTCCGCCACGGCCTACAGAATTAGTAGGACCACGACCACGAGTAGCAGGGGTGGCACGACCATGACCACGGGCAGTAGGAGTGGCACGACCACGACCATGGGCAGTAGGAGTGGCCCGGCCGCGACCTCCAGCTGCTGAACCCCCATAAGTGGACCTAGTAGTACGACGTGAGCGATCCATCTCCTAATTTCGTCAAAGAAACAATCCAGATATAATTATATAATCTTGAAACAATAACCAGTAAGCAATAATCTATAATTAAATAAACAACTAAGCAACGACCTAAGGACTCTGGCAACCGGACCTCCACTAATGATAATGATGCAATATGAATGCAAATTTTTTTTCTAAACCTTTTGCTTTGATACCACAATTGTCACACCCCGAAATAGGAATGACCGGCCGTGAACCACGCAATTGATACATGAATCACGAAGCCTAAAATAAAATAAACCATATAACACTAAATGACCATTTTTTTTATTATTAAACAAACTCAAACCTAATTTGTCTCAGCATAAGCATGGGGCACACCATCCCATGATCCAAACATTAAAAATGATTACCAATAATACCATAAATCCAATCTTTACCAAAAAGGTTTAACCATGTGCGGAAGCGAAATAAATTAATAACAAAGCTACAATGCATGCTATATCCTACGGAGGTCGACACAGTAGTTCCCCCAAGACGCCGCCAGAATCCTCATCTAACGACTTGATTTTCCTGAAAATGGTGTTGGATTAAATCCGTCAGTTGACAAGCTCAGTGAATGACAAGCATTTATATTAAATAAAGTTCTAAAACATGGATTAAATTAATTTACATATCATCATAATTTGGCACACACGATGTAGGAAAAATAATAATAATAAATCTTAATGGTGATCACAAATGATATCCAATAACAATGGGGAACCACAACCAAATAGTACCATGGCCAACAAATAATAATCTCAAAATTGGATCCAATATCGAACTTAGAGTCACCAGGTGTTGGCAGCCCGCGGTACTCTTCCCTAAGTCAATCCGGCGAAAAGACAGCCGTTGAGCAAAAGGGTCACCGGCCTAACCCGGGTCTCTTCCCTAATGGCCAGGGTCACCTATTCAAAGGAATAATTTCCCTGGACTTCCAATAATAAGTGTTCCCAACCATATCCAACAAGTTCTCACCAAAAGAATATTTTTATCGGACGCCAATTTAAAGTACCAAATATAAACAATTCACGTTTCCAATTAAAAATGATAAATTTTCCAAAGCAACAATTTAAGAACTCGGGGAAGTTTCAAAAATACGTAGCATACTTAACCACTCACCTGCGTCCAAAGCCTATGCACTTGAACACACAAAGAGAACTAACCTGTATAATAAAATAAAAAAAACATATGTAATCACTTAAGCAAAAATGTTATCTGCAAGCTAAAAAAAAATAACAACAATTTAATACCTAAAGCTAAGCCTAGATCTAGACCATCTCCAAATACCCACAATACAGATCATTCTATAAACCTGAGGTCCCTACCCCCACGTCAGGCAAAGTACTCTCAGCCACCAAATCCACAAACCAAATAATGAAATCTATTCTCTCAAATTCACGCTGCCATAATCCTATGCCAATGGGTCTAGTTCTAAAATAAATAATTATACATATCCATAAATGTGAACTTACACCTTGCACCATGATTACCAAACACCTCACAACCTCCACATATTGCACCGTACACCATCTTGAACCACGGTGTACTCCCCCTGCACACCAAACACTCGATTCCTCACTCACATCACACAAAACCCATTTATCTTCCCACCAACTGTACTGTTCAATACCCTTCCTCCAATCCAAGTCAATCTTTCGATCCAAACCCATGTGCTATAGTCTTAGCATGAGGAAAAAGAAGGGAAAAAAATGAAAAGAGAAACCAAAAATGGAGAGAACAAAACCACTTACCAGAGGCTATCACCAATCACGCAAACCTTCGGCTGCTGCCCCTCTCTCTCTCTCTCTCTCTCTCTCTCTCTCTCTATATGCAAAAAACCTAAATACGGTATCAGAATGAGGTTCTACTTGACCCACTAACCCACGTTCCCCACAATAATAGCTAATTAGGTAAACAAAGTTTAAGTAGATAAGTAGGGAATATTTACTAATAAAAATAATCTGATCTAATACAAAAATCGTATGATCAATCATGTACTCACTAATTTACGAATACCCCTAAAAATTACCATTGTGCCAATAATAATTATATTGCGCACAATAAATAATTAGGACCAGACTAAAATGCCCAAATTTCTAAGTAGAAAATTAATTATAATTAAGGAAAATAAAAGTTGGGTCGTTACAGGAATTCTGAAAGGCCTACGAACAAAATAGAAATATTTAATTTCAACGTCATTTTAGAAAAACTATTAAAAGTTGTTGTCTAAAAAATAGAGCTAATACATACCTCTCGAAGTGACATTGGTGTTGCAAACTCACATATAAATTGGACATATGTAGTTTCATGATGAATGACTCTTGGCAAACATGCTGTGTGTAATCTTCTGATATGAACAATAATAATGGAAAATATATAAATTGTTATAAAAGCTCTGTATGGAGCTTGGTATGGATGACCATATACATCTTGGTGTGTGTGCTTGTATTAAATAGGTTGGTTGTAGTTGAAGCCTTTTTGGCTATATATGTATCTTCTATCAGAGAAGAAGATATACGAGCAAGAAAGAAAGGAAGAAAAGACAGAGAACAAAATACCACTCTGAATAATATTTGAGTAGTCCAGAAGACTAACTTTTCTTCATATTTGTGTCCAGTAGTTTATTTACTTTTCAGCACTCATTATCTGCTTGGTTTCATAACACGTTATCAGCACGAAGCCCTAGCCAACTGGGAGAGGTAAATTATGTATACTCCATTCATACAATCTGTTGATTTTAGATACACTATTCCATATTCATCAAAATGAGTTTTTTTTTTAAACATATACACTGCTACAACATTCTATCAATTTTTGGTTTTAGAAAGTTCAAAACCAGTCAATGGTATCAATTTTTCAGAAGCTTTTAAAACCATCAGTAGCTAAATTCATGTGATGACTTCTATGCTTTAAATGGATTTTTTTTTCCCGTCATATTGTATGCCAACAACAGTATAGGGAAAGAAGAAGAATTATTGTACCAGAAGTACATATCATCTATGAATCCTGAAGTATTCTAATTATGAAAAAAAATGGGAGATTGTACCTGAAGTACATATCAATTATAAATTCTGAAATATTATGCTTTAAAAAAAAAAAGGGGGGGGCAAAATACCTGAAGTATTTTTAGCAACAAGGTGGATGGGTCTTTAAAATATTAAATCCACCACGCCGCCTCGAACCCGTGACCTCCTTAAGGGAAATCACGAGTTTGGCCACTGAGCTAACCCCAGTGGTTGTGTAGAAACTGACAAATTTATTTATATATAGCATCTTGTTGGTAAATTTAGTATCTCTGATTACAATTACTAAAATAGTGTAGAATTCTTGTAACAGTAGCCTTTTTATTATGTTCGTTTGGAACTTGATTCATGGAGCAACCCCATGTATAGTATATTTTGGACGATAGTATTGCATCTGCCATTTTCACATGGCAATGAATCCTTTTCTTTCAATGTCTGAAGAAAATTGGTAACCTCATTAATGCATAAAAAAAATAAATAAATAAAAAAAAAGGGGAGATATTTTTCTTCTCCAACAGAAAGTTCTCACATATGCATCACGTCACTGGCAATTTCAGGGTAGGTTTGTCAAGGGGAATTTCATACTCTGACTATTTAATTTTGCTATTTCATGATTATTTGTCTGATCAAAGTATCTTGTTTTATAGACAATGTCGAACTACACGAAATTGGAATTTGCTGCCCTTGACATTTCGGGAAGAAATTATCTGTCATGGATCCTTGACATAGAGATTCATCTCGATGCAATGGAAATCGGGAGAACGATCACAAATGGTAATAGTGCATCCTTGAAGGATCGCGCAAGGGCCATGATCTTCATCCGACATCACCTCCACGAGGACCTGAAGTCCGAGTATCTCACTATCAAAGACCCACTAGTTTTGTGGAACAACCTGAAAGAAAGATTTGGGCACCAAAAGACAGTCATGTTGCCTAGAGCTCGTTATCATTGGATGCATCTAAGATTTGAAGATTACAAATCGGTTAGCGAGTATAATTCTGCCCTATTTAGAATTGTTTCACTTATGAGACTGTGTGGGGAGAAAATTACTGAAATGGATATGTTAGAAAAAACATATTCCACGATTCACCCCAGAGACATGAATCTGTCACAAACATATAGACAGAGGGGCTATGAAAAATACTCGGATTTGATATCCTGTCTCCTAGTAGTTGAGCAAAACAATGAATTATTAATGAAAAATCACGAGTCTCGTCCAACCGGATCTATACCGTTTCCAGAAGCAAACGGAGTTTCATTCCACAATCAGGGAGGTGGCCGCGGCCGTGGCCGAGGTCATGGGCGCGGACGCGGACGGGGGCGTGGTGGCCATAACTACCAAGTCCGTGGAGGACACATCAAGAAGCCCAACAAGAAAACTGATTTTCCCCGGAAGTGGAATAAGTGGGATAGGTCGGATGTATCCCAAAGAAAGGGAAATGATTTTCAAGCTAAACCTGTTAAGAATACAGAAGATTCATGTTACAGATGTGGAGTGAAAGGTCATTGGTCGCGTACCTGTCGTACGCCAAAACATTTAGTTGATCTTTTCCAGGCATCAATCAAGGGGAAAGGAAAAGAAGTTGAAACCAATTTCCTTGATCAAGTTAACCAAACTGACCCTTTTGAACCTTTTGATTTTTCATCTTTTGATATGTCTGATTTACCTGCTGGACCTAGTGGGACAAAAGATGATTTCTTTGATGATGGAGATGACTACCCTGATTGGTCCATGCATTTTGACTAATAAGTATCTTTGCTTATGTTTGAAATAATAGTCTAAGGACTAATCTATCTTTTAATAATGTTGTAAGAGATATGTCATGTTGTATTTGTTTTTGGAATAAAAGTTTTCAAGATGTGTTTCAGTTACTTATTTGTGAAACCTTTAAATTTGTATTTTTTGCATTTAGGAGCATGGATACTAATGGGACATTATCAAATGCAAAGATAAATGGTGAAGATATCTGTCTGGTAGACAGTGGTACGACACATACTATTCTTCGAGATAACAGATATTTCAAACATTTGCCAAAAATAAAAGCTTATGTCAATACAATATCAGGTTCTGCAGACCTAATTGAAGGCTCTGGAAGAGCAAATATTGTTCTAGCAAACGGAACAAATTTAAATATTGACAATGCTTTGTATTCTACCAAATCCAAAAGAAATCTGTTAAGTTTTATGGATATACGTCGTAATGGTTATCATATTGAAACCACAAACGAAGGCAGAAAAGAATATTTGTATATCACTTCTAATGTGTCTGGCCGGAAGCTAGTATTAGAAAAATTTTCTGCATTATCTTCTGGGTTATATTATACGACGATTAGAACAATTGAATCATATACTGTGATGCACCAGAAGTGCTCCAACCCAAAACTTTTTATGCTATGGCATGATCGCCTTGGGCATCCGGGTTCAATAATGATGCGTCGTATTGTTGAAAATTCACAAGGGCATCCGTTAAAGAACCAGAAGATTCTATTACCCAAGAATTATCCATGTAATGCCTGTTCACAAGGGAAACTGATTATTAGACCATCAATCTCCAAAGTGATTGTTGAATCACCATCATTTTTACAAAGAATACAAGGAGATATTTGTGGGCCGATACACCCACCATGTGGACCATTTCGATATTTCATGATTCTAATTGATGCCTCAACTAGATGGTCACATACCTGTTTACTGTCTACACGAAATGTTGCATTTGCTAGATTCCTTGCTCAGATCATTAGATTAAGAGCACAGTTCTCAGATCACCAAATCAAAACAATTCGTCTTGACAATGCTGGAGAGTTCACATCTCAAACATTTAATGATTACTGCATGTCAATTGGTGTTGATGTTGAGCATCCTGTTGCACACACTCATACCCAGAATGGTTTGGCGGAATCTTTTATTAAAAGACTTCAGCTAATTGCTCGACCATTGCTTATGAAAACAAAATTGCCAGTTTCTGCTTGGGGACATGCTATTTTACATGCTGCATCTCTGATTCATGTTAGGCCAACTGCATATCATAAATATTCACCCACACAGCTTGCTCTTGGTCAACAACCGAATATCTCTCACTTAAGAGTTTTTGGTTGTGCTGTGTATGTGCCTATTGCACCACCCAAACGTACTAAAATGGGTCCACAACGTAGGCTTGGGATTTATGTTGGTTTTGATTCTCCATCTATCATTAGATTCCTCGAACCCCTTACAGGCGATGTGTTTAAGGCACGTTTTGAGGATTGTCATTTTGATGAATCAGTTTTCCCACCATTAGGGGGAGATAGGTCGAAGCCAGAAGCTCGACGTGAAATTACTTGGAATGTTTCGGCATTATCTCATCTTGATCCTCGTACTAATCAATGTGAACTGGAAGTTCAAAGGATCATTCATTTGCAAAGTATTGCAAACCAGTTACCGGATGCATTTACAGATGCAAATAAAGTAACCAAGTCTCATATACCAGCTGCTAATATCCCAGCACGAATCGAAATTCCCACAGGACAAATTACTAGTACAACAGCTGATGAAACTAAAGCACGCCAGAAGCGTGGGAGACCTGTTGGTGCCAAAGATAAACTTCCCCGGAAGAGGAAAATCCAAGGCAAACAAACTGAAATCCCAGGAATAGCTGATACTCCTGAGGGGATCAAGCTAATAAATGTAAAAGCTCATGAAGAGGCTAAACCCGAAAATGAAAGAATGAATTTATCAATATTTCCTCCCACTTCTGAATCTCCTGAAGAGAAATATCCCGAAGAATTATTTCCTGAAATGGAACAGGTACCTGAGAATAATGAGATCTCAATACATTATATGAGTACGGGAGAAATGTTGGACAGAAATAAAACCGTTGTCAACAACGCGTTTTCATTTAAGGTTGCTCTTGACATTACTAGAAGTGATGATGAAAGTGAACCACAAACTGTCGAAGATTGTCGACGCAGAAATGATTGGCCAATGTGGAAAGGAGCAATTCAAGCAGAATTGAACTCTCTTGCAAAAAGAGAAGTATTTGGACCTGTAGTTCAAACCCCTGGAGGAATACAACCGGTGGGATACAAATGGGTGTTTGTGCGAAAGCGCAATGAGAAAAATGAAGTTGTGCGATATAAAGCACGACTTGTTGCACAAGGTTTCTCGCAGAGACCTGGAATTGATTATGAGGAGACATACTCTCCCGTAATGGATGCTATCACATTCAGATTTTTGATTAGCTTGGTAGTTACAGAATGTCTGGACATGCGTTTGATGGACGTTGTGACCGCATACTTGTATGGATCACTAGATGCTGACATATACCTAAAGGTCCCCGAAGGATATACTATGCCTGAAGCATGCAGTTCAAAACCCCGAAGTGTTTATTCGCTTAAGCTACAAAAATCTTTATATGGGTTAAAACAATCTGGTCGTATGTGGTACAAACGTCTTAGCGACTACTTGTTAAAGGAAGGATATGAAAATGATCCTATTTGTCCATGTATTTTTACTAAGAAATCAAACTCTGGTTTTGCAATTATTGCGGTTTATGTCGATGATTTAAATCTCGTGGGAACTCCGGAAGAGCTCATAAAAACCGCCGAATATTTAAAGAAAGAGTTTGAGATGAAAGATCTTGGCAAAACAAAGTTTTGTCTTGGCCTGCAAATCGAGCATTTGCCAACTGGAGTTCTAGTACACCAGTCGACATATACAGAAAAGGTTCTTAAACAATTCTACATGGATAAAGCACATCCATTGAGTACTCCTATGGTTGTTCGATCACTTGATGTGAACAAAGATCCATTTCGTCCCCAAGAAGAGGGAGAGGAAATTCTTGGTCCGGAAGTACCATATATGAGTGCCATTGGTGCACTTATGTACTTGGCAAATTGTACACGACCAGATATTGCATTTTCAGTCAATTTATTGTCTCGATATAGTTCAGCTCCAACTCAACGGCATTGGAAAGGAATTAAACACATATTTCGTTATCTCCGAGGAACGGTTGATTTGGGTTTGTTCTATTCAAATGGATCGAAGTCACAATTAATCGGATACGCAGATGCTGGTTATTTATCTGATCCACACAAAGCTCGGTCACAAACAGGATATGTGTTTACTTGTGGTGGTACTGCTATTTCATGGCGTTCTGTGAAGCAAACGTTGACTGCTACTTCTTCTAATCATTCTGAAATTATCGTGATTCATGAAACAAGCCGTGAATGTGTTTGGTTGAGATCTATGATACAACACATTCGGGAAAAATGTGGATTATCTTCAATTAAAGATAACCCGACCATATTACATGAAGACAATGCCGCATGTATCACGCAGATTAAAGCTGGTTATATCAAAGGAGACAGAACTAAACATATTTCACCAAAATTCTTCTACACCCATGACCTCCAGAAAAGCGGTGATATTGATGTTCAGCAGATACGTTCTAGCAACAATCTGGCAGATTTATTTACCAAGGCATTACCAACTGCAACATTCAAGAAGCTGGTTAACGGTATTGGGATGCGCCGACTCAAAGACATATCATGTAAAGTTGAGGGGGAGTAATTGATGATTGAAAGACGGACGATTGTACTCTTTTTCCTTTGTCTAAGGTTTTGTCCCATTGGGTTTTCCTTAGCAAGGTTTTAATGAGGCAATCTATAGATAGTTTTTCACTATGTACTCTTTTTCCTTCACCTAAGGTTTTTCCCATTGGGTTTTCCTTGGTAAGGTTTTTAATGAGGCATGTTCTTAGTATTTAGTCATCCAAGGGGGAGTGTTATAAAAGCTCTGTATGGAGCTTGGTATGGATGACCATATACATCTTGGTGTGTGTGCTTGTATTAAATAGGTTGGTTGTAGTTGAAGCCTTTTTGGCTATATATGTATCTTCTATCAGAGAAGAAGATATACGAGCAAGAAAGAAAGGAAGAAAAGACAGAGAACAAAATACCACTCTGAATAATATTTGAGTAGTCCAGAAGACTAACTTTTCTTCATATTTGTGTCCAGTAGTTTATTTACTTTTCAGCACTCATTATCTGCTTGGTTTCATAACATAAATATCTTTCACAACATTGTCTGAAAACTTATTGAACATAAAGAAAGCATATATTTTGATCAAAATATTACCTGGTACAGGGTGCAACTCTTTGAAAGGCTCTTCTTCATTATACCAATCATATGTGATTTTTCCCCCATGTTCATTAAAGACAACAGTATTGAAGACCCATTGCCTCTCACAACCAAATAGAACATGACATCCAACTCTCAAACCAAGTTCTGAGCAAAACTGAGTCCAATTGTCATTCAGCATCAAAGAACCAACCACTAAAATTAGATACACTTTGTGTGCATGTCGAAGAACAATTGGTGCAGTGGCGAAGCCAGGATTTTTGCTCGAGGGGGGCCGACTTAATAGACATTTCTTTATCCAAATGTATAATTATGATATGGATTTGCTTTTCAATATAATTTACTTGTGCATTGCAAATATTCTCGCCTAATTTATTAAAAATACATTAATCGTTTTGTTTTATTTCTTTAGGCTACAACACTACTCATATGCTTGTTTTTCAAATTATGAAAGAAAGAAAGGCAAGTGATTTCCGCACCCCCCTTTTGATACGCACACCCAATTTTTTTGTTTAAGTAGAATTTTTATTTGAAAAATTCAATAAAAGACAAAAGGGGGTGTTTATAAAAAAGGGGGCACCCCCCAGCCCCCATATGCCTCTGCCCCTGAATTGGTGTTTCAACATCTTCAGTAAGGAAAAATGGTTGCAGCCATGGTGGTAGCATCCAAACAAAAAGCACGTATTTAAAAACTTATACTAATATATTGCTTGAAATTGAATGAAACAAAATAAGTATATCAAATTGAACTAAAACATAACCTGTGGTGAATAAACAGAAGATATACGCATCAAAAAACAACAACGTGGAACACCTACAAAAGAGAAGCAAAAAGTAATTACGCCAAAATCTTATTAAATTAATTAAAAGTATAATAAAATAGATAACTTAATACTTGCAGTACTCCAGCGCACAAATGAATAGTAGATCATAGATTCTATCCATTTAACGAAATCCCTCTTCAAGCGCCATTGATTGACAATACCAAGCTCAAGTTGATCCCTATAATTACGCACAAAGTCATAATCTCTTCTATAGAAAAGATGTTTTGTTCTCCTATGGATAGATCTCCCAACATTCACTTTCTCGCCCTGAACAGTAAATAGGTAGTAGAAAGCCCCATGTTCACTTAAATGAGGTGGATGTTTTTCAGGATTGCAACAGATGAATGGACCTCGGAGGACCATTGTAATCCTCTGATATCCCTAAATTAAGACAAATTAATAGCTCAATCATGCATTTAAGCTGCCCAAATTGACTATCTAAATTCAGAAACGAAAATTTTAACACAGCACAATAAAAAGCAATTTCTCTTTTCAACACGTAATTGTAAGGTTTCTTTTACTCTGCATATAATTTTTCCACTGACACGAAGTTACTTTGCACATAATTGTGATATAGTTGTTTCTTTTTTTTTTTTTGATGTTGTTTTATCTATAAAATAACTGTCTCTAGTTTTTTTTCTGAAAAACATATAATGTGATCTTATTTGCCCTAAGATTTTTGTTACTCTGTCTTATGTCCTAACAGAACATGGATTGTTTGTTCAATACTTAATTGAAAATTTGCCTTTAATAAACCAAGCACACTCATGATTTTTGCAGCATATACACCACATGGGCCATGGTAACTAAGTTTTATCTATTCCTAATGGCATTCCATAATGATTTACCTATGATCAACATTTGATAATATGCATAGTACAACAATTGTGGGGGCTATTTTTTGACCTTATTAACTGAAATCATTTTTTTGCTTTATGAACTCATAATATAACAACCCAATCATTTGCAAAAGGAAAAGAAACATAGCTAAATTCCAAATGCTCTAACAAGAAATAAAGAAAACAAAGACATATTTTCTTCTCTGATAATACTTGTATTATCCAGATTGTCCCATTGCCCTCTGAACAATAAATTCGTCTTTTATGCAAAATAATCATTCATTCCAAATCATGTAACAGAAGAGTACATGCAAAAAGATATCCAAGCATACAGTTTGATATAAACAAAAAACCCATTGTTTCTTTGTTCATCCTAGTTGTCCCAACACTAAATTGCTACTTGATTGAACATAATCATTGATCTATTCTTAGACAAAGGATATTCAAATTTTCTTCTAATCAGAAAATTTGAACTGCATCTAGATTCAGAATCGATGAAAGTCTACTAATGCTTTAATTCATGCAAACCGACTATTTATCATTCGAAATAAACTTAAAACAACAACTAAAGAGGCATCGAAAAATATCTTCATTGTTTTTCCTACATAAAATCTTCTAAAAGTTGGAGATCACCTTCTTACAAGGAAAAACGAATGCATGCAAACCCTAAACATGGACAAAATCCAAAAAAACTGCAAATTTTAAAAAATAATCACATGAGCAATTGTAGGAGCAAAGAAATCTTTAAAAGGGAAGAAAATTTTACCTGTGTAGAAGGAGAACACAAAAGAGCAAAATCCTTCTTTACTCGTGACGTGAAGAAGGAAAGCACAAATTGAGACTTTCTCTCACCTTCGTTTTTCGTGTAGAAGGAAAGGAGAAACCCAGAGTTTTCACTCATATCCCGTGTCTATTAACCAGATATCTCAACATCTGCCTGCTGTAGCAGGTGCGAAAAACCAACCCATCCAACTTCCACAAAAACCCTTCCACAAAAAACAAGAACCAAAACCAAAAAACAAAAGAAAAAGGATTATGACGGGAAATATTTGTACGGTTGGGAAGCACCATTTAGTCTTTCACCCAAAACGCATAAAATACTAGGATACCCTTGCAATACCACCAAAACCTCAGGAAAACCAACAACGATTCAACAACTGTAAAGGGCAAATTTGCCCCAAATTGGCCAAATGGCATGCCAAATTTCAAAAAACCCTCTCATAGAGGGGCCTTTGGGTTTCGGATTTTAGAAGAGGTCCTTCAAATTTTGCTATGCTTGATCCAGAAGGCCGGTGTATGCCTTTTTTAGATAGAGAGAGACATGAGAAAGTGTTTGGTACTAGAAAACTTTCCCATAAACTCACCCAAAAAATGCATCCAACATGTGGAATTCACCCGGTATAGTTTTTGAACAGTGTACCAGGTGAATTTCACCCGTTGGATGCATTTTCTGGGAAAGTTTTCTGGTACTGTACCAGACCTCGAAAGACATGGAATGAACAATAATCAATCAAATCCATCGCCATTCATCGTCTTCTAACTTCTCAGTTTCTATGTTTCTCTCTCATCAAATTTTAGATCTACGTCTATCGGATTTCTTCTTATACTACATACACACTCTGTGTTTCTCGATTTTCGAAGTATCACTGTTCCAACCCGATCGGATCTTTACAATAGGTTGATGACGATTAGTGTGCAGTGTTTTGTTTAGAATGAGTGATTGTGTTGATACGAAAGTTTCGATCAAAGGCGAGTGAAAAGTTTGAATCCGAGGCAAAATTTTTTGTGCCTTACACTAGTTTCAAGAGTTCATGGTTGACTAGTTGATTGATTTTTTAAATCTTTTGTACGAAATTATAACTTTTAAATATTATTAAAATCTCACTAATTTTTTTGGGTCAGCGGAAGTGGTCGACCTGAGGTGGGGTGGTGGTCGTCAGGAGGTAGGAGTTGATTTTTTTGAATTTTCTGGACAAAATTAGAACTTTCAAAAATTAGTGAAATGTCATTAATTTTTTGGGTCGCCGAAAGTGGTCGGCCGAAGGTGAGGTAGTGGTTGGCTAGGAAGCAGGAGTTGATTCTTTTTGAATTTTCTGTATGAAATTAGAACTTTTTAAAATTAGTGACATTTCACTATTTTTTTGTCTTTATGTTCGATTGCAAAAATTCCTTGTTGTTCCCTTGAAATGTCAAATGTTTTGGATTTTTGACCAAGCCTCCCAACATATTTTTCTCCATCAATTATTTGTTTTGTGGGTACAAGTACGCTTCCAATTGTGACGATCCTAGCATTTATTTTCCATGATTTTTTTTTGGTACTTCAGAAATATATTATGAAACTAAACGAGACTATCAGTCTGCATCATCGGTGCAGGGAAATAGTTACAACTGTAGAAAAAACATAGCAATAGCATAGCAGCAACATAAGAGGATAGCTAGTCAAGGATTTGTCTAATGTTGAGACGATCTCTTGACATGAACTCTCGAATGGCTAGAGATGGAGTATTGGAAACCACCAATTCTTCATTTTGCTTTGCTCCAATTCGTGCTAAGCAGTCAACACACTCATTGGCACTGCGGTAAATGTAGATTGGAGTACTCCCAGTGCGATTGAGCAGATACTACCCATCATTTTGGATATTGCTTTGGTGATGATTGCGCTGCTCCTTCGTTGAAAAGGATCACCACTGTTTGGGAACCCGATTCAATTTGAACATTGGTCATGCCCTTTTCCAGAATAATATTAGGCCCCTATAAATGCTCCATATCTCCATCTCCAGATACTGGCAGCCTTCATTTTCCTGAAATAGCCTAGTTCCCAAACTCCTTGTTCATTCCTAAAAAGGCATCCAAATCCTACTTTTCTGGTTGTTTCGTACCAACAACCATCTGTACTCAAATTTAGATTACCTATAGTTAGGGAGCACCATGGAGTTAACGAGACGGGGATTTGAAAGCTTCCACAATCTCGGCTGCATAGGAACATAGAATTTTAGAACTCACTTCTGGAACTGTTTCAATGTTATCAAAGCTTTTTCCATGTCAAGCTTTCCAGATTTTCCAAAGAATGGTAAGAGGGTATTCCAAGGTATTCTATTTTCCACATGCAAAATTATGCTTTTTTTCAAGTTATAAGATATCCATTCAGAAATGGAATTTACAAATCCTTCTCTTACAGACCGGCTGGAGAGAAATTTATCCCAAAGACCAGAGGCTTTAGGACAATCCCTAAACAGATGATTAAGATTCTCGGGTGAGCTATTACACCTAGGATAGAGGTCCGAGGAAGTAATACCTCTCCTTGCACAAAGACAATTGGTTGGAAGCTTGTTGTGGAAGATGAGCCATAGAAAAGTGTTGGGCCCGGAGTGCCCCCATGGATTTGGTTACACAATGCCACTCCCTGCGATCGCTCTAAAAATAGACTTGCGGGTGTGATGTTGAATGCCATAAAAGACTTAATTGAAGCCCTTCCTAACACCAAATGGTTTTAGGAGATTTGGTGAAAAAGCTGTCCGACACATGGTATCAGAGCAGGTCACTCTTTTCAGTAGGAAGTTTTCCTTGAGTGGATCCTTATTTTTTCGATGAACACGAACATGAACATGAATTATCCCTCTAGTTGTACCCCTTTTTTGGACAGTGAAAACTTCAATTACTGGAAATCAAGGATCAAAGCTATAATGAGATCAGCAGATGAAGAAATTTGGAAGTTATGTGTTAATGGTTATACGTACCCTACTCATAAATGAATAATCAAGCAGTACCAAACCTAGTTCCGCGTTATCTACCACAGAAAAGGCAGAATTACAAGTGAATAATAGAGCCTTGGATATTTTATTTAGTGCAGTGGATGTGAATGAACATCGTAAGATAGCAAACTGCGAAATAGCTAAGGAAGCATGGGATATTCTAGTCACTTGTCCTGAGGGTACTGATGTTGTCAAGCAATCTAAATTGCAAAGGCTAACAACCGAATTTGAGGCAATCAAAATGCAAGAAGACGAGACATTCAACCAGTTCTATTCTAAGCTAATCTCAATTATTACTAGCTATGAAACTTTTGGTGAACCAATTCATGCTTTTCAAGTTATTAAAAAAAATTTACGTTCTTTACCTCAAAGATTTAAAACCAAGGTTACAATGCTTGAAGGAAAACGGAAACTTAAAGAAAAGTCTGTCGAAGAGATAGTTGGTCTTCTGCAAACTTATGAGGCATACATGTTATCACCTGAACCTCAAAAATCTAAAACTAAACCTTCGATTGCATTTTCTAGCTCTCAGAGCGAGTTAAGAGATTCAAATTGTGACGATGAGTATGACCTTGAAGCTATGGCCTTATTTACAAAGAATTTTAAACAATTTTTTAAAAAAGAAGATGACTAAATATGATTTCAATGATAAAAAGGTTGTTCGCAAAGGAAAAGGTGAGTCTTCCTCTAGCAAAGAGAAAAGGGGAGTTAAGGGACCACCAACAAGACCTAAATGTTATGAATGCCAGGGTTATAGTCACCTTGCCCATGAGTGTGTTAACAAGTTGAAAAAGAAGACCAACTTCAAAGCCAACATAACATTGGATGATGATAGTGAGTCTAATGAGTCAGAGGAAGAACAAGAGGATAACACCAATTTTATTGCTTTTGGAGCATCCTTGCAGTCACATCTCAGTGAGAATGAGTCGTCTGATGAGAGTGAGGATGGAGAAGGATTTGAGGTTTAGAGTATTGGAGAGTTGAGGGCTTCCTATGACCACATGCACAAAGAGAGTGTAAAAATTAGTGATACAAACCTCAAGCTAGCTGAGAAGTGCAATAAGTCTAACATGGAGTTAGTAAGTGTGGAAAAACAAGTGGTAGAATTGGAAGAACGGTTGAGCAAGGTCACTAATGAAAAAGATAGGCCGAGGAAGGAAGTTGGGATACTCCAAGAAAAGAATAGATTTTTGACTGATTCAAACACTATCTTCGAAGGTAAAATAGAAGACATAAATTCTGAAATTTCTAATGCTAACAGTTTGTTTGAGCGTATGAGTGTAAGGACTTGTAATTTTATATAATTTTTCTAAAATTAATGTTGGGGAAGTGTGAGGAAATGAAAATAGAGTAATATAGGGTCAATGTGAAGTTAGTATTGCATTTGGGTCTTTGTGAGATGCATTATGAACATGAGGGGTGTTAGTGTGATTTGTGGGAGTGCATATAGATATGTGTGGCTGATTTTTTCAAGAAAAACACTCATCCTCTTCCTCCCAAAATAGGCAGCCATTCTCTCTCTCTCTAACCCTCCATAGCTCTTCATCTTTTTCCTCAAATTTCCTCCAAAATCTCACAAAACTCACTCAACTCTTGCACAAATCCTTCAATCTTTGATCATTAGAGCTTGAGTTCTTCATATCTTGGCATTGGGAAGGCTACATTTGGTGATTTCTAGAGTTGGGAAGCTTGGGTTTGGAATCAACTTTGATCTAGAGCTTGTCTTCACTTGAGGTAGGGAACAATCTTCTACCTCCTCTAAGTGTATATTGATTGAATTAGTGCATTGTTCTTCTCCTTGTTCCTAAATCCCTTGTTGAACTTGATTATCACCATGGAATTGGATTTGACTCTTGAATAAGTTTGGGTTTGCATATTTGGTTGATAACTCTATGAATTGGTTGTGAATATGTCTATATCCTTTGCTTAGTTGTGTTTTGAAACCCCAAATTGGACTTGGAATGAAGCCCCCATCCATTTGAGCAAGGTTGTTGATTTTCCACCCGAAACCCAGGTGGATCGATCCACTCTTAATAGTGGATGATCCAAAATGCTCTGTTGCACTTTTGAACCACTATGGATCGATCCACTCCTTGCTTGGATCGATCCAAAACCGTCTGTTTCACTTTTGGTACATAGTGGATCGATCCACTCCTTGCATGGATCGATCCAGAATGGTCTGTTCACGGATTTCACTAGAGTGGATCGATCCACTCCTTGCATGGATCGATCCAGATTCCTTTGTTCAGGCAGATTTTTTTTCCAACTTCGCGGGCACGTCCCGGCTTCTTCCGAACTCTGATTGAGGCGATTCTTGAACCGTTGAAAATCTCTATGAGTCTACTTTCAAACCAAATTGATCTCACATTCATATCCTTTGTATTTTGAGAGATATGTGCTTTTTACTATCAGCGTGTCGTATTTTTCTTGAGATTTGTAACTCCATTTTCATGTTCCATTGCTCCGGGCCCTCATTGGTCCTTTCAAAGCTTCTCAAATTGACCTCTAAGCGTCGGTAACCTATCATGGTGCATTTCATGTTTTGTTTTGATTGTCTTGGTTTCTCACGCACTTGGACACGTGCTAACTTGGCCATCACCGACACATTTTGAGTTTTTGAACAAAGACGATTGTGTGAATATTTTAGACACTTGTGAAAGGGTATTGTGATACGTGAATTGGCTTTGAGCACCAAGTTGAATGTATGAATTGATAAGTGGAAATGTAAATGTGAAATATGTGACACGGGGCCCGAGAGGGTATGCCCGGAGTGACACGGGGCTCGAAAGGGTATGCCCGGAGTGACACGGGGCCTTTAATGGTATGCCCGGAGTGACACGGGGCCTATATGGCATGCCCGGAGAATAAACGAATACTTGAAAGGAATAAGATGTATATGATAAATGTAAAGGATACTTGGGTTATTTTAGATGTTTTGGGTATTTGTGAAGTATTGTGAAATGAAATATTTGTGCAAATGATTGTGTTTTGAAGGGAATCAATCCACGACACGAAATGTAATGGTTATGAGGAAACTTATGGATATTCTGGTTTCATTAGATCTTTGAGGCATCTCCTAGATACCTTGTCATCGAGTTGATTTATCTTGGTCCATCTTAGCTTACTCATTCAAGTGTGTCATACCTTCATGTGCATCATTCATTCTCTATACCCTTAGTGTTGGTAGAAACGTTTCCTACGAGCTAGTGAGCTCACCCTATCTTTCCCAGGTACACAGCATGGAGCATGAGATCGGATGCTTGGAGTGTGAATGCATGCCATGAAGATTTTGTGATCATGAAGTTATATTCTCATCTTCATACAAAGTACATTTTTTGGAAGATGATCCTGTAACTTTAATTCCTCCAAGCTTTTGACTATTTCAACTTATGTAATAACTTTAAAACTTTGTTATTTTTGCATGGGTGCGGGTACCCTTGAGCCGAAACACATTGTACTTTGACTTTGACTTTCTATGGGAAATTGTTTGACTTTGATCAATCCTACGTGGATTATATTTGTATTTGGCTTATTGAAATTGAGGGCATGACAATGAGTGTAGTCAAAGACACTTGATCGCATTCTTGGTATCCAAAGATCAACAAGTGACAAGTCAGGCCTTGGCTTCTATGGAGCTTCATCCTCAAAACATCCGGAAGTTATCGTGAATAAGGTGAAATCAAAAGAGGAACTCTCAAAGCTTCATTCTACTAATATTGACAACAGTGGTAAACAACATAATAATATTAAAAAGACTAATACTGATAAATTTATCCCTGTGTGTCATTATTGTCAAGCTCGAGGTCACATTAGACCTAAATGTTTTAAATTACATGGATATTCTGAGGTTGCTTGAAATTATTTTCATCAGAATATTAAGTTTAATAATTCTAAGTATAATAATGCCAAGAACATTGAAAAATTTTCCCGTCCTAACCACAAGAGGTACTTCGCTCAAGTTAGAAGCAAAAAGGTTTGGATTAAAAAGAGTGATTTGCATTGTTTTGTTGCTCATAGAGCTTTGAAAGTTAGAGATTCACAAGTATGGTACTTGATAGTGGTTGTTCTCGTCACATGTCCGGAGATAAGACATTCTTTGTTAGTCTTGAAAAATATGAAGGAGGTATAGTGACGTTTGGTGATGGGAATACCTCTAAAGTTGTAGGTAGCGGAACCATACAAGCTCCAGGCATAACCTGTCCTGAGAATGTCTTACATGTGGATGGTTTAAAAGCAAATCTTCTTAGTATTAGTCAAATATGTAGAAGTTCATTTTTTCTAAAAATGATTGCTATGTGTTAGATAAACAAGGGAAATTTGTCATTCATGGTACACGTACTTCTGATAATTGTTACAGTATATTACCCACTGATAGCTTAACTTGTCATTCTATACAATTGAGTGACACTGAACTTTGGCACCAACGTCTGGTGTAAGAGGGGAAAAACTCACGAAGTTATTTCCTTGCTCTTAGGAGATCAAATCCTCTTCAAATGGAGCAACCTCGATCCTGCAGCACAAACAAACTATCAGAGCACCCCTGCCTCTAGGCGGCAAGGGCCCTCTAATGCTTAAGTTAGTATTGACGAACTGGAGGATAAGCATAACGAGTGTATGTGTATGAGAGTAGGTTAATGCATACTTCTTGTGTTTATGATTCATCTTCTTATACAGACGATTATTTTACACATACATTCCTTGTGGAATTCCGCTTTATTAAGAATCCTTCCAAGTCTGGGATTCTTCCTTATTAGGTAGTGTAGATCGCATGATTCTGGATTCCTTATTCGATAAGGATTCTTGCCAAGCTGGCCACTTATTTATCGTTTGGAGCTTTACCCTCCATGGGAGTTTGCTCCTAGTTTGGTATGTTAATTGGCTTTCCATCTCCGAGTATGATTGTGCTTATCTTCGCAAGCTCAATCGATTCTGGGAATATCTTCGAATATTCCCTCATTTCCTTATCTTCGAAAGAAAAGTCTGCTTCTAGGGTTTATCTGTCACGCCCTCAAAATTAGAAAGATAAAACATTTTATAAATTCCACGTGGATGGTCAACAAGTCCACGGTCCAAGTCAAAGTCCACATAAGACTTAGAAAGTCATAGTCAACGAGCCACACTTATCTAAGGGTACCCGTAACCCAAATACAAGTACATAAGTTTTAAATGTTATTACAACCCGATGGCAAAAGATGAAACTCAATTTAGTTACAAAATCATTTTATCAAAAGTATAAATTTCATGATGATGAGGTAACTCCTCCAATGCTCTTTCAAACATGTAAACACACTTCAAGCAACCAACTTCATGCTCCGTACTGGGTACCTGAAATTATTAGGGTGAGCTCACTAGCTCAGTAGAGAAAAGTCTACAAATTCTAAATGTAATGAAATATAAGTGAGTGATAGACAAAGAAAGCACAAATCACGCAACAAGGACCAAGACATTTTATTGGTCAGAGGATATAAAACCAACTCGTAAGCCACTTGATTCCCTTGACTAACATTCTTCGTACCCAACTCACACTCGATACGTACCCAAAATCTCGCGCGTGTCCAATTTGGTCATAACGTAATGTGTCTAATACATTGTGGTAATCCCATTAAGAAATTTCTCAAGACATGTCCACAGGATTGCCCGAGAATCAATTCCAGGCTACCTTTCGGCCCCGTATCTATAGTTTCATTCCGGGCTACCTTTCGGCCCCGTATCAATGGTTTCAAGTTCTCACTTTCATTTAACTGAATACCAATTTTTGTTCTCAAGTCATAACATAACCCATGCTTCACATCGTCCTTCCAATGGTGTATCGTGCTCTCTATTCGACATAAAAGCATAATAAGTGTCATTGTGTGTACAAGGTTATCACTAGATCACTTAATCATCAACCACAAGCATAGCAACACCTAGCAACCTTGCAAAATTTCAAGGTGATTCAAGAGGACTTCAAATTAACTAAGCCCAAGACTAAAATTCAACTCATCACGCCTCATTAAGATGGTCTAGCAACTAATTGATGGAGAAACTCATTAGAAGCATAGATCAAGCACAAACCCCAACCCAATATGACTAGGAAATGGGTTTTCAAAGGAGATTTTCAAAATCAAAGGAGAGTTGATCAAGTAGGAAGCAACACACACAATACACATTGATATACATTTAGGAGAAGTAGAAATTTTCCTTCCAAGATGGATTTTGAGTAAACCCCTAGAGTACGGTTCTCGTAATACTCATATTAATGGAAATTGTAATGTGATTACTAGTGCTTTGACAAAAAAGGTGTCTCATAATTGGGGGACAGGGTGTCTAACGTAGGGTGACCTTTCTGGTCCATTTCGTTTGCTGAATTTGTTCTTTTGTGCGTCTATCGAACCGTGCTCTCATACGTCAAGCACATCTGCACAACGTGATTTCACACTTAAGTCCATAGGGGAGGGTTGTCCTGTCGATTGGTGTCGCATTACTTTTTGCCAAATTGCTCGTTTCAAACCCAAGGATTTTCCTCTCAGTGGGTCTCTCCCATGGTGTCATATTGTCTAAACTTTTTCTCTCTATTCTTCACATTCCCACACTTCCCGATGATGTGACAGAATATTCTACCAAAATCTACAGCCCCCTTAATTCAAAATCTCTTTCTCTTAGTGTTGCTCATGCTACTGAGCATACCACTGTTGAGGGTGCAGTTTCGGAAGCCGATGAAGAAGAGACAGGGGCCTCGTCCTCCTCTCATGGTCGTCGCACTCGTGCTAGCCCTTCTCTACCAAGTTTGGATACTGCTGACTCATAGGTTGCTGAGTTACTTAAAGTGATATGACAAGATCAAATTCATCATGAGCAAATTTTACTTGGCCTTCAAGCTTTTCAGAAACTTCTTGATGGATAATTAGTGGCACACATGCAAGAGATGAGGAAGTTCTTCACACCTCCTACCCTCCCTTAGTAGTTTCTTGGCTATTTCATTTTATATGCTTTAGTATTATTAATCTATTAGTTAATGCTTCTTTGTTTAGTTTTATGGTCGTTATGTGGCGTTTTGCGCCTTGTTTCTTGGATAATGGTTGGTTGGTAATTTTTGGATAGTGGTATGTTGCTTCTGAATTTATGGCAGTTGAGTTTTGGCAATTTAAGTAATGGTTTAACTCTCTCATATTTGTGATCTCTTATTGCTCGTTCTATTCCCATCTGGCACTTGTTCCTGGTTTATATTCACTATTTATCTTTATTACCTTTGTCCTTCCATGACAAAAAGGGGGAGATGTTTTCTACCATGTGTTTTTCTAGTGTTTGATTTGCAACTTCACAGGACGGACACATTCACACTCTGTTAGGGGATATTTTTTTAATGAATAGCGTGTTTTATTTTGTCATGGAAGTGCCAAAGGGGGGATTGTAAGCTCCTTAGGCTGAGCTCCTTTTTCGGTTGGCAATTCCATGACACAATATCGAGTTGTACTTTTTATTTTCAATATTTTAGATGCATCTGTTAAGGACTGTGGAAGGAATCATGTTGCATTTGTACTAATGTTGGTCCAAGCATAGTGCTCAAGCACATTATTCTCTCGTGTCCAGCAAATTGGCTATTGGCAAAGTCCAAGCATATTGCTCAAACACATTTCTACACATGTGTCCAGCATATTGGAGGTTGGCGAAGTGCTTGAGCACCCTTCATATGCTCGAGCAGGCGACATATTTTCTTATAAAAGGGCAGTAGCTAGAGTTAGACAATACAACTTCATTAGCCTTATTTTTTTGTTAAAAAACAAGGAGAGAAAGGGTTGTAGCTTTGGCACCTTTGTTGTATGGCTTTTACATGAAGTTTTGAGAAACCAAATTAAATACTCTAAGATTTTATTCAACCTTTGATTCAACCAATTGAATCGCTCTTCTGGTGGATTTCTGGAAGTATCTCGGAAGGCTTGAGGATCCAAGGCTTGCGGCAATCAAACACTTGGTGCAATGAACGTGGATTCATCAATCGGGTCTTAGGTCAATTGAGAGGATTTTCAATTGCAAGTATAGGTCGATTGTAATCGCACAATGTTATTTGTAGTGTTTTGATTCCTTCCGTGGTTTTTACCATATTCAGGGTTTTCCACATATATCGTGTGTTTGTAGTTTATTTCTTAATTCCTATTAATTGCTAAGAATTGTTTGTATAGCTAAACAGGAATTTTCATGGAATTGGTTTTAGGAGAGTTGGTGGAAAAGCAGTCCAACAAGTGTTATCAGAGCCAGGAGGTCATGGGTTTGAGTCGCGGGAGCGTCATCGTGAGGGTGGGATTGTTGGGCTCGGAGTGCCCCTAGGATTTGGTTACACAATGCCACTCCCTGCAACCGCTCTAAAAACAGACTTGCGGGTGCGATGTCGAATGCCATAAAAGACCTAATTGAAGCCCTTCCTAAAACAATTGGTTTTAGGAGAGTTGGTGAAAAAGTGATCCAACAAAAAGTTTTAAATTTTTTAGGTAGTTTCATCTTCCAAAACCATTTCCAACCCTTAGTGTCACTATCATCATCATTAAGGAAATCACAGGCAAGAAAGGCTAAATAGTTGCCATTGGGCAAATCCACCCATGAGGAGTGATCCATTTCCTGAGAATAGACAGGGAGTATAACGTTAAGGATATCATTGCGAGAAGAATCATCAATGATATGATCAACAGTATTTAGATTCCAAACGCCATGCTCAATAATCTCTGCCACCTTAGTGTGACCATGGGTGTGAGGGCCTAGGTGTGTAACAGCAAGAGGGCCATTTCCACACCACCAATCTTTCCACAAAACAATATCTTTTCTGTCCCCAATGGTCCTTAAGAGTGTCTTTGATGTGCAAGATGCTACGCCAAATGTGTGAAGCATTTCTATTACAAGGCCAAGATTGAATGGTGTGGTTCTTTAAGTATTTGTCCCGAAGAATTTTGGTCCGAAGACTATCATCATTGTTAATGAGTTTCCAACCAAGTTTAGTGAGTAAAGCGAGATTTTGAGTTTAGCTTTCCTCAATCCTTAGACTCCTTTATCTTTGCTTTTGCACACACTATTCCATGATGTTTTTTCATCTGTGAATAACACATGCATAAATTGTCATTTGCCTTCGATACATACGTAAATGGTAAAAATCTTAATATTTATTTTTCCAAGAACATCCGATAGCTACGGATACCGAGTCAATTTTTTTTTCTTTCCTAATAGAACTAGTCGAGTGATACTAAGTGATAGATTAAAGGTGAGTTTTCATTATGATATTTTTAGTAATGAACCCCTTTTTAATATGACGTTTATGGGCGAGCAAAATAACCGCGAAACCGCGAGTCCAGTCCAAACAAATCCAAACTGATTCGTTTGGTTTAGTTTTTTAGTAAAGTGGTTTGGTCCCGATTTTAAAAATTAGCAACCATGTTAGATGGTTTTGTGCATTTAAATCAATGGTTCTGGTTCCAACGAATCCAAACTGTACGTAATAGATATGTATTAGGTACATTGAATACTTCTTTTTTTTTTTTTTACAAAAGAGAGAAGATTTATTAATCCGGAAGGCCAAAAAGTCTAAACATAGGAAAGCAAAGAGTCCCATGGGGCAAAGCGGAAGTCCATAGACCGGACCAACCACTAGAAAGGGCCTTTCTTGCACAATCATGTGTTGCTCGATTACAATCTCGTTTAGCAAAATTAAACTAACATGAGGAAAAGGAGTTCTTTAGAACCAAACAATCTTGCACCAAAACTATGATATCAGACGCCGGATATCAGCTCCGCATTTGATTCAATGATAACCTTTGGAACATTCATAGCAATTCCCAAATTCAAGCCTTCCCGAATCGCTATAGCCTTGGCAATCCTCGGAGAGTTAGTACCCATGTGAACTTTTAAAAGAATACCAAGCACAACACCATTGTCTCCTTGTCACGCCCTTGAAATTTAAAGGATAATCCATAAAGAAATTCCACGTGGACAGTCAACAAGCCCACGGGCCACATCAAAGTCCAATGTTTAATAGTCAAAGTCAACCTCAAGACAC
The DNA here is from genome assembly GCA_020921065.1 of Vaccinium darrowii. Lineage (NCBI taxonomy): Eukaryota > Viridiplantae > Streptophyta > Magnoliopsida > Ericales > Ericaceae > Vaccinium > Vaccinium darrowii. The sequence goes on from CM037155.1 coordinate 24,567,670, forward strand.
ACAATGGTCTGTGGGTAACCGAACCCCAAGTTAAAAAAAATATAAGTGTAAAGTTATTACAATTCCAAGTCAAAAATGTAATATCAAATGGAGTTACAAAATCATATAATTTCAAAGTAATATGTCTAAACATGATGCTATAACTCCTTTAAGCTTTTCAAAACATGCATGTAATCACTCCAAGCACATCCAAGTCAATGCTCCGTGCTGCGTACCTGAAATTTTGTAAGATTGAGCTCACTAGCCCAATAGGAAAACATCTATTGATTCTGAATGAAAATGAGACGCTCATGACGTGTAGATGAGAGGCTAAATCATATGATAAGACCAAAACATTTTTAGATAAGCACGAAGAATGACACAAGGTTCAATGATAGCCAACTTAAATCCACGAGAAAGAAAATCATTTAATAAGATTGATAGAATCATGTGAATGGGCTGTGAACGTCACAAAAGTCATAATCACCAATTTGGACCAAGTACCATTCCATTGTATCCATTCCGTATCCGACACATCACATGTGTTCTCAAAACATTCATTTCATACGTCTTATCCATTCATTTCATTCATTATACTCCGGGCATACCATAAAGGCCCCGTGTCACTCTGGGCATTCCATATAGGCCCCGTGTCACTCCGGGCATACCCCTTTTGGGCCCTGTGTCACTCTGGGCATACCCTTTCGGGCCCCGTGTCATCATTATCACATTTCCAATATCATTTCATATTCATTACTGTCATATCGATATCCATGCATAATCTCATCTCAATCCGACACTCAAAACACGACTTCGATGGATTTTCGCCAAGCTAGAGTCATTAGGGATCAAACACATAATACAAACCTCGAAGAAACTTGAGGAATCAACAAATATGCTAAGTTATAGTCATGACACGTATCTCAAGATGTTTCAAGTGATAGTCTTTCCAAATTAGAGTTTAAACCTCAATACCCAATTTAAAAAAAAAAAGGACAAAACCTCTAGGTATCAATACCCCAAATCCGGGTATCAATACCCAGCCCACTAGTGAAACAAAACTACGGGGTATCAATACCCTAGAATCCGGGTATCAATACCCAGTCCACAACCAACAAGCTTTGAGCAAATTTTGGGTATGAAACCCAAGATTTAAACCAATCAAGGAGTGCATAAATCAACTCATAATCATCCAATGGAGGAAATATATCAACTAATTCAAAGGATAATCAAGTAGGAGTATGAATCAAGGCTTATACCACATGAAATTGAGTAGAAAATGGGAGCAAAGTGGGTCTTTCTCAAGGAAATCAATCAAGACAAAGAAGGACTTAGAATTCAAGTGATTACACATACATATACATTAAATTTGCATTGAGAATTGAAGGATGATCCCCTACCTCTTGTGATTTAGCTTGAAAAACCTCCAAGTAGCAAAACCCAAACTCTAGCTTCAAAATCCAAGGAAAGTTCTTCAAACACCAGAGTGAAATAAGCACATCAATGCGTAGAGCACGAGATTTTATGAAGGTTTTGTGAAGGGAGTAAGCTTGGAGATTGGGATTTGGTAAGGTTGGTGAAGAGGGAAGTTGGAGGAGCCATGGAGGAGAGAGAGAGAGAGGGATGGCTGGGGTTTGGGGGGAAGAAGATGACTTTTTCTCCCTCATCTCTCACCACACACACATATAATATCTCACATAATTATGTCTCAAGTCCAGATGTGGCTCGTGTAATGCAATTAGGTCCAATCCTACTCACAACACTTAATAATCCATCATTTTAACATTTTAATTAGTTTCTCACATTTCCCCAACTTTATTTTCGGAAAATAATATGAAAATACGGGTCTTTACACTTCTTGCGGGATTGCCCTTGTCGAAATAGTATTTGTTGCCTTAGACACAGCGGCATCAACATTAATCTTGACCATACCTTCCCCAGGACACTGCCAATTTCCATCCCCAGTATTTGAAATATTAGGAGAAGTAGTGGGAGGCTTCTTGTTAGCATCCATAAAACCATAAAAATCTGTTTGTGCTTTCCCACTTGCTACCTAAGTGCACCACCATGTTCCATTGAAAACAACCTCATTTCGCATTCTCCAAATCCACGAGCAATAAGTGAGGCCAAGTCCCATCAAAGAAGCTGGAAGTCGAGCTTGGGTGATGCGATATTGAATGTCCACCAGTCTGACATATATTTGCAGTCATGTAGCTCTTCTGGCCTCAAACGGAAGGGTGAAAGGATCCAGAATTTGGCTGCAAGCTCACATTGAAAAAGAAGATGATAGATTTATTCCTCCACTTTACCACATATTGGATCAATGCTGATTTTCCTTGCAACTAAGGCAGGATTTGTAGCTATTGCTCCGTTGAAACACTTCCATGCAAAAACCTTAACCTTTGGGTGTACGGGCAGACCCCATAACTGTTTCCAAATCAATGGCATCGCACTAGCAGAGCTTGTTTGGGGCACCTATTGTTCCCTAAGATTAGACAAGCTTTCCTTCTCCAAGTGGTAAGCGGATTTAACAGAAAAAAGGCCATTCAGAGAGGGATGCCAAATTTTGGCATCTCTTGTTTGAGTGTTGCTAATTGGGAGCGAAAGAATAAGATCTGAATCTTCTTCACTAAAGTTCTACCTGATAAGTGGTGCTTTCTTCCAAGTCTTTGTGTTAGCATCTATAAGATCAGAGACCCATTCTATATTGCTTGTCCTTGGCGTACTTTGATTTATAGTGTAGAAGGGGGTTTTTGGTAGCTAGGGATCCTCCCATACACGAATATCTTTTCCCGAATGAACCTGCCATCTCCAGCCTTTACAGAGCAGATCCCTCGCCCACGCAATACTTTTCCAAGCCCATGATGCATGGTTGCACACATTCGCCCTCCAAAAAGATGTGTGTGGGAAGTATTTGCCTTTAAAAATTGCCAAAAAAGGGAAGACTCACCCGATACAAGTTTCCACCCTTGCTTGGCCAATAAAGCTCTGTTAAAAGTTTTCAAGTCTAAAAAACCCATGCCTCCTTTGCCTTTGCATCTACTCAGCTTGTTCCAATTAACCCAGTGGATCTTACGTTCTCCCTCTTTTGAGCCCCACCAAAATTTTGCAACCTCAGCGGAGAGTTGTTTCGTGAGTGTTTTAGGCAGTCGAAAACATGACATCGCATAGCTTGGTAAAACCATTAGGAGGTAAAACCATTAGGACCACCTTCACCAAGACTTCGCGTCCCACAAAGTTGAGAAAGGACTCATTATAACTCTTTAATCTTTTCAGCATCCTATCCTTGGTGTAAACGAATAAATCACGTTTGGAGTGCCCAAGAAACATTTGGAAGACCTAAGTTCTTCGCATCATTGACCTCCACAGAAATACCAATGCTAGCAGATAGGCGGGAATGGACAGGAAAAGGTGTATTTGAACTGAAATAAATCTTGTGTTCGGACAGAATAATTCTTTTTTAATAGTCAATTAATTTTCTAATCTTATGTTCTATTCCACTACCATATTCCTTCAAGGCTTGGGTAGTGATCAATTGCTTTCCTAATCTTTTTCTCTGTAACTAATTTAATTTCTAATCCAATACTCTTTTGCAGGGACCTATTCCTTCACTAATTACTACTCCCTCCGTCCCATTTTGTCTGTCAATTATTTCTTTTGTCTCTTTTGCTTATATATTGTAATGTGGATCTCAAAAAATATTCAATATGGATCTTATTTGATAGATCTTAATTTATTCTATAATACGAAGTTCTCAAAATCATAAAAAATATTATAGATTGAAAGATATAGGCAATATATCCAAAAGAGACAAAATGAATAATTGACAAACAAAATGGGACGGAGGGAGTAGAATTCTACGTTCTTCTTTAGTTGATAGATGATAGTCTGTTTGCTGATTTTAAGAGAATTGGTTTTAATATAAATTTTTATTTATTTCATCTATAAATTTGTTAGTGCTTTAAATTGTTTATAAGGATGATATCTAAATATCAACTGAATCATGGTTCAAAATCCGGTTTGGATTGGTTTGATTCTCCAAATTTATAATTCTTAGATAGTGGTTTGGTTCTTGGTTTAGTACAAAACCGAACCAATTCGGTCCATGCTCACCCCTAATGACATTTACCTCCTTGGTGAGTTGCCTCCAAATTTGGCGTGTGGGGTGTGGGCTTCAGATCTATGTGGATCTGAAGCAAAGAAAGACAATGTGGTTGGATTGGAATTTGCTGTCTAATTTTCCCATTGGAGAAGCCAAGTCACTCTTGACATATGAGTTGGAGATGCTCATACAGTGTTATTTATTTGAATGTTTATTAAAAGGGGAGCTTCGTATAATGTTCTGCAATAGGTTGTAATTTGGTCAAAGTGCTCCAATAGTGGCAAAGCCATTATTTGGTCGTCACTATTGGAGTCGTTGGTCCATTCCCACTTATCACTGCCATGGATTGCCTGAAAAACCATAAGATCGCAACTCTTGTAAAAAATAGCCAAGGCCAAATTTAGTCAAAGAAATAGCCAAGCCATTTCAACTCCAAATATGGCTCTTCATTTGAGTAGAGAATTTTGATCTTCAAAACCAAAATATGACATTGACTCTCAAAATGGCTTTCCATTCGAGATACACTAATTATATGGCTTTCCGACTCCGTTGAACATTTATTTACAAAGGCACACTACCTACTAGGGATGCTCTTTTTCAGTATTGATGCTCCTTCGAGTATTGTTGTTCAAAAAGAAAAAAAATGACCACGTTACCTTCGTTCTGGTTAAGTTGCAAATAGTATACACAAAATAAGAGTCCAAAAAAAAAAATTTACCAAAAAAAAAAAAAAAATCCCATTTCAGTTGTATTTCACAGAATCTCAACCCTTTTAATGCACTAATTCGAAATGTTATTTACACGTATACGTGGACGTTATTCAACGTATAAAATGAGGAGCCGACCTCTTTTATAATGAAGTCATTGGCAGCTACAACAGAAACAATTACCCTATATCTTTTCATATGTACTAATCTCAATATCTCACTTTCTTATGCCTGTGCTGATGACCATAAGTTTACAACTTCTTGAGGTCGGTTTCCGTCACGAAAAGGCCGTGGAAGCCATAGGGTACCCGACGGGGCAGCTTCACGGCGGCCACGGTGTCAAGGTTTGGCGATTTGGCATCCATCACCAAAAAACTCGACTCTCCCGTATTTTCATTGTGAACGTAAGTTACCAGGTACCCATCATCCTCTTCTGCTTCGGGGTTATTGGGCTCCTTAGCAACGAAGAAGGGCTCCCCACCGTAACACCCAGGGCCGAAAATTCGGGTAGCCACCGTGCAATCACATCTCTCACTTTCGGACGTGGATAAGTCTAACTTTACAACCCCTGATATCTTTGGCATTGGATCCCCAATCGCTGCATATATGTACCTGCAATGTCATTGGATACAGATTCTTTTTAATTTCTTTTTTCATGTATTTGCGACAAAAATACGACAAGCTTCTTATGGTTTTAAGTGTCCTTTTTGTTTTACATCTGGATACGAAAAAAAATGGTACATCAATGGGGTTTTTTTTTTATATCGGCTAAGGTGTTTTATATTTGTATTTAAAAAGTACTATAACAGTCATAAAAATTAACATTATTAGACAAAAAGAGTAAAAAATAATTCAACATTACCAAATTTATCAGGTTTTCATTTTCAAATTTTTGGTTTTTGGATTATGGTTGGAATGTATTTTGCAACATAAATAATGTTTGTGAAATGTGAGCATGGGAAAAGTGGAAAGAGAAATGATATTCACACCCCTTTCATCCTCAAATAGTCCCTTTTTTTTTTTTCGTCTCTATTCACTAGAAAGTACCAAATTGTCCTTCATATGAAAAATTGTATCCTGAGGTAAAGGTAATTTGGTAATTTCAAGGTGAATAAAGACAAAAAAGATAGTGTAGTGGAAAATGATAAGTCAAAAAGCTCATCTCACTTACTCCTTTTTACTTATGCTTTCCAAATCACAAATCAAAAAATATTTTGACAAAATGAGTTTTCCGTCAAACAACAAAAACTCAAAAAATGTGAAAAAGTAAATTGCTAAACAGGCCTAGACAGCTTTAGTGTACACTACATTCGTCTTAAATTTTTGATGATTTGATTAAACACACCAATTAAATTCGTTGTCTTTAAAAATAGTAATTAAATTTAATAGAAACTCATCCTAAATCAGCCGAAGAAACAACCCAATTAGGAAGCAAAAACATCTTGCATACCTGTTTTTCTTCCCCACGTACTTCGGATTAATCACAGCAAAATCCAAGTTCCTTGATGCCACCGGGTGTCTCGACACGAACCCGGTTTTTAGGTCAATTCTCACCTTCTCCACTGACGCGTGGATCAAATCCATGCGCTCGAGCGTGTGCTCCACGGACAAAATGTTTGGCGCCACCATCACCACTGCGTCGCCACCGTCCTCGTCCCACGCATTGATAGCGTGTATAATGTTGAACCCAGGCACCTCAAACCACCTCATATCCGACTCATCCTTGGCGTACCGTGGAATCACTCCGATTCTTGGAATCTTACCCGGGTTGGCTCCAACCGGTGACCCGGATCCGAACATCATTTCCATTGGATTCATACCTGTTTGATCGAAATTTTCATGAAAAATGAAATTGGTTGATTGGTAATAAGGTAATATGCTTAAAGTACACACTAAGATAATTGTAACCCCTTGCATTAATATCTTTGTTTGTTTGTTCTGATTTTTTTCTATATCACATTAAAATTTTAGATTAATCATTCCTTTCGACGAGAGAAATCTGAAAAGGTTTAAAATTTAAGATCAAAAGCAGGGAAAAAGTTCAACAAAGAACCCCAAAAAAAAAGCTACAAACAATTGTCTTTATTGTTTTTTAGTCTCGACTTATCTCGACTTGTTTCAATTTCGGGCCATACTTTTAATACATTTCTAATTTTTACAAAAGAATGAACCCAAAAATTATGATGAAAGAAACCAAAGGTCACCAAAATTAAATTCTACCGATTGTATTCAAGACAATAATAATTTTGGCCAAATACATTCATAGCGACACGAGTGCATATAATTTTGTTCACCACCTTTGAAAGTGGGTGAACATAATCCACCATGTTCCCGATCTTATTTCAATGACTAGAACAGCTCATCTCTTAGAATGTGATATTTTAACTAACCCTACAAATACTCAGCGCAGTTGGATATCAATAATTGCTTGTTTAAATCACAAACTTTTCAGTTCAAACTCCTTTTGAGCTTGTAAACTACATATTGGGTGGTTTTATCAAGCACTTCCTCATATCCAATTAAGTTGATTTTTTGTTGGGGGGTGGGGTTAAGAAAATCACGTTCTGAGAGATGAACCGTTCCGATCATCGAAATATGACCAGAAAAATGGTATGTAATGTTCACCTACCTTTAAAAATTGCACTCTAGCGAGCTGGACGCACCTATACTGAGCTCAGTTTAGAAAGAACTAAAGAGTTACTAACCTATTGTAAAATGGCAACAAGGAAAAAAAAAATACAAACTCCAATTTTTTTCATTTTCCTATACATTTTCACATATTCCTATATATTTTTCATATATTTCAATATAATTTTTAAGCTTTAATGTCATTCAAATGGTCTAATTTTACTCGTTTTGTTAGTAACTTAAGTGAAGTGACTAGTTTATAAAGTTCTAGAATGAAAAGGTACAGCTCTTGAACTGTATTTCAGATTGTTACACTTTGAATTGATATTTGCATGAGGATTATGGAGTAATACAGAAGTAAAAAGTCATACTCAGAGCATCATTTCATTGCGTCACGTTTCCAAAAGTAACAAGATGTTGAAATTCCAATCGTCGTTGGCAAGTTATCAATGAGTTCTTGTTAAAAGCACCAATGTGATTTTAGCAAATTGATTTAAAAAAAAAAAGAATATTAATTTTTAAAACTAGCTAATGAAAGTACATTAATTTTTAGCAACTTGATTTTTTTAATACTTCCACAAACAATTAACTTTTAATAATTTGTACTAATAGCTCATTTGGCAAATAATCCACAATCCGGATTATTGTATTATTTATTTTGTATTTATCACATTTTTGTTTGCATTTGTCAATTTTGCGTTAAGATTTTGTGGTTTCTGGATTCCTCCCGACGAGACGCATCTAACAAGTATAAAATTATGGTCAAAACTATTTTTTTTTAATAAAGTCAAAATTAATCCAATAATAATCTAAGTATTTTCGGTTTTATTCAAAAAAAAATTTGATTTGACCATAAATTTATAATTGTTAAATTCCTCTTGTCGAGAGGAATCCAAAAATCACAAAATCTTGACGCAAAACTAAAAAATACAAAAAAAATTGAATAAAGACAACAAAAAAAACCAAAAAACCGGAATAAATTTTTTTGGCAAAGGAACGAAAAACTGGGCCCGCTTGGACAAAAACTAGTAAATTATTGCTTGTCACATCACCAACATGTGACACACCCAACGCCCAAACTAGTGGCCAACATAAAAATGGCCCCCACGTAATTTCACCACTGTGACCAACAAAATTTTGTTCGGTTAGAAAAAGTAGACTCCTTTCACCAGACATGCCTTTTGTTTAAGTACTTTGTGATCAAGTGATTAGTGGAATGGTTTTGCTAATTGAAAAATAATTTTCACACCCACTTTTATCACCGATCATACCTTTTTGTTTGACTTAAAATTACTAAATTATCCTTACTTCGAGAGTCACTTTTCTCATGTAAAGGACAATTTGGTACTTCAAGTGAATAAAGACAGAAATTGAAATGTTTGAGCCTTTGAGAATGAAATGGGGTGTGAAAATCATTTCTTTTTATATTTTGTCAACAAAATCAACCATGCTATACAAAATATGGACCAAATATTAAGCACTATGCGGTTTGAGTTTCTCGTCTTTTGTAAAAGTGTTAAAAGTAATTGATGTATTGTGAAGAGACAACCTGTTTCGAAATTCATTTAGAACTTTTAGCCAATTGAATTATTTCGGGAAGCTACGCTAAAAAATAGATTCTGACGTTGAATTTTATCTCAAAGTAATTTTAGATTACGCGTCCATCAATTTTTGAATCGATGAACATGTGTTAGTATAATGTTTTCATCAAGATTTAAAAGGTTAACGATTCTGATTTATCAGAGTGGATTTGAGAATGATAAAAAAAAATACTCCTTCCGTTCCTAAATAAATGTTCCTAGCCAAAAGGCGTGAAATTTTTACATGCATAATTTTTTAATGTCTCGACTCTAAATTAAAGTACTCTTAGATACGTATTTAATTCGGTGTGAACAAATTAAAAAATTATGTTATTTTTTTGGTTAAAAAATTAAACATCGTTTTGTATGGCAGTATGAGTCACTTATTTAGAAACGAAGGGGTACTTCAATCCGTAGAGGATCCTGACCTCCAATTTATGCTAACTACTAAATGAAAATTTTAATGCAAATAGCCATTTTGTAAAATAATAAAATAATAAAAAAATTCTATCAAATAGCTTAGTACCTAATTGTATCTCAGCGAAAACGGCATATTTCTTGGTGATAGCGAAGTCGTGTAGGAACGACGGCGTGGTCATAGAAAAAACCGGCACATCAGCAGCTTTCCTCCCTTCCGAGTCGAACCGGAAAAACGTCAGAAAAGGCGGTATCGGCCCATACCGAAACGCAAAAGTTTCCCCCGTTTCGCCGTCAATTTTCGGATGCGCCGTCATGCTCATGAACAACTTCCCGTCAAAATCCCTTCGACCCAGCGTCACTACATCCCCGTCCTCCGTCACTTTAACGGCGTACGGCAAATCGGACTCTCCCAGCGCGTACAGTTTGTTTCCGAAAAAGGCCAAGCTGGTGTTAGCTAACCCAATTCCGTTACTCGGATCGAACATCCCCGATACAGTTCTAACGGCAGAGAGGGCCCCACGAGCCATCGAAGCGGTTAAGCCGTTGAATCCGGAGAAGACGTTAGGAAGGACCGGGGAACCGGTTTTTTGCTCGAGGGTGAATTTGTATGTTTTGACGTAACGGCTGCAGAGGGTGGCGCCGCCGTTGGAGATTTTGATGGCGTGGAGCATTCCGTCGCCGTCGAATAGGTGGTACGGGCCGCGTGGGAGAAACTGAGGGTTGGGTCCGTTCCGGATGTACGCGCCGTCGAGGGACGGCGGGAGGGTGCCGGAAACAACCGTGCATTCAGTCGGCGGGAGCTCGTCGACGACGGGGGCAAAGTTTTCTGCGAGTACGTGTTTTGGGTCGACCGACGGGCGGATCGGAGGGTCGATGAAGGTGTTGATTATGTCGTCGAAAGCGTTGAAGACGGTGGCTGCGAACGACGGCGGTGGCGTTGGTTGTTTTGTTGAAACGCGTATAGTTTTGGGGGGATATGGTGAGGGGATCGGCCTACTCCTTGAAGGTTGAGGTGGTGGTGTTCTAGTGGTGGAGGTTGGAGTAGTAGTGGGTGGTTTTTCTTCGATTCTAACGGCGGAGATGCGGCGGAGAGGGGGGTAATTAGATGATGGTGCGGGCGGTGGCGTTACAGAGTGATTTGAGAGGGAAAATGAGGAGAGAAAAGAGGAAGGAAATGATTCCATTAGTATTATTTTTACTCCAATCTGCTAGGATTGGGTTTTGCAATCCATTATATAGAGTGGAGTGGAGTGGAGAGTACTCCATTTCGATTGATGAGTTTCAGGCTCTCATTTTTCTTTGAGCAGAAATAGAAACAGTAGCCTGCTTTATCACTCCATACTGTCTTAGGTCAGACAGCTACGTTTAAGTAAAAGTTTGTTACTGGTAAAAAAATTACTTGGATGAGATTTTGATTGGTATCCAAATAATTTCTTAGTTTTCCATATTTTGATACATATTGATGTTCAACCAAGAAAGTTTTTTTACCGAATGTTTTTCTCAACAAGCTCTATAACGCCTAGTGTTCAAATCAATAGGTTACTAAGCGCACAATTATATAACTTTTCTTGAAAATTCTTTTGAATTATAGTGTCTGAAATTCTGGAAAAAAAAATCGAACGAATTAGATTATTTACGTAAAAATATCTAACAGCATCTTCAATGGAATAATCAAAACATCTAAATAATTAAAGTCAGCAATGTTTGTCCAAAAATTGACTTACATTGGCATAATCGAATTTAACAACCTTTTAACCAATAACTAAATTTTGGCATTTGGATAATCAAAAGTAGCAACATTTTTTCAATAACCAAATTTTGGGGACCACACCCTATTTACAAGTCTTTTTTGGTAGAATGAATTCAAAAGTAACAATATTCTCTCTCCATTTTTCAAATACTTACTTCAAAACTCAATTTTTTTGCACTTTCTCTCAAAAATTTGAAATTATCAATTTTCAATCTTTACCAAAATATGTTCAAGATTGGTTTCATTTTAAAGGTATTGTGAATATCTTTTAAATGATACTAATGTTATAAAAAGTATATGTACAAGTTTAAAGTTATGCCCATTTTATGAATAAAAATAGAGTGAGTAATACTTTTTTTTATTATGGACACAAAACATCATTGTGACACTCCACATTGTTAACTTTATAAATGTCTTGTATGAATAATCAAAGTTTGATGTGGCAACTTTTGATTATCCAATTTTGGTTATACCATTAGTGATGCTCTAATGAGCCTGAATTTCCCCAAGATCACTTGTATAGTTTTCTAAAAGAACTTTTAACGGTTCGAATTATTTGTGGGACTCGAAATTGGGTGACACTAAACTGCATCTGGCAAGTTCTTATGCTTTATTAACAAGGGTAGAAGTAAAACACAACCCATGCGATGCGTGTGACATTTGAAGATTTTGTATTTTTTTTTTTTTTAACTGATTGATGGTCCTTCCTCTGGACCACCCTCAACAGTCTCCATCAAACCATTGTTTTTCTTTTTTTGGAATATATTTCCTTATCCTTATCTCCTTCGTTTGTGCACCACAAAACAAATCCAAGGAAATTTCACTATCCAATATTTCAATAAGGGCGTAAACGAGCTCAATCAAGTCGAGTTTAAGGATATTAATCAAGTTTATTCGCTTATGTTTTAAACAAATTTGAGTTCAAGGAATATTTGACAAGCCGAGCTCAAGTCGAGCTTGAACTTGTTTACAAGCAATAACATGTCAAAAATAGATATTTATGCTTTATGCAGCTATAGAACTTCAATGAAAATTTTATTTTGTACATAAATAAATACATGCATCTATAAAATTATAAATTCATATTAAAATTTAAGTCTATATACCTCCATCCCATTTTAAATATTTCTGTTGAGAAACGTATATTTTTATTGACGTTAAAAAATGTACTTCCATAGAATTTTTAAAAAAAATTCTTTTCGCACCAAATAAAGTACTCAATGAACACTTTGATTGAGTACTTTAATTTGGTATAAAATAAATTAAAAAATTATATAGAGAAATATATTTTTGGGGATTTAAAATTGCATGAATTCCTATAATGGATATTTAAAATGATGATTGCTTGGGTTACTTGCTGAGTCATTGCCAACATTTTTGCTACACGAAAATCATTTGTTTCTCAAAAAATAGTGGACATTTAAAAATGGAAAGAGGGAGTAGTACGTTTAAAAGTTTATACATAGACAAGTTATAAAATTTTCATGATGTACATATAAAAGTTTAAACATATTCAAAACTTATAATATGTGCTATTCGGTTTGATCTCCTATTTCAATTACTTTTTTCTGATTTTTCACATCGCACCAGATGAATGTGTAGACTAAATATTTTGATGAAAAGCTGAAAAGTTTTTAGAAATTCAATGATTAACTTTGTAGTGCTAAAAAAACAAAATAAGCAATTTTAACATTTCCAAAATTTAACAAGGGTAAAATAAGGATACACCACGCGGTCCACACTTGTCTAATACTATCTCTCACTCACATCCATTCATACCAACTACAAAACAAACACCGGATACACTAATCTCCTTTTGTAAACGCGAACCTTACTTTATATAACAATCCCCCTCGTAGACTCATATTATCATAGACTCATATTATGTAATGCCTCGAAAATTGGGTACGTTAATAAATTAATTTTATATTTTATTTAAATAGAAAAGTCAACTTCATTAAAATTCCAAAGAAAACGTTATAAATTTTTTTTAACGGATAGTTAAAAGTTAGCTGACTTACTACAACTGAAAGAAAAAACAATTGCAACATTTAAACAATTGTAGACACCCCAATCCAAGCCGTTGAAAATTCTTGGCCTTCCCAAGGATGAAAAATGCCCGATAAGAGCACGTGAAGCTTGATTGAATACTTGGGGACCGACCAAAAACCTTCCAAAAACCCACCAAAAGCCCCTAGAGACCTTAGAACAAGCCACAATGCTAAAACTTGAACACCCATAATCCCCCCCATAGGCACCCAGAGTAGCCAACTATGGGTGCCCAGACTTAGTGTAGGCACCCACACTAAGTCCAGGCGCTTGGACTTGGCTACTCTGGGCGCCCAGACCTCTCTCCAGATTGCGTGCATTTCAAGGAAAAATGGGCGGGAGGATCATTTTGGGAGATTTTTGCAGAGATTTTTGAGAGATAGTGGGGGAGGAGATGATTGGTCTAATTGGACCCCTAACCTTACCCCTTGATGCCTCTTTATACGCCTTTTATGCCTATATATACCTCCATTCCTCTCCATTTGAGAGCATGATCAGCCCTACCCACTCTCAAGCTGTTACTCTGCTAAAATCTTTCCAGATAGCTCATCCATACTTAATCCCACTGTGTTTCCTTGTAATTACAGTCCTTAAACCCATTTTCACATCACCTCAACCTAACTTAACCTTCTCCCTCTGATCAAACACAAACCAAGTATTGGAAACCATGAATATGCAGTCCCATTAGCCCTATCTCAGTCCACACAGTCTCTAAAACCACCCAAACTTGTCATCAAAGTTCATCCATCAAGTTTTAAAGGTAGTTTGTCTAGCAATAGTGTTCAAAGAGGTTCTCTAAGGGACACCACCTAGCTTTTACTAGTCTTTTATACTAGTTAAAGGCTTGGGAATGTCAAAAGTGCACCAAAAAGGGACAACCCCCTTGCACCCATACTGAGTATGGGCACCCATACTCTCTAAGTACGGTCGCCTGGACTTGCTCTCCTCTTCTGTGTTTTGTTGTTTCTGAATACTCTTACATGATTATCTGAGTCATCTTCATGCTATTTGGGGTTAATATTTGCATTGCATGTACCAAATATTCATTTTAGAGTGTTTTTGAAAGTATTTTGGAAGTAAAATCATGTTTAGAAAGGAGGTTTATGGATTAGGAGTGAGTTGCATGTGTTCCTATGATGATTTCAATTCTGATCAGAGACATTTCAGTGAGTGAAAAAGGGATTTTGATGTCACCCATACTCACCACTCTCACTTACAAGGCATTCATGATAGGTCTACTCCATATTTCCTTTTCTCTCAAGCAAAGTCTTATCTATTAATCCTTCATATGTATAATGGAGTGTGGATCATGCTAGGAATCAGTTTAGCACATCTCATTTCATCCATAAAGCATGATAAAACTATAGATTTCAAGCTCAAATCACTTCTTAAATCTGGTTTTGGAATCAATCAGGGTTAGAGAGTCGTGAAATACCATTTTGAGAATGGTAGAATGAATAGCATGGGTCAAAATTATCATCTGTTTAGGAGCCTAGAGTGAGAACAAGTCCTCCCATATCCTGTTCCAAGAGCCCAAACTCGGTCATTGTGGGCTCCTACACTGAGTCTAGGTGCTTGGACTTGGTTACTGTGGGCGCCTGAACTGACTCCAGGCGCCCAGACTTGTTAACTATGGGTGCCCAGAAAATAGTCCGGGTGCAGTGTTGTACTTGTCTTTGGGACACACATGAGCTTAGTTTGGATCGTCATGTACTGTTTAATCTTGTTTTTGTACAAGTTCACTACACTGTGCATACACGTCATTCACTCATAACACATCACACATGCATCCACACGCTCCATTTCAATTTTATGAATGCATTTACGTGCTCTCGCATGATTCTATGAATAAAGTCTGTTTAAACAACATTTTCGAGATCTCTTGAATATTTAGTAGAGACCGGCAGTCAAGCCGGGCGAGAGGGGTGCCTTAAACCCCTTCCTCTCTCATAACCTAGCTTCCGAACCTGGGAAATCATGATTATAATGGGCCAGTGAAACCTTTTCCAAACCAAGGGCAAAAGAGTCATTTTTAAATTGGTTTCTCGGGTATGGTCCTTAAACTCGGGTGGCAACTCTATCAATCGAAACCATTTTCTTAAACCTTTTTGTGAAATTTTGGTGGGGTGTCCACAACAATACTAAATGTTCAGTTTAAACAAAGGACCGAGCCATCTAAACAAAGAAACTACTGGTAGAGCCACGGCTCCGCCACTTGGTATCCTTCTTGCTGCTCCATTGTCTCGAAATCAGCATGCAGCTCTTCCTCTCTTTTTGTACCTGGCGTTGGGGACGCCAGAACCACAAAAAGTAGCACCATGAGTGATAAAATTACACTTAGTAGGGCACCCTAAGCCACCCCTTTACTAACGATACTCATGCAGTAGGTACTGAAATTTTAATTCGTATCAAATACTCGAATTTTCACGTCATACCTCAACACAATGGATTCATAAGATTTACTAATCTCATTCCAACTTCCAATATATACTTTTCATCATCGGCTTCCATCCACAGTATACCCAGGGTGCCCGATCACACAGCTAAGCTACCTCGGGTATGTTGCGCATGAGTCAAGACCCATACCGGTCACAACATCACCACCAATTTTTATCAGGCATCAATTCCCACCCACAATATACTTTCGGCGCCTAATCACACAACAAAGCTACCTAAAAGTATAAACTGCGCATGACTCGAGACTCATACCGGACACGTCCCAATCCCAAATTTCGTGATTAAATTCATTCATCCTTATACTTAAAATATGTCGATCAACACGTGCTTAAAATTTGGTTCATCCATCACATGGGTCATTATTCACATAAGTCCAACATAATGAGAAAAAACAATTACAAAGTTAAAGAAAAACTTAACATAGAGTGTAAAATGAGCAAAAAAACTTAACGTAGCGCGTAAAATGAGCAACTTTCTCAATTTACTACAAACAACAAACTAACTCCATGAATCACGAGATTTTACAGGAACATTAAACTTTACACTACGAACAGATCCTGTGTTTTACTCAAGTTCTAATTCCTTCATTAAAGATGTTGAAAACAGGTTTTAAAAATAGTTTGTATTCTGTCTCAAGTTTCACTACAGCAGAAACTTTGAAAACTCATTTTAAATTCTGCATAACTTGGATTGAGATGAGTTCTATATGGACTCCACCTAATTTTTCAAGATCTACAACTTTATTGTTTTAAGTTTTCTCTGAATCTGAACAGAAATAATCAAAAAACAACAGAACAGAACTGCGCGCGAACTCCCGATGTTTCAACGTCATACTTCTACTACCCATTCGATAACAATCTAATTTCCAATGTTCTAATTTTTCCACACTTCTCCCACGTACACACAAACTATAAAACAATAAACTAAAGTAATGATTAGGTTTAAGATGCCCCACCTTTCATCCGAAGACTTAAGCACGGTAAATGAAATTTCGCAAACACCGAAGATCAATGGTTACTAGAAGAGGAAAAAATCTACGAGAAAAAAATACTGTGAGGGAAAACGATAATGGAGAACTGGGTGAAAAATCTTGTGAGATAAAATTTTACTGATCGCTCGAGAGCGAGAGAGAACAAGTGAGAGAGTGTCGAATGGGAGAGTGAGAGATATGAAATGGGAGAAGAGATATTTAATAAGGAGAGATATGTACGGACGTGAGGAAGAGAGAGATGTAGTTTAAGATTTCACAATTATAGGTGCTTGACCGACCAGGTGACTAAAAATAAAGACGCGTCCCAAGCATAGGACTCTTGACCAGTGCAGCACAATATCCGGAAGTACCGGAGTCGAACCACAGAGACGACTAACAGTGTTGACTCAAAAGTGTGAAAGTGCGGTTTAACCTAGCTCTTAGGTAGCCACCCTTTGATAGATGGGATTAATTACTAAACTACTAAACTGATTTACTTAATGCAAGTTAAAAATGAGAGCACGGCTGAGGGAACCCAGCGTCCGCGACTAGCCTAACTGATGTTTACTCGGGCCACAATTCCTCTTTTTACTGATTTTAGAATAAAAGAAAGGCTCCCTAACAAATGTGCACCACCTGTCACCAGATTTCGTGCGCATTCAAATTTCGGCGATGCCTGGGTGTTGTTTGTTAGATGAGTTCCTGGTTCCTAAAATTGCTCGAAAATTAAGTTAATTCGGCCCCGAGGTAGAACATCAATTAGCCTAACGGTGAAACGCTTTCGCCCGCAGCCGCACTCTATGCGACTACTCGCTCATGATGGTAATGCTAACAGAAATTATAATGAACATAGATCTAGACATGCTTTAAGGATTAAAAGCAGAAATAGAGAACGATACCGATGATTGCAAGGAGAAATCAAACTCGATTATCAATACGAAACAACAATCCAAAAGCTGTAACTCTGAAAATCTGGAACAAGCGTGAATGTAGAATGCTGAAGAAAACTGTAGCCGAAAAAACGAAGAACAATAATACCTAGGTAAAAAGTCTGGAACCCTAATACAAGTTAAAAACAAGTATTTTTACTAAAATCCCGTAATCCTAACATTAAACCGAGAATAAGACGAAAATAAGACGAAATTCACTCCAAACGACCGCGTTCCGAGGCCCCGATAACGGTCTCAGTAGCGCTACATGCCTTTTAGTGTAGCGCTACCGCCTTCTTTACTCTGCTGGTCCGTACAACTTCGACCGTTGACCGATTGACCCTTGACCATTAGGTAGCGCTACACCACTTTTGGTGTAGCGCTCCAAATCCTTCTGTTCGTTTTCGTGCCCTTTTGTGCTAATCTTGAGCGCTCCAAAGAATTAGTATAGCGCTCCCGACGGATTATGATCACTTTCACGCGAAAACCACTTCATCCTTACTTAGCATCCTCAACCTACGTGCATGCACTCCCAATATCTCGAAATTTGCGCCCACATCCCTAGATTACCTGCAAATTACGCTCAACACACAAAAACACCACGTGCACATATCAAATAGAAAATGAAGCTTAAATCGCACATCTAACATGCCAAACCACCCTACTTAGGCGCTCAAAAGCAATCTTCCCACGCGCCTATCAATAGGAGGATGCGGTTAATGGAGAGATAAACTTGGATTTAAAAATTAAAACTAAAAGGATAATGAGGTTCAACAAATAAAGAGAATAAATAGGAGAAAGGGAGATAATTGTTGGGAAGAATAAATAGGGGCGAGAGAGAGAGAGAGAGAGAGAGAGAGAGAGAGAGAGAGAGAGAGAGAGAGAGAAATAGGGATTTTGTTATCTTTTAAAACAATAAAATCAAATCTAAAAAAAACATGTTTATCTATTTTTTTTACTAAATAATTATCTAGTTGTTAGGGGAATACAATTTGTGTATATATATATATAGGATGGCGATCTAATAAGGGATCCCTTAACCAAGATTCCGTGCGGACCTCACCTTTCCGAGCCAAATTTTGACGATCCGAACCGCTCAATGTTTTTAAAATGCATTTTCCAAGGCCTACGCGGGAAATCTTCAAAAAAAAATACCCGGAAGGGCTTGATCGGATCAGTTTTTGTTGAAAACGCTATATTAGCGTTTTCAACAAAAACTGATCCGATCAAGCCCTTCCGGGTATTTTTTTTTGAAGATTTCCCGCGTAGGCCTTGGAAAATGCATTTTAAAAACATTGAGCGGTTCGGATCGTCAAAATTTGGCTCGGAAAGTTGAAAAATGCCTTGGTCCGCACGGAATTTTGTTTAAGGGATCCCTCAACGGATCGGAACTCTATATATATATATATATATATATATATATATATATATATATATATATATATATATATATATATATATATATCACTAATAGATAATCATCTAGTAGTTGAGGAGGACTTACTAACTACTCCAATTTATCCCTTAATGACAAATAATTAAATTAAATTTGTTATCTCTGTATCTATATTATGTATTTATCTACTAACTAAAGGAATTCAAATTAAAATCTATTGTTTTCAAATAAAAACAATTAAAAGTCTATTAATATAATTCATAAAAAAACCGGGTCTTTACATATTATATTAGCATGAATCCGTGTTATGCACGGGACAATTTTAAGAATACACAATTTATGTTATTTAAAGCAAGAGGGATTTACATATCAAAATCCACTAATTGTTCAACATATTTGTCGAAATTTTAACAAAATCTAATTTAACCCAATATTTCTGAATAATAAGCTAAAAATTATCACCACAAACACCCCAGTAATCCTGTTATTTGCTGAAAATATATGTGTTTACGCAGAAATTAAATAAAATCAATTATTATACAATTTTTTTTTCTTGCTTCAATTTTTTTTTTTGTCATTCAATATACATCAGTAGAGTTAGCTGTTAGTAAACCACAGGGGTTGATCTCCACTCTATAGGAGTAGAACCCAGAACCTCACCCCTATAGAAGGGGCTACACGACCATCTGGGATAACTGCCCTGGTTTTTCTTGCTTCATTTGAAAAGGTACAAAAAAAATTTGGAACAACAAGCATATAGCACAAATGTGAATATAGGAGCACAAAGTACTTCACTTATAGGGCAGGGGGTCACTTGCTGTACGGGGATAAAATCCACGTATGATCTTTATCACGTGCTTTCCTTGACTAAACCTTGAATCTGCAAAACAGACAAGGGTTAGAGCACCTTTGCCTCTCGTTGGCAAAGGCCCTCCGATGCTGAAGTTAGTATCACGTACTATGAACTCTCGAATCACAATGTGTATGAAATGGGTTTCACAGCGTACCTTTTTCTATCGGTTTGTTCTTGTATTTATATGTATAAATATCTCATGAATTTAGGCATCTCGTGCCTCAGTTTCCTTCTTGCTTTTGGAATCCATCTCCTAATAGGACTTTCCTATTAAGAGCAAACTTCCATGTTGTAGACACCCCAAAATGAGTCTCCCATACACATTTTTATCCCCAATGATGAAAAGAAACACCCGGAAAGCCTCTCGGATTGAAATTCTTCAAGTCAACAAAGTCAATAGTACCGCACGGCACTCGTCTCTCACGTATGGAGCTTCAACAATAACACACGGCATGTTTTTTGGATATTGGTGGTGGAAGTGTGCCGTACGACACAGTTGGTGTACCGCACGACACAGTTTGTGTGTCGTACGGCACTGTCATACATCAGTCGACTTTTTGCAGAGGTTCCAGCAGCTCAAATGTTTGACATTCATTTCCTCTCTTCATCATGGTTTCTTGCAAGGTTGAGAGGCTATACAATAGCCATCATTACCATGTGTGGGCACCAAGTAAACTTGGGAACCAAGTTCTTCACTCGCTTATAAATTCCGATCGGCTCCCATGAATTTGACGGTGAAGAAAACCATGAAACCTCACCCTTAAGCTCTATCAAAATACCCTTTCCATTACAAACCATCCTCATTATCACCCATAACCTCCAGAAATCAGTCCTTCAAACCCCTTTCAAAGCAAACCCAATCGCAAAGTCCAAGTCCCTGTTTCCGGTTTCAAACCCGTGAGTCCATCCCTTTGAATTCACTTAGCCCCATTAAGCAATCATCCTTGCTGCCGTACCAGAGAGGAGTTGGAGGCCAGAGGAGGTCCGAGCCGTGTTTAAGGAATTCCAGAAGTGTTTCAATCCGAGAGTTTCCCACCGGAGGTATATTTCCGTTTCGCCAATTTTCTCAACTTTGGTACCCTAAGGGGAGGGGTACCGAGTGTGGGATGATCATCAATATTGTCTTCGCATTCGGTACATCCATGTTATAGTAAAAACCGTTTTGCTTATAAACCTCCCGGTTGCGTCGTACGGTGAAAACATCGCCTTGTACGGGGTAATTTAGTGAGGAGGAACATTTCCTATTCAAACATACCATTTTCCATTTCAAAATAATTTGTTTTTAACAAAGTTTCATGTTCTGTATTTGCTCTCATTTCATTCCCATCGAAAATCAAAGTTTTGAACTGTTTGTGAAGAAAATAGTGCCGCACGGCACTCCTCCTGTATCGCACGGTACACTTGGAGTGTTGTACGGCACACTTTTGAAAATCTGACCGTTAAATCCTTGAACAGTGCTGCACGGCACACTTTCTGTACCGCACGGTACACTTTTTCAAGTCTGAATTTTAAATCAGTTTCCTTTATAAATAGTTTGAGAACATGATTTTTCCTTTTAATTAGTTACTATTACTTGATTGTTCATATCAGTTGTTGTTTATTTCAATATTTAAATTATTTGTTTTGCATGATTTAATTGCTTGTTTGAATAAAGTTCGGCATCAAAATATTTTCTAAAAATCCCACAAATGTTTAGTAAAGACCGATTTTTTTTAATTGGGTGAGCGGGGTGCATTAAAACCCTTCTCCGTTCGTAACCTGGCTCCCGAATCCAAAACGAATCTCTGGTTTTCAAACTTATTTTCAACTGCTAGAGTTATATCATTTTTCAAATCATTTTCAAAACGGTTTCTCGGGTATTAAATCCATTTTCCAAATAAAAACCCGGGTGGTGACTCCCATTTTCAAAACAACAAGTTTTCCAACAACCGGCGTGGAGGTCGACCGTCCACAAAATGGCAACTCCGCTAGGGATTCTCAAATTAATCTCTAATTTGGTGTTTTTATACTTATGAATTTCCCAAAAGCTTGTCAAAACGAAAATGTCTAGCGCTATCGCAAAGAAGGAATGGCGGACTAACAGGGCCTCGCTCGGCCATCCTGACTGGAGCTTTTTGGGTTGTTTATTTGTGTAAAGATATCAAAAAAATGATTAATTTGGAGAGCCAAACTTGAAAAA
This sequence comes from Vaccinium darrowii, assembly GCA_020921065.1. Lineage (NCBI taxonomy): Eukaryota > Viridiplantae > Streptophyta > Magnoliopsida > Ericales > Ericaceae > Vaccinium > Vaccinium darrowii. Next base: position 24,589,669 of record CM037155.1, read on the forward strand.
CATTTGTGGGATTTTTGAAAACAATTTTATTGCTGAACTTTTGCATCACTTGCATCGATGTTGGATAAGCCCCGCTGCTGTGTCTTGGTTACCCTACCTAGTTCACTGGTGTTAGGACATCCCCGGATGCTCAGCAACCCTTGGACCGTGATGAGTCAGCCTGCCGTTTGACCTTTGCCATGCAGTACACTTGGCACTGGGAGGCAACTATTGGCTCTAGTCTAGGGGACCCCCTAAACCAAAACCGGCCTTTACATATAGATAACCTAGAACCTTCCAACCTAGGACAGGAACCCACAGGTTAGGATTATGTGATATATCCTGTTAACTGCTTGTTGTTTACTGTTTGCCTGTTTGCATGCATGTTCATGGTAGTTTTCATCTTAGGTTATCACCTCTCATCCATAGTAATAAGAAGGATTATCCCAATAATCAACTGCTCTATCGGATATAGAAAACCCCCTTTTTTCAAAATAAATGTTGCAACTAGCTCTCTTCCTCTCAATAAACAAGAGTTTCATTTTCATACTTCAGTTGTGTTGAGCTAGTTGTAGTCCCGAACTACGTCGCGGCCTGATTCCTCCGAAATGGGGATACGTAGGCAAACCCTAAAAAGGTTCGGCCCTTGTTTTGCAAAAATCTTTCAAATATGTCCAACAGAGCACTGAAAATTGGGGCAATCCTTTCTAAGACTGTGATATAGATATTGCATCATGCATCATCCTTTCATTTATACATAAAACTCTTTTTTTTTTCAAAAAAGCATGCACATTGCATTTTTGCACTGGTCACTAATTCATTCTGTTTCCATCATAAGGAGTTTTTAATCATTGAGGAGAGTGAGAAGAGTACTGTACCCAGTTGGACTAGAACTCCCAAACAGCGATTGGTTCAAATCGAGTCAAAGAACAATGCAGTCAGGTTCAACAGGTCCTTCAGTTATGTCAAACATCTCACGAAGCAACAGACATGGAAGTTCAAGCTGAGATCAAGGAGCTCAAGAAGACCTTGAAAGACATGAATAAACGAATTACCCAGCTCACAATGGTGGTACAAGACATCCGTAACCATCTTCCACCAGTCCAAGAGGACCCTCAACGACCCAGAAAGAGCCCGGAAATGGCCGCAGCTTTGGCAAGAATTTCTGAATTAAAAGAATTCCATCCTGTGGATTTTGAAAATATCCCTGGTATCGAAGATCTGGAAATGCACCAGCAGGACATCAAAAAGGACAACCTTGCAAAAACCACCCCCAGCTCCACTAACAACAATTCCAAGAACACAACCCGAACCAACCGCCCTAAAAGAAACTTCCACCAATTCTCCACCTCCCTTGTTCATGTCTACAAAAGCCTTCTCGAGAATAACCTGCTTCAACCACTTGAATCGCAAAAGCCATCCAAAGTACTTCCATCAAATCATAACCCAAACGCCTTCTGCTCCTACCACCAAATGCCAGACCATCACACCAACAATTGCATCCGTCTCAAGCACAAAATTCAAGACTTCATTGAAGATGGAACCCTTCCACTCCCTCTCAAAAAGCCAAACACTGTTTCCAATCCCATGCCTGAACACAAGCCCAATCTCCAAATCAACCAAATCTCCCTCAGCTCCACTTCAAATAACCCAAGCTCCTTTAAATTTGACCTCAGCTTATACATCATACCAGCCACCAAACCAAAGCCAATTGTCCTGATGCCAGAGGATCTCGGAATTTGCTTCCATAAAAGTACCAAAGCACAGAAACCCATATGGGCAGATGTCACTGAAAACAAGAAATGGGCCATGGATGATGTCACTCTCGGAATATTTTCTTTTGATACCGCTGGGGGCAGTTCTCACTCTCAAGATTTTTTGACTCAGGGAATCTAATATCGCTGTTTGGGGATCAAAGTCCAATAGGTATGGTCAGAGTTGGGCCTGCTGTAATGTCGATTGATTTGGAGCCTGTGAGAGACATGAAGCTGATGATGCTAGACCAAGAAGCCCCTGGAGATGTTACCTCATTGTGGATGCCATTCGAATTAATAAAAAATTGCACTTTTTTACCTAAAAGTTATCTACACTGGCACTGAATTTGAGTTTGAGTCGGAGTCTAGCACTGAGTCTGAGTTTAGCAACTGAGTCTAAGTCCACTTCTGATATATATGTTAGTCTTCTGCATCATCGTCCACTCTCATGTATCATGCCCTAGAGGCCACTTCTTTTGCAATAAATGAAATCTGGAGTAGGTAAAATCTGATTGCCCTATTACTAGGCATGGCACGTGCCTGAGGACTTCACCACGAGAGGGTGAATAGCTTGGCACCACATAGGGTACGCGTGAGCCCTGTGCCGAGCTGGTTTGGCCATGAATAAGGCTAAAGCGATTGAATAAATTAAATATACCAGGATGTGCTAGCTCGGTATAGGTCACAAGGGAGTGCCCCTGATATGATCGAGCTAGCAGAGCTATGAGTAAAGTTTAAGTAACATTCTGGGATACGTAGATTCAGCTCGGCGTGAGTAGCTGGGTTATGTACGAGTCATACCGAGCTACGTGGAAGCTCGGCACCGCCACGGATAAGGCGGTGAGACATTCCAGAATATTCTAAAACAGTACCTTATGTGATAAGGAAGCAATCCCGTGAGATAAGGGACAGATATGGGAAATCCTAATGTGATTAGGAGTACGCCCCATATAGGAAAGTCCTATTAGGAAAAGGATTCCTAAAGGGAATAGGAAACTGGGGGCATGAGATGCCTAAAGGTGAAGAACATCTATACCTATAAATACAAGACCATAACCATGACAAAAGGTACGCTGTGAAACCTATTTTCATACGCATTGTGATTTGAGAACTCAAGTACGTGATACTAACTTAGGCATCGGAGGGCCTTTGCCAACGAGGGGCAAAGGTGCTCTAACCCTTTTTCTGTCTTGCAGATCTAGGGATGATTCAAGGAAGCACGTGATCCAGCGTTACGTGGAATTTTCCCCGTACAATTGGCGTCGTCTGTGGGAAAACTCTTACAAAAAGTTCATCTCCCTCCAATAAAAGATCGACAATGGTGCTTTCAGAACCCCTTTTATGCACCCCACGGAGGCAAGAGGTGGAGGACGATGGTGGGACCACGTTGGTGTACACCACAAGAAAGGGCTCAAGGGTGGAAAAAACACCCACAGTACTAAAAGCACCACAGAAAAAACCAGCAACAAAGAAGTTTGCCATAGGGAGTATCCCTGAGATTCCAAAATTCAGGGGTACACACCTAATACGCCATGGTTCTCCAAGGGCGAGACACTCAAAAACACCACCAAGAGGTGGGGAGGCCTCCACCCGACGTGAACGGGACAGAAGCCCCCCAAGAAGGGATGGTCACAGGCACACAAGGAATCGAGAGAGGGAAGATAGCCTTGACAGAAAAGAGCAAGATGCAGAAGAATTGGCCCGTGAAGTCACTCGACGGGAACGAGAGATTCAGGACCTGAAGAAACAACTCCAGGAAAAAGAGAAAGACTTACGTTCACGGACGAGATCCGTGCATTATGAGGAAAAGGGAAGAGATCGTCACCACAACAGGGCCTCCACCGACCGAGCTGCCTCTCCACGAAAAAGGAGAGACAGGAGTGCTTCTGTGGAAAAGAGAGAAAGAAGGAAGCATGCTAGGGACAGATACGAGAGATCTGGATCCAATGAGCATATTCCCGAGCGGCACACGAGGAGGGGGGATGCTGGCCGAGCTGAGGAAAGCCCTAAAACTGCACGAGAAGCAGCTAAAGAAGCCCTAGGCCAAATTTCTAAGTCACCATTGGCCCATTGGATCCGTACGGAGAAGACGCCAAGCAGGGTGAAACATTCAGCATTCATCCCCTACGAGACCAGCACAGATCCTGTGGCCCACATCCAACACTATCAACAGGCCATGTTCATGCATGAGCGAGATGACGCTTTGTTATGCAAAATGTTCCCCTCTAGCCTGGGAAAGGTGGCTCTGAGTTGGTACCACAAACTCCCAGAGGGATCAATCCTATGCTGGGCTCAATTAGCTGAAGAATTTACTGCCCGGTTCTTAACAAGCCGAGCAGCTCCTAAGACTTTTGATGCATTGACTTCTATGAGACAGAAGGACGATGAGACACTGCGGCAATACTCCAAACGTTATTGGGAGACTTTCAAAGAGATTGAAAATTGCAGTGAGGAGTATGCTCTGGCGACATTCAAGACGAGCTTGCCCATGCATAGTAAGTTACGGGAATCACTTACTATGCATCCAGTGAAAACGGTGGCCAAACTCATGGAAAGAATCCAGGAGCATGCACGGGTGGAGGATGACATCCTGCAAGCTGGAGGAAGGATTGTGGCAGGGCAACCTCAGCTTCCAGAAAAGAAGATTGTGGAATCAAGGGTGTACAAAAAGGATTTCACAACAGGAAGGAAAGATTACACTCAGCAAAGGAAGGAGAAAGCCGACCCAGATCCCAAGTCATACTTCAGTGTTATGGCAACTTTCAACATCCCCATCTACAAGATGTTGTACTAGAATCAAGAACGAACAGTGGTTCAGAAGGCCCCCAAAGATGACTGGGAACCCAGAAAAGAGAAGAGCCACTAACCAGCACTGCAGCTATCACCGAGATTGGGGACACATGACTGAGGACTGTGTGGAATATAAGAAATTCCTGGATGAGAAGGTGGCAGAGGGCCATCTCAAAGAATTCCTAGCTGATGTCAAGAATGATGCCGAGCTGGTAGAGGAGGTGGACTACGAGAAAGGTCCAAAGGGAACAATCCATATGATACATGGATTAGTTGCCCCTTACACAAACAACGAGATAAGACATATCCAGAGGGTCAACGGACAGGCAAAACAAGTCATGAAGCTCGGCATGAAGAGACCAAGGGCGGAAGGGATCATGGAGACCCCAATCACCTTCGCTAATGATGATCTGGAAGGGGTATCAGTACCCCATAATGACGCACTTGTAATCACCCTACGAATAGGGGAATACGACGTGGAGAAGATTCTTGTTGACCAAGGGGCCAGCACAGAGATCATGTATTACAATACTTTCAAGAAGATGGAGCTCCCTCCAAGTTCATTGCAAAAGTGTCTGGTTCCATTGGTCGGCTTTAGTGCACAGACGGTATGGCCTATGGGAAAGGTCACACTGCCCGTCCGAGCTGGATCAGTGGTTCTGAGCACAGACTTCCTTGTGGTAGACCTCCCTTATTCCTATAACGTGATTATAGGAAGAACTTGGATGCACAAGATGAGGGCAGTTTCTTCAACTTACCATCAGAAGATCAAGTACCCTGGGGCAGATAGGCATCGAATGCATTAGAGGCGACCAAAAGGTGGCCGACCTATGTTTCAATATGGTTTTGAGGAAATCACCAAGGGCCGAGCTGGTACAAACAGTTGAGGTTCCAGACCAACCAACCTTAGAAGACGTTGGAGGTGATCCCACTAAGAAGATGGTGGAAGGGTTGAAGAGGATACAAATTCAAGAGGACGATGAAGAAAGGTATTTCCTGATCGGCGAGACCCTCCCCGAGCTGGAGGAAAGAGATTTGGTCACCTTCCTTAAAGACCACATCGATGTATTCGCTTGGACCCCCCAAGAGATGCCTGGGATAGATCCTGAAATCATATGCCACCACCTGAACGTGGACCCACAGCACAAGCCAGTTGTGCAGAAGGCAAGGAGGTCGGCACCACAGCACGCAGACGCTGTGATCGAAGAGGTAGAGCGGCTACTAGAAGCGGATGCCATACGTGAGGTGAGCTATCCAGATTGGTTGGCCAACACTGTGGTGGTCAAGAAGAAGAACGGAAAGTGGAGGGTATGTGTGGACTTCACAAGCCTCAACAAAGCGTGTCCCAAGGATAGCTTTCCACTCCCCAGAATTGATCAACTGGTCGATGCTACATCAGGCTATGAAAGGATGAGTTTCCTTGACGCATATCGAGGATACCATCAAATAGCTATGTACGAGCCCGATCAGGAAAAGACGTCCTTTATCTCCCCCAGAGGGCTCTACTGCTATAAGGTTATGCCGTTTGGGCTGAGGAATGCTGGAGCAACCTATCAAAGATTGGTGACCAAAATGTTCAAAGAACAGCTCGGCAAAATTATTGAGGTCTACATCGACGACATGGTAGTCAAGAGCAAGTTGAAGCCTGATCACCTAGCCGACCTAAAGGTAACTTTCAACATTTTGAGGAAATTCAAGCTAAAGTTAAATGCTTCCAAGTGTGCCTTTGGAGTCAGCTCGGGGAAATTTCTCGGGCACTTAGTGACTAAAAGAGGGATTGAAGCCAACCCAGATCAAATCACAGCTCTGCAAGGCCTTCAAAGCCCAAAGACCACGAAGGAGGTCCTAAGGCTAACAGGAATGGCAGCGGCACTCAACCGTTTCATCAGCAAATCCTCAGACCGCTGCAGACCTTTCTTTCAACTTCTGAAGAAGAGAGACGAATACGAGTGGGGAGCCGAACAGGAACGGGCTTTCCAGGAGTTAAAAAGCTACTTATCATCACCACCCTTGCTCTCTACTCCAGAAGCTGGGGAGCGGTTGATACTATACTTAGCGGTATCTGATCATGCGGTCAGCTCGGTCCTCCTACGAATAAAGGGGACGGAGCAGGCTCCAATCTATTTCGTGAGCAAGACATTGTTAGAAGCTGAGACACGTTACCTACCACTGGAAAAATTGGTATATGCTCTCATTGTTGCATCAAGAAAGCTGCCCCACTACTTCTTGCAACATCCCATCACCGTATTCACAGAATACCCACTAAGGGCCTTGCTCAGGAAAGCAGATTTCTCTGGCAGAATCTCCAAGTGGTCAATAGAACTAAGTCAGTTCGACCTCGATTATCAGCCCAGAACAGCAATCAAGGGGCAGGTTTTAGCTGATTTCATAGCAGAATTCGCTCCGACAGTGGCCCCACCACCACCAGGTCTCCACGAGAAGGAGCAAGTCAGTAATCCTGAGCCACCAACGAGAATGGCCGACCTGGATCCAGACGAATGGAGGCTTTACGTTGATGGGTCAGCTTGCAACAAAGGATCTGGAAGCAGGGGTTGTGCTTTTCTCTCTAGAAGGACTGATCCTGGAGCATGCACTACGGCTAGGATTTAGTGCCACAAACAATGTAGCAGAATATGAGGCACTGTTAGCTAGACTGAGAAGTGCTCTAGAGCTCAAGGTACATAAATTACGAATATTTTGTGATTCCCAACTAGTTGTTAACCAGCTTTCAGGAGAATACGCTACGAAAAGCGAAAAGATGGCTGCGTACTCAGAAGCAGCCAAGGATTTGCTAGACAAATTTGATAGGATCCATATCCAGCAGATCAGCTCGGGACAGAATGCACATGCAGACTCACTGGCCTGTCTTGGGTCAGCGGTCAAGACGGAGTACCGCCGCACAATTACAGTAGACTATCTGGGCGAACCAAGTATTGGCCGAGCCGTGGAAATCGTAATGGAAACAGAGCTTGGGCCGAGCTGGATGGACCCAATAGTGGCATGCCTACGAGATGGGGCTTTGCCAGAAGATAAGAGGGAAGCACACAAAATCAAGACCAAGTCAGTACGCTTTTGGCTCTCTCCAGAAGGTAAGCTTTACAGAAAATCTTTCCTTGGTCCATATTTATTGTGTGTACACCCAGCCCTTGTTCAGAAATTCCTCCATGAGATCCATGCTGGAACTTGTGGGGGACACACTGGTGGTAGGTCCATAGCCCACCGAGCAATATCCCAGGGGTACTGGTGGCCATACATGCAAGAGGATGCAAAGGCCTTTGTCAAGACATGCGAAAAGTGTCAGAAGTTTTCCCCTCTTATCCGAGCTCCTAGCAGAGGATCTGTTGCCTCTAACCAGTCCATGGCCATTTGCCCAGTGGGGATTGGACATCGTGGGTCCTCTCCCTATGGCAACGGGGAAACGAAAGTTCTTGCTTATTGGAACTGACTACTTCACTAAATGGATAGAGGGGGAAGCTCTTGCCAAAATCACAGAAGCAATGGTGGAAAAGTTCGTCTGGAATAAGATAATTACAAGGTTTGGGGTACCCTACTCTATTATCTCAGATAACGGGTCCCAGTTCGGCAGGAAGTTCAAGGCCTTTTGTGCTCAGTACGGCATCAGAAATTATTACTCGACCCCTGCCTACCCGCAGAGCAATGGCCAGGCAGAAGCCTCCAACAAGACTATCCTAAAGAGTCTCAAGAAGAGGTTGGAAAAAGAAGAAGGGTAAATGGCCAGATGAGCTTCCAGCCGTGCTTTGGGCTTATAGGACCACCCCACGGCGATCTACGGGAGAGACGCCGTATTCCCTTGCTTATGGGACAGAGGCAGTGATTCCCCTAGAGGTTGGATTGCCAACCATTCGCACTACTCTGGTGGATTCAGGGGGCAACGATAAAGCCCTGGCCGAGCAGCTAGACCTCGCCGAGGAAAAGAGAGAGCGGGCACTCATTACCTTAGCAGCATACCAAGAGCAGCTATGAAGGAGCTACAATAAGAAGGTACAGCCAAGAGAATTTAAAGTTGGCGATCTAGTCCTGAGGAAGGTTTTGGCCAACACCAAAGTGTCCTCAGACGGAAAGCTTGGCCCGAACTGGGAAGGCCCGTACAAGATCGTAGGGATCGCTGGCATTGGGGCCTACCGCTTGGCCGACCTGGATGGGAAACCAGTCCCACGACCTTGGAATGTCCAAAACCTCAGGAAATTTTTCCAGTAATGTTTGTGTGATTACGAATACAATCACATTTCTTTTTTCGAATTTGTTTTTTAGTTGGGATTACGAGTAAAATCACCAACATTAGTTATTCAGATTTTTTGATATTTCTAGCATTAATGAATGTTATCATGATTTTGGTTAATATGAACCGCAATTTCTACTTCAAAATTTGGATTCCTATTGGGGAGCAGAGAGTGTGTAGATTTGCAACGAATATTGCACAGAAAACTCTAAGTATGAAGAAACTTAGATTTGCAACGCATATTGCACAGAAAACTCTAAGTATGAAGAAACTTAGATTTGCAACGCATATTGCACAGAAAACTCTAAGTATGAAGAAACTTAGATTTGCAACGCATATTGCACAGAATTCCCTAAGTATGAAGAAACTTAGATTTGCAACGCATATTGCACAGAATTCCCTAAGTATGAAGAAACTTAGATTTGCAATGAATATCGCACCAAAAACTCTAAGTACGAAGAAACTTAGCTCTGCAACGAGTATTGCACAAGAAGCTTAGAGTATAAGCAAAATTTAGATCTGCAACGAAACATTGCACCAAAAACCTCTAAGTATGAAGAAACTTAGACAAAAAACTCTAAGTATGAAGACACTTAGTTTGCAAAGTACGAAGAAAATCAGCTCGGCAACAAATATTGCAATAAGGAGCAACAGAGGAAAAGCGGTGAGCAAAATCCCTAAAAGACAGAATTAAAGAGTAGAAATGTCACCAGGCCACATATGGCCAAGACTGGTCACCCAGGACCAACTACCAGCAAAACCAATGTATCAAACCAAACCATAAAGGATCAAGATGTCAAAGTAGCAGAGGGCCACAGACGGCCGAATAGACCACGCAGGGTCCAGAGAAAAAGATTCAATTAAAAAGTAACAGACAGGCACTAAGCCTCTTCACTGAGCCCGGAGGCATCAGTGGCAGGGTTGGGACCAGAATTGTTACCAGCATCTTCTGGGGTAGAGAGGTCGGCATGGGGACCATCAGTCTGAGTTTGCTCGGAGGGAGGCTCGGCCTGATTTTCAGGATCAGGTTGGGCCTGGGCATTTGCTTGAACTTGAGCAGCGGCCGTCTTACTCGGCAACTCCATGTCAGACCAATGTGGAGATGACTCGTCAACGCCGAGCTTTTCAAGGCAACGCCTCCAAGCCGCCCCCCAAATGGCATCTTGCACGACCGGCATCTGCGCCTTATAGTGCTCCGTGACCTCCAGGACAGCACGGTCATACTCAGCTGCTGCCTTGGCCTCAGCAACGATCAGCTGATTGCTCAGTCCAAGTTCGACCTCCTCCGATCTCTTTACCAGGTCAGCGTTCTCCCCCCTGAGCGCCTCCACCTCAGCTCGGGCTTCCTTGAGGAGCTGGGAGTACTGGGCGTTTTCCTTCTCCGCCCTCTCCGCCCTTTTTTGCTCTTTCTTGAGCTCCTTCTCGGCCTCCTTCGCCCTCTCGAACCCCACGTACGCCTTCTGCATGATCTGCAAATAAGAGTACGATGTATAAAGAAGCCTGACGATACAGCTGAAATAAAACTAAGGGTGATGATTGTACCTTAGCACTGGATTGGAACACTGACTTCATCAGCACTTCATATGAATTGTTCTTCTCCCTCTCTATGTCATTGGGCAGAAGAGCAGCTCTGGCGACGCCGAACGCCACGTCAGTAGAAGAGATCTTGTCAGTGTCGTTGACAGGAGTGCCGTCAGGGCGGGCGAGTGTTGGGGCCCAGGGTTGTGTCAACGGCCGAGCTTCAGACGGTGATAGGCTAGTATCCCCAGTCCTTCTCCTCTGAGTTGGGGGCTGCACGTCCTGAGTACCCTCCAACGGCCTCTTGTCTCTTTGCCGATCGGTGAGGGAGGTTGCTGCTGGAGGAGGGGGAGTGACATTCCTGACAGATGGTGGAGCACGGGAAGTTCCACCAAGGCTGAGTGTGTCCAGCAAATTGATCGGTTGTAGAGGCATCTCAGAGCGATCTGGTGAAGGAGAGTAGCCTGGCGAGTCGTCCGAGTCTGCAAGAAGGTCGGATTGTGCGGCTAGGGCTTGGACGAGTCCGCGATGATCCAAACTACCTTCTTCTTCTTCTTCTTCTTCTTCTTCTTCTTCTTCTTCTTCAGCAACTCTCCCGGATGTGCTCGGCTCTAGGTCAGTACGCACGAGGATTGGGATGGCGGTTTGGATCTCGGGAATATGGGCAAATGTGACTTGCCTCTGAAGATCTTCGGGAGCTTGGGACCGTGATGACCTTCGTCTGGCTCGGCCTCTGCGGGCACGAGTTCTTTCTCGATCAGCTGGTCGGCCTGTGGCAATCACGGAAGAAGGTGGCGGCCAGGCATGCCTTGTCCTATGCTCTCCCTCTTTCCTGATGTTACCCCAGTAGGTCGGCGTATAACCCAGCAACCGGTGAGCTGAACGGCCGAGCCCTACAGGAGTCGGTTCGAAACCGTCCCACCAGAGGGCCTTGGCAATGTCCTCGCGGTGGAGCTTGCCATGGATTAGGCGGCCGCCGTGGTTAAGATTATCCGCTGCAAAACAACACAACGAAGAATTGGTCAGCTACAATTTGAAACAAAGGTAATAATGTAAAAACAGCTCAGGAATGAAAATACTAACGTAGTCTGCCTGCAGCTCTGGGGCAAGCAAGGCCGATTGTGTTCCCCTCGGCATCTCTGGGCTCCCAGTTACCAGTGACTACGATGAAGTCATCCGCCTCTCCCTTTGAGGAGTTCGGCAGATCAAGGATAAGCTTTTGACTGGGACTCCTTGCTTTGAAGTAGTAATTCTTCTCGGCTGTAGGGACTACACTATAGAGGTAATGTAAGTCCCACCAGTCGAGATTAAGGCCGAGCAGCCTATTGAGAGCCACTGTGCCCATGACCACCCTTACAAAATTGGGGCAAAGCTGCCTAGGGTTCAACTGACACCTGAAACAGACTTCGCAAAAGAAGGGATGAAGGGGAAACCTAAGGCCACCCTCCACGATAAAAATCAGAGGAACGTAAATCGTGTTCTCATTCTGACCCTCTTCTATTAGGTCCTCAGACCTACCTAGCCGGAATTGTACATCGGTGGGAATCTCGTATTCTCTATGGAACGCCATTATTTTTTCTGGGGTACTTATAAGGGCCCTGTGCCTACCCATTTTTTCTGGAAAATTAGGGTTTCACAGTTGAAACCCAGGAAGGAAGATGAACAGGTACGAGAGAAAACGATTTGGGCGAAACAGAAATTTCTTGGTTCAGATGACAGGAAAATCTAAGGAAGAAGAACTTACGAGAAAAAGTGAACTCAAGTAGATGCTTTCCGACGGAGAACGGAGGGTGTCGGTGCTTTCCGACGACGAACGGAGGAAGGACTAAGGTTACCAGAAACTTGAAACGTCGTTGATGGCAGACGAAGTCTTCTCTCTCTTTTTGCTTCTGATGAGATGAAGTAAAGATGGGAAGAAGGAGAGTTTTTGAGAGACTAAGGGTTTTGGGGGGAGAAAAAGCAATCATTATCCCGCCCAAAACCCCATAAAGTAGGGCGTGACGTACGAGAAACGTCACCCCAAATCGTCCTTTGGGCTTATCTAATGACCAACGGGTCACTTCGCATTGAATGCAGGAATATCCCTGTTCCCCACGCGAGGGGGAAGCATGCGAGAGAAGCATCAGGAACCGTTGAAGCTCTGCGCACTACTGATGCATAACAGTAGCAGCAGAGCTGGGGAGCAATTGGAGTAGGTAAAATCTGATTGCCCTATTACTAGGCATGGCACCTGCCTGAGGACTTCACCACGAGAGGGTGAATAGCTTGGCACCACATAGGGTACGCGTGAGCCCTGTGCCGAGCTGGTTTGGCCATGAATAAGGCTAAAGCGATTGAATAAATTAAATATACCAGGATGTGCTAGCTCGGTATAGGTCACAAGGGAGTGCCCCTGATATGACCGAGCTAGCAGAGCTATGAGTAAAGTTTAAGTAACATTCTGGGATACGTAGATTCAGCTCGGCGTGAGTAGCTGGGTTATGTACGAGTCATACCGAGCTACGTGGAAGCTCGGCACCGCCACGGATAAGGCGGTGAGACATTCCAGAATATTCTAAAACAGTACCTTATGTGATAAGGAAGCAATCCCGTGAGATAAGGGACAGATATGGGAAATCCTAATGTGATTAGGAGTACGCCCCATATAGGAAAGTCCTATTAGGAAAAGGATTCCTAAAGGGAATAGGAAACGGGGGCATGAGATGCCTAAAGGTGAAGAACATCTATACCTATAAATACAAGACCATAACCATGACAAAAGGTACGCTGTGAAACCTATTTTCATACGCATTGTGATTTGAGAACTCAAGTACGTGATACTAACTTAGGCATCGGAGGGCCTTTGCCAACGAGGGGCAAAGGTGCTCTAACCCTTTTTCTGTCTTGCAGATCTAGGGATGATTCAAGGAAGCACGTGATCCAGCGTTACGTGGAATTTTCCCCGTACAAAATCAACTTTGCTTATCTTGCTATGTTCGAAATAATTTGTATTGACCTTGACAATGAAAGGCATGCTCAGCCTATAAAGGAAAAAGTGATTTCAATGAAGGATAAGAATGATCCACGAACAGTTCAAATCGGTTCCAAGTTGTCTTTGGAAGAATTTAAAAGCTCACTCAGAAGAATTTCAAGATGTGTTTGCATGGGGGTCCTCCTGAAATCGCAGGGGCATCGAGTCCCACTTTGTCCAAATGCAAGACAAGGCCTGATTGGGTGTTGAAAATCAAGAAGAAAATTTAGCGGCAAAAAGACGCAGGGTCATTAATGATAACTGAGTGGGTCACAAAAATTGTGCCAGTAGCAAATTGCATGGTCTCACGCGGACGTGTCCGAAAACGATCCTGAAATCGCAGGGGCATCGAGTCCCACTTTGTCCAAATGCAAGACAAGGCCTGATTGGGTGTTGAAAATCAAGAAGAAAATTTAGCGGCAAAAAGACGCAGGGTCATTAATGATAACTGAGTGGGTCACAAAAATTGTGCCAGTAGCAAAAAACAAAAAAAAAAAAAAATGCTGGCACCTTGACCCTTTTTCTGTCTGGGGCATTAACATCATTAACACAATCACACCGGTCGCATCAAATGGTCGTAATCAATTCAGCAAAACGGGTTGAAGCTGTTTCATACACAACCCTCACGATGGTCCAAGATGCTCACCAAGCAGAACATCGTCTACAGATATGGAGTCCCTCAAGCTTTTTTGTCAGATAACGAGGTTTCATTTCAAAGGGAGAACAACAGAAGCTCTCGAAGAATTTTGGATTCAGGCCAACAAAACCATCAAGCCCATACTGGAAAAGACCACTGGGTCAGCATGAGATTGGCACGAGCAACTGCCATTAACGTTGTGAGAATACCGGACTTCCATCCATACTCTGACAGGGGCAACCCCCTATTCTTTGGTTTATGGCATGGAGGCTGCTCTTCCTATCAGGCTAGAAGCTCCATCTTTGAGAGTCATGGCAGAATCAAGAATCAATGAAACAGAATGGCAAAACGTGAGATTTGAAGAACTCATATTATTTGATGAAAGGCGGCTTGAGGCTTTGTATCACGTTCAAGAATATCAGCACCAAATAGATCGTGCTCTTAACCAGAAGATGAAGCCTAGAAATTTGCAAGAAGAAGACATGGTTTTGAAAGAAATCTGAGCTCCAGTTTATGATCTGCGTAGGAAGTTCCGACCAAAATGGGCTAGACTGTGTATTATCAAGAAGATCCTATCCGGAAACGCAACACTGCTCATCGATCTTGACAGCAACAAATTCTCTACTCTAGTCAACTTGGATCAACTCAAAAGATATTACCCCTAAGAGAAGCTCGCTGGACTAAAAATCGCAAGGGCGGGCAGTTCCATGCAAAAATGAGAGCAAAAGCCTGCTAGGTTGAAAACCCGGAAGGGCGGCCTAGGCAAAAGATAAGGCTAAATAAATCAGAGCTCGCTAGACCGAAAACCCAAAAGGGCGGTACTAGGCAAAATTCAGAGCACAAATGGAAGTGAAAATACCCAAGTGAACCCTAACTTCAGATTTGTAGTCCTGAACTACGTCATGACCTGATACCTTTAACGAGGATACGTAGGCAGCCTCATCCTGAGGTTCGGTCACAATCTTTTGAATTGATTCCAAGTCATTATGCGCATTTCAGACTTCACAGATAGAGCCGGTAAGAATCAAAAGTGGAAAGTTCTCAAAATTCGAGTTTTATTTGAAAGAACTTTTTCAATTACATGGCTGAGCATGAAACTTTCAAACAACTAAGCACTGATCCATATAAGTCATGTCATGGGTCCACAACTTATTTCGAGCATAGTAAGATTGAGTCTAAAGTCCCTCTTTGTCATCCATCTATCCTTGTATCTCTTGTCGATTATCTCTTGCAACGTGCTGGAAGCAGAACGCTGAGATATGGATCTATTGGAATGGTCACACACTCCCTCCATATGTTGTGGCAAGCTCTGAAGATGGCAAAATTGAAGATCGGCATTCTCGAGCATCAAGTATATAGAAGGCAATTGGTCCAGCAAGATCAAACCTTGTGGGAAAGAGAGAAAACAAGTAAGAAGCCTTAGACAACCTTGAACTGAGCGTTGAGGTAAAACGAGAACGAGAGAAAAATTAGAAAAAGGAGAGCTGAGTGAGCAACCTACCCATAGGGGCACCCTCAAAACTCAACCAATAACCCACCATCATCATAAGAAGTCCAAGGGAGAAACAAGTCTTTGCTTTGGGGATACAAAGAAGATGCAGAACAAGGGGCATTCACGGAGGCCATGCAAAGAACCACCATCTCGAACAACGTGCCACTTGAAGATCATGAAGAGCCATGCCGAATTCGTGAAAACTCCCAAGGAAGGCCTTACAATGGCTCCTCAAGGCCTAAGGAGGTGCAAACAAGTGAAAAAAGATCAAGAGGAAAGGTCAATAAACGACAAGGAGTTGCAAAAATTTTGATACTGTTGGAAATGTGCCACACAGCACAATTTGAGTACCATACGGCACAGTGGTGGCAGTTTTGAAAAATGTGTGTTTTGGCCGACCAAAACTCATTCCATGCTTCTTTTCAAGATGCAGCCTATGCACGCAAGCCGTAATATGTGCAAATGACTTGATAGAAGGATTGGTTGTCGTTCCCAACCAAATTTTGATGATTGGATACCTCAAAAGTTGGGATACGTCAAGAGTTGGGTATATCGATGAGTTGCACTTCATGATAGTGTCATCCCCCAAGATTGGTTGATTCGTGCAAGGAAACCATTTCACCTATTTGCCAAGAATTTGAAGGACTGCAACACCGACACGTGTGCAAAACAAATTTGGTTCCATTATCCTTTCATTAATGAATTCATTCTATTCCTTTCGTTTCATTGGGGCATGAGAAATATAATCATAAATTCGTGTCAGTTTCCCACTTCCAGTCAAAATCCATGTTCTCATTTTCAGTTGTTTTAACTTAGCATTCATGTGCAAGTTCTGTTTTCTTTTCAAATTCATTGCTAGTGTGAATAAAAGAAATTACGTGCAAAGTTTTTATAAAACATAAGCATCCACATCATAAGCATAATAATATCCAGGGGCAAGCAAGCCCAATGCATTGTCCGCTATCATGGCTTGCAGGCCATCTCCATCAGGAAACTGAAAAAGAGGGCAAACAGGCACCCAAGTCAAAACGAGGCACGCAGGCCCCATACTACTACTAACAACTGTGTCTCAGGTATGAGGACGCTTCGGTGGCACGTATCCCATGGCGCCTATACTCCTCCGGCATGCTAGGATGGCTCCCTCTCCCAGTACTACTACTCTCTGGAGACTCCTCTCTCTCTATGCACTCTCTCTCTGTCTCTCCCGAGCTGCTGTAGAACGCAAGACTCTGCTAGACGCTAGAACCACCGGGGCAATTCGAGGCGCTGAACGCCTAACACACTGAGAACAGGACGTGCCCTGCATAAGCAACAACATCTGTCAAGTAGAATGCAGAGCATGAATGGTGAATGGAAAGGGAAAGCAAATATGATGAATGTACCTTAGCAGCTCCACTGCTAGGAGCAGCTCTGCGACTGGCTACTCTTTCCCGGTTGGTACCCACTCCACCGCTACTCTCTCTACTCCTCCAAGTGCCACGACCTGTGTCCTCACCTCTGCTACTCTCTCAAGCACCATGGCCTGTGCCTCGGCTAGCCTCTCCAGTACCACGACCAAGTGACCTGCCTTTAGAAGCTCTCTGCCTATGACCAAGTACAACTCCTGGCTCAGCTCGCGGGTGCACCTCTGGAACCACGCCCAGTCACAAATTGACGGACCATAGCCTGCAAGTTCTGAACCAACTGGTACGCCGATGCTGCCCACTCAGCGGGAATTTGAAAAACAAGTGCACATCAACAAGCAATAAGTTCAAGAATATATGAAAAATGATGCAAGCAATGCAATCAAGATTACCTCTGTCGTGGCAAAAGTAACTGCGGGATGAACAAAAGGCACTGTCACCACTTCAAGTGCACCACTAGCTGTGACCACATCAATATCTCTCCTCAACTCTGGCAAGGCAGGAACGTCTCTCAACCGGGTCTCCATATCTAGTTCATATGCCAAATGGGTGTTCATGTATCCGTCATAATCTATTGAAGGACTGAAAACCAACTCTGTCGGCACTGTAAACCTCTCTATCTCAGCACGAGTATAATCCTGTGTCCTCAAGACCAGTGGAGGAAGAGGCGAAGGCACGCTGAAGTGACCAACCCCAAAAGACTGATGGGACACTTTGTCACCCAAGTACCATTGCCAGCCATATGGACACTCCAACAACGCCCTGCTCCGTGTCAGCACTCTGCTCCTCAAGTAGTCCCTGTACAATCTATCCCAGACATTCCACCTCACCTACAACAGAAAGTTTCATCATTTTTAGGAGAATCAAAAGGCAAGGAATACCGAAGAGAAATAATTGCAAAGGCTTACTCTGTCCCCTCTGGTATGGTCAAAGAGAAGCTTGAAATGCCTTAAATCACCCTTATGCTCGCCGGATCCCATACACTCCTACCCCCATTTCGCAGCCCGTGGAAGCACATTCTCATTGTCATGAGAATTCTCTGGAGCAAATATCCCTAGCACTTCATAAGCCCACACCTACATTTTCAGGGGCAAATCAATGCAGAAATACAACAAAGGCACAAAGTTGAATTGCATGTGAAGCAAGATTTACCTCCAACACTCTCCAAAAGCAGCAAGGACTCTTAGCCATTCCACGGCTAACAGAACCCAGAAAACAGTACACAGTGGCCAAACCAGTGCCTCCCCAGTCATACTTCCCAATTGTCTCCAGATTCTCCAAAGCCGGCAACCAACCCAAGTGTACTGCACCTCGTCTGTTCGGAAACTGAGAAGCACCGAAGAGGTACAACAAGTAAGCCCTCACCATCTGCCTGGCCTCCACGTCTGACTCTGGCTCATGATCCTAGAAATCTACCAAAGCAGTGTACTTCACCATCAGCTCAACACCACCCGGTCTTCTCCCCAAGTAATGCTCCACTGCAGCAGTGTCCAAGTACAAATTCTGAATCAAATGGGATAGGCTCACCTCAAACCCAGACCCTGTCCAAAAGGAAAGACAGTAAAGTAAAAAGAGATACCATGTCGCGCCACCAAGTTTCTAAAGACAGGAATGTTGTCATCGTGTCGTCAAATGTCAAAATTTGAGTCTCATACCAGAGTCCTCATGGACAGTTTATCAATCAATTGTCCTTCGAGACAGTTTTTCATTCCATCGTCCTTTGGGACAGTTTTTCAATTAATTGTCCTTTGGGACAGTTTTTCACTCCATCGTCCTTCGGGACATGTTTTTAATCAACTATCCATCCTTTGGGACATGTTTTCAATCAATCGTCCTCCGGGACATGTTTTCAATCAATCGTCCGTCAGGACATGTTTTCAGCTAACCGTCCTTTGGGACATATTTTCAATCAACCGCTCGTCCTTTGGGACATGTTTTCAATCAAGTGTCCCTTGGGACATGTTTTCAATCAACCATCCCTCAAGATATGCTTTCAATCAAACATTTTTCAATCACCGTCCCTCGCTGCGATTCTTCAAACAACGTTTTTTTCAATCCACTGTCCTCAGCGATAGTTTTTCAATTTTTCAATCAATTTCAATCTTTTTTTCAATGAACTTCAGTCAATAAAAGGTCAGCTTTTTAATCAACTGTCCTTTGGCGACAGTCTTTCAGTCGAGCATTCTTCGGAACAATTTTTCAATCAATTGTCCTCCAGGGACAACTTTCAATCAAATCAATTTTAAGGCCAGTTTCTGAAATCAATCTGTCTTCTGAAACAAATTTTTCAAACCAATCTCTAAACTCAATTTCAATAAATCAA
Organism: Vaccinium darrowii; assembly: GCA_020921065.1. Taxonomy (NCBI): domain Eukaryota; kingdom Viridiplantae; phylum Streptophyta; class Magnoliopsida; order Ericales; family Ericaceae; genus Vaccinium; species Vaccinium darrowii. The sequence continues at coordinate 24,608,815 of CM037155.1, forward strand.
GTCAACACGAGACCTCGCTGGTCTCGCACTACTCACCAAGTTTTTTTGGAAACCTTCACGGGTTTCGCTCGAACAAGTTTTATGGGAACCTTCACCGAGGTTTCACTCAAACCAATTTTTTGGAAACCTTCACGGGTTTCGCCCGAACAAGTTTTATGGGAACCTTCACCGAGGTTTCGCTCAAACCAACTTTATGGAAACCTTCACCGAGATTTCGCTCCAACCAGTTTTACGGGAAGCCTTCACCGAGGTTTCGCTCAAACCAGTTTTATGGAAGCCTTCACTGAGGTTTCACTCAAACCAGTTTTATGGAAGCTTTCACCGAGGTTTCGCTCAAAGTTTTCGCTCAAACCAGTTTTATGGAAGCCTTCACTGAGGTTTCACTCAAACCAATTTTATGGAAGCTTTCACTGAGGTTTCGCTCAAACCAGCTTTATGGGAACCTTCACCGAGATTTCGCTCAAACCAGTTTTATGGAAGCCTTCACTGAGGTTTCGCTCAAACCAGTTTTATGGGAACCTTAACAGGTTTCGCTCAAACCAGTTTTATGGAAGCCTTCACCGAGGTTTCGCTCAAACCGACTTTATGGGAACCTTAACGGGTTTCGCTCGAACTGGTTTTATGGGAACCTTTACAAGTTTCGCTCCAACCAGCTTTATGGGAACCTTAACGGGTTTCGCTTAAATCAAATTGCAGCAGCCTCATTGCTTTGTTTTCGATGGTCACGAAAATTGATTGAATCTGATTCCCTAAGAAATTAACCTATTGAGTAGTCAACTTACCCATGGCTGTTGACTCACTTTAACCATTTTGGAGACTTCACTGGTCTCGCTCGAATCAAGTTTTCTGAAGACCTCGATGGCCTCGCTCTAATCACTTATCACTATTCACGGAGCCTCACTCGCTGGTTTCGTTCACAACACATCGTCTCATTGAAGAACAAGGTGGCCACCTTCATAATCCAAATCAGGTATGTTTTCTATAACTCATATAGTTGCATGATCCATTATTTTGCATATAGCCCCGACGAACTACGCTGGTCTGATCCATACAATGAGGTACGTAGGCAGCTCTTACGAGCGCGACCACATGCATCACATTTTACTTGTTTGTTTTCGTACGAGGATGTTTGAATTGAGGGGTGTCTTTATCTTTGACGTGACTTCCATCACACAATGATTGTAAGCCTCATCAAAGAGGGGCAACTATAGACACCCCAAAATGAGTCTCCCATACACATTTTTATCCCCAATGATGAAAAGAAACGCCCGGAAAGCCTCTCGGATTGAAATTCTTCAAGTCAACAAAGTCAATAGTACGGCACGACACTCATCTCTCACGTACGGAGCTTCAACAGTAACACACGACATGTTTTTTGGATATTGCGGTGGAAGTGTGCCGCACGGCACAGTTGGTGTACCGCACGGCACAGTTTGTGTGCCGTACGGCACTGTCATACATCAGTCGACTTTTTACAGAGGTTCCAGCAGCTCAAATGTTTGACATTCGTTTCCTCTCTTCATCATGGTTTCTTGCAAGGTTGAGAGGCTATACAATAGCCATCATTACCATGTGTGGGCACCAAGTAAACTTGGGAACCAAGTTCTTCACTCGCTTATAAATTCCGATTGGCTCCCATGAATTTGACGGTGAAGAAAACCATGAAACCTCACCCTTAAGCTCTATCAAAATACCCTTTCCATTACAAACCATCCTCATTATCACCCATAACCTCCAGAAATCAGTCCTTCAAACCCCTTTCAAAGCAAACCCAATCGCAAAGTCCAAGTCCCTGTTTCCGGTTTCAAACCCGTGAGTCCATCCCTTTGAATTCACTTAGCCCCATTAAGCAATCATCCTTGCTGCCGTACCAGAGAGGAGTTGGAGGCCAGAGGAGGTCCGAGCCGTGTTTAAGGAATTCCTAGAAGTGTTTCAATCCGAGAGTTTCCCACCGGAGGTATATTTCCGTTTCGCCAATTTTCTCAACTTTGGTACCCTGAGGGGAGGGGTACCGAGCGCGGGATGATCATCAATATTGTCTCCGCATTCGGTACATCCATGTTATAGTAAAAACCGTTTTGCTTATAAACCTCCCAGTTGAGTCGTACAGTGAAAACATCGCCTCGTACGGGGTAATTTAGTGAGGAGGAACATTTCCTATTCAAACATACCATTTTCCATTTCAAAATAATATGTTTTTAACAAGGTTTCATGTTCTGTATTTGCTTTCATTTCATTCCCATCGAAAATCAAAGTTTTGAACTGTTTGTGAAGAAAATAGTACCGCACGGCACTCCTCCTGTACCGCACGGTACACTTGGAGTGTTATACGGCACACTTTTGAAAATCTGACCGTTAAATTCTTGAACAGTGCCGCACGGCACACTTTCTGTACCACATAGTACACTTTGTGTGCCGCACGGCACACTTTTTCAAGTCTGAATTTTAAATCAGTTTCCTTTATAAACAGTTTGAGAACATGATTTTTCCTTTTAATTAGTTACTATTACTTGATTGCTCATATCAGTTGTTGTTTATTTCAATATTTAAATTATTTGTTTTGCATGATTTAATTGCTTGTTTGAATAAAGTTCGGCATCAAAATATTTTCTAAAAATCCCACAAATATATGTTTAGTAAAGACCGATTTTTTTTAATCGGGCGAGCGGGGTGCATTAAAACCCTTCTCCGTTCGTAACCTGGCTCCCGAATCCAAAACGAATCTCTGGTTTTCAAACTTATTTTCAACTGCGAGAGTTATATCATTTTTCAAATCATTTTCAAAACGGTTTCTCGGGTATTAAATCCATTTTCCAAATAAAAACCCGGGTGGCGACTCCCATTTTCAAAACAACAAGTTTTCCAACAACCGGCGTGGAGGTCGACCATCCACACATGTCCTACTAGGTCTCATCTAGCAGTAGTCTTCCTTTCCATATATGATTCTTCCCTATGTGGGTTACATTTCCAATCTTGTTAGGAATGCCCATATTAATTCCTCATCCAACAGGATTGCTCCTTATCTCGTAAGGAACCGCCATAGATTATTCTGGAATGTCTCACCGCCCTATACATGGCAGTGCCGTGCTTCCACGTAGCTCGGAATAACTCATACATAGCTTAGCTCATTACACCGAGCTGAATTATGTATTCCAGAATGCTGTTTAAGCTACATACGTAGCCTTCCTTGCTCGGCCATATCAGGGGCACCCCCTTATGTCTCATGCTGAGCCAGTGCATCCTGATTTATTATTAATTTACTATTATTAATCTAGCCTTATTCATGGCCAAACCAGCTCGGCACAGGGCTTAAGGCTCCCTATTTGGTGCTGAGCTATTCACCCTCTCGTGGTGAGTGATAAAGGCACGTATTATGCCCTAAGCTAGGGTAGTCAGGCTTTACCCACTCCAATTGCTCCCCAACTCTGCCACAATTGTCACTCGTTCAGTAGTGCGCAGAGCTTCAACAGCTCCTGATGCATCTCTTGCACGCCTCCCCCTCACGTGGGGAGCGTCAACGGCTCCTGATGCATCTCTTGCACGCCTCCCTCTCATGTGGGGAGCAGGGTTGTTTTCGCATTAAATGCGAAGTGACTTGTTGGTGGCTCGGATATGCCCAAAGGATGATTCTGCTGACGTTTTGTATACGTCATACCCCACTTTTCTGGGGTTTTGAGTGGGATAATCATTATCCTACCCCTAAACCCTTCCCCTCCTCTCTTACTCTACTCTCACCAGAAGCAAAGAAAAGGAGAGGAGATTTCATTCCCCCATTTTCGCTATCCAAGCCTTCTGCAACTAAACTCTTTTTCGGTTTTCGTCGGAAAACGCCTTTCGTTCTCGTTGGAAAGTACCATATTAGGTCCATTTCTTCACGTAAGTGACCTTTCTCTAGATTTCCTGTTCTTTCCGTTTCCCGTTTTTTCTGGTTTTTACCAGTTTTCTGTTCATCTTCTTCCTCTTCCTCTAGGTTTCAACAGTGAAACCCTAATTCAGTAAAAGATGGGAAGACATAGGGCCCTTCTTAGTACCCCAGAGAAAATAGCAGAATTCCGTAGAAAGTATGAGATCCCGGCTGACGTTCGATTTCGACAAAATAGACGTGATGACTTAGAGGAGGAGGGTCAGGACCAGAATAAGATTCATATTCCTCTGATCTTCATAGTTGAGGGTGGCTTGAGACTTCCTCTGCACCCGTTTTTCAGGGAGGTCTGCAATAGGTGCAGACTCAACCCTATGCAGCTGTGCCCTAACTTTGTTAGGGTAGTCATGGGCACAGTTGCCTTAAACAGGCTGCTCGGCCTGCACTTGGACTGGTGGGACTTACATTATCTGTATAGTGTAGTCCCTACAGTTGATAATACTTATTACTTCAAAGCCAGAGAGCCCGATCAGAAGCTCATCACTGATCTGCCCAACTCCTCAAAAGGCGAAGCGGATGACTACTTGGTGGTCATTGGCAATTGGGAGCCCAGGGACACCGAGGGAAACACCATCGGTTTTGCCTGTCCCATAGCTCCAAGCCAACCACGTTAGTACCCTTTCCTTTGCTATCACTTTGTTGTTCTTTACAGAAATGTTTTATTTCACTTAGACTAATCGTCCCTTTTTTGTTATCTTGCAGCGAGCAATCTCAACCACGGCGGTCGTTTGATCCACAGCAACCTTCACCGTGAGGATATTGCTCGAGCTGTTTACTTCGACGGGTTCGAGCCCACTCCTGTTGGTCTTGGCCGTGCATCCCATCTGCTATTGGATTATACCCCCACCTGCTGGGGTGGTATTAGAAGAGTTGGCGAGCCAAGATCAAGACATCTCTGGCCTCCAGCTGCTCCATTGATCGCCCCATGCCCACCTGCCGAACAAAGAATTACCCGATCTCCAAGGGGCCGAGCTAGAAGGGGATCATCACGCTCTCGAGCCCCAAGAGACCTTCAGCAGCAAATCACTTTCGCTCACGTCCCTGAGATTGCCACAGCCATCTGTGAACACCCCACAGAGATGTCCACGAAAACGGTTGCTGGTTTGAAAAATGGTTTGATTGATTGAATGGAGTCGCCACCCGGATTTGAGGACTGTACCCGAGAAACCAGTTACAAAATGACTCTTTAACCCTTTGGAATAGAAAATATTTCACTGGTCTTTCAAAACGAGATTTCTTAGGTCCGGGAGCTAGATTACGTGAGGGGAAGGAATTTAAAGCACCCCTCGCGCCCGATGAAACCACCGGTCTCTACTAAATGTCTAAAGAATTTTGAAAATGTTGTTTGAATGGACTTTGAGCAGATATTCATGTGAAATCATGTAGAATGTATCAAAAAGATCAATGAAATGTGGGTGGATGCTTGTGCAAAATATCATGAGTGAATGATTTATATACATAGAACATTGAAACTTGATCAAATCATGTTCAAACTGCTTCAAGGTGTCCTAGAAACTGATCACAAACATCAAACATATCACACCTGGATAGCAATCCGGGCACCTAGATTAGGCAGATCCAGGCACCTGGATTGAATGCAGGCGCCTGGAATAGGTCAATCCAGGAGCCTGGATGGCTTACCAGACAGAAATTCCCCTTTTCCAGGTCTCAAGGCAAACACAAATGCAGTCATTGATGCTTACTCCTACATGTATGTTGTGATGTTTAATACTATTGTGAACCAAATGAATCCCAAAAATTAAATCTAAGAAGATGATTTATGCTTGAAATATCATGACTTGAAATGTTTTATGTATGATATAGGATGGATCAAAATGATTTTCCACACATACAATGCTTACTTTGTGACATAAAAGAAGTACCAATGCTTGAAATGAAATAATGCATCATGAAAAGAACAAAAAATTATGATAAGAAAGAAGGGATCCAGACGCCTACATTGAGTGAATCCAGGCGCCTGAAAAAGGCTAATCCAGGCGCCTGGATCAAGTACTGGAACACAAAATAAAAACCTCTTTCTGTGATGTTTAAGACTTTTCCCAAACTCTAATCTAGGATGGAAGACCAGATAGAGCTTGGTTGATGTCCCCTCAGGGCCCGGTTGAGCACTTTTGGTAGAAAATCTACCTTGAAACTTGATTAATGAACTTGGTTGATTAGTTTGGGTGATTTATGATGGTTGAGTAGGCTGGATTTTGGTTTACAAAGCAACAAAGGGCAGTTTATGAGTGCTTTGATGGAGTTCGGTTGATGGGGGTGAATGGATGATGGATTAATGGGGCAAAAAGATGGTTTTTGGGGTTGAAAATGAATGGGATTGAGAGGGATTGGTAGAGGATGGAACTTCTAATGGAATTTCAGCAAAGCAACAGTAGGAGAGTGAGGAGAGAACTGATCTTGTAAAATGGAGGAGGAGAGGTGGTATAAATAGGCAAGGCAAGGTCCAAAAAGGGCCACTTGAACCCTTAGAGGACCATCTTAGGGTCAAGTAGTGCTACCCTATTTTCCCTCCAATACATCTAACAGATTTCTGAAGAAAAATCCCTGAAAGATCCTCAAGACGCTCCTCCCCACTCACTTGACTTTGGGCAGCAAGTATCTGGAGTGAATCTGGGCGCCTGGAATTGGGGAATCCAGGCGCCTGGATTGAGTTCGGGCCCCTGGATTAGGGCAATCCAGGCGCCTGGATGGTGAGATAGCACAAAATTTCAAACTTCGCGGGGCCATTCCGGGTGCTACCGAACTCCGTTTTGTGCATGGTTTGAAGCGTTGGAAAGCTTGAAAAGTCTACTTTCTAACCCAAGTGGTTTGAACCCAATATAATTTGTACATCAAAATGTGTGACCATTTTACCCTCAGAAGGTTGGGAAAACAAGTGATTTTGGTACAACGGGCACATATCAAAAAAGAGGGTTTTGAATGTACTAGAAGGTGGTGTATGCTTGGGTTTATTTTGAAGAGGTTTTGGTGGGGTTTCCAAGTTCACAATCAAACCTCGCGTGCTCTCATTAGGCATTTTCATCATCGGGGATGCTTGATAAGTTTCTCGGGTCAAAATCGAGGTGTCTACACCATCCCGATCCTTGTTCGAAGTGATCAGGAGCCAAGCACGTCGGGAAGGGTAATAGTAGAAGAAATAAGAAGAAGAAGTGTTTGACCACCGTGCAATCATTCAATCCTTGTCCGACCAAGCCGCCCTTCTCATAGATTCAGACGACTCACCAGGTTATTCTCCTTTTCCTGATCGCGCGAGACATGCCTGTTTAGCCGATCAGCCTCCTAGATGAACTCAACCTTGCTTTTCCACCTTCTCGTGGTGGTCCATCCCGCGTTCCTCCAGTGGCTCCCCCAGCTAATCCTCCTACGACCGTAGCCTCTACTTCCCTCCAATAACAAAGGGACAAGAGGCCATTGGAAAACCCACCAGAGGCTCAGACTCCCCTTCAAAGGCGGAGGATGGGGGAGGCTAACTCGAGCCGCACGTCTACTGACTGTCCCCCGCTCGTCCAGCCTTGGGCTCCTGTCCTGGCTTGTCCGGATGGGACTCCTCTCACTGCCATTGATAAGGCTTCATCTGTTGACGTGGCTTACGGGGTGTCCAGGGCTGCTCTCCTCCCTTTGGACATGGAAAGGGAGAAAAACTGCTCCTATGACGCTCTAATGAAGTTGATCTTCCAGTCTAGTGTCAAGGTATGGCCGCCTTTCCTTCTTCATAGCTTGCTAATTTGGCCATTGTTATTGCGACTCATGCCTTACCCTTTTCGTGTATCCCATAGATAATGCAAAAAGCATCTGCCAGTTTCGACCATGCAAAGGACTCTTAGAAAGAGCTCAAAAAAGAGCAGAAGAGGGCCGAGAAGGCCAGGAAAGAGTGTGCTCAATAGGCTCAGTCTCTAAGAGATGCTCGGGACGAGGTGGAAAGGCTGAAGGCGGAGCTGTCTGAGCAAAAAAGGAAAGTTGAGGACACCGAGCAACAACTTCGTCAGGAGCTTGCTGCTGCGGCGGAAACAAAGGCCGAGGCCGAGTATGACAGAGCTGTTCTTGAGGTAACTGCTAACTACAGGGCCCAGATGCCTGCCGTCAAAGATGCCATTTGGGAGACCAACTGGGTTCGTTGCTGCACCAAGATGGGGTTGCCCGAAGACTCCCCATTGTGGACTGATATGGAGCTCCCCAGTCAGATGGATGCCCTGGCAGCTCAGCAGCCTGAGACTGAAGCCCCTGATGCACTCTTCAATACTCAATCCGAGCTCGAGCCTTCTGTGGAGCTAAACCAGACTGACGATGTGATTGACCTTACCGAGCAGGTTGGTAATGAGAATGCGGAGGATCCTGTGGATCCCAAGGAGAATGAATGCACTGACCCTACCCCTGCCACCGATGCTAGTCAGCACGGTGAAGAGGCTTGATGCCTGTATTACTCTTTTTTGCTACTATTCGAACTTTTTCTATTTTGACTGACCAGCCCTGCGAGGCTTGCTTAGCCATATGTGGCCTTAGTTCAAAACTCTGCTCATACTTTTTTTTTTTTTTGATCAAGTAGCAAATTTCATTCCAAGAAGCCTAACGGCACTTACATGAAATAATCATAAAGTCGGAAAGAGCTAAAACTACTAATCATGGGACGCGAGCAACCACAAAAGGGCATACATGCTCAAAGACACATTACTGCCGAAGCAGACCGACACAAAGCGGCGTAGGGTCTGTCCGAGAACCAGTAGAAGAGCATCCCAGAGCTCAATCCATTAGAACGGTCCTCAAAATGGCTGACGTTGGCATTCACGACGTAAGGAAAGCAAGCCCCTCACAATCGCAAAGGGATTCTCCAATGCAAGTTTCTGCTGACACTTCGAAACTCCGGGCGCGGTAAAAGACCAGACAACCCACAACGAGCCAGACCTCCAAGCAAGCACATCTGACCGGAGACTGGTGAACCAGTCCGGGAAGAACCAGACAACCAAAAAAACTAAGAACAAGCAACCTTATTAACCCACCACCACCCACCAGATCTGGGGAGAACCCAGATCAGTACAAAGCCGGACCCAGCCGGTGGAAACAAAAAGACAGGAAACAGCAAAAAACAAGGAAAACCACCGTCTGCTGCTCTCACCCGTTATTGCCACTCTTCCGGCCGCCGAACATCGCCCCAGACTCCATCTTCACCGTACCAGTCAGATCCTTGAAGCTAGAAACGCACCTTCGTCGGAGACCGCCAAAGGGCCGATCAAACCCAAGAGCAAAACTACCACGAGTAAAGAAGACGAGCCGGGATGGGTGGGTACACACCGACAGGTGGGAGTTTGGGGGAGAAGGGGAAGAGGGGGTGGGGGGGCAGAGGTGGAGGATGATGGCCGACCTCCACCCCCCAAACTGGAAAAACCCTAGCCGCCTAAGTTTAGAAAGAGAGGGAGAGGAAAGTTAGGACTCTGCTCATACTTTGATCTGGCATTCTTCTAAGTATTTCGTACTGTTTACTTTATCAACTATCCTCATACTTGAATATCATGCACTTGTTCATTTGCATATTTAGGTTTTTTCGTATGTGAATTTTTGTCGCTTTTCGTATGTGCATTTTCATTGCACGCTAAGTTTTTTCATACTTAGAAATTCCTTGCAATATTCGTTGCATATCTAAGTTTTTTCATACTTAGAATTTCCTTGCAATATTCGTTGCATATCTAAGTTTTTTCATACTTAGAATTTCCAAGTGTCTTCGTACTTGGGTTTATACATATCATTGTATCTACAGAGTCTCTGCTCCCCAATAGGAATCCAAATTTGAAACAAATTTTGGTTCGTATTAATCAAAACCACAATAAGAAAATCTCATTATGCTTGGAATATTAATAAAGATAAAAATCTGAATGACTGATGTTAGTGATTTTATTTGTAATCCCAATTAGGTACTAAAAACAAATGTGAATTTATCCGTGTTCACTAAAAAAGATGTGATTGTATTCCTAATCACATAAACAAATTACTGGTAAAATTTTTGTAGGTTCTGGACGTTCCATTGCCGTGGTACTGGGTCTCCGTCCAGGTCGGCCAAACGATAGGCTCCAATGCCAGCAATCCCTACAATCTTGTATGGGCCTTCCCAGTTCGGCCCAAGCTTTCCGTCTGAGGAGACCTTGGTATTGGCCAGGACTTTCCTTAGGACTAGATCCCCAATCTTGAACTCTCTTGGCTACACCTTCTTGTTGTAACTTCTTCGCAGCTGCTCTTGGTATGCTGCCAATGTAATAAGTGGCCACTTTCTTTGTTCTTCGGTAAGGTTGAGTTGCTCGGCCAGGGCTTTGTCATTGCCTCCACACTCTACAAGAGCAATGCGATTGGTCGGCAAGCCGATCTCTAATGGAATTACTGCCTCTGTCCCATATGCAAGGGAGTACGATGTCTCTCCTGTAGATCGCCGAGGTGTGGTCCTGTATGCCCAGAGCATAGCCGGTAGCTTGTCCGACCACTCTCCCTTCTTTCTTTTTGATGCAGCGCAGTCTATGGAAACGAAACTGATCGTGCAAGAAGAACACGAACAATAAGATCGACCCGGAGATACTCCCTCCTTAAACAACCAAGATATGAGTATAAACTCGTTTTCTTTAATTCAATAACAACCGAATTCTGCCACTAGGCTTACAATGATACTTATAGGGCTAAAGTAACCCTAATCCAACTAGGAATCAAATAATAAACCCTAATCCAACTAGGAATCAAAATACTCTAGAACACTTATTTCTAAAATTGGAGACTTCCTAACAAAACTAATAAAATAAAAATAAGGAAAACTTAAAACACTATTTGTAAGTAATACTATTAAATTTTCAATCTGCATCATTACTGATGCAGCGTAGCCTGTGGAAACGAAACTGATTGTGCAAGAGGAACACGAACAATAAGATTGACCCGGAGGTTCTCCCTCCTTAAACGACCAAGATATGAGTATAAACTCGTTTTCTTTAATTCAATAACAACCGAATTCTGCCACTAGGCTTACAATGATACTTATAGGGCTAAAGTAACCCTAATCCAACTAGGAATCAAATAACAAACCCTAATCCAACTAGGAATCAAAATACTCTAGAACACTTATTTTTAAAATTGGAGACTTCCTAACAAAACTAATAAAATAAAAATAAAGAAAACTTAAAAAACTATTTGTAAGTAATACTATTAAATTTCCAATCTGCATCACTTTCCAACCTCTTCTTAAGACTCTTAAGGATGGTCTTGTTTGAAGCCTCTGCTTGCCCATTACGCTGTGGGTAAGCTGGGGTTGAATAGTAGTTTCTGATGCCGTATTGGGCACAGAAGGCTTTGAACTTCTTGCCGAACTGGGAACCATTATCTGAGATGATGGAGTAAGGTACTTCAAATCTTATGATTATCTTGTTCCATACGAATTTTTCAACCATGGCCTCTATGATCTTTGCCAAGGCTTCGCCCTCTATCCATTTGGTGAAGTAGTCCGTGCCAATGAAGAGGAATTTTCGTTTCCCCGTTGCCATGGGGAGAGGGCCCACGATGTCCAATCCCCATTGTGCAAATGGCCATGGGCTCGTTAAACGGCGAAGATCCTCTGCTGGAGTGTAGACACCCCAATTTCGATGACTTGTGCATCCCCAATGATGAAAAGAACGCGCGAGATATACCTTGGAACGGTCGCTTGGAACGGATGGATCAAACAAACCCAAAACCCCACCTGAACCGTACAGCCCAAAACCCTGAACCGTACGGCTTATATTTCCATTTGCACTGTGCGGTGTTACCATGTACACCGTACGGCACACCTTTGATGCCGTACGGCGTTCCTTGTCCCATCAACAGGATTCCCGGCTTCCTCCAGCAGCTCAGAACGATGATGATATTCGTTCAATAATGATATTCGCCAATGATGATATTCCTCCAAGCTGCTCACACTCGCCTATAAAACCTGATGCAATCTGTTGGTTTCAGGGGTTCAATCAGAAAGAAAAAAGAAAGAGAAAGAGAAAGAGAGAGAGGACTCGATCAGAGATCATACCGAAAAAGAAAAAGAAACCCAAATTCGTTTGAAAAATTCCCACTCCTTCGGAAAAAAAAATCCCGTTGCTATACTCGCGCCCAATCCACTGTTCAAGTCTTTCCTGCATACAAACCTAGAAGTCCAGTATCTATTTCCCACAACCAATCAATTCAATCCGTTCGGTTTCGTTTCAAGGTATAAAAGTTCATTTTCAAATCATAATCTTCTGAGGGGAAGTCTCTATCGGGCTCGAGGAGGGCTCCGTAGCTCTTCCTCGAGTCCAAACAGAGACCGTTCAATAAGACTCGAGCCTCTCGGGTTGGTATTACGCGATATCATCCATTGTCGTGGGATGCCATCTCTGAAAATGAGGTACATTTCTTCATCAAAATCACTTTCTAAGCCTACTTCTATCAACAAATAACCTAATTTTACATCAAGAACAGAGATTGGTTTCGACTGAACAAAAGAAAATTTTCTTTGAAAAATGCAAAGCACAGTGACACCGTACGACATCCCAAGTACACCGTGCGGTGTAATTTTGGGAACCATATGGCATTGTTGGTAAAACATTTTGGTACTCTGTTTCCAGGGGTGTGATGCTCTGTTTTTGGCTAAAACCAGTGGGGTAAAATTGTAGTTTACCCCTTTTACTTTTTTATTATTGCGTTTACCCCCCTCTCTTTGTTAATATTTTTGCATTTACATGTTTAATTATGTGTTATCCGTATTATTTGTTCGCCTTAAGCTTGTCATTTCATGATATACTGTTTATGTGTTATAAAGTTTTCGATAAAATATTTTCAAAAATAATCCCACAAAGATTTAGTAAAGACCGTAAAATTCCAGGCACGCGGCGTGCATTTTTTGAACAAAACCTTCCCCGCGGGTAACCTGGCTCCCGAACCCAAATCTCTATCTTTTCGCAGATCAAACCCTTTTTCAGCGGCATAAGAGTCATTATTTTTCTAAACAGTTTCTCGGGTACCTAACATTTTCCAAAAATTAAATCCCGGGTGGCAACTCTAAATCTTTTCCTTTTCCCGGATCACCCTTTTTCACAATCAAGATAGGTGGATATGCCCGCCCAAAAACGAGCGTCTACAAAATGACAACTCCTATGGGGAGAGATATTGTTTAAATTAATCTTTGTTTTGACATTTTACACTTGTAAAACGACCTTTTGAAAGCTTGACACCAAGTACGTGCTTTACGTTGTACTAGAAAGGATCGATGTCAGGGTGAAAACCCGATCAGTCTGGACTGGAGCTTTCTCGATTGTTTGCTTGGGTAAAATTTCAAGGTTTTGATTAATTTAAAAAGCGAGCCAAACTTGAAAAATATTTGTGGGATTTTTGAAAAGATTTTATTGCTAAACTTTTGCATTGCACGTGCATGGTTACTAGCCTCGTCGTTGCGTCCTGGTTACCCTACCCAGCTTGCTGGTGTTAGGACATCCCAGGATTCTCGGCAACCTTGGACGATGATGAGTCAGCCTGTCGTTATTACCCTTGCCACGTCAGTATTCTGTGCAAAAGGGAGGCAAATATTGGCTCTAGTCTGGGGAACCCCCTTTAAACCAAAACCGGCCTCTGCATATAGATAATCTTACAACTTTCCAACCTAAGACAGGAACCCACAGGGTAGGATTTCGTGATATATCCTGTTGCGTGATTAATATTTTCCTATACCCTGTCAGCATGCTGCCTGTTTATCGCTTTCCGCACATACGCGCTTACCATTTTTGTATATACTGTTGTCATCTTGCATGCATACACCAACTAGACTGACTCTAGGTTATCACTCCACTCACTTAAAGATTGCCCCGATAATCGGTGATTAGGCTGAATACCAAAAAAAAAAAAAAAACCTCATTTTTGAAAAATCCTTGCGAATAGGCTCCGCTTTTCTCCAAATAAAACCAGTATTCCTCTTGTTAGAAAACAATGACTGACCAACCGAGCAACAAGAGACTCAAGTCTACCTTTTCCACTCACTGCAATGCCCCTGTTTGGATCATCGAAGAAGACGAATCCCCCAAGCCGGAAGAGAAAATCCCTGAAGGTGAAAAGCTCTACAAATTGGTGGACCAGCTCACTAAGCCTGACTAGTTCGACACACTAAATCAGTGGGATAGCATTGAAAGCCATCTGGGTTGGAAGTTCCACGTCACGCTAGAGAACGGCCTGAACATGCTCTCAGATAAGATCACTGTCATGTACGAAGGAAATGATGAAGACTTCTGCCCCATGCCACCAATCAGGCACTTTGATGAGTGAGGTAACTCGGTGTACTACTTTGCTGACCCAGTTACTGGCCACAAGTACTGGGACGAATGCAACTGTGACGGCTGTTACGAAGACTACCTTCTCGACAATGAGGGCATATCCCCCCATCAACTCCAAGAACAGCATACTAAGAAGGAACAGCAGGAAGAAGAAGCCAAGGCCCGCAAGGGAAAGCAGAAGCTTGGCGAAGACGGTTCACCAGTCCACCCCAGTCAGCCCAACTCATCCCATCCCATAAAGTCACAACTTGAATAAGCTGAAGCACGCGCCATAATCAGATCTGATCAAGCCATCAAGGGCCCTTTTGGAGTAAAGTCAACATCAATTGTCCAGTTGTTCATTGAGTCTGTTATAGTTGTCTATCCAATTCATTGCAGTTTGCTTATCGAGTCTGTTGCTGTTGTCTATCCAGTTCATTGCAGTTAGCTTATCGAGTCTGTTGTTGTTTTCTGTATGGGTTATCTACTGAGTCTGTAATGACCTGTACTCTGATTATCGAGTCTGTTTTCCACCTATCGGAACTCTTTTGTATCACTCCGTGTGATCAATAAAAAAAGACATCTTTTCACAAAAACTTGGGAGCCAATTTGCAGTTTCGAACTACGTTTAGGCCTGATTCCTCTCCATGAGGATACGTAGGCAACCTCGGTTCGGCCATTGTATTTAGCAAAATCAGAGAAAATTGGGGCAATCTTGCATCATGCATCACTTCATTCATGTAAATAGATTGCATGTACAACATAATTTATTTTGTCTATACCATCAGTACATAACCATTGGCAAAAACAAGAACACTCCTGCACCTGGTTGGGTTCGAACTGCCCGACAGCAATTAATTCAGACTGAGTCAAGAGCAGAACAGTCAGCTAGCCTTCCAGTAATGGCCAAGAACACAGAACAGACAGACAAGACTGAGGTTCAAATTCTCGAGGAAGCTTTGGAAGATCAACGAGCCGCTAACAGCAAGCAAATGGCCCAGATGATGATCTTGATTCAAGACATTACTTCCCGGTTACCTCCGCCAACTGGGGAATCATCAAACAATCACTCAGGAATGGAAGCCATGATAGCCAATGTCACGCCCCAAAACGGGAAATGACCGGCCGTGAACCACGCAATTGATACATGAATCACGAAGCCTAAAATAAAATAAACCATATAATCCTAAATGACCATTTTTATTATTAAACAAAATCAAACCAAATTTGTCTCAGCATAAGCATGGGGCACACCATCCCATGATCCAAACATTAAAAATGATCACCAATAATACCATAAATCCAATCTTTACCAAAAAGGTTTAACCATGTGCGGAAGCGAAATAAATTAATAACCAAGCTACGATGCATGCAATATCCTACGGAGGTCGACACGGTAGTTTCCCAAGACGCCACCAGAGTCCTCACCTATCGACTTGATTTTCCTAAAAATGATGTTGGAATAAATCCGTCAGCTGACAAGCTCAGTGAATGACAAGCATGTATATTAAATAAGATTCTAAAATAGGGATTAAATTAAATCACATATCATCATAATTTGGCACACACGATGTAAGAAAAACAATAATAATAAATCTTAATGGTGATCGCAAATGATATCCAATAACAATGGGGAACCACAACCAATAGTACCATGGCCAACAGAACAATAATCTCAAAATTGGATCCAATATCGAACTTAGAGTCACCAGGTGTTGGCAAACCATGGTACTCTTCCCTAAGTCGATCTGGCGAAAGATAGCCGTTGAGCAAAAGGGTCACCGGCCTAACCCGAGTCTCTTCCCTTATGGCCAGGGTCACCTATACAAAGGAATAATTTCCCTGGACTTCCAATAATTTAAAGTTCCCAACAATATCCATAACGTTCTCACCAAAAAGAATGCATTTTATCGCGTGCCAATTTAGAGAACCAAATGTAAATATTTTCCAAATAACAATTCCAAATTTTTCAACAAATAATTTAAGGGACACGGGAAAGTTCGAAAGTACGTAACATACTTAATCACTCACCTGAATTCAAAAGTATTGCAACTCGAGCATGCAACATGAGATTAACCTGTACAAGAAATAAGGAATACGAAGTAACTAACTAAATCAGCTATATAAATTAAGATTGTCGTTGTTATTTAAACCCAAGTATAACCCAACACCCCAGTTGTTGTTAACCAATAGAACTTCAATGTGTGAAATCCCATTTGCCAATTTCCAAGTAATGTTCTTCCTACTCCTACGTGTACCCATCAGTTCCAAATTTCTGATCTCTAATCACTATGCTTTTGTCCTCACATGCCCGTGTAAACATCCTACAGACCAACATTAACACAGAAACATAGCCCAACCATTTCTCTCTTGACCGAACCATAAAAACAGACCCAATAAATTATATACCCAAAACTGGATCCTCTCAATCAATTGGTACAACTCAGAGGTACGGAAATAGACAAAACTAAAATAAACATACCGATCGAAGACCGAGAACCGCTGCACGGAACCCCCTCCAAAACTTCAATGCCTTTTGACTGCTATTGTTTTATCCCAAAGCCTTCTTAGTATTCTCTCAAAACTATAACCCTAGCCCATAAGAATATAACTCCTTAGAAGAGTAACTTAATGAAACTCCCCACTAACCCATAATAACCCTGAATTTTAGGTAACTAATTATTTTAAAGTATCCCAAATTACTGACACATCTATAATAAAAATGGCCTGATAAACATAATCTACTAAAATTAGGCTTATATCCTAAAACTATAATAATGCCAATTACACCCGAACCAAGCGCAAAAATAATTAAATAGGACACGATCATAAAAGCTAAATATTTAAATGACCGATTATAATTATGAAAATAAAATTTAGGGCCGTCACAGCCAAAGTGGCCAAACTTGAGGAATCAGTTCAGAAGCAAGAGAAGATCGTTGCTATAGGCATTGACATGGAAAAACTATGCCTGTTCCCTGATGCCAAGCTACCCGATAAGTTTAAACCAATCGACTGCGACAAATTTGATGGAAGCGGAGATCCGAAAGCACACCTACAGACGTACGTGGGTACCTTATCCATGTATGATGTGGAGAAGAACGCCATGGCTCAGATGTTCCAGCAAACTCTGACGGCATCTGCGCTCCGTTGGTTTCTGAACTTGAACAATTCAAAGAAGAAAACCTGGGAGGACATTGGGCAACCTTTGTGGCTCAGTACAACTACAACATTCAGCTAGAAATGACCATCCGCGAGCTAGAATCCACAAAGATGGGGAAAAACGAATTTTTCGCTGACTTTGTCAAGCGCTGGAGGGGTAAAGCTTCACAAATGATGGATAGGCCCTCAGAAAAAGAGCAGATGAGAATTATCACTCGGAACTTGGAACCAGATTTTGCTAAACATTTGGTGGTCTTTCAAACCTCCGCCGACTTCAAAACTTTTTATGAAGCTGGCCTTGTAGTTGAAGATGCAATCCGCACTGGCATATTTGATAGAGGAGAATTTATTTCTCGGCCCAAGAGAGTCTACTCCGGCAACAGCAATACCCTTTTCAGACCAAGCACCTATAATCCAGCCCAAGCCAGTTCCTCCAATCCCAAATCAGTCAAAACTGAACCAATTAACCAAGTAACCACCCAATCATCACCTATCCAAAACATCTCCCAATCAAGGAGAGAATTTTACCAATTCCCTTTCCCACTCACCACTGTCTATAAAAAGCTCCTTGAGAAAAATGCCATCAAGCCTCTTGATCCACCCAAAGGGCTTCCTACAAACTACAACCCAAATGTCTACTGTGCCTACCACCAGATGCCTGGCCATCATACCAACAATTGTATCCGCCTCAAACACATAATCCAAGACTTTGTGGATGACTGAACCATCCCGATTCCTAAACAAAAACCCAATACCATTTCCAATCCCTTGCCTAACCACAAGCAAAACATCCAGATCAACCAAACATCCTTCAGCTCCACTTCAAAAGGCCAAGACCTTGCTCAGTTCAATCCAAGCCTATACATCGTGCCAATCTCTGAACCTAAACCTTTCATACCAGTGCCGGAAGACCTAGAAGTCTATGCCATCAGGACTTTTGAACGGAAGCCCAAACTCGAATGGGGTGACCTCGCTGAAAAAGGAGAATGGGCCATGAACGATCAGGAATGAGAAGATTCCCAACAAGCATTGTTCGGTTCTTTGCTAATCTCTTGGGACCCAAGCCAGTACACCATCCCAGAACTTCATGACAAGCCAGTTGTTTGCATACCGGAAGGTCTTAGTATCAGCCAAGTTGAAGAGACAACAATCTTTGCTGACCCTCTCGACATAATTTCACTTCCAGTTTTATTTCAGCACTACTCTTCATACAACCACTCGCTGTTTCAACTTCTCGAAGAAGGGAATCAGCAAGCCATCGAAACTGTCTTCAATGATCATGATTGGTTCCCTCAGGCATACATTATCGGAGAATCTCTCCCGCGGCCATCCGCACCCTTCCCGCACGCTTCCAACATATCGATTCTGGTCACCGATCCTCAGACAACCACATGGAATGAAGACGAAGTTATCGACATTCGAGTCGGTAGTGACGAAGTGTGGACAGTCAATAAATCCATGCTAGACCAGTCTTTCTGGTAGGATTTGGAGGTAGCAAATCTGAAGACAAAATTGGAAGCAGTTAATATCAGTTGTCTGGGAACCCCATATAGCTTAACAAACTCGTGGTCTTAGGACCGACACAAAAAATAGAAGAGGGAAGCTATCAAAGCCAGCAAATGCAAAGTCAGTGAAGGATTTGCAGATTTCTGGGGTGAAAACCAACAACTTTGGGAGGATACAGTCAATCGGGTGACGAGAAGCGACCGAATCTACCAGCCGGCCAATCTTCAAAGAAACATTCTGCACGCACTCAGCCAGAAGAATTCATTTGGAATGATCCCATTCAGGAAAATTCCGCCACAGTTGAGCCAGAAGTTATTACTCAACCACCTCAAAAGAGCTGAGCAATAGCAGAAGACTTGGTTCAGAAGCAGCTTGAAAGAACTCTAGCATCAGTCTCAATCTGGGGTTTGCTCTCTTCCTCCCGAGAACATCGTCAGAAGCTGATTAAAACTCTGTCCAATATGAAGTATCGCTTGACACTCCCCCTAAAACCATGGTGGCACTGCTCACTCCAGCTCATGCAAAACATGTTGTTGTCTTTACTGAGAAAGATTTGCCCCCAGAAGGAGCTGGTCATAGCAAACCTTTGCACATCACTCTCAAGTGCATGGGAAAATGGGTCCTAGTCGTGTTACTTGACAACGGATCCGCTCTGAACGTATGTCCTCTACAGACAGCTTACTACCCCTGGGTTTCAAGAACAAAGACTTTCAACCTTCTAACATCGGAGTGCGAGCATATGACAACACGCGCAGGGATGTAGTGGGGATAATCCAAGTGGAAGTGGTGATTGGAGACTTCAAATAGATATCGAGTTCCATGTGCTCGACATACCTTCATCTTTTAACCTGCTACTGAGCAGGCCTTGGCTCCATCGATCAGACATCATGGCAGTCCCTTCTTCTCTTCACCAGAAAGTCCAACTCGGTTTGGCTTCAGGAACTTTAACCATTCATGGAGATTCAGGGATCCGTCCCCATGTCCCCGACAATGCACCATTACTTGAAATTGCTCACGGAGAAGAAGATGTCACTCTCGGCGGCTTCTCTTTTGACACTTCAGGATCACTCCTTACAATCAAAATGGACGAGGACTTCTCAGTCAGCTCCACTGCTTTAGATATACCTACCTGGCTTGGGGTTAGGTTTGAACAATCAGGGGATGGCTGAATTCCCCAAGTTTTCAACAAACAACCATCGCTTCGGTCTCGGTTATGAGTCAACTGACAACGAACCAAGGAAAGGGAAAAGGATGCATGCTGGTACCAAGAAAAAGCCCGTTTAGTTTGTAAAAGCTCTAGAAGCTGTCTATCAAGGGGAACCAGAACCATTCTGGGACGTGGAAACAAAGACTAAGCTGCCGGGCTTCGAAATCTTTGCAAACAATACTTGGGACAGTGACAATGAAGCTGAGAAGAGGGAAGAACTGGTTAAGGCACTTCAAGTTGACTGGATCAAAACTCTTGACTCAGGGAATCTCCAATCGCTGTTTGGGGAAGAAAGCCTGATAGGTGTGGAAGAGGAAGGCGAGCCTGCTGCAATGCTGTTTGATTTGAGGCCTGATTTGGGACTTGCCGAGGAGATAGAGTTGATGATGCTGAGCCAGGATGCCCTTGGAGATGTTACTGCACTCATTGTGGATGCCAATGGAGTTTATAAAAACTGCACTTTTGTACCTAGGATCACTTACATTAGCACTGAATTTGAGTCAAAGTCCGAGTCTAGCACTGAGTCTGAGTTTGACCCCGAACATGTATCTATGATTCCCCCACGTCATCACTTTTCTTTTGAATTTGAGTCCACTCTCATGTATCACGCCCCTGGGGCCCCCACATTTGCTATCAATGAAGTAGACTTTGCATATCTTGCTGTATCCGAAATAAATTGTGCTGACCCCGACGATGAAGAGATTGAATTTGAGGAAGAAATTCCAGAAGAACTTCGATCTCTAATCAGAAGGGAAGACGAAAGGCATGCTCAGCCTATAAAAGAAGAAATTATTTCTATAAATTTGAAAAATGGAAGCAATTCGCGCATGGTTCAAATTGGTTCCGGACTATCTTCAGAAGAGTTCAAAGCCCACTCGGATCTCCTAAAAGAATTCGAGGATGTTTTTGCATGCTCACACGCAGATATGCCTGGTATCGACCCCGAAATTGTGGAGCATCGAATCCCGCTTTATCTGGATGCGAAGCCTGTCAAGCAGAAGTTGAGGAAAATGAGGCCTGACTGGGTGTTGAAAATCAAAAAGGAAGTTCAGAGGCAGATAGACGCTGGGTTCCTGATGGTAACAGAATACCCTTAATGGGTTGCAAACATCATTCCTGTCCCTAAAAAGAACGGAAAGATTCAAGTCTGCGTAGACTTCAGGGATCTGAACAAGGCCAGTCCTAAAGACAATTTCCCACTGCCGCACATAGATGTACTTGTAGACAATACTGCTGGACATGCACTCCTTTCTTTCATGGATGGTTTCTTAGGATACAATCAGATTCTCATGGCTCCCGAAGACTGCGAGAAAACTACTTTCACCACCGAGTGGGGGACTTACTGTTACAGGGTCATGCCCTTTGGACTAAAAAATGCTGGGTCAACCTATCAGGGGCAGCCACGACATTACTACATGACATGATTCATAAAGAAGTCGAAGTTTACGTGGATGACATGATTGTCAAAGCCAAAGACAGAGAAGAACATTTACCAGCCCTCAGGAAATTTTTTGAGAGGATTCGCAAATACCTGTTGCGCCTCAATCCTGAGAAATGTACATTTGGTGTCACAGTTAGAAAGATGTTGGGATTCATGATCACTACACGAGGAATCGAGATAGATCCTTCCAAAATCAAGGCTATTCTGGAAATGGAGCCGCCACGGACAGAAAAGGACGTACGAAGCTTTCTCGTTAAAATTCAATTTATCAGCAGATTCATCGCCAAGTTAGCTTCAATTTGTGAGCCAATGTTTTGACTACTCAAGAAAGATGTGCCATTCAAATGGGACGACAGATGTCAGAAAGCTTTTGAAGCCATCAAGAGTTATCTCCAGAACCCTCCAGTACTGATGCCGCCAACGCCAGGGCAACCACTCATCATGTACTTATCTGTCACCACATCAGCAATGGGATGCATGCTCGCGCAAGAAGGTGAAGACGGGAGTGAGAAAGCAGTCTACTACATTAGCAAGAAAATGGCAGGATGCGAGGAACGGTACACCTCCTTGGAAAAGGTCTGCTGGGCTTTGATATGGGCTTCCAAAAAACTGAGGCACTACATGTTGGCCTACTCAGTAAGGTTGATCTCCCGGATGGACCCTCTCAAATATTTGTTTGAGAAACCAGCACTCACGGGTAAGCTGGCACGCTGGTTACTCCTGTTAGCTGAATTCGACATCAAGTACGTAACTCGCAAATCTGTGAAGGGAAGAGCTGTCGCTGAATTTCTGGCCGATCATCCAGTGGAAGGCCCAGAAGATGTGGGATTTGAGTTTCCCGACGAAAATTTCATGACCACGGCCAATGATGTATGGTTGCTTTACTTCGATGGGGCTGCCAACCAGAAAGGATTCGAGATTGGAATTTTGGTTATCTCACCAGAAGGGTCACACATCCCTCTTGCATTCAAGATAAACTTTGAGGTCACCAACAATCAATCCGAATACGAAGCATGTATCGTAGGGATGGAGGCTGCCCTCGAAATTGGTGCCAAAAGGTTGGAAGTAATTGGAGATTCCAACTTAGTAGTTTCGCAAGCAAATGGCGACTGGAAAGTCAAAGAAGACAAATTGAAGCCTTATCATAAGGACCTTGACGATTTGATTCATCAATTCCAAGTTGTCACTTTCACTCATGTGCCTAGATTAAACAACCGATTTGCTGATGCCTTGGCAACCTTAGCGTCAATGGTGGAAATACCCAACGGAGTCAAGCTTCGGCCGATCATGATCGAACAAAGGGACAAGCCCGTTTATGAGTATATCATGGCCATTGATGAGCCCGATGACGGTCTTCCTTGGTACCCCGACATGTTTGTGCCTTAGCTTTTTCTGGTCACTCCTTTGTCCTTTCGTGCTTCCGGGCCTCCTTCAAAATACGTGAATGAGTTGTGCGACCCTCGGGGGAGGTGTACCTTGGTCTCATGACCCTCGTAAACGTGGCACGGTTCTCAATGTGCTCAAAATGCGTTCATTTCACGCGTTCAACCTGAAACTTGGCAAAAACACTACAACGCGCAAATCAAACATATAAGGCGCGAAATCGCGTGCTTGTGTGTGATAAATGAGTGTGATAAGCCCCGGTTATGTACAATATTGGGGGCTTATCACACCCCCCAACTTGGACTTTGCTAGCCCCTAGCAAATGAAACTAAAACAACTAATTAAAATCAATAAAACCTCCCGGGTACTCGATACGATAACTATGCTCAATCTACAAAAAGTCTAGGCTAAGTACCGGTTATCCGGATCATCCAACACAATTATGAAATTAATAGGCCACACGAGTAGGCAAGTGTTATTCACTCCAAAGAGTTCCAATTCCAATAGGGCTTAGACAAAAATTGTGTCTCAAAAATTTCAATCACACACATAGAAATATCAAACATCCCACGATAAGCGCTTAGCATGATATGCGATAACAAAACAGAATATTACCACAAGCCAATAAAAAATGCTAATAAAAAATGCACTTGTGAATAAAAGAGCAAATGAGCGATGGGAAACATTCAAGTATAAGCATGAAGTATTGATAAGCGTGCACCTATCGGAGTCAATCACGTACTACGAAATGAATTTAAACATTGAAAGCTTATAATGACCTCGGTTAGCAAAAAGGAGGGACTACAAAAGTGTGGCGGCCATATGCTAGCTCGGGTCATCTACCCCTTGGCCGCCACCGACCCTCAACTACACCATCAAATGTCAAGTTTCGGCATCAAAACATGCATTTAAACTAAACTAACAAGTTAAGTTAAAAGAGTTCGATGAGACACAAATAAAACCAAAAACAAATGTGTCGACTCCACCGACTCGCTAACTACTGTATACCACTACTAAATATATACCACCATTGTTGTCACCATCTACCTCCAATCACTCCTCATCATCGGAGTCGTCCTCATCCTCATCATCGTCCTCGCTATCCTCCACAACAAGTTCCGGAGGCACCTCATAACGTTGCCCACTAAGATCCTCAAGAACCTTTTTCTACCATTCCTTATAGTGTTTCTCCGATTTCTCTTTCCTCTCCATCTTGTCCAGTTTCTTGAACACTTTGGCCATAAGCTTGAAAAGCCTCTTATACCACACTGTGGCCTTTGACCCTTCCGGAGGAGGAACAAGCAACTTAGACTTTGCCTTTGGAAGTGGGGGAGGTGCGGTGGAGGACGAAGCACCGGGTGTTGAGCTAGGAACGGCCTTTGCAACCTTGACACCCTTTTCCTTGGATTGTGCCTTGCTTCCCTTCAACGTTGTTGTGTCAATAATCCCCCCCTCGCATGGTTCCAACTTCGAGTAACCCGGCCCTTTCACTCCTTGAGCATGGCAAAGCTTTGTGATCAAACAAGGGAACCATAGCAGAGTTGAGCCCGGTTGTGTGTCAAGGTAGTCCGCTATCTGCAGAAAAATGAAATGGGCCCAATACACCTTAACTTCCGGATCCATAAATATCCCCAACAACTCAGCCGACTTGTCACTCGGTTTGGTCTCCTTCCCCTTTGGATATAGGTTTGCATGGATGGCTTTGTTGATGATCTGAATTTCATCATTGAACCGGCTTGGAATGATCGGGTTCATGCCCTTCTCTGGGTCCCTGAAAAGTGTCTTCTTGAGCCCTTCCTCAACAATTTCAACCCCTTGGGATAATTAACGGTTGACGGGTCAGGCCGTTTGTACTTTAATTGCTTGGCAAAGCGATCGGGGGTCACTTTGACCACTTTGTTTGTATCGTTGCCGTGAGTTTAACCGGCACTTCGTTCCCCCCTTCGCCTTCCTTCACAACCTCCATGGTCATATAGAAATCTTTAACGCACTTAAGATTGTACCCCAGGACTGGATCGAACCATGGGTGTAAACCCTCTTGCCGAATCTCCGGTACTCCGTAATTTTCACCCAACTCCTGCGCATTCACTTGCCTCTCACACTTTACCTTCTTTGTTTTGAACTCGGCCAACCATTTCTTTCTTTTATCCTCCAGTTTCGTCTTGCGATCTCTTACTAGACTTTTTGGAGCCTCTCCCTACGCCGGCATCCGCTATAAGGACCTCCCGCGTGGGATCATAATCTTCGCCACTTGACTCACTTTCTGAATTCTGACGGCGTCGTTTGGTCAATTTCTCGGATGGTTTCCCTTTGCCTTTGGTGCGTGCCATTTCAGACAAACCAAATCAAACCCACAATCCAATAGCCTGTGTTTCAAACCTCCGACCAAAGTCCAACCAACCCCCTTCTTCAATTCAATTCAGTCCAGACAACAACAAATAACAGAGCAACAAGATAATATAATCCCCAAATTTCAGCTCAACAACTCAAAAGTAGCCCAAGGCCCACAATGCAGTCATGCAGTAACTACTCTAAGATAATCCCAGAAATTGCAACCAATTTGATCATTACATGCAGTGTTAACAACCCAATCGATCAGAGGTGAACCAGATTTCATAACCAACAAGATTTTTTTATTGTAGTGCCACTTGGGATCAATGAGAGAGGGATAGCCACACTTACCATGCTAGATAATGCAGAGACCCCAAAATTCTGCTTGAACCCCTTTTTATGAGTACCCAAGAATTTTCACAAACACCTGGGGTTCACCCGATTCCTCTTAAACTTGGATGAATAGAATCCCAGAAATTCTCACAAACCCTTCCACATTCATGTAGGAGAGAGAGAGAGAGTACGGTGGTTATGCAGGTGAGAGAGAAGAGTGAGAAGATCGATTGGTGGGGGTACAGGGGATTTCGGGCCGTGGGTTTTGGTGATTAGGGTGTACGGTGGTGGTGTGGTTATGGAGTGAGGAACCGAGAGAGAGAGAGAGAGAGGTGGTTCGGTGGTTATGATGGAGAGAGATGAGAGGTTAGGGTTTTGTAGTGGTGGTGATTTACGGTGGTTATGGAGGTAGTGTAGAGAGTTAGGGCTTGGAGTGATGAAGAAGATGAGAGAAGGGAGAGAGAGTAGGATCGATCAGGTAGAGTAAGAGAGGAGGAGTTGTGTTTCAAAATGAACCAGGGGTTAGTGTTTATTGGGACCCCATTACCACGTTGGATCGATCCATCACGGATCCGGATCGATCCGGACTCAACTGCTACCAAATATTTAAGTGTGGATCGATCCACATGTCACTCAGACCGATCCAAATGAGTCTGTTGGGAATTTCATCACCAGTGGATCGATCCACATTTATTCCGGATCGATCTAGATGCTTCTGGACACAATTTTGCCACCTTGGATCGATCTGCTAAACCACTGGACCGGTCCAAAACAGCCTGGAATCTCATTTTGTCAAAGTGGATCGATCCACTGGGATGTTGGATCGATCCAGAGGCTTCTGGATTGTTTTCCTTACTTTGTAAACCAATTCCAAGCTTCACATTCAATTCAACGCATGCAAAAATCAACCGATACGACAAGTGACACTACAAATTCACTCCCCTCTTGAGATGTATCGCCCATCTCCAATTCCAACCTATCCTCCAAACATCCGGTCTTCGCTTTTTAACCGTTGGATATTTTTAATTTCAATTGGCATTGCCCCTTATCTCACCTCCTAATTTTCTCCAAACAACCGGTTTCTCAAGGCTAGAAATTGATGGAAAACGGACTTGGTACAACAAATAGGTGCAATGGGACTCATGTGTGGTTTAATTACACAAAGAAAATGTTGGTATCATTTCCTAAGCACGCTAAAAACTCCGACATGAATGCACGAGTGACAATAAGCTAGCTTAACTCAAATCAAAAATTTTATACACCAAGGAATTGAAAAACAAGGAACATGGGATGCTTGGAAAGATGAATTTTGGAGTGGGTAAAATCTGATTACCCTACTTCTAGGCATAGCACGTGCCTATGACAGTCACCGCGAGAGGGGTGGGTAGCTCGGCTCCACGTAGGGAAGTCCTAAGCCTTGTGCCGAGCTGTACTGACCACGAATAAGGTCAGAATAGCTAAGTATACTAAATAAATCAGAATGCACTAGCTCGGCGTATGGCATGGAGGACGCCCCTGGCATAGCCGAGCTAGGGAGGCTACGAATATAGCTTTAACATCACTCTGGAATACATAAGTTCAGCTCGGCGTAATAAGCTGGACTATGTACGGGTACTTCGAGCCACGGGGAAGCTCGGCACCGCCACGAATGGGGCGGTGAGACATTCTGGACTAATCCATGGCGGTTCCTTATGAGACAAGAAGCAGTCTCGTAAAATGAGGGACTGATATGGGAAATCCTAATAAGATTGAGAATATACCCCATGTAGGAAGAAATCCTATATGGAAAGGAAATCTACTGCAAGACGAGATCTTGCAGTATTTGGAAGCGTATGCCTAATAGGAAAGTCCTATTAAGAGAAGGATTCCTAAAAGGAATAGGAAACAAGGGGCACGAGACGCCTAACTTGATGAACATCCACACCTATAAATACAAGGCAATGACCATGACAAAAGGTACGCTGTGAAACCCCTTTCGTACGCATAGTGATTTGAGAATTCCGGTACGAGATACTAACTTAGGCATCGGAGGGCCTTTGCCAACGAGAGGCAAAGGTGCTCTAACCCTTTTTCTGTCTTGCAGATCTAGGGTTGATTCAAGGAAGCACGTGATCCAGGGTTACGTGGATTTATCCCCGTACAAATTTATACTCTAAGTGATGCACGTTTCTCAACTACGCATGCGGCCTAACATGTTCATCAAATCGCATGTATATGTGCATGCACAAGTTAAACTCCCAATCAAAATCACCGAAATACGATACTCTAACCATTATAGAATGATTGAGCATATCTACCGTATCTAGCTATAAGATTGTACTAAACAGGAAGTTTTATCTCAATAATTTTGACGGGAATTGAAAAATAGAACCGCGGAATATGTACACTACACTATTCCCTCCCCCCAACTTGAAATTTGCAATGTCCTCATTGCAAGAGAACGAAAGTAAAGAGAGATAGGGAACAAAAAATTGTACCGACAGGGAGGCATGTCAACCTCCTAGACCTCGACCAAGTGTGAGGAATTTTTCTATCACTTACTCCCTTCATCATTGGCAATGCTTCCAAGGCTTCGTCCTTCGGCCCCTTTCCGGGACCACAGCTAGTCGTACAGGACCATCATCAACGACTTTATAGGCCTTACAACCGCGACATTTCGTCGCACCCATGCTTAGAGCTAGCTCCTGAATGCCGCACTCGCCGCCAAGTTAGGCTCAAACTACCAAGGCTGGTACGGTAGCATGGTCACCTTGCAAAAGACTTAATTGGCGACTACCTACTAAGAGAAGCAATATGAGAACCACCCGGCTTGTGTTATCCGGGCTCCACAGAGAACAATATATACAATATGTACAATGAAAAAGGAAAACCTACCATGATCTTCACGCGATCGCACTGGGTACTACTTTTCTTCCCAAGCTCGAGACTGTGGCTTGGCCATACATAGCTCAAGCTCGAGTGGCTATACCGGACCGTCCAAACACCATTCGAGCACGGCAAATACTAGAGCTCTCTCAAACTCCACGGATTTTACTTCTCCTAGAAATTTGTTACGTTAGAACTCAGAGCGTCCAAGTCGCACACAATACCCCGTCAGACAATTAAGTCCAATGTCCCCAACGAACTCCGCACAGGGCGGACACAAGACAGAGCCTGTCGCCGTGCCATAAGCATGGGAATATTCGAGCGCCCCCACCCATTCACGGAAACTCACTCTCTGCCAAGGGCTGATCTAAAGAGTGCGGGCGTTTAGTTGCGAATTACTCCTATCAGAAAGGCTTTTTATAAACGAGCCCTATGTCACTGACGCACTCGTGTTATCTTATCCTCACGTGTGGGGTCTCCAAGATTTTATTAAAAAGAATAAAGAATGGCCCTTCTAACCGGAGCTGGGCACACGCGCATTGTTGTCTAGCCGGCGTGCATAGCTAGTCCCAAGTCAATAGTGGGAAACCCAATGCAAGAGGGAGCAAAGGGCCGGGCCCTCCAAACAACGAAGTTTAGAGGTACGCATTAGCTCCCCGTGAAAAGTGAAGTCACAAAGACTCCACGGGCAAATCACACAAGAATTTTAAACCGGCGGGTCGTCCGCATAGACCGGATCGACCAACTTTTCAACCTCCTCCTCATCATTGAAATTTTCCAAAAATGGTTTTAACCTTTGACCGTTCACCTTGAAAATTTTACCATCATTTGGATTAAAAACATCGATCGCCCCATGAGGATACACTTGATGCACAAAGTACGGCCCAACCCACCGTGAACGCAATTTTTCCGGAAAAAGATGGAGTCTAGAGTTATACAAAAGCACTTTTTGATTTACATGAAATCCTTCCTTAAAATGTTTTTATCATGAAATTCTTTGACTTTAGCCTTGTAAATGGCCATGCTCTCATATGCATCTCTCCAAATCTCCTCAAGCTCATTGATTTGGAGCTTCCTATGCGTACCGGCCTCGGGCATGAGATAGTTCAAAGATTTGAGGGCCCAATAGGCCTTGTGCTCAAGTTCAACCGGCAAATGACACGCCTTCCCATAAACCAAGTGGTAAGGGGACATCCCCAACACCGTCTTATATGCGGTTCGATAGGCCCATAAGGAATCAGCCAATCGAGTAAACCAATCCTTCCGATTAGGATTCACCGTTTTCTCAAGAATGTGCTTAATTTCCCGGTTTGCAAGTTCGGCTTGACCATTAGTTTGTGAATGATAGGCCGTAGAGACCTTGTGTGTGATACCGTACTTATGCATTAAAGTTTCAAAGGGCCTATTGCAAAAATGGGTCCCTTGATCACTAATGATCGTGCGCAGAGTACCAAACCTAGCCAAAACATGCTCTTTCAAGAACTCAACAACCACCTTGTGGTCATTCGTACGAGTGGGGATTGCCTCAACCCACTTGGACACGTAGTCCACCGCAAGAAGAATATAAAGATACCCGAAAGACATTGGAAATGGCCCCATAAAATCAATGCCCCAACAATCAAAAACTTCAGCAACAATGACATTAGTTAAAGGCATCATGTTCCTTCTCGTCACTCCTCCCAATTGTTGACACCTCTCACACGTTTTACAAAATTCGAAAGCATCTTTGAAGAGTGTCGGCCAATATAACCCGCATTGAAGAATTTTTGCGGAGGTTTTCTTGGCGGAGAAGTGTCCTCCACATGCCTCGGTGTGGCAAAAGGAAAGAACGGCTCGGTGATCAACATTCGGCACACATCGCCAGATGATTTGATCCGGAAAATACTTAAAGAGATAAGGATCATCAAAGAAAAATCTTTTCACCTCAAATAAAAACCGCCGCCTCTCTTGCGGAGTCCAAATAATAGGAAGTTGACCCGTGGCTAAGTAGTTTACAATATCCGCAAACCATGGGCAAGAAGAAACGCCGAACAATTGCTCATCGGGGAATGAGTCAACGATGGGAATATTCGAGGAACGATCCTCAAACTCGAGACGAGACAAATGATCCACGACCACATTTTCAACTCCTTTTTTATCCTTGATTATTAAGTTGAATTCTTGGAACAAAAGGACCCACCTAATTAACCGCGCTTTAGCATCTTGCTTAGTCATGAGATATTTTAACGCGGCATGGTCCGTGAAGACCACGATAGGGGACCCTATCAAATAAGACCGAAACTTGTCAAGCGCAAAGACAACCGCGAGCAACTTTTTCTCCGTGGTGGAGTAGTTTAATTGAGCATCATTAAGAGTTTTGCTCGCGTAAGAAATGACAAATGGCTCTTTCCCTCTCCTTTGGCCCAAGAGGGTGCCAATCGCGTAATCACTCGCGTCGCACATCAACTCAAACGGAAGGTCCCAATCGGGAGCTCGCACAATCGGTGGAGTGGTGAGACTAGATTTCAACTTAGAGAATGCCTCCTCGCACGCAGGTGTCCAAATGAATGGCACGTCTTTCGAGAGGAGGTGACATAAGGGACGCGAGATGGCACTAAAATCCTTGATGAAACTGCGGTAGAAACCCGCGTGCCCAAGAAAAGACCGAATGTCTTTCACACACTTAGGGGTAGGGAGGTTTGCAATCAAATCAATTTTGGCTTTGTCAACCTCTATCCCTTTCGAAGACACAATGTGCCCCAACACAATCCCGTTGGTCACCATAAAATGACACTTCTCCCAATTGAGAATAAGGTGCTTCTCCTCACACCTCTCCAACACGCGCTCAAGGTTCTCTAAACATGACTCAAACGAGTCCCCGACTACCGAGAAATCATCCATGAAGACCTCAACAATTTTCTCCACCATGTCACTAAAAATGCCCATCATGCACCTTGAAAAGGTGCCGGGTGCGTTACACAAGCCAAAAGGCGTGCGCTTATAAGCGAAAGTACCGAAAGGACACGTGAAGGTGGTCTTCTCTTGATCCTCAAGAGCGACCTCGATTTGATTATACCCGGAGTACCCGTCGAGAAAGCAATAAAAAGCATGACCGGCTACCCTCTCCAAGATTTGATCTATGAAGGGAAGAGGGAAGTGGTCCTTGCGCGTGCTTGTATTTAACTTAGGGGTGTCAACGGTCCGGTTTGGTATGAATCCGAGGACCGAACCAAAAGTCTACGGTTCAATGTAAGACAATCCGTGTCCAAACCAAAAGTCTACGGTCCGGTTCCGAAACAATCAAAAAAATCACGGTTCGGTTCACGGTTTATCCACGGATTATTACATTTCACAAAATAAAAAAACATATTCCACATTCCACATTCACATTCTAAATGTAACTTTTGGAACCCATTCTCATTCCCACGAAAACCTTCACCTCAACAAACAGAAAAGGTAATTCATCCATGAGACAAATCCTAGCCAAAGCATCTTTACAAGCCTTCTGGTTAAATTTTCAAAGCGCAAGTCCATTTTCAAATTCTCCTTTTACTTGAACAAATGATGCTAGTGTTTTCTGTCTCTTAAGTTTCTGATTCTCTGGATTTTTTAGGCAATTTACCTTGTCTTTCTTCAAGGTACTAGTCCCATTCCCACTCAACCATTTATATATATAAGAATAATATATATAATATATATATATATATATATATATTATATTTTTAATTGATTAAATTCTCACGGTCCGGTTCGGTTTATCCACGGTTCTTTTATGAAAATCCATGGACCGAACCGCGAAGCACGGTTTTCTAATTTTTCAATCCGTGTCCAGACCATTAATCCATGGACCCAATCCAAAACCTACGGTTCGGTTCGGTCCGGTTCAGATTCGCGGTTCGCGGGTTTTTTTTGACAGCCCTAATTTAACTTATAATAGTCAATGCACACTCTCCATCCGGTGGTCACCCTTTAAGGCACCAATTCATCATTGGAATTTTTGACCATCGTGATGCTGGACTTTTTAGGAACAACCTGGATAGGGCTCACCCACTTACTATCGACGATAGGATAAATGATCCCAACATCCAATAACTTTAAGACCTCCGCCTGAACCACGTCTTTCATGATTGGATTCAACCGATGTTGTGGTTGGCGAGACGGCTTCACATCCTCTTCAAGATAGATGTGGTGTGTGCAAACCGAGGGATCAATCCTGTGAATATTGGCAATGGACCAACCGATGGCCTTTGTGTGCCGGTTCAACACCGCTAACAAACCGGACTCTTGGTGTGCCTCAAGGGAAGAGGAAATCACCATGGGGAAGGTTTCATTGACACCAAGGAAGGCATACTTCAAAGTGTCCGGGAGGGGTTTCAACTCAAGCTTGGGTGGTTGGACACTAGACGGAAGAGTTTTGCTCTCGAGGGGAGACAAATCTTCAAACTTAGGATACCACGTGTCCGTACCACAAACATCCTCCAATTCTAACAAAGAATACAAATACTCAACCTCGGGTGAATCTAAGAAAGACGCCTCCTCGGCGGTAAGACAAACCTCAAGTGGATCCTTATAAAGAATAGTGTCTACGTGCTCTTGGACCAAAGTGTCGATTAAACTCACCACATGAACATCATCATCGTCCCCCATTTGAGACCCAATGTTAAACACATTCACCGCCATTTTCATGTTTCCAAAGGTCATATTCAATAACCCATTACGACAATGAATGACTGCATCGGAAGTCGCCAAGAAGGGGCGTCCTAGAATGATGGGTGTTTGTGCCTATGAAGTATTGGCGACGGGACACGTGTCTAGAACCACAAAGTCCACAGGGTAGACAAAGTTGTCCACTTGGACTAAAACATCCTCCACTAAACCCTTAGGAATACGGATACTTCGATCCGCCAATTGAAGCGTCACTCTCGTGGGTTTCATCTCTCCCAAGCCTAATTCCTCATACACCGAAAATGGAAGCAAATTCACACTCGCACCCAAATCAAGCTAAGCTCTCTCAACTCTCTTACCCCCTATGACAATGGAAATAGTAGGACAACCGGGGTCTTTGTACTTAGGAGCTATGTTGGTTTGGATAATGGAACTCACTTGCTCAGTTAAAAACACTTTCTTTTGGACATTCAACTTGCGTTTAACAGTGCATAAGTCCTTAAGAAATTTGGCATAGGAGGGTATGGTTCTAATAGCATCCAAAAGAGGGATATTGATCTTAACTTGCTCTAGAACCTCATATACACCATTGTTCAAAGAAGGCTTGGCCGGCACTTTCAACCTTTGGGGATAGGGTGCCGGAAACGGCCAAATGGGAGGCTCATGCTCCACGACATTAGGTGGCGCAACCGGACCACTCGAAGAAGGTTGCTCAACAACAACCGGAACAGAAGGGACCACGGGAGGAGTAGGTTTCGGAGGGATAGTCTTATCAATCTCCTTACCACTCCTCAAGACAGAAATTGCCTTGGCTTGCTCGAGGTTATTCGGGTCTTGGCCCGACGTGGTGCATGCCAAATAGACTCCTTGGGGGTTTGCTTGCGGTTGAGATGGGAACTTTCCCTTCTCTTGTTGAAGCTGCCCCACGGACGTGGTTAACTGAGTCACTTGACTTTGGATCTCTCTCAACGCATGAGCATTTTGCTCATTGGTAACCGTTTGACTTTGAATGAAAAATTGCATGGTTTCCTCCAATGAGCACTTTTGAGGTGGTTGATAGAAATTAGACCCATGGTGTTGTTGATTTGGAGGGTACCGGCCTTGACCTTGGCTTTGATTTTGACCTTGGGGTGGTCGATAGCCTTGGTTATAGGCCTGAGGTGGCCTTTGAGCTTGCCCTTGATTTGTTCCCCCCCCCCATCCGAGATTAGGATGGTCCTTGGTTCCAGGATTATACGTGTTCGAGAAAGGGTCATACCGTTGACCGACGGCATTGACCTCCGCTTGTTCTGCTACCCCACCGTGAAGGATTTCCTTCAAACCCGGAAGTGTCGGGCAATCATCAGTTGAATGCCCTTGGGTCACGCACAACGCACACTCCTTCACACTTTTTATTTCCAAATTTTCCAACTTTTTAGTGAGTTGGGAAAGCTTAAAATCTAAGTCATCTTGCTCTTTAAGCACATACTTCCCTCTCTCACCCGAACCTTCATTAGTACCCGCACTCGCACTTGCCGGTTGATAGGTCTTGTCCGAGGGATCCAAATAATCCCACGACTGGTTATTCTCGGCGAGTTGCTCAAGAAAGTCATAACACTGCTGAGGATTCCTGTTTAAAAATTCACCATTACACATGGTGTCAATGAATTGCCGAGTCCCTAGTGAAATGCCCTCGTAGAAAAAATGCATCTTGTCTTTTACCGAAAAACCATGATGTGGGACAGCAGTCAAAAGATTTTTAAACCTCTCCCATACAGCGAAAAATGGTTCATTTGGTTTCTCAGCAAAATTGGAAACATGCTTTTTCATTACCACGGTTTTAAAGTTGACATCCAAGTTCGTGCGTGGTCCTTAAGAGAAAACGAAAATAATTTCATGCGCGCGGACTTGAGTTCAGCCGGAACGGTAACAAGCGTGTTCACAAGATCCTCAAATTCCCTCACGTGCTCGTAAGGGCATTGGGACTTCATCCCATAGAAAACAGGCAACCTAGCAATTGTGTTCAGCTTAATTGTGTAAATAGCACGATTGGCTGTGGGTGTAGGATGAACTATTGGTGATGGTGGGACGGGGCGTGTGGGGTTAAGATATTGCCTCATGGACAACATTTCTGGTTGTTACGACGAGGATCTCTCACGTAGAATTGCATACACTACCCAGCAGACTGGAGGGGTTATGCCACCTCCTCACCACAAACAGTTCGGAGGGGCTATTCCGCCGCCTCGTTGTATATATGACAGAAATTAAAAAACTAATATACTTCCTCGAGCTTCGTTAAACCTCAATTTAAACAATCAATTGTTTGGTTAGAGGAATCCGCTCTTAGAACTATACTAGTGGAACAAAAGTAAACTAAGCGATATGTACTAATGAAACGGGATACTTACAGTGGCGTGGCGCGAGGCAAACTCACGCGGAGCAGACCATTGGGTCCCCGGCAACGGCGCCAAAAATGCTTGCGACCTTGGATTGTATATCGAATGTTGATTCCCCAAGCGTAGGGTTTAGATGTCGCGTAGCATGATGACCGGAAGTCTGGGTCGAGTCCACAGAGACCGAATGCACTGAGCGTGTTGTTTGAGTCGCGAATGAAGGTTTAGCCTTAAAGCGGCAAACTTAGCGTTTGTAGTTTGGGGGTGGAGTTCACTTAACTTCGTGAATGACTCGGAAGATTAAAAAGACTAATTAAAGCAAGGCTAAGTCAAGGGGTTCATAACACCAATGATTTAGGCCGATTCGTTCTCCTCTAAAATAACCGGCTCGGGGCGTCGTTAAACGACCCCGAACGGAAGATTTGGTACTTAAACACGTTTGACTAGAAATGGTGTTTCTCAAAGAGTAGGATTATTGTGCCATTTATACAAACATTTTGATTGACATAGCCCTAAGCATCACATGTGCCAAGTAGTCAAGCCCTTGGCTACGTGTGATCAACGGGATTAACAAATCCAAATTTTGATACATAAAATCAATCTGTACTATTTGATTAACAAGCAATGTTTGCATTTTGGTGAGGAGAGTGAATGAGCCTAAGTCGCGGGGTGCTTATCACCCCATGACCGAGCCTAAAATGACTACTCGATCATTACTACGTAAAACATGACTATTCTTATGAAGGAAATAAAGAACATAACATATAACTTAATGGACTGATTTTTAGTGAAGATTCTAAGTTAGCCTACAACTTTAATACTTAAGAAATTAATAAACAAGGTTTTGATCAAGGTCTTTTAAGAGAAAATCACTAAAGAAACATGGAAATAATAAACTTAACAAGAGCAAAATAAACTAGATAGAAAGAACAATCTAAGTAAGGGCTACAACATTAATAAACGACAAATTAACGGGAGAGTAGAGCTTACATGGGAGTTCTAGAGAGATAAAGCTTGAAAAGGCCTCCAAGGAGAGCAACAATTAACTAAGAAAATGAAAGAGTAAAAAAGTAACAGTGTTTGAGAAGGAGAGAAGAGAGTCCCCCATATAGTCTTCCCTTTCTCTCTCTACAAAATATCCAATAAAGCTCTCACAAAACCTAAAAAGTTTCCATAAAAGGCAAGTACAAAAAGTGCTTTAAATTGGCTATCCAGAGGGATCTGGATCGATCCACCCCTGCCTTGGATCGATCCAAGGTGAACTGATGGCCTACGGGTGTGAAGTGGATCGATCCAGCTTCATCATGGATCAATCCAAGTAGGCTTGTTGCTGTTTTGGAAGAAGTGGATCAATCCAGCTTCATCATGGATCGATCCAAGTAGGCTTGTTGCTAGGTTAGACTTTTTTGAAACAGTCGATCGATACACCACTTGCCTTGGATCGATCCAAGATGAACTGGAGGATTTTTTCCTGAGCATGGATCGAACCACATGGGACCTGGATCGATCCAGAAGAGACTAGTTCACTTTGGGCAACTGTGGATCGATCCACCCCTGCCTTGGATAGATCCAAATTCAACATGCTTGTGCCTTAGCTTTTTCTGGTCACTCCTTTGTCCTTTCGTGCTTCCGGGCCTCCTTCAAAATACGTGAATGAGTTGTGCGACCCTCGGGGGAGGTGTACCTTGGTCTCATGACCCTCGTAAACGTGGCACGGTTCTCAATGTGCTCAAAATACGTTCATTTCACGCATTCAACCTGAAACTTGGCAAAAACACTACGACGCGCAAATCAAACATATAAGGCGCGAAATCGCATGCTTGTGTGTGATAAATGAGTGTGATAAGCCCCGGTTATGTACAATATTGGGGGCTTATCAAAACACATCCTACACATCCTTATATTGACGATATCAAGATTTCTTCTAACGCCACCTATTCACAATATTAAGCGTTCACACAGCATTCACACATATCCAAATAACTTAATATGTCCATCTATATCAGCAAATCCCATTACTCTCATTCCATCAGTTCAAAATTTTCAAGCTTTCCCACACACACACAAGTATTCACCGTTTTCCATGTTCCTCATTTACAATCCAAATGTTTACAAAACATCCACAGTATGACTAACAGTCCAAGTATTACTCTCGATAGATAATCACATTGTATCCGGCATTTCGTGGGCTGCCATTACCGCTGGCTCGATACACAGGATACAATACATCACCCGGCGTAATAGCGATGTTCATAATTTAGAGTAAACCATCAATTAAAAACCAAG